>CM060674.1:32293670-32378670 GCA_030686955.1 Odontamblyopus rebecca
ACCAGAGACCAGAGACCAGAGACCAGAGACCAGAGACCAGAGACCAGAGACCAGAGACCAGAGACCAGAGACCAGAGACCGGACCAGAGACCAGAGACCGGACCAGAGACCAGAGACCGGACCAGAGACCAGAGACCAGACCAGAGACCGGACCAGAGACCAGAGACCAGAGACCAGAGACCGGACCAGAGACCAGAGACCAGAGACCGGACCAGAGACCAGAGACCAGAGACCAGAGACCAGACCAGAGACCAGAGACCGGACCAGAGACCAGAGACCAGAGACCGGACCAGAGACCAGACCAGAGACCGGACCAGAGACCAGAGACCAGAGACCAGAGACCGGACCAGAGACCAGAGACCAGAGACCGGACCAGAGACCAGAGACCAGAGACCGGACCAGAGACCAGACCAGAGACCGGACCAGAGACCAGAGACCAGAGACCAGAGACCAGAGACCAGAGACCAGAGACCGGACCAGAGACCAGAGACCGGACCAGAGACCAGAGACCGGACCAGAGACCAGAGACCAGAGACCAGAGACCAGAGACCGGACCAGAGACCAGAGACCGGACCAGAGACCAGAGACCGGACCAGAGACCAGAGACCAGAGACCAGACCAGAGACCGGACCAGAGACCCGACCAGAGACCAGAGAACAGACACCAGAGACCTGACCAGAGACCAGAGACCTGACACCAGACCAGAGACCAGAGACCAGAGACCGGACCAGAGACCAGAGACCAGAGACCAGAGACCAGAGACCAGAGACCAGAGACCGGACCAGAGACCAGAGACCAGAGACCGGACCAGAGACCAGAGACCGGACCAGAGACCAGAGACCGGACCAGAGACCAGAGACCGGACCAGAGACCAGAGACCAGAGACCGGACCAGAGACCAGAGACCGGACCAGAGACCAGAGACCAGAGACCGGACCAGAGACCAGAGACCAGAGACCGGACCAGAGACCAGAGACCGGACCAGAGACCAGAGACCGGACCAGAGACCAGAGACCAGAGACCGGACCAGACCTGAGACCACAGACCGGACCAGAGACCAGAGACCAGAGAACAGAGACCAGACCAGGGACCAGAGACCGGACCAGAGAGCGGAGACCAGAGACCGGAGACCAGAGACCGGACCAGAGACCAGAGACCAGAGACCGGACCAGAGACCAGAGACCGGACCAGAGACCAGAGACCAGACCAGAGACCAGAGACCAGAGACCAGAGACCAGAGACCAGAGACCGGACCAGAGACTGGACCAGAGACCAGAGACCGGACCAGAGACCAGAGACCGGACCAGAGACCAGAGACCAGAGACCAGAGACCAGAGACCAGAGACCAGAGACCAGACCAGAGACCAGAGACCGGACCAGAGACCAGAGACCGGACCAGAGACCAGACCAGAGACCGGACCAGAGACCAGACCAGAGACCCGACCAGAGACCAGAGACCGGACCAGAGACCAGACCAGAGACCGGACCAGAGACCAGACCAGAGACTGGACCAGAAACCAGAGACCGGACCAGAGACCAGGGACCGGACCAGAGACCAGACCAGAGACCGGACCAGAGACCAGAGACCGGACCAGAGACCAGACCAGAGACCAGACCAGAGACCAGACCAGAGACCGGACCAGAGACCAGAGACCGGACCAGAGACCAGACCAGAGACCGGACCAGAGACCAGAGACCAGAGACCGGACCAGAGACCAGAGACCAGAGACCGGACCAGAGACCAGACCAGAGACCGGACCAGAGACCAGAGACCAGAGACCAGAGACCAGAGACCGGACCAGAGACCAGAGACCAGAGACCAGAGACCGGACCAGAGACCAGAGACCAGAGACCAGAGACCAGAGACCAGAGACCGGACCAGAGACCAGAGACCAGAGACCAGAGACCAGAGACCAGAGACCGGACCAGAGACCAGAGACCGGACCAGAGACCAGAGACCGGACCAGAGACCAGAGACCAGAGACCAGAGACCAGAGACCAGAGACCGGACCAGAGACCAGAGACCAGAGACCGGACCAGAGACCAGAGACCAGAGACCAGAGACCAGAGACCAGACCAGAGACCAGAGACCGGACCAGAGACCAGAGACCGGACCAGAGACCAGAGACCGGACCAGAGACCCGACCAGAGACCAGAGACCAGAGACCAGAGACCAGAGACCGGACCAGAGACCAGAGACCGGACCAGAGACCAGAGACCAGAGACCGGACCAGAGAACAGAGACCAGAGACCGGACCAGAGACCAGAGACCAGAGACCAGAGACCGGACCAGAGACCAGAGACCAGAGACCAGAGACCAGAGACCAGAGACCGGACCAGAGACCAGAGACCAGAGACCAGAGACCAGAGACCAGAGACCAGAGACCAGAGACCAGAGACCGGACCAGAGACCAGAGACCGGACCAGAGACCAGAGACCGGACCAGAGACCAGAGACCAGAGACCGGACCAGAGACCAGAGACCAGAGACCGGACCAGAGACCAGAGACCGGACCAGAGACCAGAGACCGGACTAGAGACCAGAGACCGAACCAGAGACCAGAGACCAGAGACCAGAGACCAGAGACCAGAGACCAGAGACCGGACCAGAGACCAGAGACCAGAGACCGGACCAGAGACCAGAGACCGGACCAGAGACCAGAGACCAGAGACCAGAGACCAGAGACCAGAGACCAGAGACCAGAGACCGGACCAGAGACCAGAGACCAGAGACCGGACCAGAGACCAGAGACCGGACCAGAGACCAGAGACCAGAGACCAGACCAGAGACCAGAGACCGGACCAGAGACCAGAGACCAGAGACCAGAGACCAGAGACCAGAGACCGGACCAGAGACCAGAGACCGGACCAGAGACCAGAGACCAGAGACCGGACCAGAGACCAGAGACCGGACCAGAGACCAGAGACCAGAGACCAGAGACCAGAGACCAGAGACCGGACCAGAGACCAGAGACCGGACCAGAGACCAGAGACCGGACCAGAGACCAGAGACCGGACCAGAGACCAGAGACCAGAGACCAGAGACCAGAGACCAGAGACCAGAGACCAGAGACCAGAGACCAGAGACCGGACCAGAGACCAGAGACCAGAGACCGGACCAGAGACCAGAGACCAGAGACCAGAGACCAGAGACCAGAGACCAGAGACCAGAGACCAGAGACCAGAGACCAGAGACCAGAGACCAGAGACCAGAGACCAGAGACCGGACCAGAGACCAGAGACCGGACCAGAGACCAGAGACCGGACCAGAGACCAGAGACCGGACCAGAGACCAGAGACCGGACCAGAGACCAGAGACCGGACCAGAGACCAGAGACCAGAGACCAGAGACCAGAGACCGGACCAGAGACCAGAGACCAGAGACCGGACCAGAGACCAGAGACCGGACCAGAGACCAGAGACCAGAGACCGGACCAGAGACCAGAGACCAGAGACCAGAGACCAGAGACCAGAGACCAGAGACCAGAGACCAGAGACCAGAGACCAGAGACCGGACCAGAGACCAGAGACCAGAG
Organism: Odontamblyopus rebecca; assembly: GCA_030686955.1. Lineage (NCBI taxonomy): Eukaryota > Metazoa > Chordata > Actinopteri > Gobiiformes > Gobiidae > Odontamblyopus > Odontamblyopus rebecca. The sequence goes on from CM060674.1 coordinate 32,297,205, forward strand.
GACCAGAGACCAGAGACCAGACCAGAGACCAGAGACCAGAGACCAGAGACCAGAGACCAGAGACCAGAGACCAGAGACTGGACCAGAGACCAGAGACCGGACCAGAGACCAGAGACCGGACCAGAGACCAGAGACCGGACCAGAGACCAGAGACCGGACCAGAGACCAGAGACCAGAGACCAGAGACCGGACCAGAGACCAGAGACCAGAGACCGGACCAGAGACCAGAGACCAGAGACCGGACCAGAGACCAGAGACCAGAGACCAGAGACCAGAGACCAGAGACCAGAGACCAGAGACCAGAGATCAGAGACCAGAGACCGGACCAGAGACCGGACCAGAGACCAGAGACCAGAGACCGGACCAGAGACCAGAGACCGGACCAGAGACCAGAGACCAGAGACCAGAGACCAGAGACCAGAGACCAGAGACCGGACCAGAGACCAGAGACCAGAGACCAGAGACCGGACCAGAGACCGGACCAGAGACCAGAGACCGGACCAGAGACCAGAGACCGGACCAGAGACCGGACCAGAGACCAGAGACCAGAGACCGGACCAGAGACCAGAGACCAGAGACCGGACCAGAGACCAGAGACCGGACCAGAGACCAGAGACCAGAGACCGGACCAGAGACCAGAGACCGGACCAGAGACCAGAGACCAGAGACCAGACTAGAGACCAGAGACTGGACCAGAGACCAGAGACCGGACCAGAGACCAGAGACCGGACCAGAGACCAGAGACCAGAGACCGGACCAGAGACCAGAGACCGGACCAGAGACCAGAGACCGGACCAGAGACCAGAGACCAGAGACCAGAGACCGGACCAGAGAACAGAGACCAGAGACCGGACCAGAGACCAGAGACCAGAGACCAGAGACCGGACCAGAGACCAGACCAGAGACCAGAGACCAGAGACCGGACCAGAGACCAGAGACCGGACCAGAGACCAGAGACCGGACCAGAGACCAGAGACCAGAGACCGGACCAGAGACCAGAGACCAGAGACCGGACCAGAGACCAGAGACCAGAGACCAGAGACCAGAGACCAGAGACCAGAGACCGGACCAGAGACCAGAGACCGGACCAGAGACCAGAGACCGGACCAGAGACCAGAGACCAGAGACCGGACCAGAGACCAGAGACCGGACCAGAGACCAGAGACCAGAGACCAGAGACCGGACCAGAGACCAGAGACCAGAGACCAGAGACCGGACCAGAGACCAGAGACCAGAGACCGGACCAGAGACCAGAGACCAGAGACCAGAGACCAGAGACCAGAGACCAGAGACCGGACCAGAGACCAGAGACCAGAGACCAGAGACCAGAGACCGGACCAGAGACCAGAGACCAGAGACCGGACCAGAGACCAGAGACCGGACCAGAGACCAGAGACCGGACCAGAGACCAGAGACCAGAGACCAGAGACCGGACCAGAGACCAGAGACCGGACCAGAGACCAGAGACCGGACCAGAGACCAGAGACCAGAGACCGGACCAGAGACCAGAGACCAGAGACCGGACCAGAGACCAGAGACCGGACCAGAGACCAGAGACCGGACCAGAGACCAGAGACCAGAGACCGGACCAGAGACCAGAGACCGGACCAGAGACCAGAGACCAGAGACCAGACTAGAGACCAGAGACTGGACCAGAGACCAGAGACCGGACCAGAGACCAGAGACCGGACCAGAGACCAGAGACCAGAGACCGGACCAGAGACCAGAGACCGGACCAGAGACCAGAGACCAGAGACCGGACCAGAGACCAGAGACCAGAGACCAGAGACCGGACCAGAGACCAGAGACCAGAGACCGGACCAGAGACCAGAGACCAGAGACCTGACCAGAGACCAGAGACCGGACCAGAGACCAGACCAGAGACCAGAGACCAGAGACCGGACCAGAGACCAGAGACCGGACCAGAGACCAGAGACCGGACCAGAGACCAGAGACCAGAGACCAGAGACCGGACCAGAGACCAGAGACCAGAGACCGGACCAGAGACCAGAGACCAGAGACCAGAGACCAGAGACCAGAGACCGGACCAGAGACCAGAGACCGGACCAGAGACCAGAGACCGGACCAGAGACCAGAGACCAGAGACCGGACCAGAGACCAGAGACCGGACCAGAGACCAGAGACCGGACTAGAGACCAGAGACCGGACCAGAGACCAGAGACCGGACCAGAGACCAGAGACCGGACCAGTGACCAGAGACCGGACCAGAGACCAGAGACCAGAGACCGGACCAGAGACCAGAGACCGGACCAGAGACTGGACCAGAGACCAGAGACCAGAGACCAGAGACCGGACCAGAGACCAGAGACCAGAGAACACAGACCAGACACCAGAGACCGGACCAGAGACCTGACCAGAGACCAGAGACCGGACCAGAGACCAGAGACCGGACCAGAGACCGGACCAGAGACCAGAGACCGGACCAGAGACCAGAGACCAGAGACCAGAGACCGGACCAGAGACCAGAGACCAGAGACCAGAGACCAGAGACCAGAGACCAGAGACCGGACCAGAGACCAGAGACCAGAGACCAGAGACCAGAGACCAGAGACCGGACCAGAGACCAGAGACCAGAGACCGGACCAGAGACCAGAGACCGGACCAGAGACCAGAGACCGGACCAGAGACCAGAGACCAGAGACCAGAGACCAGAGACCGGACCAGAGACCAGAGACCGGACCAGAGACCAGAGACCGGACCAGAGACCAGAGACCAGAGACCGGACCAGAGACCAGAGACCAGAGACCTGACCAGAGACCAGAGACCGGACCAGAGACCAGAGACCGGACCAGAGACCAGAGACCAGAGACCGGACCAGAGACCAGAGACCGGACCAGAGACCAGAGACCAGAGACCAGACTAGAGACCAGAGACTGGACCAGAGACCAGAGACCGGACCAGAGACCAGAGACCGGACCAGAGACCAGAGACCAGAGACCGGACCAGAGACCAGAGACCAGAGACCAGAGACCGGACCAGAGAACAGAGACCAGAGACCGGACCAGAGACCAGAGACCAGAGACCAGAGACCAGAGACCGGACCAGAGACCAGAGACCGGACCAGAGACCAGACCAGAGACCAGAGACCAGAGACCGGACCAGAGACCAGAGACCGGACCAGAGACCAGAGACCGGACCAGAGACCAGAGACCAGAGACCAGAGACCGGACCAGAGACCAGAGACCAGAGACCAGAGACCGGACCAGAGACCAGAGACCGGACCAGAGACCAGAGACCGGACCAGAGACCAGAGACCGGACCAGAGACCAGAGACCGGACCAGAGACCAGAGACCAGAGACCGGACCAGTGACCAGAGACCGGACCAGAGACCAGAGACCGGACCAGAGACCAGAGACCAGAGACCAGAGACCGGACCAGAGACCAGAGACCAGAGACCAGAGACCGGACCAGAGACCAGAGACCAGAGACCGGACCAGTGACCAGAGACCGGACCAGAGACCAGAGACCAGAGACCGGACCAGAGACCAGAGACCGGACCAGAGACCAGAGACCGGACCAGAGACCAGAGACCAGAGACCAGAGACCAGAGACCGGACCAGAGACCAGAGACCAGAGACCAGAGACCAGAGACCGGACCAGAGACCAGAGACCAGAGACCAGAGACCGGACCAGAGACCAGAGACCAGAGACCAGAGACCAGAGACCAGAGACCGGACCAGAGACCAGAGACCAGAGACCAGAGACCAGAGACCAGAGACCAGAGACCAGAGTCTCAGGCTGTTGTGGTGATTTTTTGGTCTGAGGAGTCGCGTCTGCTCAGTGTGATTGAAGAAATAAAGCTCCACACGCCTCCTCCTCCATCTCCTCCTCCTCTTTCTCTTCCTCCTCCTCTTTCTCCTCCTTCTCTTCCTCCTCCTCCTCCTCCTCCTCCTTCTCCTCCTCCTTCTCCTCCTCCTCCTCCTTCTCCTCTTTCTCTTCTTCCTCCTCCTCCTCCTCCCTCTGCCTCCTGTTTCCAGTTCAACTCTTTAAAGGAGCTGAACAGTTGATTTGTTTTGATCTTTTAGATGTTGGTGCTCTGTACGTTTTTGCTTCTGCCCTAACGCCTCTGTTCTCTCCTCCTCTGTTCTCTCTCTCCTCCTCTGTTCCCTCTCTCCTCCTCTGTTCCCTCTCTCCTCCTCTGTTCCCTCTCTCCTCCTCTGTGCCCTCTCTCCTCCTCTGTTCCTCTCTCCTCCTCTCTCCTCTCTCCTCCTCTCTCCTCCTCTGTTCCCTCTCTCCTCCTCTGTTCTCTCTCTCCTCCTCTGTTCCCTCTCTCCTCCTCTGTGCCCTCTCTCCTCCTCTGTTCCCTCTCTCCTCCTCTGTCTGCAGGAGGTCCTGGAGGCTCGGTGGACTTCGTTCTCTCTGCTGAAGCTTCAGGTCTGTCTCTGGTGGAACAGGCCAACGTTTGGCTGTTTCTGCGTTTGTCCAAATCCAACCGCAGTCGCGCCAAAGTGACGATCCGGCTGTACCAGCCTCGCCGGCGCCACCTGCGGGCGGAGGCCGCGGGCGAGGACGTGCTGCTGGCCCAGAAAAACGTGGACACGCGGCGCAGCGGGTGGCACACCTTCCCCGTGAGCGCGGCCGTGCAGAGCCTCCTCTCCAGAGGCTCGGACGGCTCCACGCTCTCCGTGCGCGTGTCCTGCCCGCTGTGCGCAGACGCCGGCGCCAGCATCGTGCTGGCGTCCGACTCCAGGCTGAGCCCGCGGGAACAGTCGCACCGGCCCTTCCTGATGGCCGTGGTGCGTCAGGACGACCCGTCCGGATCCAAACGACGTAAAAAACGCGGCCTGGAGTGTGACGGGAAAGTACGAGTCTGCTGCAAACGCCAGTTCTACGTCAACTTCAAGGAGATCGGCTGGAACGACTGGATCATAGCGCCCCCTGGCTACCACGCCAACTACTGCGAGGGCGACTGCCCGTCGCACGTGGCCAGCATCACGGGCTCCAGTCTGTCCTTCCACTCCACGGTGATCGGACACTACCGAATGCGCGGGTACAGCCCCTTCCAGAACCTGCGCTCGTGCTGCGTGCCCACGCGGCTACGCGCCATGTCCATGCTCTACTACAACGAGGAGCAGAAGATCATCAAGAAGGACATCCAGGACATGATCGTGGACGAGTGCGGCTGCTCGTAAAGCGCCGCCGCAGGACCTGAGGACTCTTAAATAAAACAGATCTAATATATTTTTGTTACGGACAAACTGAAATCTGTAAAATAGTGTTATTATTTATGAGACAAGCGCCGTGGACTCTGAGGCGCCCAAACTGAAACTGAAACTATGCAACTTGTTTCCTTCAAATGTTGAAACTTTATCGACTTTGTTGACGACAGATACTTGAATGGAACAAGTTGGCCTCGCTGCTCGAACCAAACATTTATAATTATTATTGTCGATGTTTCATGTTTTTGCATTTTTCTGTTCTTGGTTTGATGTTCTACACGTTCAGAACGTTCTTTTTTGCACTAGAGTGAAGTTTAGCCTGAGTCAAAGCATCAGAGGGTCACTCAGGCTGTGTTCACGCTGGGAAACACACGTGTGTGACCTGGTTTATGGTTCAGATCTGTAATAATCGTCCACATGAAACAAAAACTGGCACAAAGTCCAGCCTCTGTCGTTATTTCCTTCGCACAGGCAGAGACGGGAGGAGCCCAAAGATCAGGAAACATCTGAAATCCCAGAGCGTGAACACCTCCTGCAGAAACAGACGCTAATGCAAAACTGCCAGAAAATCATCCAAATATGAGACGGGAATAAAACGAGACCAAACTCTCCAAACGGGAGCGGCACAAAGAAAAAGAGTGAAAGTCGGAGCCCAAACCTTCGCGCTTCACTCCTGACGTCACTTTCAGTCGTGCAGATGGTTTTCTGGCCGTTTTAGCATTGTAGGTTTTTTAGCTTCGATTTGTCACAACGCACCAACAGCACAGAGACAGTATTCAGAAAAATGATCCAGTTACACGTCCAACACCTGCCCCCAAAAACCTCCTGAAGAATCCTGTAAATGAGTTTAAACGTGGCCCAGACGAGGCGACACTGAACACCAGCTCATTTATGAAGATAATTAGACGTTTGGTAAAAACAAGCCCCAGCTAAAGCTGACCTGCCCTGTACAAGCGCTGCCCTTGTGCCACTGGGCAAGGCACTTCCTCCTCGAAGCCTGATCAGATGAGTTTGTGTGGTTCAGATCCGGTTTCTCTGCACATGAGCCTTTGGAGCTCGTGTTTGTCCTGATGTTGGGTTTACATTGTGTTGACAGTATTAAAGACTCGTGTCTTTAAAGGGCCTCAGACACTAATAATAAGAATAATATTCATATAATATGAAGAAGAATTGTATTTTATTTATTATTTAACTTAAGTTATTCTGCCTTTGGAGGTGGAGCAGAGCGACCCCCGAGCACTGTCTGTACATCTGAATAAATGTGGTTTTCAAGCTCAAACTCAAGACTCAAGACTTTTTCTTTGGATTTAGTCCTGGTTTAGTCCTGGTTTAGACCTGGTTTAGTCCTGGTTCAGTCCTGGTTTAGTCCTGGTTTAGACCTGGTTTAGTCCTGGTTTAGTCCTGGTTCAGTACTGGTTCAGACCTGGTTTAGTCCTGGTTTAGTCCTGGTTTAGTCCTGGTTCAGGTGAGATCTGTGTTCATATCTATAAATATAAAGATGATTAAAAGTAAAATTAACTCCGTCTGAGCTTCACTTCCTCTAAATAAACCAGGACTACACCAGGACTAAACCAGGACTACACCAGGACTACACCAGGACTACACCAAGACTAAACCAGGACTACACCAGGACTACACCAGGACTAAACATGTGGTCATACCGGCTCGTCAAAGCCTGATTCCGTCAGATCTCAGGAGCTCAGCAGGTCCTGGTCAGGACTTGGATGGAGACACTGGGAGCTCCAGGGGCCACAGTGGGGCCAGAGGCAAAAACTGTCGTTGTGTCCTTAGGCAAGACACTTCACCCACATTACCGAGTGTGAAAGTGGTGAAAGTGGTGAAAGAGGTGTGTGTGTGTGTGTGTGTGTGTGAGTGTTGGTGGTGGTCGGAGGGGCCGATGGTGCAGATTGGAGCCTCACTTCCGTCAGTCTGCCCCAGGGCAGCTGTAGCTACAACAGTAGTTTACACCACCGGGTCTGGAGTGAGTGAATAATACTGTAAAGAGTCTTTGAGTGTTATTATTATTATTATTATTAAACCAGGACTAAACCAGGACTAAACCGGGACTAAACCAGGACTATGGTCTATTCTAGGAAAATGTTCTGTTCAAACTGCTTCACTCTTCAGTGCAGCTGCCGTCCTTGCGCCTTCTGCTGGGGGTTTTGAGCACAGCCGGGGCTACAGTAACATCCATTATAATTAACAAATAAATAAACCAGAATAGAGCTTTAAACAGAGAGCAGTGGCTCTGATGAGTCAAACGGATTATTACCTCTGCTCGTCATCACGCCAAACCGAGGCCTGTGATTGGTCGGGTCGGGCTGCGGGGGCGGGATCAGTGATGCGGGGGCTCTGATTGGTGCAGGACAGAGTGATGAGCTGTCAGTCAGAGGAGGTGGCCTGTGATTGGTCAGGAGGAGCTGAGGGGGCGGGGCCTTCATCAGCACAAACATTACATCATCAAGAGGCGCCTCTAAAGGACGAAGGTCTGGGTCTCGTGGGTTTGTTTTGAGTCTGAGCTCCATCTGTGAAAACTCAGATGGAGTGTCTAGACCTCCACCACACTCCTCCCTCCATCTCACTCTCTCCTCACTTCTTTGAGTGTCTGCTGCGTCACCACGGTAACAGCTGAACATCCCATCGTAGAGGTACAGGGAGAACACCCCTGACGAGAACTCACTGCAAAGTATCAAGAGGGTGAGACAGAGCGTGGCAGGTGGAGGGTGAGGCGGAGCATGGAGGGTGGAGGGTGAGGCGGAGCGTGGCGGGTGGAGGGTGAGGTGGAGCGTGGAGGGTGAGGCGGAGCGTGGCGGGTGGAGGGTGAGGCGGAGCGTGGCGGGTGGAGGGTGAGGTGGAGCGTGGCGGGTGGAGGGTGGGGTGGAGCGTGGCGGGTGGAGGGTGAGGTGGAGCGTGGAGGGTGAAGGGTGAGGCGGAGCGTGGAGGGTGAGGCGGAGCGTGGCGGATGGAGTGTGGCAGGTGGAGCGTGGAGGGTGAGGCGGAGCGTGGCGGGTGGAGGGTGAGGCGGAGCGTGGCGGGTGGAGGGTGAGGTGGAGCGTGGCAGGTGGAGGGTGAGGGGGAGCATGGAGGGTGGAGGGTGAGGCGGAGCGTGGCGGGTGGAGGGTGAGGTGGAGCGTGGAGGGTGAGGCGGAGCGTGGCGGGTGGAGGGTGAGGCGGAGCGTGGCGGGTGAGGTGGAGGACGCGTGGCGGGTGGCGGGTGGGGTGGAGCGTGGCGGGTGGAGGTCGAGGGGGAGCGTGGAGGGTGAGGTGGAGCGTGGAGGGTGAGGCGGAGCGTGGCGGATGGAGTGTGGCAGGTGGAGGGTGAGGTGGAGCGTGGAGGGTGAGGCGGAGCGTGGCGGGTGGAGGGTGAGGTGGAGTGTGGCGGGTGGAGGGTGAGGTGGAGCGTGGCAGGTGGAGGGTGAGGCGGAGCATGGAGGGTGGAGGGTGAGGCGGAGCGTGGCGGGTGGAGGGTGAGGTGGAGCGTGGAGGGTGAGGCAAAGCGTGGCGGGTGGAGGGTGAGGCGGAGCGTGGCGGGTGGAGCGTGAGGGGGAGAGTGGCGGGTGGAGGGTGGGGTGGAGCGTGGCGGGTGGAGGGTGAGGTGGAGCGTGGAGGGTGAAGGGTGAGGCGGAGCGTGGAGGATGAGGCGGAGCGTCGCGGATGGAGCATGGCAGGTGGAGGGTGGGGTGGAGCGTGGCAGGTGGAGGGTGAGGTGGAGCGTGGCGGGTGGAGGGTGAGGTGGAGCGTGGCGGGTGGAGGGTGAGGTGGAGCGTGGCAGGTGGAGGGTGAGGTGGAGCGTGGAGGGTGGGGGGGGGGGTGGAGCGTGGAGGATGTGGCGGAGCGTCGCGGATGGAGCCTGGCGGGTGGAGGGTGGGGTGGAGCGTGGCAGGTGGAGGGTGAGGTGGAGCGTGGCAGGTGGAGGGTGAGGCGGAGCGTGGAGGGTGAGGCGGAGCGTGGTGGGTGGAGGGTGAGGTGGAGCGTGGCAGGTGGAGGGTGAGGTGGAGCGTGGCAGGTGGGTGGAGGGTGAGGTGGAGTGAGGCAGGTGGAGGGTGAGGTGGAGCGTGGCAGGTGGAGGGTGAGGTGGAGCGTGGCAGGTGGAGGGTGAGGTGGAGCGTGGTGGGTGGAGGGTGAGGTGGAGCGTGGTGGGTGGAGGGTGAGGTGGAGCGTGGTGGGTGGAGGGTGAGGTGGAGTGAGGCAGGTGGAGGGTGAGGTGGAGCGTGGCAGGTGGAGGGTGAGGTGGAGCGTGGCAGGTGGAGGGTGAGGTGGAGCTGTGGGTTTGGAGCGTGACCTCTGGCAGTGCAGAGCAGTTTGCGTGTCCTCAGGCCCAGACGCTCTGAATCAGCTCTGACTCATGTGTGATCTGTCTGCTCCTGTGTTTATGTCTGCGGACTTCACCAACTTTACTACTGTCCAACTTTACTGCTGTCCAACTTTACTGCTGTCCAAATGTCCTACTTTACTCCTGTCCAAATGTCCTACTTTACTACTGTCCAACTTTACTACTGTCCAACTTTACTACTGTCCAACTTTACTGCTGTCCAACTTTACTGCTGTCCAACTTTACTACTGTCCAACTTTACGGCTGTCCAAATGTCCAACTTTACTACTGTCCAACTTTACTGCTGTCCACATGTCCAACTGTCCAACTTTACAACTGTCCAACTTTACAACTGTCCAACTTTACTACTGTCCAACTTTACTGCTGTCCAACTTTACTGCTGTCCACATGTCCAACTGTCCAACTGTCCAACTTTACAACTGTCCAACTTTACTACTGTCCAACTTTACTGCTGTCCAAATGTCCAACTTTACTACTGTCCAACTTTACTGCTGTCCAACTTTACTGCTGTCCACATGTCCAACTGTCCAACTTTACAACTGTCCAACTTTACAACTGTCCAACTTTACTACTGTCCAACTTTACTGCTGTCCAAATGTCCAACTTTACTACTGTCCAACTTTACTACTGTCCAACTTTACGGCTGTCCAAATGTCCAACTTTACTACTGTCCAACTTTACTGCTGTCCACATGTCCAACTGTCCAACTTTACAACTGTCCAACTTTACTACTGTCCAACTTTACGGCTGTCCAAATGTCCAACTTTACTACTGTCCAACTTTACTGCTGTCCACATGTCCAACTGTCCAACTGTCCAACTTTACTACTGTCCAACTTTACGGCTGTCCAAATGTCCTACTTTACTACTGTCCAACTTTACTGCTGTCCACATGTCCAACTGTCCAACTTTACAACTGTCCAACTTTACTACTGTCCAACTTTACGGCTGTCCAAATGTCCAACTTACTGCTGTCCAACTTTACTGCTGTCCACATGTCCAACTGTTCAACTTACAACTGTCCAACTTTACTACTGTCCAACTTTACGGCTGTTCAAATGTTCAACTTACTACTGTCCAACTTTACTGCTGTCCACATGTTCAACTGTCCAACTTTACAACTGTCAACTTTACTACTGTTCCAACTTTACGCTGTCCAAATGTTCAACTTTACTGCTGTCCAACTTACTGCTGTCCACATGTCCAACTGTCCAACTTTACAACTGTCCAACTTTACTACTGTCCAACTTTACGGCTGTCCAAATGTCCAACTTTACTGCTGTCCAACTTTACTGCTGTCCACATGTCCAACTGTCCAACTTTACAACTGTCCAACTTTACTACTGTCCAACTTTACGGCTGTCCAAATGTCCAACTTTACTGCTGTCCAACTTTACTGCTGTCCACATGTCCAACTGTCCAACTTTACAACTGTCCAACTTTACTACTGTCCAACTTTATGGCTGTCCAAATGTCCAACTTTACTACTGTCCAACTTTACTGCTGTCCACATGTCCAACTGTCCAACTTACAACTGTCCAACTTTACAACTGTTCAACTTTACGGCTGTCCAAATGTTCCAACTTACTGCTGTCCAACTTTATTGCTGTTCCACATGTTCAACTGTACAACTGTCAACTTTACAATTGTCCAACTTACGACTGTTCAACTTATTGCTGTCCAAATGTCCAACTTTACTACTGTCCAACTTTACTGCTGTCCACATGTCCAACTGTCCAACTTTACAACTGTCCAACTTTACTACTGTCCAACTTTACGGCTGTCCAAATGTCCAACTTTACTGCTGTCCAACTTTACTGCTGTCCACATGTCCAACTGTCCAACTTTACAACTGTCCAACTTTACTACTGTCCAACTTTACTGCTGTCCAAATGTCCAACTTTACTACTGTCCAACTTTACTGCTGTCCACATGTCCAACTTTACAACTGTCCAACTTTACTACTGTCCAACTTTATGGCTGTCCAAATGTCCAACTTTACTACTGTCCAACTTTACTGCTGTCCACATGTCCAACTGTCCAACTTTACAACTGTCCAACTTTACTACTGTCCAACTTTACGGCTGTCCAAATGTCCAACTTTACTGCTGTCCAACTTTACTGCTGTCCACATGTCCAACTGTCCAACTTTACAACTGTCCAACTTTACTACTGTCCAACTTTATGGCTGTCCAAATGTCCAACTTTACTACTGTCCAACTTTACTGCTGTCCACATGTCCAACTGTCCAACTTTACAACTGTCCAACTTTACTACTGTCCAACTTTACGGCTGTCCAAATGTCCAACTTTACTGCTGTCCAACTTTACTGCTGTCCACATGTCCAACTGTACAACTGTCCAACTTTACTACTGTCCAACTTTACGGCTGTCCAAATGTCCAACTTTACTACTGTCCAACTTTACTGCTGTCCACATGTCCAACTGTCCAACTTTACAACTGTCCAACTTTACTACTGTCCAACTTTACTGCTGTCCACATGTCCAACTGTCCAACTTTACAACTGTCCAACTTTACTACTGTCCAACTTTACGGCTGTCCAAATGTCCAACTTTACTGCTGTCCAACTTTACTGCTGTCCAACTTTACTGCTGTCCAACTTTACGGCTGTCCAAATGTCCAACTGTCCAACTTTACAACTGTCCAACTTTACTACTGTCCAACTTTACGGCTGTCCAACTTTACGGCTGTCCAAATGTCCAACTTTACTACTGTCCAACTTTACTACTGTCCAACTTTACGGCTGTCCAAATGTCCAACTTTACTACTGTCCAACTTTACTGCTGTCCACATGTCCAACTGTCCAACTTTACAACTGTCCAACTTTACTACTGTCCAACTTTACGGCTGTCCAACTTTACGGCTGTCCAACTGTCCAACTTTACAACTGTCCAACTTTACTACTGTCCAACTTTACGGCTGTCCAAATGTCCAACTTTACTACTGTCCAACTTTACTGCTGTCCACATGTCCAACTGTCCAACTTTACAACTGTCCAACTTTACTACTGTCCAACTTTACTGCTGTCCAAATGTCCAACTTTACTACTGTCCAACTTTACTGCTGTCCACATGTCCAACTGTCCAACTTTACAACTGTCCAACTTTACTACTGTCCAACTTTACGGCTGTCCAAATGTCCAACTTTACTACTGTCCAACTTTACTGCTGTCCACATGTCCAACTGTCCAACTTTACAACTGTCCAACTTTACTACGATCCATGTCCAACTGTCCAACTTTACAACTGTCCAACTTTACTACTGTCCAACTTTACGGCTGTCCAAATGTCCAACTTTACTGCTGTCCAACTTTACTGCTGTCCAACTTTACTGCTGTCCAACTTTACTGCTGTCCAACTTTACTGCTGTCCAACTTTACGGCTGTCCAAATGTCCAACTGTCCAACTTTACAACTGTCCAACTTTACTACTGTCCAACTTAACAGCTGTCCAAATGTCCAACTTTACTACTGTCCAACTTTACTGCTGTCCACATGTCCAACTGTCCAACTTTACAACTGTCCAACTTTACTACTGTCCAACTTTACGGCTGTCCAAATGTCCAACTTTACTACTGTCCAACTTTACTGCTGTCCACATGTCCAACTGTCCAACTTTACAACTGTCCAACTTTACTACTGTCCAACTTTACGGCTGTCCAAATGTCCAACTTTACTACTGTCCAACTTTACTGCTGTCCACATGTCCAACTGTCCAACTTTACAACTGTCCAACTTTACTACTGTCCAACTTTACTGCTGTCCAAATGTCCAACTTTACAACTGTCCAACTTTACTACTGTCCAACTTTACGGCTGTCCAAATGTCCAACTTTACTACTGTCCAACTTTACTGCTGTCCAACTTTACTACTGTCCAACTTTACTGCTGTCCAACTTTACTGCTGTCCAACTTTACTGCTGTCCACATGTCCAACTGTCCAACTTCACAACTGTCCAACTTTACTACTGTCCAACTTTACTGCTGTCCACATGTCCAACTTTACAACTGTCCAACTTTACTGCTGTCCACATGTACAACTGTCCAACTTTACAACTGTCCAACTTTACTACTGTCCAACTTTACAACTGTCCAACTTTACAACTGTCCAACTTTACAACTGTCCAACTTTACTGCTGTCCACATGTACAACTGTCCAACTTTACAACTGTCCAACTTTACTACTGTCCAACTTTACTGCTGTCCAAATGTCCAACTTTACAACTGTCCAACTTTACTACTGTCCAACTTTACGGCTGTCCAAATGTCCAACTTTACTGCTGTCCAACTTTACTGCTGTCCACATGTCCAACTGTCCAACTTTACAACTGTCCAACTTTACTACTGTCCAACTTTACTGCTGTCCACATGTCCAACTTTACAACTGTCCAACTTTACTGCTGTCCAAATGTCCAACTTTACTACTGTCCAACTTTACTACTGTCCACCATCTAAATCAAGTCTAAACCAGGTCTAAAACAGGACTAAACCAGGACTAAACCAGGTCTAAACCAGGTCTAAACCAGGTCTAAACCAAGTCTAAACCAGGACTAAACCAGGTCTAAACCAGGACTAAACCAGGACTAAACCAGGTCTAAACAAGGTCTAAACCAGGTCTAAACCAGGACTAAACCAGGTCTAAACCAGGACTAAACCAGGACTAAACCAGGTCTAAACTAGGTCTAAACCAGAGGAGCATAAATTGCATTTGTTTAGTCCAAATCCAAAAGAAGCTTCTGGATTTTGTCTCAGATTTTACACTGACCCACACTGAGTGGAGACTTTTTTCAGTTTCATTCATATTAAATATCCCAACCTGGTGTGTCTCAGTTTTTGGTGCATGTACTGGTGTTATTTTCTTAGTCTTCATTATTCTCAACATTGAGTTAATCCCTCCAGTACATTAAAGGGACAGTTCGGGATTTTTTAAATGACTCTGTTCGTCTCCGTCAGCAGAGTCGCATTAGCTCTGACTTACCTCCCGACAGCGTCTGAGCCGAGTTCTTCAGCAGAGGGAAGTGTGAGGTGCTTATAAAGATGTTTTCTGACGTTTCCAGACACTAATGAGTGAACCAGGCAGAGCGTTTGGTTTGTTAGACTCGTGGCTGTTGTCAGATGGGTTAAAGTGGTGTTAAGCTTCTTCAGTGCCCTTGCCCCCTTGAACTTGCCCCCATCACTACACTAGTTCAGAACTTGCCCCATCACTGCACTAGTTCAGAACTTGCCCCCATCACTACACTAGTTCAGAACTTGCCCCCATCACTACACTAGTTCAGAACTTGCCCCCATCACTGCACTAGTTCAGAACTTGCCCCCATCACTACACTAGTTCAGAACTTGCCCCCATCACTACACTAGTTCAGAACTTGCCCCCATCACTACACTAGTTTGTTGCCTTGACAGACTCACTGCCACAGTGAGATCTCCACTGAGGAAACACTGATCTGTGCCGTTTTTTGGCTTCTTATTTATTTCTGTTCTGTGTGGTGATTATGTGTCTCTTGTTGGACCTAAACACAAATCTTGCCTCGTTTAAACGCAGATCTGACCCGTAAACCTGCTGCAGTTCTAATTATAAAGGATTTACGTCACTGACCTGATTCTGTGGACTTGGTCATGTGACTGCGAGCTGCGCTTGACCTCTGACCCCGACAGGAAGTGCCGAGCAGATGCACCAGGGAACCAGAGTCCGGGTTCAGACCGGGTCCAGGCCGGGTTCAGACCGGGTTCATGCCTGGTCTGGTCCAGGGTCTTCTCTGACGTAACGTTTCCGGGGCGATCCTGATGATGAAAAAGCGAGTCCAAAATAACCCAGAGTCAGGACAAGACCTGGTCTAGTCCTGGTCTAGTCCTGGTCTAGTCCTGTTTCAGTCCTGGTTTAGTCCTGCTTTAGTCCTGCTTCAGTCCTGGTTTAGTCCTGGTTTAGTCCTGGTCTAGACCTGTTTAGTCCTGGTTTGGTCCTGGTCTAGACCTGTTTAGTCCTGGTTTGGTCCTGGTCTAGACCTGTTTAGTCCTGGTTTGGTCCTGGTCTAATCTTGGTTTAGTCCTGGTTTGGTCCTGGTCTAGACCTGTTTAGTCCTGGTTTGGTCCTGGTCTAATCTTGGTTTAGTCCCGGTCTAGTCCTGGTTTAGTCCTGTTTAGTCCTGGTTAAGTCCTGGTCTAGACCTGTTTAGTCCTGGTTTAGTCCTGGTCTAGTCCTGGTCTAGTCCTGGTTTAGTTCTGGTTTAGTCCTGGTTTAGTTCTGGTTTAGTCCTGGTTTAGTCCTGGTTTAGTTCTGGTTAAGTCCTGGTTTAGTCCAGGTTCAGTCCAGGTTCAGTCCTGGTTTAGTCCTGGTTTAGTCCTGGTTCAGTCCTGGTTCAGTCCTGGTTCAGTCCTGGTTTAGTCCTGGTTCAGTCCTGGTTTAGTCCTGGTTTAGTCCTGGTTCAGTCCTGGTTTAGTCCTGTTTTAGTCCTGGTTCAGTCCTGGTTCAGTCCTGGTTCAGTCCTGGTTTAGTCCTGGTTCAGTCCTGGTTTAGTCCTGGTTTAGTCCTGGTTTAGTCCTGGTTTAGTCCTGGTTTAGTCCTGGTTTAGTCCTGGTTCAGTCCTGGTTTAGTCCTGGTTTAGTCCTGGTTCTGTCCTGGTTCAGTCCTGGTTCAGTCCTGGTTCAGTCCTGGTTTAGTCCTGGTTTAGTCCTGGTTCAGTCCTGGTTCAGTCCTGGTTCAGTCCTGGTTTAGTCCTGGTTCAGTCCTGGTTTAGTCCTGGTTTAGTCCTGGTTCAGTCCTGGTTCAGTCCTGGTTTAGTCCTGGTTTAGTCCTGGTTCAGTCCTGGTTTAGTCCTGGTTTAGTCCTGGTTCAGTCCTGGTTTAGTCCTGGTTCAGTCCTGGTTCAGTCCTGGTTCAGTCCTGGTTCAGTCCTGGTTTAGTCCTGGTTTAGTCCTGGTTTAGTCCTGGTTCAGTCCTGGTTCAGTCCTGGTTTAGTCCTGGTTTAGTCCTGGTTCAGTCCTGGTTTAGTCCTGGTTTAGTCCTGGTTCAGTCCTGGTTTAGTCCTGGTTTAGTCCTGGTTTAGTCCTGGTTCAGTCCTGGTTCAGTCCTGGTTCAGTCCTGGTTCAGTCCTGGTTCAGTCCTGGTTTAGTCCTGGTTTAGTCCTGGTCTATTTGTATCACACAAAAACAAAAACAGTCCCGACTTTTCCCAAACTCTCAAATCCTCATAAAGGCCGAGTCCCGAGACCCGGTCCAGACCCGGTCCAGATGTGTTATAATCCTGGACCAACTTCAGTCTAGACTCAAGTCCCTCAGGTCCCAGAGTCCTGGCTCCAAACCAGGTCTTATCACCTCCGGCTTCCTCCAGCGCAGGAGCAGTAGTCCTGGTCCTGATCCAAGTCCTCATCCAGACCGGACTTTGGTCCAGACCTGCTTTAGTCCTGGCTCAGTCCTGGTTTAGTTGTGGTCTAGTCCTGACCTGGTTTAGTCCTGGTCTAGTCCTGATTTAGTCCTGGTTTAGTCCTGATCTAGTCCTGAATAATCCTGGTCTAGTCCTGGTTCAGTTGTGGTTTAGTCCTTGTTTGGTCCTGGTTTAGTCCTGGTTCAGTCCTGGTTTAGTCTTGGTTTAGTCCTGGTTTAGTCCTGGTTCAGTCCTGTTTCAGTCCTGTTTCAGTCCTGGTTTAGTCCTGGTTCAGTCCTGGTTCAGTCCTGGTTCATTCATACAGTCCCCCTCCCGGTCTCTCTCCCTCTCTCGGTCTTGGACTCCGGTCTTGGACTCAGACCAGACCTGGACTTGAACCGAGGGCGGATGATGAAGGTAATGGAAGAGTCCGGTCCTGAGGGAGGTCTGCGTCACCCAGATCCGGTTCGGATCCGGGTCTGGTCTCTGCATGGTTCAGTCTTTGTTTAGTCCTGGTTTGATTTGGACTAAACCAGGACTAAAGGTCCCAGATTTTCACAGTGTTAGAAACATAAACAGATCGAGTTCTTTGTAAACACTTCAGATCCTCATGACTCAGAGCCACGATTTTCACAAGTCTCAGTCCTGGTTTAGTCCTGGTTCAGACGTGGTTTAGTCCTGGTTTAGTCCTGGTTCAGTCCTGGTTTAGTCCTGGTTTAGTCCTGGTTCAGTCCTGGTTTAGTCCTGGTTTGGTCCTGGTTCAGTCCTGGTTTAGTCCTGGTTTAGTCCTGGTTTGGTCCTGGTTCGGTCCTGGTTCGGTCCTGGTTCGGTCCTGGTTCTGTCCTGGTTCGGTCCTGGTTCAGTCCTGGTTTAGTCCTGGTTCAGTCCTGGTTCAGTCCTGGTTCAGTCCTGGTTTAGTCCTGGTTCGGTCCTGGTTCGGTCCTGGTTCGGTCCTGGTTCAGTCCTGGTTCAGTCCTGGTTCAGTCCTGGTTTAGTCCTGGTTCAGTCCTGGTTTAGTCCTGGTTCGGTCCTGGTTCGGTCCTGGTTCGGTCCTGGTTCGGTCCTGGTTTAGTCCTGGTTCGGTCCTGGTTCGGTCCTGGTTCGGTCCTGGTTCAGTCCTGGTTCAGTCCTGGTTTAGTCCTGGTTCAGTCCTGGTTCAGTCCTGGTTCAGTCCTGGTTTAGTCCTGGTTCAGTCCTGGTTCAGTCCTGGTTCAGTCCTGGTTTAGTCCTGGTTCAGTCCTGGTTCAGTCCTGGTTCAGTCCTGGTTCAGTCCTGGTTCAGTCCTGGTTTAGTCCCTGATGGTATGCATTTTGGTATGCAAGTAAATAACAACTAGCATGCTGAAGCGCACTTGCTGATTACACATGGGAAAGATCCGGCTCAGAACCTTTAGGCCGTGACGGTCCCAGTGCACGGACAGGCCAGAGGAAGTCCGGCTGGAACCGAGTCCAGGATCAGGACCAAAGTCTGGGTCAAGATCCAGCCCAAAGTCCGAGGCCAAGATCCGAGTGGGAGCGGCTAGAACCAGAGGAAGAACCGAGTGAGACAATGGAAGAAACACAGAACCGGACCAGGTCTGAGCCAGGATCCCGCTCAAGACTGGTTCAGTCCTGGTTCAGTCCTGGTTTAGTCCTGGTTTAGTCCTGGTTTAGTCCTGGTTTAGTCCTGGTTTAGACCTGGTTTAGTCCTGGTTTAGTCCCGTCTGACCTCAGAGTCTGGTTCACATTTGTTTCACGTGTTTTTGTTTCTGTGGAAAAAAACGAGGGAATCCCCGACTCCTCCGACCCAAACAAAGATGGATGCTCCCCCCTCTCCTCTCCCTCCTCCTCTCCTGCCCTCCTCTCCTCCTCTCCCTCCTCCTCTCCTGCCCTCCTCTCCTGCCCTCCTCTCCTCCCCTCCTCTCCCTCCTCCTCTCCTGCCCTCCTCTCCTCCCCTCCCCCCTATTCTCCTCCCTCCTCTCTCTCCTCTCCTCCCTCCTTTTTCTCTTTTGTCTCTTCCGTCTGTTCTGTTCTTCTCATCAGGGACTCGTATCATGTGGAGACAGTGGAAAAACCAAATGCCCCCACCTCCCTCTCTCCTTCTCTCTCTTCTCCCTCTCTCCTTCTCTCTCTTCTCCCTCTCTCCTTCTCTCTCTTCTCCCTCTCTCCTTCTCTCTCTCTCTCTTCTCCCTCTCTCTCTTCTCCCTCTCTCCTTCTCTCTCTCTTCTCCCTCACTCCTTCTCTCTTCTCCCTCTCTCCCTCTCTCTCTTCTCCCTCCTTCTCTCTTCTCCCTCTCTCTCTTCTCCCTCTCTCCTTCTCTATCTCCTTTTCTCCTTCTCTCTCTCTCTCTCCCTCTCTCTTCTCCCTCTCTCTTCTCCCTCTCTCCTTCTCTCTCTCTCTTCTCCCTCTCTCCTTCTCTTTCTTCTCCCTCTCTCCTTCTCTCTCTCTTCTCCCTCTCTCTTCTCCCTCTCTCCTTCTCTCTCTCTCTCTTCTCCCTCTCTCCTTCTCTCTCTCTCTCTTCTCCCTCTCTCTTCACGGTTCATCTTCAGTTCGTCTAAACTCTCTCGTTCTTGTTGATCTCGTCTTTCGTCGCTTTCTGTGCCACAGTGTCCGAGTGTCGCTCAGCAGAAGGTTGTGAGTTCGATCCCTCGGTCGCCCGGGTCTTTCTGTGTGGAGTTTGCACGTTCTCCCCATGTCTGTGTGGAGTTTGCACGTTCTCCCCATGTCTGTGTGGAGTTTGCATGTTCTCCCTGTGTCTGTGTGGAGTTTGCACGTTCTCCCTGTGTCTGTGTGGAGTTTGCACGTTCTCCCTATGTCTGTGTGGAGTTTGCACGTTCTCCCTGTGTCTGTGTGGAGTTTGCACATTCTCCCTGTGTCTGTGTGGATTGTGCACGTTCTCCCTGTGTCTGTGTGGAGTTTGCATGTTCTCCCTGTGTCTGTGTGGAGTTTGCACGTTCTCCCTGTGTCTGTGTGGAGTTTGCACGTTCTCCCTGTGTCTGTGTGGAGTTTGCACGTTCTCCCTGTGTCTGTGTGGAGTTTGCACGTTCTCCCTGTGTCTGTGTGGAGTTTGCACATTCTCCCTGTGTCTGTGTGGAGTTTGCACGTTCTCCCTGTGTCTGTGTGGAGTTTGCACGTTCTCCCCGTGTCTGTGTGGAGTTTGCACGTTCTCCCTGTGTCTGTGTGGAGTTTGCACGTTCTCCATATGTCTGTGTGGAGTTTGCACGTTCTCCCTGTGTCTGTGTGGAGTTTGCACGTTCTCCATATGTCTGTGTGGAGTTTGCACGTTCTCCCTGTGTCTGTGTGGAGTTTGCACGTTCTCCCTGTGTCTGTGTGGAGTTTGCACGTTCTCCCTGTGTCTGTGTGGAGTTTGCACATTCTCTCTGTGTCTGTTTCCTCCGGTTTCCCCATCAGCCCAAACCTGCTGTAGGTGTGAAAGTGAAAGTGGAGCGAGGGATGAAGGACAGACGCAGCCGCTTCTCCGTCAGTCTGTCAGGACGGCAACAGGAACTGACGCCAAGAAGAACGTTCAGTAAAGCGACTGTGAAGTGTCTGTGAAGCATCTGTGAAGTGACATTAAAGCGTCTGTAAATTGTCTGTGAAGTGTCTGCAAAGTGTCTGTGAAGCGTCTGTGAAGCATCTGTGAAGTGTCTGTGAAGCATCTGTGAAGCGTCTGTAAAGCGTCTGTCAAGTGTCTGTGAAGTGTCTGTAAAACATCTGTAAAGTGTCTGTGAAGCATCTGAAGTGACATTAAAGCGTCTGTAAAGTGTCTGTGAAGTGTCTGCAAAGTGTCTGTGAAGTGTCTGTGAAGCGTCTGTAAAGCGTCTGTGAAGTGTCTGTGAAGTGTCTGTAAAGCGTCTGTAAAGTGTCTGTGAAACGTCTGTAAAGCGTCTGTGAAACGTCTGTAAAGCGTCTGTAAAGTGTCTGTGAAGCGTCTGTAAAGCGTCTGTGAAGCGTCTGTGAAGTGTCTGTGAAGCATCTGTAAAGTGTCTGTGAAGCATCTGTAAAGTGTCTGTGAAGCGTCTGTGAAGTGACATTAAAGCATCTGTAAAGTGTCTGTGAAGTGTCTGTGAAGCATCTGTGAAGCGTCTGTAAAGCGTCTGTGAAGTGTCTGTGAAGTGTCTGTAAAACATCTGTAAAGTGTCTGTGAAGCATCTGAAGTGACATTAAAGCGTCTGTAAAGTGTCTGTGAAGTGTCTGCAAAGTGTCTGTGAAGTGTCTGTGAAGCGTCTGTAAAGCGTCTGTGAAGTGTCTGTGAAGTGTCTGTAAAGCGTCTGTAAAGCGTCTGTAAAGTGTCTGTGAAACGTCTGTAAAGCGTCTGTGAAACGTCTGTAAAGCGTCTGTAAAGTGTCTGTGAAGCGTCTGTAAAGCGTCTGTGAAGCGTCTGTGAAGTGTCTGTGAAGCATCTGTAAAGTGTCTGTGAAGCATCTGAAAAGTGTCTGTGAAGCGTCTGTGAAGTGACATTAAAGCATCTGTAAAGTGTCTGTGAAGTGTCTGTGAAGCATCTGTGAAGTGTCTGTGAAGCATCTGTGAAGCGTCTGTAAAGTGTCTGTGAAACGTCTGTAAAGCATCTGTAAAGTGTCTGTGAAACATCTGTAAAGCGTCTGTAAAGTGTCTGTGAAGCATCTGTGAAGTGTCTGTAAAGCGTCTGTGAAGTGTCTGTAAAGCGTCTGTAAAGTGTCTATGAAACGTCTGTAAAGCGTCTGTAAAGTGTCTGTGAAACGTCTGTAAAGCGTCTGTAAAGTGTCTGTGAAGCATCTGTGAAGCGTCTGTAAAGCGTCTGAAGTGTCTGTGAAGTGTCTGTAAAGCGTCTGTAAAGTGTCTGTAAAGTGTCTGTGAAGTGTCTGTGAAACGTCTGTAAAGTGTCTGTGAAGCATCTGTAAAGCGTCTGTAAAGCGTCTGTAAAGTGTCTGTGAAACGTCTGTAAAGCGTCTGTAAAGTGTCTGTGAAGCGTCTGTAAAGCGTCTGTGAAGCGTCTGTGAAGTGTCTGTGAAGCATCTGTAAAGCGTCTGTAAAGTGTCTGTGAAACGTCTGTAAAGCGTCTGTAAAGTGTCTGTGAAACGTCTGTAAAGCATCTGTAAAGTGTCTGTAAAGTGTCTGTGAAGTGTCTGTAAAGCGTCTGTGAAGCGTCTGTAAAGTGTCTGTGAAACGTCTGTAAAGCGTCTGTGAAACGTCTGTAAAGCGTCTGTTAAGTGTCTGTGAAGCGTCTGTAAAGCGTCTGTGAAGTGTCTGTGAAGCATCTGTAAAGTGTCTGTGAAGCATCTGTAAAGTGTCTGTGAAGCGTCTGTGAAGTGACATTAAAGCATCTGTAAAGTGTCTGTGAAGTGTCTGTGAAGCATCTGTGAAGTGTCTGTGAAGCATCTGTGAAGCGTCTGTAAAGTGTCTGTGAAACGTCTGTAAAGCATCTGTAAAGTGTCTGTGAAGCATCTGTGAAGCGTCTGTAAAGCGTCTGAAGTGTCTGTGAAGTGTCTGTAAAGCGTCTGTAAAGTGTCTGTAAAGTGTCTGTGAAGTGTCTGTGAAACGTCTGTAAAGTGTCTGTGAAGCATCTGTAAAGCGTCTGTAAAGCGTCTGTAAAGTGTCTGTGAAACGTCTGTAAAGCGTCTGTAAAGTGTCTGTGAAGCGTCTGTAAAGCGTCTGTGAAGCGTCTGTGAAGTGTCTGTGAAGCATCTGTAAAGCGTCTGTAAAGCGTCTGTAAAGTGTCTGTGAAACGTCTGTAAAGTGTCTGTGAAACGTCTGTAAAGCATCTGTAAAGTGTCTGTAAAGTGTCTGTGAAGTGTCTGTAAAGCGTCTGTGAAGCGTCTGTAAAGCGTCTGTAAAGTGTCTGTGAAACGTCTGTAAAGCGTCTGTGAAACGTCTGTAAAGCGTCTGTGAAGCGTCTGTAAAGCGTCTGTGAAGCGTCTGTGAAGTGTCTGTGAAGCATCTGTAAAGTGTCTGTGAAGCATCTGTAAAGTGTCTGTGAAGCGTCTGTGAAGTGACATTAAAGCATCTGTAAAGTGTCTGTGAAGTGTCTGTGAAGCATCTGTGAAGTGTCTGTGAAGCATCTGTGAAGCGTCTGTAAAGTGTCTGTGAAACGTCTGTAAAGCATCTGTAAAGTGTCTGTGAAACATCTGTAAAGCGTCTGTAAAGTGTCTGTGAAGCATCTGTGAAGTGTCTGTAAAGCGTCTGTGAAGTGTCTGTGAAGTGTCTGTAAAGCGTCTGTAAAGTGTCTATGAAACGTCTGTGAAGCGTCTGTAAAGTGTCTGTGAAACGTCTGTAAAGCGTCTGTAAAGTGTCTGTGAAGCATCTGTGAAGCGTCTGTAAAGCGTCTGAAGTGTCTGTGAAGTGTCTGTAAAGCGTCTGTAAAGTGTCTGTAAAGTGTCTGTGAAGTGTCTGTGAAACGTCTGTAAAGTGTCTGTGAAGCATCTGTAAAGCGTCTGTAAAGCGTCTGTAAAGTGTCTGTGAAACGTCTGTAAAGCGTCTGTAAAGTGTCTGTGAAACGTCTGTAAAGCATCTGTAAAGTGTCTGTGAAGTGTCTGTAAAGCGTCTGTGAAGTGTCTGTAAAGCGTCTGTAAAGTGTCTGTGAAACGTCTGTAAAGCGTCTGTGAAGTGTCTGTGAAATGTCTGTGAAGCGTCTGTAAAGTGTCTGTAAAGTGTCTGTGAAACGTCTGTAAAGCGTCTGTAAAGTGTCTGTGAAGTGTCTGTGAAGCGTCTGTAAGGTGTCTGTAAAGTGTCTGTGAAGCGTCTGTAAAGCGTCTGTAAAGTGTCTGTGAAGCGTCTGTAAAGTGTCTGTGAAGTGTCTGTAAAGCGTCTGTAAAGTGTCTGTGAAGCGTCTGTAAAGTGTCTGTGAAGCGTCTGTAAAGTGTCTGTGAAGTGTCTGTGAAGCGTCTGTAAAGCATCTGTAAAGTGTCTGTGAAGCGTCTGTAAAGCGTCTGAAAAGCGTCTGTAAAGAGTCTGTGAAGTGTCTGTGAAGCGTCTGTGAAGTGTCTGTGAAATGTCTGTAAAGCGTCTGTAAAACGTCTGTAAAGTGTCTGTAAAGCATCTGTAAAGTGTCTGTGAAGCGTCTGTGAAGTGTCTGTGAAGCATCTGTAAAGTGTCTGTGAAGTGTCTGTAAAGTGTCTGTGAAGTGTCTGTAAAGCGTCTGTGGTGTTCTGAGTGTGTCTGTGGGTCCTCAGACGCAGGCTACCCACTCTGCCACAGGAACACAGGAAGAACACGCACATGCCTTAGACCTGTTTCAGTCCTGTTTCAGTCCTGGTTCAGTCCTGTTCAGTCCTGTTCAGTCCTGGTTCAGTCCTGTTCAGTCCTGGTTCAGTCCTGGTTCAGTCCTGGTTCAGTCCTGGTTCAGTCCTGGTTTAGTCAGTCCTGGTTTAGTCAGTCCTGGTTTAGTCCTGGTTCAGTCCTGGTTCAGTCCTGGTTCAGTCCTGGTTTAGTCCTGGTTCAGTCCTGGTTCAGTCCTGGTTCAGTCCTGGTTTAGTCCTGGTTCAGTCCTGGTTCAGTCCTGGTTCAGTCCTGGTTCAGCTCGGTCCTAAAGGAGGTGAGGGGTCAGTGAGAGTTCATCTAAACCTGAGCTGATGGAGCGAGGCCGAGCAGCCGGGAGAGACATTACACCACAGCCTCTGCTCTGAAATTTGGTTTAGTCCTGGTTTGGTCCAGTTTCAGTCCTGGTTTAGTCCTGGTTTGGTCCAGTTTCAGTCCTGGTTTAGTCCGGGTTTGGTCCAGTTTCAGTCCTGGTTTAACTTTAGGAACAACACTTATTTTCATCACAAAAACACAAATGTCTTTAAAGGACAAAGAACAGAAGTTCTGCTCCTTCACACACAGGACCTGCCCACTGCACCTGCCCACTGCACCTGCCACTGCACCTGCCCACTGCACCTGCCCACTGCACCTGCCACTGCACCTGCCCACTGCACCTGCCCACTGCACCTGCCCACTGCACCTGCCACTGCACCTGCCCACTGCACCTGCCTCTGCACCTGCCCACTGCACCTGCCCCTGCACCTGCCCACTGCACCTGCCCACTGCACCTGCCTCTGCACCTGCCCACTGCACCTGCCTCTGCACCTGCCCACTGCACCTGCCCACTGCACCTGCCCACTGCACCTGCCCACTGCACCTGCCTCTGCCTCTGCACCTGCCCACTGCACCTGCCCACTGCGCCTGCCACTGCACCTGCCCACTGCACCTGCCCACTGCACCTGCCACTGCACCTGCCCACTGCACCTGCCCACTGCACCTGCCACTGCACCTGCCACTGCACCTGCCCACTGCACCTGCCTCTGCACCTGCCCCTGCACCTTGCACTGCACCTGCCCACTGCACCTGCCCACTGCACCTGCCTCTGCACCTGCCTCTGCACCTGCCCACTGCACCTGCCCACTGCACCTGCCACTGCATCTGCCCACTGCACCTGCCCACTGCACCTGCCACTGCACCTGCCCACTGCACCTGCCTCTGCACCTGCCCACTGCACCTGCCCCTGCCCACTGCACCTGCCCACTGCACCTGCCCACTGCACCTGCCACTGCACCTGCCACTGCACCTGCCCACTGCACCTGCCCACTGCACCTGCCACTGCACCTGCCACTGCACCTGCCCACTGCACCTGCCTCTGCACCTGCCTCTGCACCTGCCTCTGCACCTGCCCACTGCACCTGCCCACTGCACCTGCCTCTGCACCTGCCTCTGCACCTGCCCACTGCACCTGCCCACTGCACCTGCCACTGCAACTGCCCACTGCACCTGCCCACTGCACCTGCCTCTGCACCTGCCCACTGCACCTGCCCCTGCACCTGCCCACTGCACCTGCCCACTGCACCTGCCCACTGCACCTGCCCACAAGGACAGAGTGAGGAGCAGGTTTCCCTCCACTGGAGTCCAGGACTAGACCAGGACTAAGGTCCAGTCTGTCCCTGTAGGAAAATGTGGCTGCGGCTCAGGAGGAGCAGCACAGCACTGAACCAGGACTGGTCTGGGTCTAAACCCGGCCTAAACCCAGTCTAAACCCGGTCTAAACCCGGTCTGAACTCAACCTAAACCCGGTCTAAACCCAGCCTAAACTCGGCCTAAACCCGGTCTAAACCCGGTCTAAACCCGGTCTAAACCCGGTCTGAACCCGCCCGAAACCCGGCCTAAACCTGGCCTGAACCCGGTCTGAACCCGGCCTAAACCCGGTCTAAACCCGGTCTGAACCCGGCCTGAACCCGGTCTAAACCCGGATTGAACCCGGCCTAAACCTGGTCTAAACCCGGTCTGAACCTGGCCTAAACCCAGTCTAAACCCGGCCTGAACCCGCCCTAAACCCGGCCTGAACCCGCCCTAAACCCGGCCTAAACCCGGCCTAAACCCGGCCTGAACCCGGCCTAAACCCGGTCTGAACCCGGCCTAAACCTGGTCTGAACCCGGCCTAAACCCGGTCTGAACCCGGCCTAAACCCGGTCTAATCCCGGTCTAAACCCGGTCTAAACCCGGTCTAAACCCGGTCTAAACTCGGCCTGAACCCGGTCTGAACTCGGCCTAAACCCGGGCGCGGCGTCTTGCGCCCGGCCTGAACCCGGTCTAAACTCGGTCTAAACTCGGTCTAAACTCAGTCTAAACCCGGCCTAAACCCGGCCTGAACCCGGCCTAAACCCGGTCTGAAACCGGCCTAAACCCGGCCTAAACCCGGTCTAAACCCGGTCTGAACTCGGCCTAAACCCGGGCGCGGCGTCTTGCGCCCGGCCTGAACTCGGCCTAAACTCGGTCTAAACTCAGTCTAAACCCGGCCTAAACCCGGCCTAAACCCGGTCTAAACCCAGTCTGAACTCGGCCTAAACCCGGTCTAAACTCAGTCTAAACCCGGCCTAAACTCGGTCTAAACTCAGTCTAAACCCGGCCTAAACCCGGCCTACACCTGGTCTAAACCTGGTCTGAACCCGGTCTGAACCCGGCCTGAACCCGGTCTAACCCCGGTCTAAACCCGGTCTAAACCCGGTCTAAACCTGGTCTAAACTCGGTCTGAACTCAACCTAAACCCGGTCTAAACCCAGTCTAAACCCGGTCTAAACCCGGTCTGAACTCAACCTAAACCCGGTCTAAACCCAGCCTAAACTCGGCCTAAACCCGGTCTAAACCCGGTCTGAACCCGGCCTAAACCCGGCCTAAACCCGGTCTGAACCCGGTCTGAACCCGGCCTAAACCCGGCCTGAACCCGGTCTGAACCCGGTCTAAACCCGGTCTGAACCCGGCCTAAACCCGGTCTAAACCCGGTCTGAACCCGGCCTGAACCCGGTCTAAACCCGGTCTGAACCCGGCCTAAACCTGGTCTAAACCCGGTCTGAACCTGGCCTAAACCCAGTCTAAACCCGGCCTGAACCCGGCCTAAACCCGGCCTAAACCTGGCCTAAACCCGGCCTGAACCCGGCCTAAACCCGGTCTAATCCCGGTCTAAACCCGGTCTAAACCCGGTCTAAACCCGGTCTAAACTCGGCCTGAACCCGGTCTGAACTCGGCCTAAACCCGGCGTCTTGATCCCGGCCTGAACCCGGTCTAAACTCCCGGTCTAAACTCGGTCTAAACTCAGTCTAAACCCGGCCTAAACCCGGTCTAAACCAGGGCTGAACCCGGTCTAAACCCGGTCTCAACCCGGGCTCAGCCCGGCCTAAACCCGGTCTAAACCCGGTCTAAACCCGGTCTGAACTCGGCCTAAACCCGGGCGCGGCGTCTTGCGCCCGGCCTGAACTCGGCCTAAACTCGGTCTAAACTCAGTCTAAACCCGGCCTAAACCCGGCCTAAACCCGGTCTAAACCCAGTCTGAACTCGGCCTAAACCCGGTCTAAACTCAGTCTAAACCCGGCCTAAACTCGGTCTAAACTCAGTCTAAACCCGGCCTAAACCCGGCCTACACCTGGTCTAAACCTGGTCTGAACCCGGTCTGAACCCGGCCTGAACCCGGTCTAATCCCGGTCTAAACCCAGTCTAAACCCGGTCTAAACCTGGTCTAAACTCGGTCTGAACTCAACCTAAACCCGGTCTAAACCCAGTC
This sequence comes from Odontamblyopus rebecca, assembly GCA_030686955.1. NCBI lineage: Eukaryota > Metazoa > Chordata > Actinopteri > Gobiiformes > Gobiidae > Odontamblyopus > Odontamblyopus rebecca. The sequence continues at coordinate 32,325,072 of CM060674.1, forward strand.
TAAACCCAGTCTAAACCCGGTCTAAACTCGGTCTAAACTCAGTCTAAACCCGGCCTAAACCCGGTCTAAACCCGGTCTGAACTCGGCCTAAACCCGGTCTAAACCCGGTCTGAACCCGGCCTAAACCCGGTCTGAACCCGGCCTAAACCCGGCCTAAACCCGGTCTGAACCCGGCCTAAACCCGGTCTGAACCCGGCCTAAACCCGGTCTAATCCCGGTCTAAACCCGGTCTAAACCCGGTCTAAACCCGGTCTAAACCCGGTCTAAACTCGGCCTGAACCCGGTCTGAACTCGGCCTAAACCCGGGCGCGGCGTCTTGCGCCCGGCCTGAACCCGGTCTAAACTCGGTCTAAACTCGGTCTAAACTCGGTCTAAACTCAGTCTAAACCCGGCCTAAACCCGGTCTAAACCCGGCCTGAACCCGGCCTAAACCCGGTCTGAAACCGGCCTAAACCCGGCCTAAACCCGGTCTAAACCCGGTCTGAACTCGGCCTAAACCCGGGCGCGGCGTCTTGCGCCCGGCCTGAACCCGGTCTAAACTCGGTCTAAACTCAGTCTAAACCCGGCCTAAACCCGGTCTAAACCCGGCCTGAACCCGGCCTAAACCCGGTCTGAAACCGGCCTAAACCCGGCCTAAACCCGGCCTAAACTCGGTCTAAACTCAGTCTAAACCCGGCCTAAACCCGGTCTAAACCCGGTCTGAACCCGGCCTAAACCCGGTCTGAACCCGGCCTAAACCCGGTCTAATCCCGGTCTAAACCCGGTCTAAACCCGGTCTAAACTCGGCCTGAACCCGGTCTGAACTCGGCCTAAACCCGGGCGCGGCGTCTTGCGCCCGGCCTGAACCCGGTCTAAACTCGGTCTAAACTCGGTCTAAACTCAGTCTAAACCCGGCCTAAACCCGGTCTAAACCCGGCCTGAACCCGGCCTAAACCCGGTCTGAAACCGGCCTAAACCCGGCCTAAACCCGGTCTAAACCCGGTCTGAACTCGGCCTAAACCCGGTCTAAACCCGGTCTAAACCCGGTCTAAACCCGGCCTGAACCCGGCCTAAACCCGGCCTAAACCCGGTCTGAAACCAGCCTAAACCCGGTCTAAACCCGGCCTGAACTCGGCCTAAACCCGGTCTAAACCCGGTCTAAACCCGGCCTAAACCCGGTCTAAACCCGGCTTGAACCCGGCCTAAACCCGGCCTAAACCCGGTCTGAAACCAGCCTAAACCTGGCCTAAACCCGGTCTGAACCCGGCCTAAACCCGGTCTGAAACCAGCCTAAACCCGGCCTAAACCCGGTCTGAACTCGGCCTAAACCCGGGCGCGGCGTCTTGCGGAGCACGAATGGAATCCTGCGTAATGTCCTCTCCAGCTGTCCTGTCCTCTTCCCGGATGCTCTCGCTTCCTGGTGCTTCCGTTTGGTTCTGATGGATTTTTCCACTGGACCTGGGTCCCGCTGGAGGTCATATCGTACGCTCCGGAGGGTCAGGGACATAAACACCTCTTACACCTGTCTGTCCGTCAGTTACCGCTCAGAACGCATCGGCCGCAGGGACAGTGGATCGGCTCCGTTCACATCTGCTCCACCCTGTCTGAAAGTATCGCCCGGAGAGACCAATGCTTCTGTTCTTCACAGTATCACGTAACAGGGACGGGTCCAAAAGTATCGCTCGGAGGGATGCTGTGTGTAGGGGCTGCGGGCCAAAAGTATCAGCCGGAGGGACGCAGTATTTCATTACTCTGTTATGTACATCTGCTTTTCCTGGGCTGAACGGATCCGCCGTAGGGACTCGTGTTTTCTAAGCTTCTGTCAGTGGAGGCTCAGATTGTATCGGCCGTAAGGACCGCTGAGACCGCAAAGACCGCAGAGACCACAAGGATCAGAAAGACCATAAAGACCACAAGGACCACAACAACCGCAAAGACAAAGAGCACAAAGACCAGCTCAGAGTCGACGGTATCAGCCGTAGGGACCCCAAAGACCGCAGAGACCAGAAAGACCGGGTTCAATCAAGGTTAAGTCTAGATTCTGTCCAGTTTTAGTTTAGTTGTAGTTCTAATTTAATCCTGGTTTTGATGCAGGTTTTGCCCAGTTTCAGTACTAATTTAGTCCTAGTTTAGTCCTAATTTGGTCCAGTTTCAGTCCTGGTTTAGTCCTGGTTTAGTCCTGGTTTAGTCCTGGGTTAGTCCTGGGTTAGTCCTGGTTTAGTCCTGGTTTAGTCCTGGTTTAGACCTGGTTTAGTCCTGGTTTAGTCCTGGGTTAGTCCTGGGTTAGTCCTGGTTTAGTCCTGGTTTAGTCCTGGGTTAGTCCTGGTTTAGTCCTGGGTTAGTCCTGGTTTAGTCCTGGGTTAGTCCTGCTTTAGTCCTGGTTTAGTCCTGCTTTAGTCCTGGTTTAGTCCTGGTTTAGTCCTGCTTTACTCCTGGGTTAGTCCTGGTTTAGTCCTGGGTTAGTCCTGGTTTAGTCCTGGTTTAGTCCTGGTTTAGACCTGCTTTAGTCCTGGTTTAGACCTGCTTTAGACCTGCTTTAGTCCTGGTTTAGTCCTGCTTTAGTCCTGGTTTAGTCCTGCTTTAATCCTGGTTTAGTCCTGCTTTAGTCCTGGTTTACTCCTGGGTTAGTCCTGCTTTAGTCCTGCTTTAGTCCTGGTTTACTCCTGGGTTAGTCCTGCTTTAGTCCTGGTTTAGTCCTGGTTTAGTCCTGGGTTAGTCCTGCTTTAGTCCTGGTTTAGTCCTGGTTTAGTCCTGGTTTAGTCCTGGTTTAGTCCTGCTTTAGTCCTGGTTTAGTCCTGGTTTAGTCCTGGTTTAGTCCTGCTTTACTCCTGGTTTAGTCCTGGTTTAGTCCTGGTTTAGTCCTGCTTTAGTCCTGGTTTAGTCCTGGGTTAGTCCTGGTTTAGTCCTGGTTTAGTCCTGGTTCAGTCCTGGGTTAGTCCTGGTTTAGTCCTGGTTTAGTCCTGGTTTAGTCCTGCTTTAGTCCTGGTTTAGTCCTGGTTTAGTCCTGGTTCAGTCCTGGGTTAGTCCTGGTTTAGTCCTGGTTTAGTCCTGGTTTAGTCCTGGTTTAGTCCTGCTTTACTCCTGGTTTAGTCCTGGTTTAGTCCTGGTTTAGTCCTGGTTCAGTCCTGGGTTAGTCCTGGTTTAGTCCTGGTTTAGTCCTGGTTTAGTCCTGCTTTACTCCTGGTTTAGTCCTGGTTTAGTCCTGGTTTAGTCCTGCTTTAGTCCTGGTTTAGTCCTGGTTTAGTCCTGGGTTAGTCCTGGTTTAGTCCTGGTTTAGTCCTGGTTTAGTCCTGGGTTAGTCCTGGTTTAGTCCTGCTTTAGTCCTGGTTTAGTCCTGCTTTAGTCCTGGGTTAGTCCTGGTTTAGTCCTGCTTTAGTCCTGGTTTAGTCCTGGTTTAGTCCTGGGTTAGTCCTGGTTTAGTCCTGGTTTAGTCCTGGGTTAGTCCTGGTTTAGTCCTGGTTTAGTCCTGGTTTAGTCCTGGTTTAGTCCTGGTTTAGTCCTGGTTTCCTTTGTAAACTCAGACTGAGGCAAACCACATTTGGTTTGAGTTCTGGGTCTGTCCTCGTCTCCTGGGTCTTTGTCAGGACTTCCTCAGAACTAAACCCAGTCTGACCCCAGATCCTCAGACCTGATCTGAACTTGGTCTGGACCTGGTCTGGACCTGGTCTGGACCCAGTTTTGGGGCTGACATTTTGATGAATGAACAGAACCTCAGTGGACCCGGGTTAAACAGGGAAAGGAAAACTCGGTCCGGGCCAGGTCTGAAACTGGACTGAACCAGGTCTGAAACTGGACTGAACCAGGTCTGAAACTGGACTGAACCAGGTCTGAAACTGGACTGAACCAGGTCTGAAACTGGACTGAACCAGGTCTGAAACTGGACTGAACCAGGTCTGAAACTGGACTGAACCAGGTCTGAAACTGGACTGAACCAGGTGTGAAACTGGACTGAACCAGGTGTGAAACTGGACTGAACCAGGTGTGAAACTGGACTGAACCAGGTCTGAGCAGGGACTAAACCAGATCTAAACCAGGACGTGAATGACTCTGATTCCAAAATGACGATTACCTGCGTGAGTTTGTGTGAAGCGCCTCCTTCAGCTCCAGGACCGCAGTTCACACGAGCTCAAAACGCCTTTGGAATCAGACACAGAAACACAAACGTCAGCGAGAAATCAGCGTTTAAGGAGAAAATCTGAGGAAAAACCACCTGCGTGAAGTCAAACTCAAACCTGCAAAAACTGAGTCAGTCGTTTGTGCTGCAAAAAGTTCAGAAGTTGAGTTTGACTTCAGGCAGGTGGAAAAACCACTCATACAGGACCTGAAGCGCAGGACTCGGGTGCCTGTAGCTCCAGGTCGGAGTCCAGGCCGGAGCTGCAGTTGGGATCCGGACGTTCGTCAGTGTCTCTGCGTTTGGGTCGACAGGATTGTGATGTGACCTGATGCGGCCGTTAAAGTTTTATTTCGAGTCCCGGTCCTGACCCTGTGTCCTCTGTCCCGGCAGATTTACACAAAACCTCTGTCCCAGTTTTACACAAGAAATGTCCCAGGAGTCTGTTTTTGACCAGTCTGATCTGTGCCAACAGCAAAGAGGCAGAAACTGTCATTGGTTTGGGTAAAATACAGAAAAGCTGCTTAAAAACGACCAAAACACAAAGAAAATGTGACTAAAGTGACTCATGTTTGTTTCACAATTTTATTATTATTTATTATTATTAACTTTTCATTTAAGACTTTTGCTCAAGACTTTTAATTCAAGACTTTTCATTCAGGATTTTTCATTCAAGACTTTTAATTCAAGACTTTTCATTCAGGATTTTTCATTCAAGACTTTTAATTCAAGACTTTTCATTCAGGATTTTTCATTCAAGACTTTTAATTCAGGACTTTTGATTCAGGACTTTTGATTCAGGACTTTTCGTTCAGGACTTTTTAAAGGGAAATGACTGACAGTTTGATTTAGCCAATCACAGACTCCGGGAGCACAGGTGCTTCTGTCTGATTGGTTCTGGGATTGTCACATTTCGGGATTCGTTCTTCGGAGCTGTGGCCGGTTCCTTTGTCCCTGCGGTTCTCGTCCAATCAGACGTCAGGACTCTGGGCCACGGCGCCGCTCTGCAGTAGTGACGTCACTTCCTGTTCGCTGTAGCGCAGACTTCCTGTCAGGACGCTGACCGTGTGCTGGCCAATCAGAGGAGGGGGGGCGGGGCTTAGAGGCAGGAAGGAGCTGAACCGAACCGCCGGGCCTAAACCGCAAAATGGGGGCCGGGTTTAGTCCTGGTTTAGTCCTGGTTTAGTCCTGATTCAGTCCTGGTTTGAATCTGCCCGAAGGATTTTTGAGAGTTAAATCAGTTTTGACCTTGTCCCTTGGTCTTTGGTCCGGTCCCTGGTCTTTGGTCCGGTCCCTGGTCCGGTCTTTGGTCCGGTCCCTGGTCTCTGGTCTGGTCTTTGGTCCGGTCTTTGGTCTCAGGTCCAGTCTTTGGTCCGGTCTTTGGTCCGGTCTTTGGTCCGGTCCCTGGTCTTTGGTCCGGTCTTTGGTCTGGTCCCTGGTCCGGTCCCTGGTCTCTGGTCCAGTCTCTGGTCCGGTCCCTGGTCTCTGGTCTGGTCTTTGGTCCGGTCTTTGGTCTCTGGTCTGGTCTTTGGTCCGGTCTTTGGTCCCTGGTCTGGTCTTTGGTCCGGTCTTTGGTCCGGGCTTTGGTCTCTGGTCCGGTCTTTGGTCCGGTCCCTGGTCTTTGGTCCGGTCTTTGGTCCGGTCCCTGGTCCGGTCGCTGGTCCGGTCTTTGGTCCGGTCTTTGGTCTGGTCTCTGGTCCGGTCTCTGGTCCGGTCTTTGGTCCGGTCCCTGGTCTTTGGTCCGGTCTTTGGTCCGGTCCCTGGTCCGGTCCCTGGTCCGGTCGCTGGTCCGGTCTTTGGTCCGGTCTTTGGTCCGGTCTTTGGTCCGGTCTTTGGTCTCTGGTCCGGTCTTTGGTCCGGTCTTTGGTCTCTGGTCCGGTCTTTGGTCCGGTCTTTGGTCCGGTCCCTGGTCTTTGGTCCGGTCTTTGGTCTGGTCCCTGGTCCGGTCCCTGGTCTCTGGTCCGGTCCCTGGTCTCTGGTCCAGTCTTTGGTCCGGTCCCTGGTCTCTGGTCTGGTCTTTGGTCCGGTCTTTGGTCTCTGGTCCAGTCTTTGGTCCGGTCTTTGGTCCGGTCCCTGGTCTTTGGTCCGGTCCCTGGTCCGGTCCCTGGTCTGGTCTTTGGTCCGGTCTTTGGTCCGGGCTTTGGTCTCTGGTCCGGTCTTTGGTCCGGTCCCTGGTCTTTGGTCCGGTCTTTGGTCCGGTCCCTGGTCCGGTCCCTGGTCCGGTCGCTGGTCCGGTCTTTGGTCCGGTCTTTGGTCTGGTCTCTGGTCCGGTCTCTGGTCCGGTCTTTGGTCCGGTCCCTGGTCTTTGGTCCGGTCTTTGGTCCGGTCCCTGGTCCGGTCCCTGGTCCGGTCGCTGGTCCGGTCTTTGGTCCGGTCTTTGGTCCGGTCTTTGGTCAGGTCTTTGGTCTATGGTCCGGTCTTTGGTCTGGTCTTTGGTCAGGTCTTTGGTCTCTGGTCCGGTCTTTGGTCCGGCCTTTGGTCCGGTCTTTGGTCTCTGGTCTGGTCTTTGGTCCGGTCTTTGGTCAGGTCTTTGGTCTCTGGTCCGGTCTTTGGTCCGGTCTTTGGTCCGGTCTTTGGTCTCTGGTCCGGTCTTTGGTCCGGTCTTTGGTCAGGTCTTTGGTCTCTGGTCCGGTCTTTGGTCCGGTCTTTGGTCTCTGGTCCGGTCTTTGGTCCGGTCTTTGGTCTCTGGTCCGGTCTTTGGTCTCTGGTCCGGTCTTTGGTCCGGTCTTTGGTCTCTGGTCCGGTCTTTGGTCCGGTCTTTGGTCTGGTCTTTGGTCTTTGATCCGGTCCCTGGTCCGGTCCCTGGTCTCTTTAATAAATCATGTTGAAGTGGTTCTGCAGAGTTCAGCCTGGATCAAAGGGAATGATCAGGACCCGACCGGGATCATAACCGGTCTAACTGGAGCCTGTGGACTGAGGGTCCAAAGTTATTTTTAAGCCGTGACCCGGATGAGTCTGAACAGAATGTCCAGGACGCTTCATTACCCCCGAACTAAAGACCCACACCACAAAGACCAGAGACCGGACCAGAGACCAGAGACCAGAGACCAGAGACCAGAGACCAGAGACTGGACCAGAGACCAGAGACCAGAGACCAGAGACTGGACCAGAGACCAGAGACCAGAGACCAGAGACCAGAGACCAGAGACCAGAGACCAGAGAACAGAGACCAGAAACCAGAGGAGAGACCAGAGACCAGAGACTGACCAGAGACCAGAGACCAGAGACTGGACCAGAGACCAGAGACCAGAGACTGGACCAGAGACCAGAGGACCAGAGACCAGAGACTGGACCAGAGACCAGAGACTGGACCAGAGACCAGAGACTGGACCAGAGACCAGAGACCAGAGACCGGACCAGAGACTGGACCAGAGACCAGAGACTGGACCAGAGACCAGAGACTGGACCAGAGACCAGAGACCAGAGACCAGAGACTGGACCAGAGACCAGAGACTGGACCAGAGACCAGAGACCAGAGACCGGACCAGAGACTGGACCAGAGACCAGAGACTGGACCAGAGACCAGAGACCAGAGACCGGACCAGAGAGACCAGAGACCAGAGACCGGACCAGAGACTGGACCAGAGACCAGAGACTGGACCAGAGACCAGAGACTGGACCAGAGACCAGAGACCAGAGACCGGACCAGAGACTGGACCAGAGACCAGAGACTGGACCAGAGACCAGAGACCAGAGACTGGACCAGAGACCAGAGACCGGACCAGAGACCAGAGACCAGAGACTGGACCAGAGACCAGAGACTGGACCAGAGACCAGAGACTGGACCAGAGACCAGAGACCAGAGACCGGACCAGAGACTGGACCAGAGACCAGAGACTGGACCAGAGACCAGAGACCAGAGACCAGAGACTGGACCAGAGACCAGAGACTGGACCAGAGACCAGAGACCAGAGACTGGACCAGAGACCAGAGACCAGAGACCAGAGACCAGAGACCGGACCAGAGACCAGAGACCAGAGACCAGAGACCAGAGACCGGACCAGAGACCAGAGACCAGAGACCAGAGACCAGAGACCAGAGACCGGACCAGAGACTGGACCAGAGACCAGAGACCAGAGACCAGAGACCAGAGACCAGAGACCAGAGACCGGACCAGAGACTGGACCAGAGACCAGAGACTGGACCAGAGACCAGAGACCAGAGACAGGACCAGAGACCAGAGACTGGACCAGAGACCAGACCAAAGACCGGACCAGAGACCAAAGACCAGACCAAAGACCGGACCAAAGACCGGACCAAAGACCAACCCAGAGACCAGAGACCAGAGACCAGAGAGCAGAGACTGGACCAGAGACCAGAGACCAGAGACCAGAGACCAGAGACCAGAGACTGGACCAGAGACTGGACCAAAGACTGGACCAGAGACCAGAGACTGGACCAGAGACCAGAGACCGGACCAGAGACCAGAGACTGGACCAGAGACTGGACCAAAGACTGGACCAGAGACCAGAGACTGGACCAGAGACCAGAGACCGGACCAGAGACCAGAGACTGGACCAGAGACTGGACCAGAGACCAGAAACCAGAGACCAGAGACTGGACCAGAGACTGGACCAGAGACCAGAGACCAGAGACCAGAGACCAGAGACCGGACCAGAGACCAGAGACTGGACCAGAGACCAGAGACCGGACCAGAGACCAGACCAGAGACCAGAGACCAGAGACCGGACCAGAGACCAGAGACCAGAGACTGGACCAGAGACTGGACCAGAGACCAGAGACCAGAGACTGGACCAGAGACCAGAGACCAGAGACTGGACCAGAGACCAGAGACCAGGGACCAGGGATCAGGGACCAGAGACCGGACCAGAGACTGGACCAGAGACCAGAGACCAGAGACCAGAGACCAGAGACCAGAGACCGGACCAGAGACTGGACCAGAGACCAGAGACCAGAGACCAGAGACCAGAGACCGGACCAGAGACTGGACCAGAGACCAGAGACCAGAGACCAGAGACCAGAGACCGGACCAGAGACTGGACCAGAGACCAGAGACTGGACCAGAGACCAGAGACCAGAGACCAGAGACAGGACCAGAGACCAGAGACTGGACCAGAGACCAAAGACCAGAGACCAGAGACTGGACCAGAGACCAGAGACTGGACCAGAGACCAGACCAAAGACCAGACCAGAGACCAAAGACCAGACCAAAGACCGGACCAAAGACCGGACCAAAGACCGGACCAAAGACCAACCCAGAGACCAGAGACCGGACCAGAGACCAGAGACCAGAGAGCAGAGACCAGAGACCAAAGACTGGACCAGAGACCAGAGACTGGACCAGAGACCAGAGACCGGACCAGAGACCAGAGACTGGACCAGAGACTGGACCAGAGACCAGAGACCAGAGACCAGAGACCGGACCAGAGACCAGAGACTGGACCAGAGACCAGAGACCGGACCAGAGACCAGACCAGAGACCAGAGACCAGAGACCGGACCAGAGACCAGAGACTGGACCAGAGACTGGACCAGAGACCAGAGACCAGAGACCAGAGACTGGACCAGAGACCAGAGACTGGACCAGGGATCAGGGACCAGAGACCAGAACCAGTCTCACTTGTGAGGAAAGTTGCCAAAGGGTTTTGTGCTTAAGTGAAGTTCAAATGTTTAAACTTCTGATGTGAACGAGTGAATGTGACAGACCAGGGTTAGCTTTAGTCTAGACCTGCTCCAGACCTGCTCCAGACTCCAGACCTGCTCCAGACTCCAGACCTGCTCCAGACTCCAGACCTGCTCCAGACCTGCTCCAGACTCCAGACCTGCTCCAGACTCCAGACCTGCTCCAGACTCCAGACCTGCTCCAGACCTGCTCTAGACCTGCTCCAGACTCCAGACCTGCTCCAGACCTGCTCCAGACTCCAAACCTGCTCCAGAGTCCAGACCTGCTCCAGACTCCAGACCTGCTCCAGACCTGCTCTTCCCTCCAGACCTGCTCCAGACTCCAGACCTGCTCCAGACCTGCTCCAGACCTGCTCCAGACCTGTTCCAGACCTGTTCCAGACCTGCTCCAGACCAGTCCAGACTCCAGACCTGCTCCAGACCTGCTCCAGACTCCAGATCTGCTCCAGACCTGCTCCAGACCTGCTCTGGACCTGCTCTTGACTCCAGACCTGCTCCAGACTCCAGACCTGCTCCAGACCTGCTCCAGACCTGTTCCAGACCTGCTCCAGACCAGTCCAGACTCCAGACCTGCTCCAGACCTGCTCCAGACTCCAGACCTGCTCCAGACTCCAGACCTGCTCCAGACCTGCTCCAGACCTGCTCTTCACTCCAGACCTGCTCCAGACTCCAGACCTGCTCCAGACCTGCTCCAGACTCCAGACCTGCTCCAGACTCCAGACCTGCTCCAGACCTGCTCCAGACCTGTTCCAGACTCCAGACCTGTTCCAGACCTGTTCCAGACTCCAGACCTGTTCCAGACCTGCTCAGGTCCTGGTTTAGTCCTGGTTTAGTCCTGGTTTAGTCCTGGTCTTTTGTGTCTCTTTTGGACAAATTTATTTATGGAAACATCCTCATTCCTCCTTAATCAGACACGTGCACGATCTAAACCAGGACTGAACCAGGACTAAACCAGGACTGAACCAGGACTAAACCAGGACTGAACCAGGACTAAACCAGGACTAAACCAGGATTAAACCAGGACTGAACCAGGACTGAACCAGGACTGAACCAGGACTAAACCAGGACTAAACCAGGACTGAACCAGGACTAAACCAGGACTAAACCAGGATTAAACCAGGACTGAACCAGGACTGAACCAGGACTGAACCAGGACTAAACCAGGACTAAACCAGGATTAAACCAGGACTGAACCAGGACTAAACAAGGACTGGACCAGGACTGGACCAGAACTGAACCAGGACTAAACCAGGACTGAACCAGGACTAAACCAGGACTGAACCAGAACTGAACCAGGACTAAACCAGGACTAAACCAGGACTAAACCAGGACTGAACCAGGACTGAACCAGGACTAAACAAGGACTGGACCAGGACTGAACCAGGACTAAACCAGGACTAAACCAGGAATGAATCAGGACTGAACCAGGACTAAACAGGACTAAACCAGGACTGAACCAGGACTGAACCAGGACTAAACCAGGACTGAACCAGGACTAAACCAGGACTGAACCAGAACTGAACCAGGACTAAACCAGGACTAAACCAGGACTAAACCAGGACTGAACCAGGACTGAACCAGGACTAAACAAGGACTGGACCAGGACTGAACCAGGACTAAACCAGGACTAAACCAGGAATGAACCAGGACTGAACCAGGACTAAACAGGACTAAACCAGGACTGAACCAGGACTAAACCAGGACTGAACCAGGAGTAAACTAGGACTGGACCAGGACTAAACCAGGACTAAACTAGGACTGGACCAGGACTTGGTCTGACCTGGGACACAGACGGTTCCGGATGTCGGATGCTCCATCTTCTGGATCAGGCCGTTGTGCTTCACCTGAAACACACATAAAAACCTTCTCAGGATCGTAACCAGATCTGAGGAGGGTCCAGGATCATAACCATCATTCCTTCTTCTCTTTCCTTCTTCTCTTTCCTTTCTCTCTCTTTCTGTCCTCTCTCTTTCCTTCTTCTCTCTTTCTGTCCTCTCTCTTTCCTTCTTCTCTCTTTCTGTCCTCTCTCTTTCCTTCTTCTCTCTTTCTGTCCTCTCTCTTTCCTTCTTCTCTCTTTCTGTCCTCTCTCTTTCCTTCTTCTCTCTTTCTGTCGTCTCTCTTTCCTTCTTCCTCCCTCTTCTTCTCTCTATTCTATTCTTCTTCTCCTTGCTCCTCTATTTCCTTCTCTCCTCTCTCTTCTTCTCCCTTTCCTTCTTATATCTTTTCTTCTCTTCTCTCTCATCTCTCTTCTCTTTCCTTTTCTCTCTCCTCTCCTCCTCCCTCCTCCTCTCTCCTCCCTCTCTCCTCTCTCCCTCCTCCTCTCTCCTCTCTCTCTCCTCCTCCATCCTCCTCTCTCCTCCCTCCCTCCTCCTCTCTCCTCTCTCTCTCCTCCCTCTCTCCTCTCTCCCTCCTCCTCTCTCCTCCCTCTCTCCTCCTCTCTCCCTCCTCCTCTCTCCTCTCTCCCTCCTCCTCTCTCCTCTCTCCCTCCTCCTCTCTCCCTCCTCCTCTCCCCTTCTCTCCTCCCTCTCTTTCTCCTCCGTTCAGTTCAGGGTTTGTGTTTTTGCTGTTGTAGATTCCACGTCTCTGGTTTATTTGAGTTCCACATCTGTCCATCTGTGTCACATTTGCACATTTCATCCTCCCTCTTCCTTCCCTCCCTCCCTCCCTCCTTCCTTCCCTCCCTCCCTCCTTCCTTCCCTCCTCCTTCCCTCCTCCTTTCTCTCCTTCCCTTCCCTCCCTCCTCCTTCTCTCCTTCCCTCCCTCTTCCTTCCCTCCTTCCCTCCTCCTTTCTCTCCTTCCCTCCCTCCCTCCTCCTTTCCTCCCTCCCTCCTCCCTCCCTCCCTCCTCCTTCCCTCCTCCTTTCTCTCCTTCCTTCCCTCCCTCCCTCCTCCTTCTGTCCCTCCCTCCCTCCTCCTTCTGTCCCTCCCTCCCTCCTTCCCTCCCTCCTCCTTTCCTCCCTCCCTCCTTCCCTCCTTCCTCCTCCTCCTTCCCTCCCTCTCTCCTTCCCTCCTTCCTTCGCTCCTTCCCTCCCTCCTCCTTTCTCTCCTTCCCTCCCTCCTCCTTCCCTCCTTCCCTCTCTCTCTCCTTCCCTCCCTCCTCCTTCCCTCCCTTCCTCCCTCCCTCCTCCTTCTCTCCTTCCCTCCCTCCTCCTTCCTTCCTTCCTTCCTTCCCTCCCTCCTCCTTTCTCATTCTCCTCCTCCCTCCTCCTTTCTCTCCTTCCCTTCCCTCCCTCTCCTCCTCCCTCCCTCTCTTCTCCTTCTCTCCCTCCCTCCTCCTTCTCTCCTTCCCTCCCTCCCTCCTCTCCTCCTGCCCTCCCTCTCCTCCTTCTCGCCGTCCCTCCCTCTCTCCGTCCCACCCCCCCTCCTCCTTCTCTCCCTCCCTCCTTCCCTCCCTCTCTCCTCCTTCTCTCCCTCCCTCCTCCTTCTCTCCTTCCCTCTCTCTCTCCTCCTTCTCTCCTTCCCTCCCTCTCCTCCTTCCCTCCCTCTCTCCTCCTTCTCTCCTTCCCTCTCTTCTTCTTCTTTTCTCTCTGTTTATGTTCAGTTTTTACCACAGTAAATGTTTCAACATGTTCCAGAAACTGAACAACTGCAACAACCTCCTCCTCCTCTGCTCCTCCTCTGCACTCCTCTGCTCCTCCTCCTCTCTCCTCTGCTCCTCCTCCTCTCTCCTCCTTCTCTACTCCTCTGCTCCTCCTCCTCTGCTCCTCCTCCTCTGCTCCTCCTCCTCCTCTCTACTCCTCTGCTCCTCCTCCTCCTCTCTCCTCCTCCTCTGCTCCTCCTCCTCCTCTCTCCTCCTCTGCTCCTCCTCCAAATAATGACTAAATGAGGTCTACATCAGTAAAAGTGAATCTGTGTAAATGAACCGGGGCAGATCAGAAGCAGGAAGTAGAAAACCACAAACAGGAAGTGAACAGGAAGTTTGGGCGAGTGGCTCCGTTTGATCCGAGTTTAACGGGATCCAGATCTGTGTGCGGTCGCTCTGAAGTCTGAGAGAGACCAGACCAGGACCAGACCAGGACCAGACCAGGACCAGACCAGGACTACACCAGGAATAGACCAGGACCAAACCAGGACCAGACCAGGACCAAACCAGGACTAAACCAGGACTAAACCAAAACAGGACTAAACCAAAACTGAACCCAAACTGAACCAGGACTAAATGAATCGCCTCGTGCTGGAGCTCAGTGACGCCTGTGGAGCTGAGTCTGTTTCGCTCGCAGAAAAGTCCTGATTCCGACTGTGGTTTGGTGAGTCTCATGTCGGCAGCGCTGAAGATCGAGGCTCAAATCTGCCTCTGTTCATCACAGGACCAGAGGAACAGAAGAATCTGTGGACTCATTTTGATCAGTCCCAAGTGGAGCGCACTACAGATTTACCCAAAACTGTATTATTTTACTGTCATTTTCACCCCGTTCACCTCTTCATATGTCACGTGTTTGTCGACTTTATCGTCCAGTGTGATTTGCTTTAATCTTCTGTTCTGTCGTGTTCAGTTCTTTCATGTGTTGAAAGAACATCAGAGCATCACAAACGTTCATGTGTCTGAATGAACGAGTCCTGCACATAGACCATATACTCATATATACTCATATATACTCATATATACTCATATATACCCATATATACCCATATATACTCATATATACCCATATATACCCATATATACTCATATATACCCATATATACTCATATATACCCATATATACTCATATATACTCATATATACTCAAATATACTCATATATACCCATATATACCCATATATACTCATATATACTCATATATACTCACATATACCCATATATACTCATATATACTCATATATACCCATATATACCCATATATACTCATATATACCCATATATACTCATATATACCCATATATACTCATATATACCCATATATACTCATATATACCCATATATACTCATATATACTCATATATACTCACATATACCCATATATACTCATATATACCCATATATACCCATATATACTCATATATACCCATATATACTCATATATACCCATATATACCCATATATACTCATATATACCCATATATACTCATATATACTCATATATACTCATATATACTCATATATACTCATATATACCCATATATACTCATATATACTCATATATACCCATATATACTCATATATACCCATATATACTCATATATACTCATATATACTCAAATATACTCAAATATACTCATATATACTCATATATACCCATATATACTCATATATACCCATATATACTCAAATATACCCATATATACTCATATATACCCATATATACTCATATATACTCATATATACTCACATATACCCATATATACTCACATATACTCATATACACCCATATATACTCATATATACCCATATATACTCATATATACTCATATATACCCATATATACTCATATATACCCATATATACTCACATATACCCATATATACTCATATATACCCATATATACTCATATATACCCATATATACTCATATATACTCACATATACCCATATATACTCACATATACTCATATATACCCATATATACTCATATATACCCATATATACTCATATATACCCATATATACTCACATATACCCATATATACTCACATATACTCATATATACTCACATATACTCATATATACTGACATATACCCATATATACTCATATATACTCATATACTCACATATACCCATATATACTCATATATACCCATATATACTCATATATACTCATATATACTCACATATACTCATATATACCCATATATACTCATATATACCCATATATACTCACATATACCCATATATACTCATATATACTCATATATACCCATATATACTCACATATACTCATATATACCCATATATACTCATATATACTCACATATACTCATATATACTCATATATACCCATATATACCCATATATACTCACATATACCCATATATACTCACATATACCCATATATACTCATATATACCCATATATACTCATATATACTCATATATACCCATATATACTCATATATACCCATATATACTCACATATACCCATATATACTCATATATACTCACATATACTCATATATACCCATATATACTCACATATACCCATATATACTCACATATACCCATATATACTCACATATACTCATATATACCCATATATACTCATATATACCCATATATACTCACATATACCCATATATACTCACATATACTCATATATACCCATATATACTCATATATACCCATATATACTCACATATACCCATATATACTCACATATACTCATATATACTCACATATACTCATATATACTGACATATACCCATATATACTCATATATACTCATATATACTCACATATACCCATATATACTCATATATACCCATATATACTCACATATACCCATATATACCCATATATACTCACATATACCCATATATACTCATATATACCCATATATACTCATATATACTCATATATACCCATATATACTCACATATACTCATATATACTCACATATACTCATATATACTCATATATACTATATATACTCTACCCATATATACTCTATACCCATATATACTCATATACTCATATATACTCACATATACCCATATATACTCATATATACCCATATATACTCACATATACTCATATATACTCACATATACTCATATATACCCATATATACATGTATATGACCAGGACTGAACGAGGACTAAACCAGGACTGAACCAGGACTAAACCAGGACTGAACCAGGACTGAACCAGGACTAAACCAGGACTGAACCAGGACTGAACCAGGACTGAACCAGGATTGAACCAGGACTGAACCAGGACTAAACCAGGACTGAACCAGGACTAAACCAAGACTGAACCAGGACTGAACCAGGACTAAACCAGGACTGAACCAGGACTAAACCAGGACTGAACCAGGACTGAACCAGGATTGAACCAGGACTGAACCAAGACTGAACCAGGACTAAACCAAGACTGAACCAGGACTGAACCAGGACTGAACCAGGACTAAACCAGGACTGAACCAGGACTAAACCAGGACTGAACCAGGACTGAACCAGGACTAAACCAGGACTGAACCAGGACTGAACCTCTCCTCCTCTTTCCTCCCGTTTCCTCCTGTGGCGTTGGAGCTGCTCAGACTTCAGACTCTGACGTGAGATTTGTCCTTAAGAGTTCAACATGAGTCAGAGCAAAACGAGAACTGACAAAGTCTGAGCGAGGGAGAGACGGAGAAGAGGAGGAGAGAGGAGAGGAGGAGGAGGAGGAGAGGAGGAGAGAGGAGAGGAGGAGGAGGAGAGGAGGAGGAGAGGAGAGAGGAGAGAGAGAGGAGGAGAGAGAGAGGAGAGGAGGAGAGAGGAGGAGAGAAGGAGGAAGAGAGGAGGAGAGAGGAGAGGAGGAGAGAGGAGAGAAGGAGGAGGAGAGAGGAGAGGAGGAGGAGGAGAGGAGGAGGAGGAGAGGAGAGAGGAGAGAGAGAGGAGGAGAGAGAGAGGAGAGGAGGAGAGAAGGAGGAAGAGAGGAGGAGAGGAGAGAGAGGAGAGGAGGAGAGGAGAGGAGGAGGAGAGGAGAGGAGGAGGGAGGAGGAGGAGGAGGAGGAGGAGGAGAGAGAGAGAGAGAGGAGGAGAGAGAGAGGAGAGGAGGAGAGAAGGAGGAAGAGAGGAGGAGAGAGGAGTGGAGGAGGAGGAGGAGGGAGAGGAGGAGGAGGAGGAGAGAGGAGGAGGAGAGGAGGAGAGAGGAGAAGGAGAGGAGAGAGGAGAGGGGAGAGGAGGAGGAGGAGAGGAGGGAGAGGAGAGGAGGAGGAGAGAGGAGAGAGAGGAGGAGGAGGACAGAGAGAGGAGGAGAGAGGAGGAGGAGGAGAGGGAGGAGGAGAGAGGAGGAGAGTGGAGAGAGGAGGAGAGAGGAGGAGAGGAGGAGAGGAGGAGAGAGAGAGGAGGAGGAGAGGAGGAGAGGAGAGAGGAGGAGGGGGAGAGAGGAGAGAGAGAGAAGAGGAGGAGAGAGGAGAAGAGAGGAGAGGAGGAGAGAGGAGGAGAGAGGAGAGAGGAGAGGAGAGGAGAGGAGAGAGGAGAAGAGGAGGAGAGGAGGAGAGGAGGAGAGAGAAGAGAGGAGAGAGAGGAGAGGAGGAGAGAGCAGAAGAGAGGAGGAGAGAGGAGAGAGGAGAGGAGAAGAGGAGAGAGGAGAGGAGGAGAGGAGAGGAGGAGAGAGGAGGAGAGAGGAGAGGAGGAGAGAGGAGAGAGGAGAAGAGAGAGAGAGGAGGAGGAGGAGAGGAGGAGAGGAGGAGGAAGAGAGGAGGAGAGAGGAGGAGAGGAGGAGGAAGAGAGGAGGAGAGAGGAGAGAGGAGGAGAAAGGAGGAGAGGAGGAGGAGAGGAGAGGAGGAGAGAGGAGGAGGAAGAGAGGAGGAGAGAGGAGGAGAAGGAGAGGAGAGAGGAGGAGAGAGGAGGAGAGGAAGAGGAGAGAGGAGGAGAGGAGAGGAGAGAGGAGAAGAGGAGAGGAGGAGAGGAAGAGGAGAGAGGAGGAGAGGAGAGGAGGAGAGGAGGAGGAGAGAGGAGGAGAGGAGGAGGAGAGAGGGAGGAGAGGAGAGGACGAGTGAGGGAACTGTGAGAGTGGAGGTCAAAACCAGAGCATCCCTGATGGGAGAGAGGGGAAAAGAGAGAAGGAGGGAGGGAAGGAGAGATGAATCAAAGAGAGGAGGAAAAGAGGAGGAGGAGTGCGGAGGTCAGGACCAGAGCAACATCTGTAACACGACTGAAGAGAGAAAACGAGGAATCAAAGAGTAGAGAGGACGGAGGGATGAGAAGGAGGGAAAACAGGGCACCGCCTGATGGAGAGAGAGAGGGATCAAAGAGAGGAGGAGAGAGAAAGGAGGAGGAGAGGAGGAGAGAAGAGAGGAGGAGAGAGAAGGAGGAGAGAAGGAGAGAGGAGGAGAGAGGAGGAGGAGGAGAGGAGGAGGAGGAGAGAGTGGAGGAGGAGAGAAGGAGAGAGGAGGAGGAGAGAGGAGGAGAGTGGAGGAGGAGAGAAGGAGAGAGGAGGAGGAGAGAGGAGGAGGAGGAGGAGAGAGGAGGAGGAGAGAGGAGAGAGGAGGAGGAGAAAGGACGAGAGAGGAGGAGGCGAAAGGAGGAGAGAGGAGGAGGAGAGAGGACGAGAGAGGAGGAGGCGAAAGGAGGAGAGGGAGTTCTCCGTCAGAGCGACATCTCCACAAACTCAGGGAAGAAGGCGTCTGATTGGTCGGTTCTGGATTTGGGACAAAATGTTGAAGTCCAAACCTCAGAATCATGTAGAGCGGGTCAGAGGTCAGAGGTCAGGGGTCAGGGGTCAGAGCCCAACAGCAGGTACAGAGAGGTCAAAGGTCACACTTTTCCACACAAACTGAACCTGAGCCAGAGCCCATGGAGCCCGATCACGCCCTGAACACTTCCTGTTTGCAGCGCTGTGGTTGTTGGGTTAGAGCAGGGGGGCCCAAACTTTTTTCATCTAGGGCCACATATTAAAACACAGACCAGCGTGAGGGCCGATCGGGGGTCATAGACTGATGATCAAAACGGTGAGTAATTCAAATCTGTGCATTTATAACAGGTTTGAATGACCCTCCAGACCTTTGTTCAGGCTTAGACCCTCAGAAGGACACACTACACTTTGGCTTGATGAAGGTAGATTTCAAAAACATGCAGTAAAAAGTGCTACTTGTGGTAAAATGGGCCAATTCACCTGGAAGCCTGAGGGCCAAAAACAATTGGCCTGAGGGCCACATTTGGCCCCCCGGGCCATAGTTTGGACATGCCTGGGTTAGAGACACGGGCCAGGATCCAGACCCCGGACCAGGTAAGGTAAGGTACACATGTCCCCAAAGTGCTTTACACAGTCACATGTCCCCAAAGTGCTTTACACAGACACATGTCCCCAAAGTGCTTTACACAGACACATGTCCCCAAAGTGCTTTACACAGACACATGTCCCCAAAGTGCTTTACACAGTCACATGTCCCCAAAGTGCTTTACACAGTCACATGTCCCCAAAGTGCTTTACACAGACACATGTCCCCAAAGTGCTTTACACAGTCACATGTCCCCAAAGTGCTTTACACAGACACATGTCCCCAAAGTGCTTTACACAGTCACATGTCCCCAAAGTGCTTTACACAGTCACATGTCCCCAAAGTGCTTTACACAGTCACGTGTCCCCAAAGTGCTTTACACAGACACGTGTCCCCAAAGTGCTTTACACAGACACGTGTCCCCAAAGTGCTTTACACAGTCACGTGTCCCCAAAGTGCTTTACACAGTCACGTGTCCCCAAAGTGCTTTACACAGTCACATGTCCCCAAAGTGCTTTACACAGTCACATGTCCCCAAAGTGCTTTACACAGACACATGTCCCCAAAGTGCTTTACACAGACACATGTCCCCAAAGTGCTTTACACAGTCACATGTCCCCAAAGTGCTTTACACAGACACATGTCCCCAAAGTGCTTTACACAGACACATGTCCCCAAAGTGCTTTACACAGACACATGTCCCCAAAGTGCTTTACACAAACACATGTCCCCAAAGAGCTTTACACAGACACATGTCCCCAAAGTGCTTTACACAGACACATGTCCCCAAAGTGCTTTACACAGACACATGTCCCCAAAGTGCTTTACACAGACACATGTCCCCAAAGTGCTTTACACAGACACATGTCCCCAAAGTGCTTTACACAGTCACATGTCCCCAAAGTGCTTTACACAGACACATGTCCCCAAAGTGCTTTACACAGTCACATGTCCCCAAAGTGCTTTACAGACACATGTCCCCAAAGTGCTTTACACAGACACATGTCCCCAAAGTGCTTTACACAGACACATGTCCCCAAAGTGCTTTACAGACACATGTCCCCAAAGTGCTTTACACAGACACATGTCCCCAAAGTGCTTTACACAGACACATGTCCCCAAAGTGCTTTACACAGTCACATGTCCCCAAAGTGCTTTACACAGACACATGTCCCCAAAGTGCTTTACACAGTCACATGTCCCCAAAGTGCTTTACAGACACATGTCCCCAAAGTGCTTTACACAGACACATGTCCCCAAAGTGCTTTACACAGACACATGTCCCCAAAGTGCTTTACAGACACATGTCCCCAAAGTGCTTTACACAGACACATGTCCCCAAAGTGCTTTACACAGACATGTCCCCAAAGTGCTTTACACAGACACATGTCCCCAAAGTGCTTTACACAGACACATGTCCCCAAAGTGCTTTACACAGACACATGTCCCCAAAGTGCTTTACAGACACATGTCCCCAAAGTGCTTTACACAGACACATGTCCCCAAAGTGCTTTACACAGCATTTTACAGAGTATTCTTCATTCACTCCACACCCGGTGGTGGTGCTACTGTTGCAGCCACAGTTGCCCTGGGACAGACTGACGGAGGCGCGGCTGCCAAATCAAGCGGCGCCAACGGTCCCTCCGACCACCAGCATCACTCACTCCCACGACTTTCACACTTACTGCATGTTTTGAGTTGATGGGGGAAATTGGAGCCCGGAGGAAAACCATCCAGACACAGGGAGAACATGCAAACTCCACACAAAAAGGCCCGGGCGACCCCGGGATCGAACTCACAACCTTCTTGCTGTGAGGCATAAGTGCTAGCCACTGTGCCGCCAGACCGGACCAGACCTGAACCGAGTCGGGTCCAGGCCCGAACCGGGTCCAGGCCTGAGGCGGGTCCAGACCTGAAGTGAGTCGGGTCCAGGCCCGAACCGGGTCCAGGCCTGAGGCGGGTCCAGACCTGAACCGAGTCGGGTCCAGGCCTGAACCGGGTCCAGGCCTGAGGTGGGGCCTGTGCCTCTGATGAGGAGATTTGTGGTTTGGTTTCACTGATGAAAAGAAAAGTGACTTTGGGTCGGGCTGATTTTCCGTCTAATTTCACTAATGATGCAACAAATGAGGCAAACGTCCCTGAGCCGGAATCTGAGCCCAACCTGCAGGAAAACCACTGCCCCAGACCCGGAATCTGAGCCCAACACCCACTGAGGACGAGACAAAACTTTACCCTGGTTCAGTCCTGGTTTAAACCTGGTTTAGTCTTGGTTTAGTTCTTGTTCGGTCCTGGTTTAGTCCTGGTTTAGTCCTAGTTCAGTCCTGGTTTAGTCCTGGTTTAGTGCTGGTTCAGTCCTGGTTTAGTCCTGGTTTAGTTCTTGTTTGGTGCTGGTTTAGTCCTGGTTTAGTCCTGGTTCAGTCCTGGTCTAGTCCTGGTTCAGTCCTGGTCTAGTCCTGGTCTAGTCCTGGTCTAGTCCTGGTTTAGTCCTGGTTTAGTCCTGGGTTAGTGCTGGTTCAGTCCTGGTTTAGTCCAGGTTCAGTCCTGGTCTAGTCTTGGTTTAGTCCTGGTTTAGTCCCGGTTCAGTCCCGGTTTAGTCCCGGTTTAGTCCTGGTTGAGTCCTGGTTTAGTCTTGGCTTAGTCCTGGTTTAGTCCTGGTTTAGTCCCGGTCTAGTCCCGGTTCAGTCCCGGTTCAGTCCCGGTTTAGTCCCGGTTTAGTCCCGGTCTAGTCCTGGTCTAGTCCTGGTTTAGTCCTGGTTTAGTCCTGGTTTAGTTCTTGTTTGGTGCTGGTTTAGTCCTGGTTTAGTCCTGGTTCAGTCCTGGTCTAGTCCTGGTTCAGTCCTGGTCTAGTCCTGGTCTAGTCCTGGTCTAGTCCTGGTTTAGTCCTGGTTTAGTCCCGGTTCAGTCCCGGTTCAGTCCCGGTTTAATCCCGGTCTAGTCCTGGTTTAGTCCTGGTTCAGTCCTGGTTCAGTCCTGGTTCAGTCCTGGTTTAGTCCTGATTTAGTCCAGGTTCAGTCCTGGTTTAGTCCTGGTTTAGTCCAGGTTCAGTCCAGGTTCAGTCCTGGTCTAGTCCTGGTTTAGTCCTGGTTTAGTCCAGGTTCAGTCCAGGTTCAGTCCTGGTCTAGTCCTGGTTTAGTCCTGGTTTAGTCCTAGTTCAGTCCTGGTTTAGTCCTGGTTTAGTGCTGGTTCAGTCCTGGTCTAGTCCTGGTTCAGTCCTGGTTCAGTCCTGGTTCAGTCCTGGTTCAGTCCTGGTTTAGTCCTGGTTTAGTCCTGGTCTAGTCCTGGTTCAGTCCTGGTTCAGTCCTGGTTCAGTCCTGGTTCAGTCCTGGTTTAGTCCTGGTTTAGACCTGGGTTAGTGCTGGTTCAGTCCTGGTTTAGTCCTGGTTTAGTCCAGGTTCAGTCCAGGTTCAGTCCTGGTCTAGTCCTGGTTTAGTCCTGGTTCAGTCCTGGTTCGGTCCTGGTTTAGTCCTGGTTCAGTCCTGGTTCGGTCCTGGTTTAGTCCTGGTTTAGTCCTAGTTCAGTCCTGGTTTAGTCCTGGTTTAGTCCTGGTTTAGTCCTGGTTTAGTCCTGGTTTAGTCCTGGTTTAGTCCTGGTCTAGTCCTGGTTTAGTCCTGGTTTAGTCCTGGTCTTGTTCAGGAGCTGTTCTGGTTATAATTTTCTTGTTCTTTCTAAAACATTTCCACCTGGACATTTGCATTTAGCTCCTGTCTGCTCCTCCACATCCGCCTTCTCCGGACCGGGATCTAAACCAGGACCAGACCAGGACCAGGATCAGACCAGGACCAGGCCAGGACCAGACCAAGATCAGACCAGGACCAGACCAAGATCAGACCAGGATCAGGCCAGGACCAGACCAAGATTAGACCAGGATCAGACCAGGACCAGGCCAGGACCAGACCAGGATCGGGACCAGGCCAGGATCAGACCAGGATCAGGACCAGACCAGGATCAGACCAGGATCAGGCCAGGATCAGACCAGGATCAGGACCAGACCAGGATCAGACCAGGATCAGACCAGGACCAGGCCAGGATCAGACCAGGATCAGGACCAGACCAGGATCAGACTGGGACCACATTAGCATCGCGTTTCGCCCTGACCATAATTTGTTGTGGAACATGTGGATTCTGGAAGTGTTTTGTGAGACTGAGAACTTTGAAATGGAGCCAGGCTCAGGTCCTGGTCTGGTCCTTGTTTAGACCCGGTTTAGTCCTAGTTTAGACCTGGTTTAGTCCTGGTTAAGTCCTGGTTAAGTCCTGGTTTAGTCCTGGTTTAGTCCTGGTTTAGTCCTGGTTTAGTCCTGGTTTAGTCCTGGTTTAGTCCTGGTTTAGACTTGGTTTAGTCCTGGTTTAGTCCTAGTTCAGACTTGGTTTAGGCTTGGTTTAGTCTTGGTTTAGTCCTGGTTTAGTCCTGGTTTAGACCTGGTTTAGTCCTGGTTTAGTCCTGGTTTAGACTTGGTTTAGTCCTGGTTTAGACTTGGTTTAGTCCTGGTTTAGTCCTGGTTTGGACCTGGTTTAGTCCTGGTTTAGACCTGGTTTAGTCCTGGTTTAGTCCTGGTTTTGACTTGGTTTAGACTTGGTTTAGTCTTGGTTTAGTCCTGGTTTAGACTTGGTTTAGTCCTGGTTTAGCCCTAGTTTAGACTTGGTTTAGTCTTGGTTTAGCCTTGGTTTAGTCTTGGTTTAGTCCTGGTTTAGACCTGTTTTAGTCCTGGTTTAGACCTGGTTTAGACCTGGTTTAGTCCTGGTTTAGTCCTGGTTTAGTCCTGGTTTAGTCCTGGTTTAGACTTGGTTTAGTCCTGGTTTAGACCTGGTTTAGTCTTGGTTTAGTCCTGGTTTAGTCCTGGTTTAGTCTTGGTTTAGTCCTGGTTTAGTCCTGGTTTAGACTTGGTTTAGTCTTGGTTTAGTCCTGGTTTAGTCTTGGTTTAGTCCTGGTTTAGTCCTGGTTTAGATTTGGTTTAGTCCTGGTTTAGACTTGGTTTAGTCCTGGTTTACTCCTGGTTTAGTCCTGGTTTAGATTTGGTTTAGTCCTGGTTTAGTCATGGTTTCGCCCTGGTTTAGTCCTGGTTTAGACCTGGTTTAGTCCTGGTTTAGTCCTGGTTTCACCCTGGTTTAGACTTGGTTTAGTCTTGGTTTAGTCCTGGTTTAGACTTGGTTTAGTCCTGGTTTAGCCCTAGTTTAGACTTGGTTTAGTCTTGGTTTAGCCTTGGTTTAGTCTTGGTTTAGTCCTGGTTTAGACCTGTTTTAGTCCTGGTTTAGACCTGGTTTAGACCTGGTTTAGTCCTGGTTTAGTCCTGGTTTAGTCCTGGTTTAGTCCTGGTTTAGACTTGGTTTAGTCCTGGTTTAGACCTGGTTTAGTCTTGGTTTAGTCCTGGTTTAGTCCTGGTTTAGTCTTGGTTTAGTCCTGGTTTAGTCCTGGTTTAGACTTGGTTTAGACTTGGTTTAGTCCTGGTTTAGTCTTGGTTTAGTCCTGGTTTAGTCCTGGTTTAGATTTGGTTTAGTCCTGGTTTAGATTTGGTTTAGTCCTGGTTTAGTCCTGGTTTAGACTTGGTTTAGTCCTGGTTTCGCCCTGGTTTAGTCCTGGTTTAGACTTGGTTTAATCCTGGTTTAGACTTGGGTTAGTCCTGGTTTAGTCCTGGTTTCACCCTGGTTTAGACCTGGTTTAGACCTGGTTTAGTCCTGGTTTAGACCTGGTTTAGTCCTGGTTTAGTCCTGGTTTAGTCCTGGTTTAGACCTGGTTTAGACCTGGTTTAGACCTGGTTTAGACATGGTTTAGTCCTGGTTTAGACCTGGTGTAGACCTGGTTTAGACCTGGTTCAGTCCTGGTTTAGACCTGGTTCAGACATGGTTTAGTCCTGGTTTAGTCCTGGTTTAGATCTGGTTTAGTCCTTTAAAGCCCTGAAACTCACCTGTCTGCACCTGCCCTGTCTGTGTGTGTCTGATGCCCCACATGGGAGGGCATCTGACACAGTGGGAGGACGGGAGGGCATCTGACACAGTGGGAGGACGGGAGGGCATCTGACACAGTGGGAGGACGGGAGGGCATCTGACACAGTGGGAGGACGGGAGGGCATCTGACACAGTGGGAGGACGGGAGGGCATCTGACACAGTGGGAGGACGGGAGGGCATCTGACACAGTGGGAGGACGGGAGGGCATCTGACACAGTGGGAGGACGGGAGGGCATCTGACACAGTGGGAGGACGGGAGGGCATCTGACACAGTGGGAGGACGGGAGGGCATCTGACACAGTGGGAGGACGGGAGGGCATCTGACACAGCTCCAGTGTTTCCCGGTCCTGTGGAATGTGCTCGGAGCCACATACTTTCCCAGACTTTCCCATGGCTCCGCTCATTAACGCGACACAAGACAAAGACCCAACAAAGACCGGTTCTAGACCAGGACCGGACCATGTGGACCTGGTTATTTTTGGATCCGAGGATCTAAAGATAACGAGCAAAACCCCACAGGCCCCGGGACATCAAACAGAGACAGAGCGCCACAGCGAGACCCGCTTCAGTCCCGGTTTAGTCCTGGTTTAGACCTGGTTTAGACCCGCTTCAGTCCTGGTTTTGTCCTGGTTTAGACCTGGTTTAGACCTGGTTTAGACCTGCTTCAGTCCTGGTTTTGTCCTGGTTTAGACCTGGTTTAGACCTGGTTTAGACCCGCTTCAGTCCTGGTTTAGTCCTGGTTTAGACCTGGTTTAGACCTGGTTTAGACCTGGTTTAGACCCGCTTCAGTCCTGGTTTAGTCCTGGTTTAGACCTGGTTTAGACCTGGTTTAGACCCGCTTCAGTCCTGGTTTAGTCCTGGTTTAGACCTGGTTTAGACCCACTTCAGTCCTGGTTTTGTCCTGGTTTAGACCTGGTTTAGACCCGCTTCAGTCCTGGTTTTGTCCTGGTTTAGACCTGGTTTAGACCTGGTTTAGACCTGGTTTAGACCTGGTTTAGACCCGCTTCAGTCCTTGTTTAGTCCTGGTTTAGACCCGCTTCAGTCCTGGTTTAGACCCGGTTTAGTCCTGGTTTAGACCCGCTTCAGTCCAACTTTAGTCCTGGTCTAGACCTGGTTTAGTCCTGGTTCAGACTCTGAGTCTGCAGTTTTGAGATTTGATTTTTGAAGACCCAGTCCCGGGTCCAGTCCTGGGCCGGGTCACAGGAGCCGCTGTTTGATGAGCAGATTCTGTGTAACACAAACAGAACCCCCCAAGTCCTTTCAGTCCAGACCCAGACCTGGCCCAGATCCACAGCTTAGACTGGACCAGGGTCTGGACCAGGGTCTGGTCCAGGGTCTGGACCAGGGTCTGGTCCATGTGCTCGCTTCAGTCGCCCTCCACTGGAGACAAAAGGAACAGGAAATACAAGACCAGAGCAGGTCCAGAGCAGGTCCAGAGCAGGTCTAGAGCAGGTCCAGGTCCAGAGCAGGTCCAGAGCAGGACCAGAGCAGGACCAGAGCAGGACCAGAGCAGGACCAGAGCAGGTCTAGAGCAGGTCCAGGTCCAGAGCAGGTCCAGAGCAGGACCAGAGCAGGACCAGAGCAGGACCAGAGCAGGACCAGAGCAGGTCCAGAGCAGGTCCAGAGCAGGTCCAGAGCAGGTCCAGAGCAGGTCCAGAGCAGGACCAGAGCAGGACCAGAGCAGCACCAGAGCAGGACCAGAGCAGGACCAGAGCAGGTCTAGAGCAGGTCCAGGTCCAGAGCAGGACCAGAGCAGGTCCAGAGCAGGTCCAGGTCCAGGTCCAGAGCAGGACCAGAGCAGGTCCAGAGCAGGTCCAGGTCCAGGTCCAGAGCTGTGGGGGGGGGGGGGGGGGCTGTGACGGTTTTATTGGAGAGTCGTAGGAGTGAACATGTTTAAAAGGCCTGAGGGAGGAAACACAGGACCAGACCAGAACTGAACCAGGACCAGAGCCAAGACCAGGACTTGGACCAGGACCTGTGCCTTAAGCTCTCATATGTTCTGCTTTAGTCCTGGTTTGGTCCGGGTTTAGTCCTGGCTCAGATCTGGTTTCGTCCCGGTTTAGACCTGGTTTAGTCCCGGTTTAGACCTGGTTTAGACCTGATTTAGCCCTGGTTTAGTCCTGGCTCAGATCTGGTTTAGTCCTGGTTCAGTCCTGGCTTAGTCCTGGTTTAGTCCTGGTTCAGTCCTGGTTCAGTCCTGGTTCAGTCCTGGTTCAGTCCTGGTTCAGTCCTGGTTTAGTCCTGGTTTAGTCCTGGTTTAGTCCTGGTTCAGTCCTGGTTCAGTCCTGGTTCAGTCCTGGCTTAGTCCTGGTTTAGTCCTGGTTCAGTCCTGGTTCAGTCCTGGTTCAGTCCTGGTTCAGTCCTGGCTTAGTCCTGGTTCAGTCCTGGTTCAGTCCTGGTTCAGTCCTGGTTCAGTCCTGGCTTAGTCCTGGTTCAGTCCCGGTTCAGTCCTGGCTTAGTCCTGGTTCAGTCCTGGTTCAGTCCTGGTTTAGTCCTGGTTCAGTCCTGGTTCAGTCCTGGTTCAGTCCTGGTTCAGTCCTGGTTTAGTCCTGGTTCAGTCCTGGTTCAGTCCTGGTTCAGTCCTGGCTTAGTCCTGGTTCAGTCCTGGTTCAGTCCTGGTTCAGTCCTGGTTCAGTCCTGGTTTAGTCCTGGTTCAGTCCTGGTTTAGTCCTGGTTCAGTCCTGGTTCAGTCCTGGTTTAGTCCTGGTTCAGTCCTGGTTTAGTCCTGGTTTTCTTTCCTGTCCTGAAGTGACTTGGGCTCCACAGATGCTGGAAAAGTTGAAAAAACATTTGAGTTCCAGATTTTGGGGACTAAACCAGGACTAAACCAGGACTAAGCCAGGACTGAACCAGGACTGAACCAGGACTGAACCAGGACTAAACCAGGACTAAACCAGGACTGAACCAGGACTAAACCAGGACTAAGCCAGGACAGGACTGATGAAGACCAGGTCTACGGCCGGACTTCAGGGGGTTTTACGAGGCTCTGAGGCAGGTGCAGCTTCAGGAAAACGGCTTTTTGTGAATGGAGATTTAGAACAGTGATGGTAAAAACAGGACGTCTCCATATAAGGAGTTCCTCTGTCCATATTTGGTTAAAAGAGGTGGGAAAACAGGGTTAGACCAGGACTAAACCAGGACTAAACCAGGACTAAACCAGGTCTAAAGCAGGACTAAAGCAGGACTAAAGCAGGACTAAAGCAGGACTAAACCAGGACCAAATCAGGACTAAACCAAGACTAAACCAGGACTAAACCAGGTCTAAAGCAGGACTAAACCAGGACCAAATCAGGACTAAACCAAGACCAAATCAGGACTAAACCAGGTCTAAAGCAGGACTAAACCAGGACCAAATCAGGACTAAACCAAGACCAAACCAGGACTAAACCAGGACTAAACCAGGACTAAAGCAGGTCTAAAGCAGGTCTAAAGCAGGACTAAAGCAGGACTAAACCAGGTCTAAAGCAGGAGTAAAGCAGGACTAAAGCTGGTCTAAACCAGGTCTAAAACAGGACTAAACCAGGACTAAAGCAGGACTAAACCAGGACTAAAGCAGGTCTAAAGCAGGACTAAAGCAGGTCTAAAGCAGGACTAAAGCAGGACTAAACCAGGACTAAAGCAGGTCTAAAGCAGGACTAAAGCAGGTCTAAAGCAGGTCTAAAGCAGGACTAAAGCAGGTCTAAAGCAGGACTAAAGCAGGACTAAACCAGGTCTAAAGCAGGACTAAAGCAGGTCTAAAGCAGGACTAAAGCAGGACTAAACCAGGACTAAACCAGGACTAAACCAGGACTGAACCAGGACCAAACCAGGACTGAGCCATGACCAAATCAGGACTAAACCAGGTCTAAATCAGGTCTCAATAAAAATAAAGGGTAAATCCTGGTGACGCTGAAAGTCTTGGTGAAAATAATTCTTGTGCAAAGTTCATATAAAACACAAACATTTGAATCCTGAAAAACAGTGAAAGAGTCAAACGTGTCGAGTTTCCCTGAACAAACGAAACTGCAGCTGAACAAAACCTAAATATATGGACACACATATGGACACGTATATGGACACACATGTGGACACACATATGGACACATATATGGACACACATATGGACACACATATGGACACACATATGGACACACATATGGACACGTATATGGACACGTATATGGACACGTATATGGACACGTATATGGACACATACATGGACACGTATATGGACACACATGTGGACACACATATGGACACACATATGGACACACATATGGACACACATATGGACACACATATGGACACACATATGGACACACATATGGACACATATATGGACACATATATGGACACATATATGGACACATATATGGACACACATATGGACACACATATGGACACACATATGGACACACATATGGACACATATATGGACACATATATGGACACACATATGGACACACATATGGACACACATATGGACACATATATGGACACGTATATGGACACGTATATGGACACATACATGGACACGTATATGGACACATACATGGACACGTATATGGACACACATATGGACACACATATGGACACATATATGGACACATATATGGACACATATATGGACACATATATGGACACACATATGGACACACATATGGACACGTATATGGACACGTATATGGACACACATATGGACACACATATGGACACACATATGGACACACATATAAACACATATATGGACACATATATGGACACATACATGGACACATACATGGACACATACATGGACACACATATGGACACACATATGGACACACATATGGACACACATATGGACACACATATGGACACACATATGGACACACATATGGACACATATATGGACACACATATGGACACACATATGGACACATACATGGACACATACATGGACACATACATGGACACACATATGGACACACATATGGACACACATATGGACACACATATGGACACACATATGGACACATATATGGACACATATATGGACACACATATGGACACACATATGGACACACATATGGACACGTATATGGACACATACATGGACACATACATGGACACACATATGGACACACATATGGACACACATATGGACACACATATGGACACACATATGGACACACATATGGACACATATATGGACACACATATGGACACACATATGGACACGTATATGGACACGTATATGGACACGTATATGGACACATACATGGACACATACATGGACACGTATATGGACACGTATATGGACACGTATATGGACACATATATGGACACACATATGGACACACATATGGACACATATATGGACACATATATGGACACGTATATGGACACGTATATGGACACATACATGGACACATACATGGACACGTATATGGACACGTATATGGACACGTATATGGACACATATATGGACACACATATGGACACACATATGGACACATATATGGACACATACATGGACACACATATGGACACACATATGGACACACATATGGACACACATATGGACACATATATGGACACACATATGGACACATACATAGACACATATATGGACACATACATGGACACATACATGGACACATATATGGACACGTATATGGACACATACATGGACACGTATATGGACACGTATATGGACACATACATGGACACATATATGGACATGTATATGGACACATACATGGACACGTATATGGACACGTATATGGACACATACATGGACACATATATGGACACATACATGGACACATACATGGACACATACATGGACACGTATATGGACACATACATGGACACGTATATGGACACGTATATGGACACGTATATGGACACGTATATGGACACGTATATGGACACATACATGGACACATATATGGACACGTATATGGACACGTATATGGACACGTATATGGACACATACATGGACACGTATATGGACACGTATATGGACACGTATATGGACACGTATATGGACACGTATATGGACACGTATATGGACACGTATATGGACACATATATGGACACGTATATGGACACGTATATGGACACGTATATGGACACGTATATGGACACATACATGGACACATATATGGACACGTATATGGACACGTATATGGACACGTATATGGACACATACATGGACACGTATATGGACACGTATATGGACACGTATATGGACACGTATATGGACACGTATATGGACACGTATATGGACACATATATGGACACACATATGGACACACATATGGACACGTATATGGACACGTATATGGACACATATATGGACACATATATGGACACACATATGGACACACATATGGACACACATATGGACACGTATATGGACACATATATGGACACGTATATGGACACGTATATGGACACGTATATGGACACGTATATGGACACGTATATGGACACGTATATGGACACGTATATGGACACATACATGGACACATATATGGACACGTATATGGACACGTATATGGACACGTATATGGACACGTATATGGACACATACATGGACACACATATGGACACATATATGGACACACATATGGACACACATATGGACACGTATATGGACACATATATGGACACACATATGGACACACATATGGACACATATATGGACACATATATGGACACATATATGGACACACATATGGACACGTATATGGACACATATATGGACACATATATGGACACGTATATGGACACGTATATGGACACATATATGGACACATATATGGACACACATATGGACACACATATGGACACATATATGGACACATATATGGACACATATATGGACACATATATGGACACGTATATGGACACATATATGGACACATATATGGACACATATATGGACACATATATGGACACATATATGGACACATATATGGACACATATATGGACACATATATGGACACGTATATGGACACAGGCGCCTCCTGACGGGTCAAATGCAGAGGACACGTTTCTCTAACCCCAAAGGGACCTGTGACCTGTAAGTGCACCACCTCATGACATCAGCAGGTGGAGCAGAATGTGGCCGACACCTGTGTGAAGGAAACTGAAGGGAGGTTTGTGAGGTTAAAGCCCCAGTGTGGAACATTTCATCACAGTGAGACGAGCTGAGACAGAAGAGGCTCTGACAGACGCAGAGGAGCAGACGCACTCTTCCTACTATTTATCCTCCTATCTCCTCCTCTCCTCCTATCTCCTCCTCTCCCCCTCCTCTCCTCCTCCTCCCCTCTCTCCCCCTCCTCCCCTCTCTCCCCCTCTCCTCTCCTCCTCTCCCCCTCCTCTCCTCCTCTCCTCTCCTCCTCTCCTCCTCTCCTCTCCTCCTCCTCTCCTCTCCTCCTCCTCTCCTCCCCTCCTCTCCTCCTCTCCTCTCCTCCTCTCTCCTCCTCTCCTCTCCTCTCCCCCTCCTCTACTCTTCTCCTCTCTCCTCCTCTCCTCTCTCTCCTCCTCTCTCTCTCTCCTCTCTCTCTCCTCTCTCTCTCTCTCCTCCTCTCTCCCTCCTCCTCCTCTCCTCCTCTCCCCCTCCCTCTCTCTCTCTCTCTCCCTTCCTCTCTCTCCTCTCCTCCCCCCTCTCCTCTCTCTCTCTCCTCCTCCTCTCTCCTCTCCTCTGTCCTCCTCCTCTCTGCTCTCTCCTCTCTCCTCTCTCCTCTCTCCTCTCTCCTCCTCCTCTCTCCTCCTCCTCTCTCCTCCTCCTCTCTCCTCTCTCTCTCCTCCTCTCCTCTCTCTCTCTTCTCTCTCCTCCTCTCCTCCTCCTCTCCTCTCCTCCTCTCCTCCTCCCCTCCTCCTCCTCTCCTCCTCCTCTCTCTCTCCCCCTCCTCTCCTCCTCCTCTCTCTCTCCTCCTCTCTCTCCTCCCTCCTCCTCTCCTCCTCTCCTCCTCTCCCCTCCTCCTCCCTCTCCTCTCCTCCCTCTCCTCCTCTCTCTCCTCTCTCTCCTCCTCTCCCTCTCTCTCCTCTCTCTCTCCTCCTCCCTCCTCTCCTCCTCCTCTCTCTCTCCTCTCCTCCTCTCTCCTCCCCACTCTCCTCCTCCTCTCCTCTCCTCCTCTTCTCTCTCCTCCTTTCCTCCTCCTCCTCCTCTCCTCTCCTCTCCTCCTCCTCTACTCCTCTCCTCCTCTCCTCCTCCTCTCCTCTCCTCCTCCTCCTCTCCTCCTCTCCTCCTCCTCTAAATGTGTCAGAATCATTTGGTGAATATTGAAATGACCTTTTTATTTATGTCACTTTGTTCTGAATCTGTGGAAATTTAAAATCCAGATAATTTCACTCTTCAGTTCAGTGTCACTTTGACCCAGTCCTTCCACAGGACCAAACCAGGACTAAACCAGGACTAAACCAGGACTAAACCAGGACTGAACCAGGACTAAACCAGGACTGAACCAGGACTGAACCAGGACTAAACCAGGACTAAACCAGGACCGAACCAGGACTGAACCAGGACTAAACCAGGACTAAACCAGGACTAAACCAGGACTGAACCAGGACTAAACCAGGACTAAACCAGGACTGAACCAGGACTAAACCAGGACTGAACCAGGACTGAACCAGGACTAAACCAGGACTGAACCAGGACTGAACCAGGACTAAACCAGGACTAAACCAGGACTGAACCAGGACTAAACCAGGACTAAACCAGGACTGAACCAGGACTAAACCAGGACTAAACCAGGACTGAACCAGGACTAAACCAGGACTAAACCAGGACTAAACCAGGACTGAACCAGGACTAAACCAGGACTAAACCAGGACTAAACCAGGACTAAACCAGGACTAAACCAGGACTGAACCAGGACTAAACCAGGACTAAACCAGGACTGAACCAGGACTAAACCAGGACTAAAC
Source organism: Odontamblyopus rebecca (assembly GCA_030686955.1). Lineage (NCBI taxonomy): Eukaryota > Metazoa > Chordata > Actinopteri > Gobiiformes > Gobiidae > Odontamblyopus > Odontamblyopus rebecca. The sequence continues at coordinate 32,359,504 of CM060674.1, forward strand.
CAGGACTGAACCAGGACTAAACCAGGACCAAACCAGGACTAAACCAGGACTGAACCAGGTCTAAACCAGGACTGAACCAGGACTGAACCAGGACTAAACCAGAACCAAACCAGGACTAAACCAGGACTGAACCAGGTCTAAACCAGGACTAAAACAGGACAGAACCAGGACTGAACCAGGACTAAACCAGGACAGAACCAGGACTGAACCGGGACTAAACCAGAACCAAACCAGGACTAAACCAGGACTGAACCAGGTCTAAACCAGGACTAAAACAGGACAGAACCAGGACTGAACCAGGACTAAACCAGGACTAAACCAGGACTGAACCAGGACTGAACCAGGACTGAACCAGGACTAAACCAGGACTAAACCAGGACTAAATCAGGACTAAACCAGGACTAAAACAGGACAGCGCAGACTTGTGGACTTGGCTCCTGCTGAATTTCACTGTTTTAATTTATTTCTGTAAATTCTTCCCCTCAGAGCGACCGGGAAACATCACTCCCCACACCACATCACACCTGTCAGTGTGTCAGGGTCATTTGACCTGCCCCCATCTGTATTAAATATGATTACAGTGTTGTGATGTCGTCTAACCTACCCTAACCTACCCTAACCTACCCTAACCTACTCTAACCTACCCTAACCTACCCTAACCTACTCTAACCTACTCTAACCTACCCTAACCTACTCTAACCTACCCTAACCTACCCTAACCTACCCTAACCTACCCTAACCTACCCTAACCTACTCTAACCTACCCTAACCTACCCTAACCTACTCTAACCTACCCTAACCTACTCTAACCTACCCTAACCTACTCTAACCTACCCTAACCTAACCCTAACCTACCCTAACCTACTCTAACCTACCCTAACCTACTCTAACCTACCCTAACCTACTCTAACCTAACCTAACCCTAACCTACCCTAACCTACTCTAACCTACCCTAACCTAACCCTAACCTACCCTAACCTACTCTAACCTACCCTAACCTACCCTAACCTAACCCTAACCTACCCTAACCTACCCTAACCTACCCTAACCTACCCTAACCTACTCTAACCTACCCTAACCTACTCTAACCTACCCTAACCTACCCTAACCTACCCTAACCTACCCTAACCTACTCTACCCTAACCTACCCTGACCCTAACCTACTCTACCCTAACCTACCCTGACCCTAACCTACTCTACCCTAACCTACCCTGACCCTACCCTACTCTACCCTAACCTACCCTAACCTACCCTACCCTAACCTAACCTACCCTAACCTACCCTAACCTAACCTACCCTGACCCTAACCTACTAACCTACCTAACCTACCTTACCCTAACCTGCTAACCTACTCTAACCTACCCTAACCTACTAACCTACCCTAACCTACTCTAACCTACTCTAACCTACCTAACCTAACCTACCTAACCTACCCTAACCTAACCCTAACCTACCCTAACCTAACCCTAACCTACTCTAACCTACCCTAACCTACCCTAACCTACTCTAACCTACCCTAACCTACCCTAACCTACCCTAACCTACCCTGACCTACCCTACCCTGACCTACCCTGACCTACCCTAACCTACCCTACCCTACCCTGACCTAACCTACCCTAACCTACCCTGACCTACCCTACCCTGACCTACCCTACCCTGACCTACCCTACCCTGACCTAACCTACCCTAACCTACCCTGACCTACCCTAACCTACCCTAACCTACCCTACCCTAACCTACCCTAACCTAACCTACCCTAACCTACCCTAACCTACTCTAACCTACCATAACCTACCCTAACCTAACCCTAACCTACTAACCTACACCTAACCTACCCTAACCTACTAACCTAACCTAACCTCCTAACCTCTAACCTCTAACCTACTCTAACTACTAACCTCTAACTAACTAACCTAACCTACCCTAACCTACCCTAACCTAACCCTAACCTACCCTAACCTACCCTAACCCTAACCTACCCTAACCTACCCCTAACTACCTCTACTCTAACCCTGGTTTCAGATCCCATCACCGTCACCAAAAGCAGACGGGTTCAGGAAGTAAAAACAGACACAGAACCCTGTTTCCCTCCACTGACTCTGCGCCAAAACGTCTGAGCTCTGTGCGTCTGTGGTCGCTGCAAACGCTCGAATCGGGAGAAAGACAAATGTTTTTTAGAGAGTTCGTTTATAAGAACTTACAGAGAAAAGACAACAAAAGTGGATCGACAATCTTTGGCTAAAAGCAGGAGGCTTTGCAGAGACTTTGGAACACGTCAGGATTGTGTCATTTGTTAATTCATATTTTCTTTTTTTTTTGACAATTATTCATCAGAAGAGCGTCGTAAGTGACGGTTAAACTGCTGCATTATGGGTCTGAACTTGTCACTCAAAAAGTTTATCTTACTGCTGTAATTTGGCGTTTTATTGCTTTTTTAATCATTATTTTAGGTTCTCCTGGTGCAGTTTAATTCTAAATAGTCATCTCCTCCAGGTTTTTAAAGTCTTTTGGCTCAGCACAGAACTGATTCTGGACTCTGGACTCACCTGAGGGTCGGAGAACACCTGCTGGATGCTGTTGATTGGTCCGACTGGAACACCCGACCCCTCGAACCTCCTCAGCCAATCAGACGTTGTCTCCTCTGCAAACCTGTACACACCCAACAATCAGAGACCAGGAAGGATTTAAACCCACCAATCAAAGACCAGGAAGGATTTAAACCCACCAATCAAAGACCAGGAAGGATTTAAACCCACCAATCAAAGACCAGGAAGGATTTAAACCCACCAATCAAAGACCAGGAAGGATTTAAAAGCACCAATCAAAGACCAGGAAGGATTTAAACCCACCAATCAAAGACCAGGAAGGATTTAAACCCACCAATCAAAGACCAGGAAGGATTTAAACCCACAAATCAAAGACCAGGAAGGATTTAAACCCACCAATCAAAGACCAGGAAGGATTTAAACCCACAAATCAAAGACCAGGAAGGATTTAAAAGCACCAATCAGAGACCAGGAAGGATTTAAAAGCACCAATCAAAGACGAGGAAGGATTTAAAAGCACCAATCAGAGACCAGGAAGGGTTTAAACCCACAAATCAAAGACCAGGAAGGGTTTAAACCCACAAATCAAAGACCAGAAAGGATTTAAAAGCGCCAATCAGAGACCAGGAAGGATTTAAAAGCACCAATCAGAGACCAGGAAGGATTTAAGAGCACCAATCAAAGACCAGGAAGGATTTAAAAGCACCAATCAGAGACCAGGAAGGGTTTAAACCCACCAATCAAAGACCAGGAAGGATTTAAACCCACAAATCAAATCAAAGACCAGGAAGGATTTAAAAGCACCAATCAAAGAGCAGGAAGGATTTAAATCCACCAATCAAAGACCAGGAAGGGTTTAAACCCACCAATCAAAGACCAGGAAGGATTTAAAAGCACCAATCAAAGACCAGGAAGGATTTAAACCCACCAATCAAAGACCAGGAAGGATTTAAAAGCACCAATCAAAGACCAGGAAGGATTTAAACCCACCAATCAAAGACCAGGAAGGATTTAAACCCACAAATCAAAGACCAGGAAGGATTTAAACCCACAAATCAAAGACCAGGAAGGATTTAAACCCACAAATCAAAGACCAGGAAGGATTTAAAAGCACCAATCAGAGACCAGGAAGGATTTAAAAGCACCAATCAAAGACGAGGAAGGATTTAAAAGCACCAATCAGAGACCAGGAAGGGTTTAAACCAGGCATGTCCAAACTATGGCCCGGGGGCCAAATGTGGCCCTCAGACCAGTTGTTTTTGGCCCTCAGGCTTCCAGGTGAATTGGCCAATACTACCACAAGTAGTACTTTTTACTGCATGTTTTTGAAATCTACCTTGATCAAGCAAATGTAGTTTGTCCTTTTGAGGGTCTAAACATGAACAAAGATCTGGAGGGTCATTTAAACCTGTTATAAACGCACAGTTTTTAATTACTCACTGTTTTGACCTTCAGTCTATGACCCTCGATCGGCCCTCACGCTGCTCTGTGTTTTAATATATGGCCCTAGATGAAAAAAGTTTGGGCACCCCTGGTTTAAACCCACAAATCAAAGACCAGGAAGGGTTTAAACCCACAAATCAAAGACCAGAAAGGATTTAAAAGCACCAATCAGAGACCAGGAAGGATTTAAAAGCACCAATCAGAGACCAGGAAGGATTTAAAAGCACCAATCAAAGACCAGGAAGGATTTAAAAGCACCAATCAAAGACCTGGAAGGATTTAAACCCACCAATCAAAGACCAGGAAGGATTTAAAAGCACCAATCAGAGACCAGGAAGGGTTTAAACCCACCAATCAAAGACCAGGAAGGATTTAAACCCACAAATCAAAGACCAGGAAGGATTTAAAAGCACCAATCAAAGACCAGGAAGGATTTAAACCCACAAATCAAAGACCAGGAAGGATTTAAACCCACAAATCAAAGACCAGGAAGGATTTAAAAGCACCAATCAGAGACCAGGAAGGATTTAAAAGCACCAATCAGAGACCAGGAAGGATTTAAAAGCACCAATCAAAGACGAGGAAGGATTTAAAAGCACCAATCAGAGACCAGGAAGGGTTTAAACCCACAAATCAAAGACCAGGAAGGGTTTAAACCCACAAATCAAAGACCAGGAAGGGTTTAAACCCACAAATCAAAGACCAGGAAGGATTTAAAAGCACCAATCAGAGACCAGGAAGGATTTAAAAGCACCAATCAAAGACGAGGAAGGATTTAAAAGCACCAATCAGAGACCAGGAAGGATTTAAATCCACCAATCAAAGACCAGGAAGGGTTTAAACCCACAAATCAAAGACCAGGAAGGATTTAAAAGCACCAATCAGAGACCAGGAAGGATTTAAAAGCACCAATCAGAGACCAGGAAGGATTTAAAAGCACCAATCAAAGACGAGGAAGGATTTAAAAGCACCAATCAGAGACCAGGAAGGGTTTAAACCCACAAATCAAAGACCAGGAAGGGTTTAAACCCACAAATCAAAGACCAGAAAGGATTTAAAAGCACCAATCAGAGACCAGGAAGGATTTAAAAGCACCAATCAGAGACCAGGAAGGATTTAAAAGCACCAATCAGAGACCAGGAAGGATTTAAAAGCACCAATCAAAGACCAGGAAGGATTTAAAAGCACCAATCAGAGACCAGGAAGGGTTTAAACCCACCAATCAAAGACCAGGAAGGATTTAAACCCACAAATCAAAGACCAGGAAGGATTTAAAAGCACCAATCAAAGAGCAGGAAGGATTTAAATCCACCAATCAAAGACCAGGAAGGGTTTAAACCCACAAATCAAAGACCAGGAAGGATTTAAAAGCACCAATCAAAGACCAGGAAGGATTTAAATCCACCAATCAAAGACCAGGAAGGGTTTAAACCCACCAATCAAAGACCAGGAAGGATTTAAAAGCACCAATCAAAGAGCAGGAAGGATTTAAATCCACCAATCAAAGACCAGGAAGGGTTTAAACCCACCAATCAAAGACCTGGAAGGATTTAAAAGCACCAATCAAAGACCAGGAAGGATTTAAAAGCACCAATCAGAGGCCAGGAAGGATTTAAATCCACCAATCAAAGACCAGGAAGGGTTTAAACCCACCAATCAAAGACCAGGAAGGATTTAAAAGCACCAATCAAAGAGCAGGAAGGATTTAAATCCACCAATCAAAGACCAGGAAGGGTTTAAACCCACAAATCAAAGGCCAGGAAGGATTTAAAAGCACCAATCAAAGACCAGGAAGGATTTAAAAGCACCAATCAGAGACCAGGAAGGATTTAAACCCACCAATCAAAGACCTGGAAGGATTTAAAAGCACCAATCAAAGACCAGGAAGGATTTAAAAGCACCAATCAGAGACCAGGAAGGATTTAAAAGCACCAATCAAAGACCAGGAAGGATTTAAACCCACCAATCAAAGACCTGGAAGGATTTAAAAGCACCAATCAAAGACCAGGAAGGATTTAAAAGCACCAATCAGAGACCAGGAAGGATTTAAAAGCACCAATCAAAGACCAGGAAGGATTTAAACCCACCAATCAAAGACCAGGAAGGATTTAAAAGCACCAATCAGAGACCAGGAAGGATTTAAAAGCACCAATCAAAGACCAGGAAGGATTTAAAAGCACCAATCAAAGACCAGGAAGGATTTAAACCCACCAATCAAAGACCTGGAAGGATTTAAAAGCACCAATCAAAGACCAGGAAGGATTTAAAAGCACCAATCAGAGACCAGGAAGGATTTAAAAGCACCAATCAAAGACCAGGAAGGATTTAAAAGCACCAATCAGAGACCAGGAAGGATTTAAAAGCACCAATCAAAGACCAGGAAGGATTTAAACCCACCAATCAAAGACCAGGAAGGATTTAAAAGCACCAATCAGAGACCAGGAAGGATTTAAAAGCACCAATCAAAGACCAGGAAGGATTTAAAAGCACCAATCAAAGACCAGGAAGGATTTAAACCCACCAATCAAAGACCTGGAAGGATTTAAAAGCACCAATCAAAGACCAGGAAGGATTTAAAAGCACCAATCAGAGACCAGGAAGGATTTAAAAGCACCAATCAAAGACCAGGAAGGATTTAAAAGCACCAATCAGAGACCAGGAAGGATTTAAAAGCACCAATCAAAGACCAGGAAGGATTTAAAAGCACCAATCAGAGACCAGGAAGGATTTAAAAGCACCAATCAAAGACCAGGAAGGATTTAAAAGCACCAATCAAAGACCAGGAAGGATTTAAACCCACCAATCAAAGACCTGGAAGGATTTAAAAGCACCAATCAAAGACCAGGAAGGATTTAAAAGCACCAATCAGAGACCAGGAAGGATTTAAAAGCACCAATCAAAGACCAGGAAGGATTTAAAAGCACCAATCAGAGACCAGGAAGGATTTAAAAGCACCAATCAAAGACCAGGAAGGATTTAAAAGCACCAATCAGAGACCAGGAAGGATTTAAAAGCACCAATCAAAGACCAGGAAGGATTTAAACCCACAAATCAAAGACCAGAAAGGATTTAAAAGCACCAATCAGAGACCAGGAAGGATTTAAAAGCACCAATCAGAGACCAGGAAGGATTTAAACCCACCAATCAAAGACCAGGAAGGATTTAAACCCACCAATCAAAGACCAGGAAGGATTTAAACCCACCAATCAAAGACCAGGAAGGATTTAAACCCACCAATCAAAGACCAGGAAGGATTTAAAAGCACCAATCAAAGACCAGGAAGGATTTAAAAGCACCAATCAGAGACCAGGAAGGATTTAAAAGCACCAATCAAAGACCAGGAAGGATTTAAACCCACCAATCAAAGACCAGGAAGGGTTTAAACCCACAAATCAAAGACCAGAAAGGATTTAAAAGCACCAATCAGAGACCAGGAAGGATTTAAAAGCACCAATCAGAGACCAGGAAGGATTTAAACCCACCAATCAAAGACCAGGAAGGATTTAAACCCACCAATCAAAGACCAGGAAGGATTTAAACCCACCAATCAAAGACCAGGAAGGATTTAAACCCACCAATCAAAGACCAGGAAGGATTTAAACCCACCAATCAAAGACCAGGAAGGATTTAAACCCACCAATCAAAGACCAGGAAGGATTTAAACCCACCAATCAAAGACCAGGAAGGATTTAAACCCACCAATCAAAGACCAGGAAGGATTTAAACCCACCAATCAAAGACCAGGAAGGATTTAAACCCACCAATCAAAGACCAGGAAGGATTTAAACCCGCCAGTCAGAGCACAGGGCACTGCTCTTACCTCTGTGACATCACGGACAGCAGCTGTTTCCTGTTCTGGACTCGGAGTTTGTTAGTTTTATATTTGGGCTCCTGTGCCAGCTCCTCCAGCCCGAGCACCTGTAACACCACAAAGCAGAGAAAACACAGTCAGGACGACACAGACGGCGAATAAAACCGCTCCTTTACCTGACACACTCGCACGAACTGAGCGTCGTTCCCCGCGGCAACCACGATGTGTCCGTCTCTGGTCCTGAACCCCTGGAGACAAAAGCGAGAGACCTGAAGACTCGAGTGCTCAGAGAAACAGGGCGACACAGAGGAATCCCTAAATCACTGTCAAAACGAGGGGTATTAACTGTAACACAGAACAGGTTTAGATCACACCACCGTGAAGTCGCCCCATCAAACGCAAACTACATGAAAACTATGTCAATCATTTGTGCTTCTTTAGTTTTGGAGAAATGAATGATTCTTTTACAGGTCAAATTAAGATCCACAAGAAGCTTCAAAATGCTCAAAAAAGCCCAAAATGGAGTCAGTCGTTTGTGCTTCGTTTGTGCTACAAAAAGTTTCATTAAATTCTGGTTCTTCAGATATTCACAGTTTTATTTTGGTCGATGATGTCGTCCAGAACCTCAGAATGTGAAACAGCCTCAAAACTTTAAATGATGTCAAACGTTTGTATTTGGTTTGTGCTGTTTTGTGCTGTGACAGTTTCATTTGTGTGAGTTTATTTCTAAAATTATTATTATTTCTGTGGTAATTACAGGACGTCATTTCTGCTCAGCTGACGGAGACAAACTCCACAAAACTAGAGAAGAGAAACGACCTGAGGCTGAGGAAAAGTCTGTTATTCAATAAACTATGAATCAAAATCAGACTTTTCCACAGTCTGAGATCGTTTTTCTTCACTCATTTTGTAAAGTTTTGCTAAAGTCGCTGCTTCAGCTGAGCAGAAATGACGTCCTATAATTACCACAGAAATAATAATGAATAATTGTAGAAATAAACTCGTCACAGCACAAACGAAACACAAACATTTGTATAATTTTCTGCTGTTTTGAGGCTGTTTCACATTCTGAGGTTCTGGACGACGTCATTGGCCCAAAATAAAACTGCAAATATCTGAAGAACCAGAATTTAACAAGCAAAACTTTTTGCAGCGCAAACGACTGACTCCATTTTGTGCGTTTTTGAGCATTTTGAAGCTTCCTGTGGGTCTGACCCCAATTTAACCTGTAAAAGAATCGTTTATTCCTCCAAAACTAAAGCAGCACAAACGATGGACATAGTTTTTGTAGGTTTGTGTTTGACGGGGCGACTTCACGCAGGTTTAGATCATCATGTCCCTTAATGTTAATGCAGTAATCACAGAAAACAACACATTATACATACGTTTTATACATTTCACTTCACGTACTGCTAACCATAAGGAGGGTTTGAATCGGGCCCAGGAGAGATCACTAGATTCAGCAGAATACACCCTCTTTAATGTAGGAATTAGTGAGAGTTTTCCACAGCAGCTGAGTCCCACACGGTGATGTGATTAAGTGTTTTATTTGTAATAAAACTTGAGGCTGAAGCTTTGAGGTCGAGAGGTTTTGTTAACACTGGAGTCTCTGTTTAAACACGGCTCAGACGCGTCTCCAGCAGGTTCTACATCACTGCAGAATGAGCGAGGAGCCGACTGCAGCCTCCAGAGGCAGGGGAGACGCACACACTGTGACCCCGGGCACACACTGTGACCCCGGGCACACACTGTGACCCCGGGCACACACGACCCCGGGCACACAGCGACCCCGAACACACGGTGACCCCGGGCACATGTAAACACTGTGACTCCAGGCACACATAAACGCTGTGACCCCAAGCACATGTGACCCCAGGCACACGTAAACACCCGGACACACACTCAGGACTTGGGTTGGGGCCACTGGGACGATCAGGTACCACAGAAAACAACACTTCCCCCACATTAACCTCAATATCCTGGTTGGAAATATAAAATATAAAATATAAAATATAAAATATAAAATATAAAATATAAAATATAAAATATAAAATATATTTAACTGATGTAATAAGATTATTTCCGGGTCATGGTCAGACCAGAATGTCTCAGAATGTTTGGACTTTGATTTAAACTGTCTGTTGTGACAGATAAATAAAAGCTCCAGAACATCTGGATCAGTTCTTTTTAGTTTCCAGCCTCTGCTCTGGTATCGGCCGATGTCGGGACTGACACACACTTAAAGATCAAGTATCGGAATCGTATCGAAATCGTATCGAAATCGTATCGGAGCTGAAAACGCTGCGTCGGTGCAGTGTTCAGGGGGCAGTGTTCAGGGGCAGTGTTCAGGGGGCAGTGTTCAGGGGGCAGTGTTGAGGGGGCAGTGTTGAGGGGGAAGGGTTCAGGGGGCAGTGTTCAGGGGCAGGAGGCAGTGTTCCGGGGGCAGTGTTCAGGAGGCAGCGTTCAGGAGGCAGTGTTCAGGGGGCAGTGTTCAGGGGGCAGTGTTCAGGGGGCAGGAGGCAGTGTTCAGGGGGCAGTGTTCAGGGGGCAGTGTTCAGGATGCAGTGTTCAGGGGGCAGTGTTCAGGGGGCAATGTTCAGGGGCAGTGTTCAGGGGCAGTAATCAGGGGGCAGGAGGCAGTCTTCAGGGGGCAGTGTTCAGGGGTAGTGTTAAGGGGCAGTGTTCAGGGGGAGTGTTCAGGGGGCAGAAGGCAGTGTTCAGGGGGCAGTGTTCAGGGGGCAGAAGGCAGTGTTCAGGGGCAGTGTTCCGGGGCAGAAGGCTGTGTGCAGGGGCAGTGTTCAGGGGGCAGTGTTCAGGGGCAGGAGGCAGTGTTCAGGGGGCAGTGTTCAGGGGTAGTGTTCAGGGGCAGTGTTCAGGGGCAGTATTCAGGGGGCAGGAGGCAGTGTTCAGGGGGCAGTGTACAGGGGGCAGTGTTCAAGGGGCAGTGTTCAGGGGCAGTGTTCAGGGGGCAGTGTTCAAGGGGCAGTGTTCAGGGGGCAGAAGGCAGTGTTCAGGGGCAGTGTTCAGGGGCAGTATTCAGGGGGCAGTGTTCAGGGGCAGTGTTCAGGGGCAGTGTTCAGGGGGCAGTGTTCAAGGGGCAGTGTTCAGGGGGCAGGAGGCAGTGTTCAGGGGGCAGGAGGCAGTGTTCAGGGGGCAGGAGGCAGTGTTCAGGGGGCAGTGTTCAGGGGGCAGGAGGCAGTGTTCAGGGGCAGTGTTCAGGGGGCAGGAGGCAGTGTTCAGGGGCAGTGTTCAGGGGGCAGGAGGCAGTGTTCAGGGGGCAGTGTTCAGGGGCAGGAGGCAGTGTTCAGGGGGCAGGAGGCAGTGTTCAGGGGCAGTGTTCAGGGGGCAGGAGGCAGTGTTCAGGGGGCAGTGTTCAGGGGCTGTGTTCAGGGGCTGGAGGCAGTGTTCAGGGGGCAGTGTTCAGGGGGCAGTGTTCAGGGGCAGGAGGCAGTGTTCAGGGGCAGTGTTCAGGGGCAGGAGGCAGTGTTCAGGGGGCAGTGTTCAGGGGCAGGAGGCAGTGTTCAGGGGGCAGGAGGCAGTGTTCAGGGGCAGTGTTCAGGGGGCAGGAGGCAGTGTTCAGGGGGCAGTGTTCAGGGGGCAGGAGGCAGTGTTCAGGGGGCAGTGTTCAGGAGGCAGTGTTCAGTAGTATCAGTAGTACTACAGTAGTAGTATCAGTACTACAGTAGTAGTATCAGTACTACAGTAGTAGTATCAGTAGTACTACAGTAGTAGTATCAGTAGTACTACAGTAGTAGTATCAGTACTACAGTAGTAGTATCAGTAGTACTACAGTAGTAGTATCAGTACTACAGTAGTAGTATCAGTAGTACTACAGTAGTAGTATCAGTAGTACTACAGTAGTAGTATCAGTACTACAGTAGTAGTATCAGTAGTACAGTAGTAGTATCAGTAGTACTACAGTAGAAAAATATACTTAAATATATGTGTATATAAATGTAAATATTAAACTCAGACGCAGTAAAGTCCACGGAGCCGAGTCGCGTCTGTGACAAACGAGGCTCCAGAGACGAGCTGTGAATAACAAGGACTAGACCAGGACTAGACCAGACCCAGACCGGACCCAGACCGGGACTAGACCAGGACTAGACCAGGACTAGACCAGGACTAGACCAGGACTAGACCCAGACCGGACGCAGACCAGACCCAAAACGGGACCAGACCAGGACTAGACCAGACCCAGACCGGGACTAGACCAGGACTAGACCAGACCCAGACTGGACCAGGACTGGACCAGGACTGGACCAGGACTGGACCAGGACTGGACGAGGACTGGACCAGGACTGGACCAGGACCGGACCAGGACCATCTCCCCACACTCACAGACCAGAGCCAGACGGGGCCCAGAGCAGGACTGGCCCAGGACTAAATGAGGAGCAGGATTTAGGGAGTGAGGGGCCATGTGTGGACGGGAGGAGGATGGATGGAGCGACACTGGACGGAAAGAGCACAGGAAATGAGATGAATCACAGCAAATATGTAAACAGACGAGACACTAGAGACGCTTTAAAAAGACGAGTCTCAAACGAGCTTTAATTTAACATTTGTGCGGACGTCAACGAGAGAAGAACGGACCAACCCCAGGACCTCAGGATGTGTTTCTGACTGGGTCTAAACCGGGTCTAAACCGGGTCTAAACCAACTCTAAACTAGGTCTGGTTTAGACCCGGTTTAGACCCGGTTTAGACCCGGTTTAGACCTGTTTCTCCTGTTTCCGGCAGGTGAGTGGCAGGAGCTTTGTTCCTGGAGCTCTCGGCGCTGAGTGACAGTAATTGAGGACAAATGACGTCAAAGGCGCCCACAGCTCGGCTCAGAACTTCACCTGCACCTTCACCGGCTCCAGAGTGACAGGAGCCGACAGGAGCCGACAGGAGCCGACAGGAGCGCACACTGACACAGGAAAGGGACAATCTGCTCTTTAAATCACTTTGAGTTTTTAGGTGATTTAAAAACTTTTCTTGGCTGTGCTAATGTGCGCGCTGTGTCTCCATGGCAACTGCTGAACATTTGGTCACAGGCACACATGTAGAACACCCCCAGAGCAAACCATCGATGCAGAGGAGCGTCCAGAGGAGCCCTTCACAAATCCACACGGCCGAATATCGAGCGCAGACGGACTCACCTGCGGGTGAGACGCGGGTTCACTGTAAACGTTATTCCTGTGTTTGACGTGCGTCAATCACACGGTGCAGCGTTTGTGTACCCGTCGCTATGGTGACACTGCCCTACTCTGCTCGTGTGGGAAAATGAACACGACACGAATCAGAAAAACATCTCTGGAACTTGGGCCAAAACCTTCTGCCCAACTTCTGCTGCGAGGAGAAGAACCAAATCAGCTCGTTTGTTTCTTTCTGTCGCACATTTGAGCTTTGACCAAACACTCTGCTCGTTCAGTGAGTCGACTGTTTTCAGAAAAGCAAGAAAATGTGACACAACAAAAGCCGGATTATTCCTGATGCAGAGAGAAGGAAAATAAACAAACGATTTGTTTGGAGAAGGTCTCAGCAACAAACCTCCTGGTTTTCTCTAATGAGCTCCAGGAGCACAAGAACTCAGAGTTAGAACTGATTTAACTGTCGGACTTTCACCCACAGCAGTGAGCAGAGGAGCAGTACAGGTACAAGTACTGTAGTATAAGTACTGTAGTACAGGTACAAGTACTGTAGTACAGGTACAAGTACTGTAGTACAGGTACAAGTACTGTAGTATAAGTACTGTAGTACAGGTACAAGTACTGTAGTATAAGTACTGTAGTACAGGTACAAGTACTGTAGTACAGGTATAAGTACTGTAGTATAAGTACTGTAGTACAGGTATAAGTACTGTAGTACAGGTATAAGTACTGTAGTATAAGTACTGTAGTACAGGTACAAGTACTGTAGTACAGGTATAAGTACTGTAGTATAAGTACTGTAGTACAGGTACAAGTACTGTAGTACAGGTACAAGTACTGTAGTACAGGTACAAGTACTGTAGTATAAGTACTGTAGTACAGGTACAAGTACTGTAGTACAGGTATAAGTACTGTAGTATAAGTACTGTAGTACAGGTATAAGTACTGTAGTACAGGTATAAGTACTGTAGTACAGGTATAAGTACTGTAGTACAGGTAAAAGTACTGTAGTACAGGTATAAGTACTGTAGTACAGGTAAAAGTACTGTAGTACAGGTATAAGTACTGTAGTATAAGTACTGTAGTACAGGTATAAGTACTGTAGTACAGGTATAAGTACTGTAGTATAAGTACTGTAGTACAGGTATAAGTACTGTAGTACAGGTATAAGTACTGTAGTACAGGTAAAAGTACTGTACTACAGGTATAAGTACTGTAGTAGAGGTATAAGTACTGTAGTATAAGTAAACAGGAGCAGTACTGTAGTATAAGTACTGTAGTACAGGTACAAGCACTGTAGTATAGGCACAAGTACTGTAGTACAGGTACAAGTACTGTAGTACAGGTACAAGCACTGTAGTACAGGTACAAGTACTGTAGTAGTACAGGTACAAGTACTGTAGTATACAGGTACAGGTACAGTACTGTAGTACAGGTACAAGTACTGTAGCATAAGTACTGTAGTACAGGTACAAGCACTGTAGTACAGGTATAAGTACTGTAGTATAAGTACTGTAGTACAGGTATAAGCACTGTAGTACAGGTATAAGTACTGTAGTATAAGTACTGTAGTACAGGTACAAGTACTGTAGTACAGGTATAAGTACTGTAGTATAAACTGCAGTACAGGTATAAGTACTGTAGTACAGGTATAAGTACTGTAGTATAAGTACTGTAGCACAGGTACAAGCACTGTAGCACAGGTACAAGCACTGTAGTATAAGCACTGTAGTACAGGTATAAGTACTGTAGTACAGGTACAAGTACACAGTACTGTAGTACAGGTACAAGCACTGTAGTATAAGCACTGTAGTACAGGCATAAGTACTGTAGCACAGGTACTGTAGTACTGTAGTACAAGTACTGTAGTACAGGTACAAGCACTGTAGTACAGGTACAAGTACTGTAGTAGTATAAGTACTGTAGTACAGGTATAAGTACTGTAGTACAGGTACAAGTACTGTAGTATAAGTACTGTAGCACAGGTACAAGCACTGTAGCACAGGTATAAGTACTGTAGTATAAGCACTGTAGTACAGGTATAAGTACTGTAGTACAGGTATAAGTACTGTAGTACAGGCATAAGTACTGTAGTACAGGCATAAGTACTGTAGTATAAGTACTGTAGTACAGGTACAAGTACTGTAGTACAGGTATAAGTACTGTAGTATAAGCACTGTAGTACAGGTATAAGCACTGTAGCACAGGTATAAGTACTGTAGCACAGGTATAAGCACTGTAGTACAGGTAAAAGTACTGTAGTACAGGTATAAGTACTGTAGTTAAGCACTGTAGTACAGGTATAAGTACTGTAGTACAGGTATAAGTACTGTAGCAAAAGTACTGTAGTACAGGTATAAGCACCTGTAGTACAGGTAAAAGTAGCACTGTAGTACAGGTATAAGCACTGTAGTACAGGTGCACTGTAGCACAGGTATAAGTACTGTAGTACAGGTATAAGTACTGTAGTACAGGCATATGAGCACTGTAGTACAGGTACACTGTAGTACAGGTATAAGCACTGTAGCATAAGTACTGTAGACAGGTATAAGCACTGTAGTACAGGCATAAGCACTGTAGTACAGGTAAAAGACCAGAAAAAGCACTGTAGCATAAGCACTGTAGTACAGGGCATAAGCACTGTAGTACAGGCATAAGCACTGTAGCACAGGCAAAAGTACTGTAGCATAAGCACTGTAGCAGTACAGGCATAAGCACTGCAGTACAGGTATAAGCACTGCAGTACAGGCACAAGCACTGTACCACAGGTATAAGCACTGTAGCAGAGAGGCATAATACTCACTACAATACTACAGTAGTAGCATCAGCACTACAGCAGTAGTGATCAGCAGTACCACAGTAGTAGCATCAGTACTACAGCAGTAGTATAGCAGCAGCACTACAGCAGTAGCATCAGCACCACTAGCAGTAGCAGTAGCATCAGCAATTCCACAGCAGTAGCATCAGCAGTACCACAGCAGTAGCATCAGCAGTACCACAGCAGTAGCATCAGCACCACAGCAGTAGCATCAGCAGCACCACAGCAGTAGCATCAGCACCACAGCAGTAGCATCAGCAGCACCACAGCAGTAGCATCAGCAGCACCACAGCAGTAGCATCAGCACCACAGCAGTAGCACTGTCAGCACCACAGCAGTAGCATCAGCAGCACCACAGCAGTAGCACTCAGCACCACAGCAGTAGCATCAGCAGTACCACAGCAGCAGTAGCAGCACCACAGCAGTAGCACCAGCACCACAGCAGTAGCATCAGTGCAGCACCACAGCAGTAGCATCAGCACCACAGCAGTAGCATCAGCAGCACCACAGCAGTAGCATCAGCACCACAGCAGCAGTAGCATCAGCAGTACCACAGCAGTAGCAGCAGCACCACAGCAGTAGCATCAGCACCACAGCAGTAGCATCAGCAGTAGCACCACAGCAGCAGCATCAGCAGCACCACAGCAGTTGCATCAGCACCACAGCAGTAGCACTCAGCACCACAGCAGTAGCATCAGCACCACAGCAGTAGCATCAGCACCACAGCAGTAGCATCAGCACCACAGCAGTAGCATCAGCACCACAGCAGTAGCATCAGCAGTACCACAGCAGCAGCATCAGCAGTACCACAGCAGCAGCACCAGCAGCACTAGCAGCAGTATCAGCACCACAGCAGTAGCACTCAGCACCACAGCAGTAGCATCAGCACCACAGCAGCAGCATCAGCAGCACAGCAGTAGCATCAGCACCACAGCAGTAGCATCAGCACCACAGCAGCAGTAATCAGCAGCACCACAGCAGGAGCACCAGCACCACAGCAGCAGCATCAGCAGTAGAGCAGTAGCACTCAGCACCACAGCAGTAGCATCAGCACCACAGCAGTAGCATCAGTAGCACCACAGCAGTAGCATCAGCACCACAGCAGTAGCACTGTGCAGTACCACAGCAGTAGCATCAGCACCACAGCAGTAGCATCAGCAGCACCACAGTAGTAGCATCAGCACCACAGCAGTAGCATCAGCAGTACCACAGCAGCAGCATCAGCACCACAGCAGTAGCATCAGCAGCACCACAGCAGTAGCATCTCAGCACCACAGCAGTAGCATCAGCACCACAGCAGTAGCATCAGCACAACAGCAGTAGCATCAGCAGCACCACAGCAGTAGCATCAGCACCACAGCAGTAGCATCAGCAGCACCACAGCAGTAGCATCAGCACCACAGCAGTAGCATCAGCACCACAGCAGTAGCATCAGCAGCACCACAGCAGCAGCACTGTGCAGCACCACAGCAGTAGCATCAGCAGTACCACAGCAGCAGCATCAGCACCACAGCAGCAGCACTCAGCAGCACAGCAGTAGCATCAGCAGCACCACAGCAGCAGCATCAGCACCACAGCAGCAGTAATCAGCAGCAGCAGCAGCAGTAGCATCAGCAGCACCACAGCAGTAGCACCAGCACCACAGCAGCAGCATCAGCAGCACAGCAGCAGCATCAGCAGTACCACAGCAGCACCATCAGCACCACAGCAGTAGCATCAGCACCACAGCAGTAGCATCAGCAGCACCACAGCAGTAGCATCAGCACCACAGCAGTAGCATCAGCAGCACCACAGCAGTACCATCAGCACCACAGCAGTAGCATCAGCACCACAGCAGTAGCATCAGCAGCACCACAGCAGTAGCATCAGCAGTACCACAGCAGTAGCATCAGCACCACAGCAGTAGCATCAGCAGCACCACAGCAGCAGTAGCATCAGCACCACAGCAGTAGCATCAGCACCACAGCAGTAGCATCAGCAGCACCACAGCAGTAGCATCAGCACCACAGCAGCAGCATCAGCACCACAGCAGTAGCATCAGCACCACAGCAGTAGCATCAGCAGCACCAGCAGCAGCATCAGTAGCACCACAGCAGTAGCACCAGCACCACAGCAGTAGCATCAGCACCACAGCAGTAGCATCAGCACCACAGCAGTAGCATCAGCACCACAGCAGCAGCAGCAGCATCAGCAGCAGCAGTAGCAGCACCACAGCAGCAGCATCAGCAGTAGCATCAGCACAGCAGCAGCACTGTAGCAGCATCAGCAGCACAGCAGCAGCATCAGCACCACAGCAGTAGCATCAGCACCACAGCAGCAGCATCAGCACCACAGCAGGAGCATCAGCAGTACCACAGCAGGAGCATCAGCACCACAGCAGTAGCATCAGCACCACAGCAGTAGCATCAGCAGCACCACAGCAGTAGCACTCAGCAGTACCACAGCAGTAGCATCAGCACCACAGCAGTAGCATCAGCAGCACCAGCAGCAGTAGCATCAGCAGCACCACAGCAGTAGCATCAGCACCACAGCAGTAGCATCAGCAGCACAGCAGTAGCATCAGCACCACAGCAGTAGCATCAGCACCACAGCAGTAGCATCAGCAGTACAGCAGCAGCATCAGCAGTACCACAGCAGGAGCATCAGCACCACAGCAGTAGCATCAGCACCACAGCAGTAGCATCAGCACCACAGCAGCAGCATCAGCACCACAGCAGCAGCATCAGCAGTACCACAGCAGTAGCATCAGCACCACAGCAGCAGTCCCAGTACCACAGCAGGAGCATCAGCACCACAGCAGGAGCATCAGCACCACAGCAGTAGCATCAGCAGCACCACAGCAGTAGCATCAGCACCACAGCAGTAGCATCAGCACCACAGCAGTAGCATCAGCAGCACCACAGCAGTAGCATCAGCAGTACCACAGCAGTAGCATCAGCACCACAGCAGTAGCATCAGCAGCACCACAGCAGTAGCATCAGCACCACAGCAGCAGCATCAGCAGCAGCAGCAGCAGCATCAGCACCACAGCAGCAGTCCCAGCACCACAGCAGCAGCATCAGCACCACAGCAGTAGCAGCAGCATCAGCAGCACAGCAGCAGCACTCAGCACCACAGCAGTAGCAGCATCAGCACCACAGCAGCAGCATCAGCACCACAGCAGCAGCATCAGCAGCACCACAGCAGTAGCATCAGCACCACAGCAGCAGCATCAGCAGTACCACAGCAGTAGCATCAGCACCACAGCAGTAGCATCAGCAGTACAGCAGTAGCATCAGCACCACAGCAGTAGCATCAGCACCACAGCAGTAGTCCCAGCACCACAGCAGTAGCATCAGCACCACAGCAGTAGCATCAGCACCACAGCAGCAGCATCAGCAGTACCACAGCAGTAGCATCAGCACCACAGCAGTAGCAT
>CM060674.1:32383670-32391170 GCA_030686955.1 Odontamblyopus rebecca
AAAAGTAAAAATACAGAAGAATCCTCCAAAATCCGGCCTTTCTGAAAGCTGTGGGGCGTTTGAGTTCATAAAAAATGCTCTGTGCTTCTGTGGAGAGAGTTTTTTTTGGTCAGTGTGGGGATCTGGTGTATCACAGTGACACAGGTCAGTCCTGATGTTCATCTCCTCCCTCTGTTCCTCAGTCCTCTGTGTAAATCGTCTTGTCGTCTCCTCTCGTCTCTTCCTCCTCACTTTAATGGGACTCTTCGTCTCATGTGGGACGTCCCCCTCACAGCTGTCAGCGCCTCCTCTGTCCGACCCTGGAAACGCGCTCGTTCACACGCTCCAGCGCTGCACACACACTTCACCTGTTTATACAGACGGACACAGCGAATCCGGGAGCAGCGGCGCTACGAACACAACGAGAGCCCGAGCCAGAGGCAGAGCCAGAGCCAGAGCCAGAACGAGAACAAGAGCCAGAGCCAGAACGAGAGCCAGAGCCAGAACGAGAGCCAGAACGAGAGCCAGAACGAGAGCCAGAACGAGAGCCAGAACGAGAGCCAGAACGAGAACGAGAGCCAGAACGAGAGCCAGAACGAGAGCCAGAACGAGAGCCAGAACGAGAGCCAGAACGAGAACGAGAGCCAGAACGAGAGCCAGAACGAGAGCCAGAACGAGAGCCAGAACGAGAACGAGAGCCAGAACGAGAACAAGAGCCAGAGCCAGAACGAGAACAAGAGCCAGAGCCAGAGCCAGAACAAGAACGAGAACAAGAACGAGAGCCAGAACGAGAGCCAGAACGAGAGCCAGAACAAGAACGAGAACAAGAACGAGAGCCAGAACGAGAGCCAGAGCCAGAACGAGAGCCAGAACGAGAGCCAGAACGAGAGCCAGAGCGCACTTCCGGCTCCACAGACTCCGGCTCCACAGACTCCGGCTCCACAGACTCCGGCTCCACAGACTCCGGCTCCAGTTTGTTTGCAGTGGGTCCAGACGTTTGCCCGGGACAGACCCAGTCCTGACCCTGTGACCTCTGTCCCAGCAAAAAAACACTGACCTGTCCTGGGAGTCTCCATTTATGACCGGAACTAAACCAGGACTAAACCAGGTCTAAACCAGGACTAAACCAGAGGAGCATAAAGTGCGTTTGTTTAGCCTGAATCTAACGTTAGTGACAGGTTTGATTGACAGCGTTGCTATGGCGATGGATCGGCTCTTTGGTCGCCACGATTGTTGGGTCAGAATTCCAGATCCGGACTCGGCTCCAAATTCGCTGTTTAGTCTGACTCTGGTCCTGTCCCGGTCCTGGTCTGGGTCTGGTTTGGTCCTGGTCTGGTTCTGGTTTAGTCCTAGTTCTTGTGGCGAGCTGTGGAGAGGTGCATTGTGGGAAATGAAACCACAGAGATGAAGAGCTCAAATAAACAAGACACAGATGCAACTTTCACCGTCTCCTCCAGTCCTAGAGGAGATCTAGACCTGGTTTAGTCCTGGTTTAGTCCTGGTTTAGTCCTGGTTCAGTCCTGGTTTAGTCCTGGTTTAGTCCTGGTTCAGTCCTGGTTCAGTCCTGGTTCAGTCCTGGTTCAGTCCTGGTTTAATCCTGGTTCAGTTCTCGTTTAGTTCTGGTTTAGTCCTGGTTTAGTCCTGGTTCAGTTCTGGTTCAGTCCTGGTTCAGTCCTGGTTCAGTTCTGGTTTAGTCCTGGTTTAGTCCTGGTTCAGTCCTGGTTCAGTCCTGGTTCAGTCCTGGTTCAGTTCTCGTTCAGTTCTGGTTCAGTCCTGGTTCAGTCCTGGTTCAGTTCTCGTTCAGTTCTCGTTCAGTTCTCGTTCAGTTCTGGTTCAGTCCTGGTTCAGTTCTGGTTCAGTCCTGGTTCAGTCCTGGTTCAGTCCTGGTTCAGTTCTGGTTCAGTTCTGGTTCAGTCCTGGTTTAGTCCTGGTTTAGTCCTGGTTCAGTTCTGGTTCAGTTCTGGTTCAGTCCTGGTTTAGTCCTGGTTTAGTCCTGGTTTAGTCCTGGTTTAGTCCTGGTTCAGTTCTGGTTCAGTTCTGGTTCAGTCCTGGTTTAGTCCTGGTTCAGTTCTCGTTCAGTTCTCGTTCAGTTCTCGTTCAGTCCTGGTTTAGTCCTGGTTCAGTTCGGGTTCAGTTCGGGTTCAGTTCGGGTTCAGTCCTGGTTCAGTCCTGGTTCAGTCCTGGTTCAGTTCTGGTTCAGTCCTGGTTTAGTCCTGGTTCAGTTCTGGTTCAGTTCTGGTTCAGTTCTGGTTTAGTCCTGGTTCAGTTCTCGTTCAGTTCTCGTTCAGTCCTGGTTCAGTTCTGGTTCAGTTCTGGTTCAGTCCTGGTTCAGTCCTGGTTCAGTCCCGCTGTAGTCCCGCTGTAGTCCCGCTGTAGTCCTGGTCTGGTCCTGGTCCGGGTCTTGCCTGGGAGGACAGCAGGTTGCAGTCTATGTGGGCCCCGGTCCCGGTCTGGTGCCGCTGGAGGAGGGCGGCCATGACGGCGCCGTGAGCGTAAAGTCCCGTCGCCAAATCTGTCATCGCCACACCGGGCCGCACCGGGTCCCCGCCCTGCAGGGACAGACAGGTGAGGGGCCCCGTCACAGCGGCAGGTGAGGGGTGAGGGGCCCCGTCACAGCGGCAGGCGAGGGGCCCCGCCACAGCGGCAGGTGAGGGGTGAGGGGCCCCGTCACAGCGGCAGGTGAGGGGCCCCGTCACAGCGGCAGGTGAGGGGCCCCGTCACAGCGGCAGGTGAGGGGTGAGGGGCCCCGTCACAGCGGCAGGTGAGGGGCCCCGTCACAGCGGCAGGCGAGGGGCCCCGTCACAGCGGCAGGCGAGGGGCCCCGTCACAGCGGCAGGCGAGGGGCCCCGTCACAGCGGCAGGTGAGGGGCCCGGTCACAGCGGCAGGGGTGGGGCCCCGCCACAGCGGCAGGTGAGGGGTGAGGGGCCCCGTCACAGCGGCAGGTGAGGGGCCCCGTCACAGCGGCAGGTGAGGGGTGAGGGGCCCCGTCACAGCGGCAGGTGAGGGGCCCCGTCACAGCGGCAGGTGAGGGGTGAGGGGCCCCGTCACAGCGGCAGGTGAGGGGTGAGGGGCCCCGTCACAGCGGCAGGTGAGGGGCCCCGTCACAGCGGCAGGTGAGGGGTGAGGGGCCCCGTCACAGCGGCAGGTGAGGGGCCCTGTCACAGCGGCAGGTGAGGGGTGAGGGGCCCCGTCACAGCGGCAGGGGAGGGGCCGCGTCACAGCGGCAGGTGAGGGGCCCCGTCACAGCGGCAGGAGAGGGGCCCCGTCACAGCGGCAGGCGAGGGGCCCCGTCACAGCGGCAGGTGAGGGGTGAGGGGCCCCGTCACAGCGGCAGGTGAGGGCCCCGTCACAGCGGCAGGTGAGGGGTGAGGGGCCTCACACAGCGGCAGGTGAGGGGCCCTGTCACAGCGGCAGGTGAGGGGTGAGGGGCCCCGTCACAGCGGCAGGTGAGGGGCCCCGTCACAGCGGCAGGTGAGGGGTGAGGGGCCCCGTCACAGCGGCAGGCGAGGGGCCCCGTCACAGCGGCAGGCGAGGGGCCCCGTCACAGCGGCAGGTGAGGGGCCCCGTCACAGCGGCAGGTGAGGGGTGAGGGGCCCCGTCACAGCGGCAGGTGAGGGGCCCCGCCACAGCGGCAGGCGAGGGGCCCCATCACAGCGGCAGGCGAGGGGCCCCGTCACAGCGGCAGGCGAGGGGCCCCGTCACAGCGGCAGGCGAGGGGCCCCGTCACAGCGGCAGGCGAGGGGCCCCGTCACAGCGGCAGGCGAGGGGCCCCGTCACAGCGGCAGGTGAGGGGTGAGGGGCCCCGTCACAGCGGCAGGTGAGGGGCCCCGTCACAGCGGCAGGTGAGGGGTGAGGGGCCCCGTCACAGCGGCAGGTGAGGGGCCCCGTCACAGCGGCAGGTGAGGGGTGAGGGGCCCCGTCACAGCGGCAGGCGAGGGGCCCCGTCACAGCGGCAGGTGAGGGGCCCCGTCACAGCGGCAGGCGAGGGGCCCCGTCACAGCGGCAGGTGAGGGGCCCCGTCACAGCGGCAGGTGTTACCTCAGGTCCGGTGATGTGCATCATTCCCGACACCGCCGACAAAATGGAGTCGTACCCGGGGCTGAGGGCCGAGGGGCCGGTCTGACCGTATCCTGCAACAACACAACACTGTAACACAACATTATAACACAACACACACTGTAACACAACATTATAACACAACACACACTGTAACACAACATTATAACACAACACACACTGTAACACAACATTATAGCACAACACACACTGTAACACAACATTATAACACAACACACACTGTAACACAACATTATAGCACAACACACACTGTAACACAACATTATAACACAACACACACTGTAACACAACATTATAACACAACACACACTGTAACACAACATTATAACACAACACACACTGTAACACAACAACACAATAACACAGTTTAAACATTCGATTTCCTTTAAGTGTTAAAACAGAGACTGAAATCTGACCCACGGGGAGGGCATCTGACACACTCTGACCCACGGGGAGGGCATCTGACACACTCTGACCCACGGGGAGGGCATCTGACACACTCTGACCCACGGGGAGGGCATCTGACACACTCTGACCCACGGGGAGGGCATCTGGACACAATCTGACCCACGGTGAGTGCATCTTACACACTCTGACCCACGGGGAGGGCATCTGACACACTCTGACCCACGGGGAGGGCATCTGACACACTCTGACCCACGGGGAGGGCATCTGACACACTCTGACCCACGGGGAGGGCATCTGACACACTCTGACCCACGGGGAGGGCATCTGACACACTCTGACCCACGGGGAGAGTCCTTGTCCTGCTCTATTCCTGGTCCTGGTCCTGGTCCTGGTCCTGGTCCGGGTCCTGGTCCTGGTCCTGGTCCTGGTCCTGGTCCGGGTCCTGGTCCTGGTCCAGGTCCTGGTCCTGGTCAGGTCTAAAGTGGGACAGGTGGATCCTAAACCACATCAAAGTCCTGATCTAGACCAAAACCAGACCCAGGTCCTGGTTTTGGGGAGGAAATGTCCATTAGACCCCTGTAAAACCTGTTCAGGCCTGGTCTAGTCCCGGTTCAGTCCTGGTTCAGTCCTGGTTCAGTCTGGACCACGGTGACCCAGGTCTAGTCCACATCCCGAAGACCTGGACCGGATTAAGACCGAGATACACAGAGATGTGAGGACACCTACAGGCAGAGGAAAGAACTGCAGGACTAAACCAGGACTAAACCAGGACTAAACCAGGACTAAACCAGGACTAAACCAGGACTAAACCAGGACTGAACCGGGACTGAACCGGGACTGAACCGGGACTAGACCGGGACTGAACCGGGACTGAACCGGGACTGAACCGGGACTAGACCGGGACTAGACCGGGACTAGACCAGGACTGAACCGGGACTAGACCAGGACTAGACCAGGACTAGACCGGGACTAGACCGGGACTAGACCGGGACTAAACCGGGACTAAACCGGGACTGAACCGGGACTAAACCGGGACTGAACCGGGACTGAACCAGGACTGAACCAGGACTGAACCAGGACTGAACGAGGACTGAACGGGGACTAAACCGGGACTAAACCGGGACTGAACCGGGACTGAACCAGGACTGAACCAGGACTGAACCAGGACTAAACCAGGACTAAACCAGGACTGAACCAGGACTGAACCAGGACTGAACCAGGACTGAACCAGGACTGAACCAGGACTGAACGAGGACTGAACCAGGACTGAACCAGGACTGAACCAGGACTGAACCAGGACTAAAGCAGGACTGAACCAGGACTAAACCAGGACTGAACCAGGACCAAAACCAGGACCAAAACCAGGACCAAACCAGGACCAAACCAGGACCAAACCAGGACCAAACCAGGACTAAACCAGGACTAAACCAGGACTGAACCATGACTGAACCAGGACTGAACCAGGACTAAACCAGGACTGAACCAGGACTGAACCAGGACTAAACCAGGACTAAACGAGGACTGAACGAGGACTGAACCAGGACTGAACCAGGACTAAAGCAGGACTGAACCAGGACTAAACCAGGACTGAACCAGGACCAAAACCAGGACCAAACCAGGACCAAACCAGGACCAAACCAGGACCAAACCAGGACTAAACCAGGACTAAACCAGGACTACATGAGGACCACAGCTGGACCTGACTAAGCGGCGTCGGGTCCAGGTGCGTGGACCACATCACAGGACCAGAACCACAGAAACAGAATCACTTCCTGTGGAGAGATCTGAGTCAGGACTAAACCAGGACTAAACCAGGACTAAACCAGGACTAAACCAGGACTGAAGCAGGACTAAGGCAGGTCCGGGTCACTTCCTCCGAACATGAGCAAATCTTTAGTGAAAGTCTGGGAATTTTCTGTTTATTTCTGAGTCATAAGTTTATGGAGAAACACGTCTGAGTCCAGATGATCCGGACCAAACCGAGAGAAACACCAGTCCAAATATGGACACGGGTCAGGACCGAACCAGGGACTAAACCAGGACTACACCAGGACTACACCAGGACTAAAGCAGGACTACACCAGGACTGAACCAGGACTACACCAGGACTAAAGCAGGACTAAAGCAGGACTAAAGCAGGACTACACCAGGACTGAACCAGGACTACACCAGGACTAAAGCAGGACTAAAGCAGGACTAAAGCAGGACTAAAGCAGGACTACACCAGGACTGAACCAGGACTACACCAGGACTAAAGCAGGACTAAAGCAGGACTAAAGCAGGACTAAAGCAGGACTACACCAGGACTGAACCAGGACTAAACCAGACTAAAGCAGGACTAAAGCAGGACTAAAGCAGGACTACACCAGGACTGAACCAGGACTAAACCAGACTAAAGCAGGACTAAAGCAGGACTAAAGCAGGACTAAAGCAGGACTAAAGCAGGACTAAAGCAGGACTACACCAGGACTGAACCAGGACTAAACCAGGACTAAACCAGGACTAAACCAGGACTAAACCAGGTCTACCCCAGGTCTACCCCAGGTCTACCCCAGGTCTACCTCAGGTCTACCTCAGGTCTATCCCAGGTCTACCTCAGGTCTATCCCAGGTCTATCCCAGGTCTACCTCAGGTCTACCTCAGGTCTACCTCAGGTCTATCCCAGGTCTACCTCAGGTCTATCCCAGGTCTACCTCAGGTCTACCTCAGGTCTACCTCAGGTCTACCTCAGGTCTATCCCAGGCCTATCCCAGGTCTACCTCAGGTCTACCTCAGGTCTACCTCAGGTCTACCCCAGGTCTACCCCAGGTCTACCCCAGGTCTACCCCAGGTCTATCCCAGGTCTACCTCAGGTCTACCCCAGATCTACCTCAGGTCTACCTCAGGTCTACCCCAGGTCTACCCCAGGTCTACCCCAGGTCTACCTCAGGTCTATCCCAGGTCTACCCCAGGTCTATCTTAGGTCTACCTCAGGTCTACCTCAGGTCTACCCCAGGTCTACCCCAGGTCTACCTCAGGTCTACCTCAGGTCTACC
>CM060674.1:32398670-32433670 GCA_030686955.1 Odontamblyopus rebecca
AGCGGTTAGCTCTGGCGCTAGCTTAGCCCCGGTTTCCATAGTTACCCGTGTTCTGGTTTGATGTGCGCCGCCCAGGTTGGACACTTCTGCTCCGGAGCTGCAGAAAAACCCGAGAAAAGCGAGAAAAGTGAGAAAATCCGGGTTTAAAGTGGACCAGAGGCGAGGGCATGTTTGCGCCAGAGGTTCGAAAGCTGCAAACACACGACTTTAAGAACTTCTGGAGTCGCTTTCCACAATAAAATAATTAAAATGTGGTTAATCAGTGTGGGATAAACACAGCGGGACTATGGACCTTGGCACCGCACGATCAGACTAAACATTTGGGGATTTTCTTTCTGCATTTTCCTTATTAAAATACTTTGAATCTGACAGAGGCGCGTCCTGCAGCCGAAACTGAACTAAAGTTACTTCAAAATAATATTACTCAAATATAAAACAAAGTAATGGTCCAAGAAATTACAGAAATTAAAGTAAAAACAAGTATTTGAGAAAGGTACAAGTAAAAGTAACCGTCGGGACTAAACCAGGACTAAACCAGGTCTAAACCAGGACTAAACCAGGTCTAAACCAGGACTAAACCAGGACTGAATCAGTACTGAACCAGGACTAAACCAGGACTAAACCAAGACTGAATCAGTACTGAACCAGGACTAAACCAGATCCAATACTTTCCTGCACAACTTTCCAGACAGCAGATGGCGCTACAGAGCTTATTATGATGATGATTATATTATTATTATTATATTTTATTTTTTTAATCAATGCTGGTAATGCAAAATACATTTTTCAACCGTGTCAAATGTGTCAAGGGTTTTATATTTGACATTTTATTTGGTTGTAATAAAAGAATTACAGAAAAGTTCCTTTTTGTCGTTTTGCAAAATGACTCATGTTTTACGTCCTTGTCGCCGACATGAGGTAAATTCACTTTATTTTTTACGGCAGATTTTAAGAAACAGTTTCCAAAGTTCTGCACAAATTCATAACATACAATAATAAGAATAAAACAATACAAAACAATAAAAACCAGTCAAATAAAATAAAAGCAAAACCACAGAGCAATAAATAAATAAAAGTAATAAACAAATAAGCAAAAAGCAATAAAATACATAAAGCAAAGACACAGAGGACCTCATAACTCGTCTGTGTCATTTTCCACCATCCACAAAGTCCCAAATGAGTCCAGCAGGTTTTATTTCACTGTGATCAAAGGCGCATTTATCAGTATTAAAACACTTCTTTAAAAAAATCATTCCAGGGATAAATATTTAAAATAATGATGAGCTTCTTTGGCTTTAGGAGAGACTGGAAATGAGGTCATTTGTTGTATTGTTTCTGATATTAATTGGAAAGTGTTTAAGTCCCTGATTCGTTTTAATGGGAGGC
The DNA here is from genome assembly GCA_030686955.1 of Odontamblyopus rebecca. NCBI lineage: Eukaryota > Metazoa > Chordata > Actinopteri > Gobiiformes > Gobiidae > Odontamblyopus > Odontamblyopus rebecca. The sequence continues at coordinate 32,400,057 of CM060674.1, forward strand.
CACAGTTTGGTGATATTAACGTTTCTTAATATTTGATTTGAACATCTTTTGTCTTTAAATTCATCTGTGGGGAGTAAATGTGTCTGTAATTCTCTCCGCTCAGATTGAACATTTCCACTGGGAGAGTTTTAATGAGTGTTTTTATTGAGGCAGATTAGGGCTTAAGATGTTTCCCGTCTGTTCAGTGTGAACTGGACCAAATCCCTTTTCTCAGCCAGTCCTCAGAATAAACACATTTATTTTATTTATTCGGCGCCGTTCCGGACGCTCAAGGTGGAATCACAGCAAACAAACAGTAAATACGATTAAAACAGTTAAAGTGGGACAGTATTTCCTCGTTTTATTAGTATTTATTATTTTAGTCTTTAGTAATGCATTGGACAGTGTTCTCATTCACTCTATTTAATTGTATTGAATAGATTTTTCGGTACGTTCATGGGTAAAAGTGTGTGTCAGGCTGATGTGTTAAGTCCACTTTCACTGAGACACTTTAAACAAAAACAGGCCACGGAACTGGTTTTAAAACTGTATTTTTATTGTTTTCCTTTTACCACTTTTATTCTTGAGGCACAGTGACACTTAAACTGACGCCTGCTGGAGGGAAACAATTCATGAACCAATTACCTTTTGGAACCGAATAGTGCAATACAGATGGTGCAATACAGATGGAGCAATACAGATGGTGCAATACAGATGGTGCAATACAGATGGTGCAATACAGATGGTGCAATACAGATGGAGCAATACAGATGGAGCAATACAGATGGTGCAATACAGATGGTGCAATACAGATGGAGCAATACAGATGGTGCAACACAGATGGAGCAATATGTCAGTTTCAGAATGTTTTAAGTGTTCGTGTGTTTAATTGTTTTAGTGAGAACACTACAAAAAAGGATTTTCTATCATAGTTAAAGTGACTTGAATTAAGCAGATTCATCTTAAAAGACCAATTTTAAGATTTTTTTTTTATCTTATCTCGATATTACAACTTATTCTCAGCACTTTTTATATGAGCTCAGTCCAGGTTAAGCCTCTTTAACTTCCTCCTCAAACCAATAAGGGAAAAATCTTGCCATAAATACTTGAAACTCGTGTTTTCTGCTTAGAACAAGATTCATATTTCGTCTTGTTTTAAGAAAACTTGGTAAGTGGAAATTTCTTACTGCACTGGCAGAAAATTTCACTTAAAAAAGGCATTTTTACCCCAAAATAGAGATGTTACGCTCGAGTCTGTGATCTCGGAGCAGTGTCGAGCTTATGAACCAGAAGCACCATTTCGACACGTGATTCACTTGGCTAAAAATCACGTGACCGTGACAAACGGAGCTTCATTACGTCACGTACGTTTCGAGCTCTGATCGTGAGCTGCTCTGCGGGAAGTTTGAAGGGGACTGGCTTGTAATCATGTCCCAGCTCTAAAAGAGTTCAGAATTCTTTTCATATTGTGGGTCTGGAGAGGAGGATTACTGACGCCACTGCTTATTGTTGTTCTTATTGTTGTTTGAGAAAGGGAAAGTTTGAGATAAAATTTCAGGTAATAACAGGTAAGATATAGACAAGAGGTAAGGTAATAAAAAGGTAAGCTATCAGATAAGGCAAAAAGGTAAGGAAAGTCTTTATATATATATATATATAGGCTCTGTACATTGTCTATAGTCTGGGCTTTGGCCTAAAAGAGACAGACCAAGTCTAGCCTATAGACATTCATTTACAAAGTCATTCTGTATTGGCAGTTCCAGGTAAGTGACAGTGGTAGGCATGTAGGAGCCAGTCAAGTAGGTAAGTGACAGTGTTATAGAAAGGTAAATGACAGGAAGTGTTCAGGGTTTCAGTTATTGCAGGTCTGCTTAACTGTGAGTCCTGTGTGAAGGTTTAGGACAGGAAGGGCTATGGAGGGTCGAGGACGGCCAGCAAAAAGAGTTCGCTCTTATGTATGGGAGCACTTTGACTTGAAGAACCCCCCCACAAAAGTCAAGTGCTTAAAATGTGGTCAAGAGTTGGCATATTGCAACAATACGTCCTCAATGGTTCACCATTTACGAAGCATCCTGAAACAAATGGCTGCTGCATGTGCCCCTGGTGCAGCAAGTCAGCAAGGTATTTTACCAGTTTATTCATTATTCTTAAGGCCGCCACTCTGAGCTGGATGAGGCGCTTCTGGACATGATCGTCAGGGATCTACAAGCATTTAAAATTGTGGAAAGTCCAGGGTTCAGAAAATTTGTGCAGAAGCTGAATCCAGATTCTGTTCTACCGACGCACCAGGCGGTCAAATCTATGCTGGAGGATAAATGTGCAGAAGTGGAGGAGCGAACAAAAAAACGTCTTGAGAATGTTGAGACAGTCAGGCTCACAGCCGACATGTGGACCTCCATGAATATGGATGGATATCTCTGAGTAACCTGCCACTTTGTCAATAACATGAACTTAGGAAGTGTACTCGGTGTATCGCACACAGCTGAAAACATTAACGATGCTGTGGTGGTGCAGGTGGAACAATGGGGTTTGGGCCAAAAAGTAAAATGTGTTATAAGTGACATCGAACATGCTCCTCTCTGCCAAACTCTTTGGTGCTGCAAATGTCCCAGGCTACGCACACATTTTAAACCTACTTGTACAAAAGGCACTGGACCAAACACCACCACTGGCAGACATAAGAACAAAAGCCAGAAAAATTGTTACATTTTTCAAAACCAGTGTCAAAGTCAAGGAGAGAATAACAGAAGTCCAAGAACAACTGAATAAGCCACAACACAAACTCCTCCAAGAGATTTACACCCGATGGAATTCCACCTTTTTAATGGTGGAAAGACTGTTTGAACAGCGCAAACCTGTTGCAGCAGCACTGGCGTCCCTCTCGTCTGAGACCCCCCCTTCCCTCTCAACCATGGATCATGAGCTCATTCAAGAGCCTCTGTGTACTTGGCCCAATTACACTGGCATCAAATGAAGGTAAGGTAAGGTAAGGTTTATTTATATAGCGCTTTACACAGACACATGTCCCCAAAGTGCTTTACACAGCATTTTTACAGAGCATTCTTCATTCACTCCAGACCCAGTGGTGGTGCTACTGTTATAGCCACAGTTGCCCTGAGGCAGACTGACAGAGGCGCGGCTGCCAAGCCAAGCGGCGCCAACGGTCCCTCCGACCACCACCAACACTCACTCACACAACTTTTACACCTACAGTGCATGTTTTGGGTTGAAATGAACTGCAGAGAAAACTGTGTCTGCATCAAAAATCACACCAATAACAAGAACGATTCAGCACAAACTGGCCCAGCGAGCAGCCACATCAGGGCAGCAGTTCCACAGCCACATCAGGGCAGCAGTTCCACAGCCACATCAGGGCAGCAGTTCCACAGCCACATCAGGGCAGCAGTTCCACAGCCACATCAGGGCAGCAGTTCCACAGCCACATCAGGGCAGCAGTTCCACAGCCACATCAGGGCAGCAGTTCCACAGCCACATCAGGGCAGCAGTTCCACTCTGTCAGAACCTGCAACAAGCTCAGCACTAAGAGCAATGGAGAGAACGTGAGCATTCTGGAAACAGCCACTTTGCTGGAGCCAAGACTGAAAACACTGGCTTTTGGGAACCAGACACAGGCACAAGAAGCAGTGAAGAGGCTCACAGCTGAATGCTCCAAAATGACTGGGGCAGAAAGAGCTACACCAGTAACACCCCAGCTAAACTTTATTTTTATAATCATGTCTGACTAACAGCAGTTTACAACATTTCATTCATAAATTCTAGGGCTCATTACAGGAAGAAGCAGGACTTACAGAGGAAGGTGACAGTCTGACACTTTCTAGACTGTCGAGTTGGTTTGTATTTCACTTTCTTAGCTTTACAAATATATATAAACTTAAGCTTTATCCTCATTAACTTATATTTTTACCTTTAGGTGCAAACCAAGGAACAAACAGCACCACGGCTGATGCCACAGTAGAGGTTCAGCTCCACCTCAGAGGTCTACCTGTCAAGAGGAGAAGACCCGCAAATACTGGGAAAGCAGAAGAGACATTATCCACATCTCCAGAGAACGGCACAAGAAAACCTCCACATCCCAACAGCACAAGAAAACCTCCACATCCCAACGGCACAAGAAAACCTCCACATCCCAGTGGCACAAGAAAACCTCCACATCCCAGTGGCACAAGAAAACCTCCACATCCCAACGGCACAAGAAAACCTCCACATCCCAGTGGCACAAGAAAACCTCCACATCCCAGTGGCACAAGAAAACCTCCACATCCCAGTGGCACAAGAAAACCTCCACATCCCAGTGGCACAAGAAAACCTCCACATCCCAACGGCACAAGAAAACCTCCACATCCCAACGGCACAAGAAAACCTCCACATCCCAACGGCACAAGAAAACCTCCACATCCCAGTGGCACAAGAAAACCTCCACATCCCAGTGGCACAAGAAAACCTCCACATCCCAACGGCACAAGAAAACCTCCACATCCCAACGGCACAAGAAAACCTCCACATCCCAACGGCACAAGAAAACCTCCACATCCCAACGGCACAAGAAAACCTCCACATCCCAACGGCACAAGAAAACCTCCACATCCCAACGGCACAAGAAAACCTCCACATCCCAGTGGCACAAGAAAACCTCCACATCCCAACGGCACAAGAAAACCTCCACATCCCAACGGCACAAGAAAACCTCCACATCCCAACGGCACAAGAAAACCTCCACATCCCAGTGGCACAAGAAAACCTCCACATCCCAGTGGCACAAGAAAACCTCCACATCCCAGTGGCACAAGAAAACCTCCACATCCCAGTGGCACAAGAAAACCTCCACATCCCAACGGCACAAGAAAACCTCCACATCCCAACGGCACAAGAAAACCTCCACATCCCGGCCACTTCTGCACCACGTGAGGGGTCTTCTCCAGAGCTGGAGAGGGAGAGCGACAGAAGAGGATCAGGCTAAAGCCAAATACTGTTCAGAGGATTCTTTTCCTGAATAAAAATCTAAAGCATTAGCCCTTCTTCACTTCCTGTTACAAAAACAATACGTGACATTTCCCTTTGACTACAAGTGGCAGAAGCACTTAGGCAGACTCATAATAACCCCCAGGAGAATGGGATCATATCCTGAGGCAGTTTTTCGTTTTAAGGCCATTGCACTTTGCTTAAAGTTCATTTCACACATTGTCAATCTCCAGTCATTCACCCATTCATTTTCTGTGTTACATTAAAAACTGCTTATAAACAGTCAATAATAATAATCATTATTAATAATAATAATTATTATTATTAATATTATTTACAAAGTTAAATATCTTTGATAAGACAAAGCAGATCGCGGCTCCCAAAAGATCAAAGGGCCTGTCTAGTTCATGTTAATACATATATACATACATATATATACATATATACATATATATACATATACATATATATACATATATACATATATATACATATATATACATATATATACATATATATACATATATATACATATATACATATATATACATATATATACATATATACATACATATACATATATATACATATATATACATATACATACACATATATATACATATATATACATATATACATACATATACATACATATACATATATACATATATATACATATATACATACATATACATATACATACATATACATATATACATATATATACATATATACATACATATACATATCCAGCAGATGTCTGTATTCTAACAACTCTGTGCTTCCAAACAGAGTCATTTCAAAGCTGGTGTTTCATAGTGGTTCAGTGGTTCACGAGGCTTCAGTTTCTCCAACCCCAAAATTGGGATTTATTTTTTATTTTTGCCTTTTTTGCAGTGTGCTGTTGTGCACTCTCCTTTTCCTTCTGTCCGGCTCCTAAAAGAGTCCCACTCCTCCACAGACTCTTAAGGTTCCGGGCTGTAGATCTTGTCCAGGGGCCACAGGTGTTTTACTGGTTTATGGGTTTAAAGTGACTCGCGGTTTTAGGGTTTTTATGTCTGCACTTGGGGATTTTAAGAGTTTCTTTGGCTTTGGGTTTGTTTTCTGGAGTCCTGGGTAAAGCTTTAAAGCGAATATTCATTTGGTTTGACCCAGTCAGGCCGCGGGATAAAGGCCTCAGGAGGAGAAGCTGCAGCGGCCTCCACTTCGCTCCTTCGCACCTTTTGGAAATATTGAAAATAAAACAATAGTAAAGTTGTGGACGACGTTCGTCTGAACTCCGACCTGCGTCACAGTCATTTCACCTTAAACTGAGACGTGAACAGGAGAAATGTGAGAGACAGACGTGTCTTTGCTCGTGTTTGTCCTGTTTCCTGTCGGAGTCTCGAATGTTTCTGAGGGTTTTAAACCGGAGCCTTGTTACTTCACATCTTTTCTTTTTCTTACTTTTCACGTTTCTGTGACGACGACATTTTCTGTTTTTCATTCCTAAACTCAGAGGATTTTTCTGTGTGTTATTCAGAGTCACTGTGTTTCCTCTGATGCATCAGTATGAACCTGTTGTACTGCAGGATTTTATCGATCGGAAAAGTCCAAAATCCGATATATCTTTAAAATAATGTATATTTCTCGGCTTTTTCTAAAATGATCAATTCACCACCTCTACAAATGAAAGTTACTGTATTTTATTTATACAGTTTTTTTTTCGTTATCTTTTATTACTGGTTATAGGGTGGGATGTTTTCTCCACTCAGTGTAAAAACTGAGACTAAATCCGGAAGCTTCTTCTGGATTTATGCTCCTCTGGTTTAGACCTGGTTTAGTTCTAGTTTAGACCTGAAACACTTCTGGTTTAGACCTGATATAGTTCTATTTTAGCCCAAGGTTAGTCCTGGTTTAGTCATACTTTAGTCCTAGTTTTGACCTGAAATAGTCCTGGTTTAAAACTGAAATAGTCCTGGTTTACACTTGGTATAGACCTGAAATAGTTCTATTTTATTTAGACCTGGTTTAGAACTGAAGTAGTCCTGGTTTAGATCTGATATAGTCCTGAAATAGTCCTGGTTTAACTCTAGTTTGGACCTGATATAGTTCTATTTTAGCCCTAGTTTAGTCCTGGTTTAGTCTTGATTTAGACCTGAAATAGACCTGATATAGTCCTAGTTTAGTCCTGGTTTACATCCAATTGGTCCAAAATAAGGACACTGGGACATTTCTTGTATAAAACTGGGACAAATCAGTGGTTTGGGATAAATCCGCTGGGACAGAGGACACAGGGCTCAGAACGTGTTACTCTGTTGTACTGCAGTATTTTTGAAGTACTAATACTCTAAAGCCCCGGGGCCTTTTTCTCGAAATAACCAACGGTATTTTAAGGTATTAAAGTGCAAATCCACGTCCCACATGACCAAACACGGCGTCATAGAAAAGGAAAGACCTGTAGATTAAGGTGATTGTGACATTCTGCAAATAAAGAAGAGAAACTGAAGTTGAAACTTTTTTTTTTTTTGGATGAACATTAAAAAAATCTAATATTCACTGTGAGGTCACTGTGAAAACCTTCAGAACAAAGCCCCAGAACAAAACACGCAGGTTCACTCGAGACTAAAACACGCAACATCTCTCACAAGTAAAAAATACAAATAAAAAACACAACAAACTATTTTCAGCACCACGGTCAGTGCTTTTCATCGTGCCAGACGGTGAAGCAGTTCTTCTGGGAGGTGAGGCACAGAGGAACCTGGCACTTCCTGCAGTGCATCGAGGTCTTCACCCTCTTCTCCCCGGCCTCGAAGCACCTCTTGCAGTACTTCCGCACGTCGGCCTCGTAATGGGTGGGCATGCAGGTGACCTGGGGGTCCTGGGGCACCGCCGGGGCCAAGCCCTTCGCAAACTCGACGAGCTGCACACATAAAGCTTCTCTGAACTGCTTCTGCGATAAGATCTTTACGCCAGTCGCCCTCGACCGCTCGACCTCACGGTGCAGGATGTGGCTGTTCACGATGGCGATGTCCAGGAAATGGTAGAAAAACGTTTTGTACCATTTCATCGTCTTATGGCGGACGGTGTAGTAGCCGATGAGGGCGTCCGATAAATCTACTCCACCCATGTTCTTGTTGTAGTCCAGCACAGGGTCGGGCACGGGGACGTCTTCAGTCGTCCACACCCCGTGCGTCTTTACCTTGCGCCGTCTGTCCACTGAAGGCTTTGTGCACCGAGGAGCACATGGTCACCTCGCGCTTGTCCATCCACTTCACGAACAGCAGGTTGTCCTTGTGCAGCCAGCGGATATCGCCCCGTCTCGCCTTTTTCGGCAGGTCGTTCACGGTTGTGTCGGGAAAAGACGACAGGTTTCTTCTCATGGTTCCGCACGCTCCCATGTGCTTTTCCTTCAGGTCCAGAAACAGAGCGGGGCTGGTGTAGAAGTTGTCCACGTACAGAGTGTAGCCGGGGCCGAGTTGGCGGAACGGCAGAAGGTCCATGACGGAGGTGTAGCCCAGGCCGTGCTGCGACACACCGTCACTTTTACCGGAGTAGACGAAAAAGTTCCAAGTGTAGCCTGTGACGGAGTCGGCTAAAACGAACAGTTTATAACTTCACTTTGTAGGTTTGTCTTTATTGTATCGTTTCATTCCCATTCGGGCTTTTGAAGCAACCATCCGCTCGTCGATGGAGATGTTCCTGTTCGGCTGGAAACTAGCCAAACAAGCCGTCTGGATCTCGGTGTACAGCGGCTTTATCTTGAGCCGGTCGTACCCCGGGGTGCCCTTCTTCTGGTCATTTTCCTCGTCTTTGGTGGGGTCAGTGAGATGAAGAGACCACAGAATGGCCTCAAATCTGGCCCGGGGCATCATGTTTCTGGGGAAAGGGTGACCGTAGGGGAAGCCTTTCCTCCAGTAATCAGTCTGTTCGTGAAGGCCGCAGAGGCCGCAGTAGATCAGAATTGCCAGGAAAATGTAGAAGTCCTTAATGTCAAGCGGATGCCATTTATACTTCACCCCAGCAAGTTTCCTCCTCTGCCCGTTGAGGTTTGTGTGCTCCATGAGTGTCCTCACAACCGAGGAGGAAAAGAAAAGCTGAAACAGCTGCAAAACGGTCCAAGGGCACGTGGTGTCCAGCACCGGCCCGGGGGGGTTGGTGGGACGGAAGACGAGTTTTTCTGGTGCGATGTCGTCCTCATCTCTGTTTCTCCAGCGCTCGCCAGAAGCACCACTACAAAACAAAGGACACAGTCACTGAGCGGAACCACAGTCCTGCAGTGACCTAAAGGCCCATTATACTTCAGCGTCGACTCAACGCGTCAAATCAACGCGTCAACTCTGCGTCGCCGTCATTTTTGATGACAGCGTCTAAATAATTCACCACAACAACACTAGAGGGCGAGGATTTAAACCGGCCTGTGCTACTGCATCAGCTCTGAAACACAACCCCTGAAGACCTGAGGGCAGTTTTAGCACATTTCTCCTCGCCTGGATTTTTTTATTAATGTTTCTTTTAAAACTGCCCCTTTTACCCCTAATGAAGTGTTCTACCTCCTTTTGTTCAGTCCAACCTGTTATTTCACATCTGCTGCTGTAGTTGTGTCATGAGGCTGTGAGAAAAGCTACAGGACCAGAAATAGAGATGAGTAAATTCAATAAGTAAATAAAAAATCTCCTTATTGCCCTAAAAACAAAAAAAGTGCAGTGGCTCCATGACTTTCCTGGTCCAGTCCTGGAAACAGCTCCTGTCAGGACCACGGCCAGAGCCACAGCACTTCTGCATTTCCAGGGTGGAAATTACATTTGGATTTGTTCATTTGGACTGAAATAAACCTTTAAATAAAAATAGAAAGAGATGCACAATTACACACACCAAGATGTGTAATTTTCCATGTGTGTGAGAATTAACTCCACTCAGAGCGACTTTTCCCCTCGTTATAAACACACACAGTCAGAGGAGTCGACCATCTTGACTCACTTCACTCTTTGGCAAAGTTTGGCTCCATCAAAATGGACGGAGCGCATGAGTTTGGGGAAAACAAAGTTCCTGTTGGACACTCGTTTTGCTCCCGTCATCACACAGCGTGAGTGTGACGTAGGATAAAGCCGCAGAAATGTACGGAAACCTCTATGTCTGCACTTTCAGAGGGGAAAAGGACGTTTCTGTCTTTTACACTTACAAAGTTCTGCGGTTATAGAAACATGTTCCTCTGAGTCGTGGACGATGTCGTAGAGTCTTCGAGGATTAACACGAACTAACGTGACATACGCACAGAACAGACTCAGCATCAGCAGAACATCCTGTCACAGAGAGAACACTCATATTCACTGAGTCGAGTCCCACAGAAGCTGAAGCAGCAGAGCACGAGCTGTTTTTATCAGCGCTTATACTGTATGCAAATGAGCTGTATGCAAATGAGCTGTATGCAAATGAGTCGTGTGCTTTGTAGTTTGGTTTGTGCAAAACGGGAGGAGGTGTGCGGACGGTCTCCGGGTCTCCGGGTGTTTCCGTCCACATAAACACGTTTAGACAGAGGCAGAAATGGGGCTTAATGGTCTCAGGTTTAGGCCTCTCACCTCGTCCGTTTCTGGGGGGTTGTGGGTTTTCGCTGGAACTCGCGGGACAGGCTCGGCCGGGGGGAGGGGCTCGGCCGGGGGGAGGGGCTCGGCCGGGGGGAGGGGCTCGGCCGGGGGGAGGGGCTCGGCCGGGGGGAGGGGCTTCTCTGGTCACGTCTGAAAAACAGGAATAATTCTTCATTCAGAAAAGCTCAAATAAAATAAATATTTGAATACTACAACATCAAAAGGTTTATTCATTTACTTAACACGAGGGCAGTGCACAGAAACATTGAACTGAGAGAGAAAAGAGGCTCTTTATCTACAAGCTCCTCTCAGAACCCTCCGATCCCTCATCTGAATCACCTCCTCGGGACTGGGCTCTGTCTTATCGAGGCTCTTTTGTGGGAGGGCGGCTCCACATCAGAATCACTGCTGCAAAACAAACACAAAGAGCCGTTCAGAAGAGCACGAAACACAAAGAATGTGAAAGAAACTACTACAGTCTCTTTATCATTCGCTCTGTTGTTCTGCCAGGTTTATTTCCTCTCTAAAGGTGGGGGAAGGTACAGGGCAGTTTAAATGGGGGCCCCTGCAGGGCCCGTCAGGGGCCCTCATTGTTTGTCATTAGTTGGTCTTATATTGAGATTGAGGAGTTGTCGTCAGAGCTCAGAGCCCCTCCCCTCTCCGCCATGATGGAAGGATTCCGGCGGCAAGAGCCCCGTTTACTGTCTATGGAGCCCTGTTGTTTACATCTTCTGTTAGCTTTAGCCTAGCGCTGTTTTACGATGCCTGGAAATCACTGTTGTATAAAAAACTGCTCCAGTACTTCACATGATTATAATGGAAAACCTCGGAACAATGGAGTACAGTTTTTTAGGATACCAAAATGGACAAAGCATCAAGGAGAGGAGGTCTCTGACCTGACGAGGAGACTTCAGATTGCTTGGTTGGCTGCAATTAGAAGAAAAGACCTTACTTTCGATCGCACCCCCCAATGAGAGTCTGTTCTCTACATTTTCACTTGGGTATGTTCTCTAAAAATATCTTTATGTTGTTGTTTAGCTGTTACCTTCTGTTGTTGTAACCCCTGACGTGCATCAGAAGTTGCTGCCCAACTATCAAACTGTTGCTTCTTTGCAATGACTAATCATTAACATCTCGTCTAGTTAACTGAAAAGTAGATGAGTAGATGCTCCCTTGATGGTGGAATATGGCTGCTGTAATGTGTTTGTCTATTTGTTCTCTACAAAAGTGGTTCTCAACCTTTTTGTCTTGTTTACCCCCTGAGCCAAGAGTGCCCTCTCAGGCTTTATCTGTATTTTGCATGTTCTGCACTGGGTTTGCTAGTTTAAAGCATTGCTTATTTTTTCATAATGTAATTATTTTGTTTTATGTAAACCATCTTAGGACATTACTAAGAAGTATCTGATATTCTGTTCATGACATCATGCTGCCTTGTTGCCAGTTTAAAGCATTGATTACATCGATTTTCTAATTGCTCTGTTGTAGGTAAACCATCACACCAGATGTTACAGAACCACCCTGACTGGACACCATCCTGGCAGTTCGGCCACAATGATGTAAAAAAACTGATGGAGCGAGGTATCAGCGGCAAATAAACCGCAGGACCCCGCATCTGGAGCAGCCGCCACCGCCAGCCCAGGACCAGCAGCCGTCGCCACCGCCGCCAGCCCAGGACAAGGAATGTGGACTCTGTTCATCTCGACGAGATGTTATCAATAGTCTTTTGGAGGAAAACCGAGCGCTGAAGCAGGAGCCTGATGAGCACCGGATGAACGAGAACTTTCTGAGTGGTGATGATAACACAGTTCAGTATTACACCGGCCTTCCAAACTTTGCTTTGTTTCAGACACTTCTACTTACCCTCACTCCATATGTGCCTCAAGGTAGGATGAAGAAGCTCTCACCCTTCCAGCTTGTCCTATTGACTTTAATGCGCCTGAGACTAGACCTGCCAATACAGCACCTCAGCCATTTATTTAGAGTACACAGAACAACAGTTGCCGATGCCTTTCACCATACCCTCGGAGTGATGTACACACAGCTGTCTCCTTTGGTACACTGGCCAAGCAGGGAATGCTTGTTGACCAGTGTGCCACACCAGTTTGTAGAGTCTTTTGGGAAAAATGTGGCTGCCATTGTGGACTGCTTCGAGGTCTTCATCGAGAAACCCTCAGATGTACTGGCAAGGGCACAGACTTTCTGTCAATACAAACACGCAAACACCATGAAATACCTCATTGTGATCACGCCCCAGGGAGTCATTTCATTCATATCGAGAGGGTGGGGTGGACGGACAAGCGACAAACACATAACTGAGCAGAGTGGTTTCCTGAACCAACTGTTACCAGGTGACATTGTGCTGGCAGAAAGGGGCTTTAATATCAGAGAAAGTGTGAGTATGATGTGTGCTGAAGTAAAAATACCTACATTCACAAGGGGTCGTGCACAACTGGAGGCGAAAGATGTTGAGGAGACTAGGGCCATTCACGTCGAGAGGGTGATGGGTGTTGTGCGCAGCAAATACAAATTCTTGCACTCAACTGTACCTGTGCACATCTTCTCAACTGTGAGGGTGAAAACCTAATGCCTTTAGATTGTCACTGTTTGCTGTGCCTTAACGAACATGTGTAAAAGTGTTGTCTGAGTGCCTTATGACTGCCTTGTGTTGTTTGAGTGCCTTATGACTGCCTTGTGTTGTTTGAGTGCCTTATGACTGCCTTGTGTTGTTTGAGTGCCTTATGACTGCCTTGTGTTGTTTGAGTGCCTTATTCATTAGTTTTTCATTTGTTTGAAAAAATAAATGCTTGAAACATCTTGATATAGCAATGAGAACTGTGTGTATTCATTTTTTTCTTGGGGGGGGGGGGGGGGGGGAGATCCTTGAAGTTAAACTTAAACAGTTGTAATTTGGAAACAGTTAACAGTGCAAAAATAATGCAAAAAATGTTTCCAGCATGTAAGCGTCATCAATATTAATTAATAACAATAATGATAACTAATGTCAGTGCAGATTGGCATTCAAAGTATAAATCTTTTCAGCATGTGAACATGGACAACACAGGTAAAAATAATAATAACAACAAAATAATAATACATTTATAAGTGCAAAAGAACAAAAAGCAAAACAAAAAAACCATCATCCAGCACAAGACGGGCAAAACTACGTGTGTCAGCGGAAGGTGTGTCCACAAGCCCCACACAGCTGAAACCTGGCAGGCTACAGTATGTGTCACTGGGCTAAAATCAAAACGTACCTAAAACGTACACAGCTTTAGCTTTAGCTTTAGCCTACATCAGAAGATGTTGGAAACGTTTTTGTGAGCCTATGTTACACTGAACATAACAGTAGCAGTTAATTACGATTACAGTAGCAAGAATCACATTACAATTAAGTATCTGCAGAAGTAAATGCAATGTAATAACAACACATTAAAACGTATGTGAAGAACTTTACCTTTGCAAGTACAATGCTGTTGTCACCACCTGGAGGCTTGTGGATGGCCAAGTCCTGCACCACAGCAGAAGGTCTCACAACTCTCCAAAGATTTATGGCTGTTAAATTCCTGCATTGTATAACAGCTTACAGCAAAAACGAGATCATTGACAATGTCCATATGGTGCATGGAGGTAAACAGTCCATATCTCTGTGCCATTCAGCTGCTGGGAGCTCATACGGGCCGACGTTTTGGATGTCCCTCAGCTTCTCCAAATAGCGCTCTTTTGCAAGTGGTGTCAGTTTGTTTCTGTAAGGTCCTTTTTCTTTAACCTTATCTTTCTCCATTGTTTTATTTTTTCCTTAACCGTTCTTGTTCTAAATAATTTGTCTGTCCCGCCGAAAATATGAACGCGCAAAACATTTTTTAGTGTCGCCTCTGTGATATTCTGATGACGTTGCCCCTGGCTACCGACTGTGTCTCCTTCCATCATGGCCGACCGGCTCAAACCCCGCCCAGATCAGACCAAATCGGCACGTGACTCCTCAATCTCAATATGCAGCGACGCTTCTAATCCCGTATTTCCATCATTCACTGCTTTAGATTTGGGTAATAACATTTTCAGACTGTGAATGGCAATAATAAAACTGAATCGAGCGTAAAAAACAAAATGTTCTGCAGGACACGTGAGTCTCTACAGTCACATTTTCTTTGTCATTTATTTCGGTGAAATACAGAAAAGCTGCTTCAAAATGACCAAAACACAAAGGACAATAAAACTGGGACAATCAGTGTCTGTGCGACTCTCGGGGAAAAGAGACAAATAAAAAAGGTAGTGAACGTTGTTTTGGTCCATGAGTTCGATCCTTTGGCTTTTCTGTCACAGCTCCAAACTCCTGCAGCTGAAACACAAACTCAACACCGGAACAGCAGGAATAGAAAGAAAACCTGGTCCTCGGAGGTAACTCGTAATCAGAGTCGGACGCGTCCTCGTCGTGAGCCGGAGCCATCAGGTCCGACTCGTCGGAGGAAGAATCCTCCGGGAGTTCTTCGGTGAACGGGTCGCTCATGGTCATGTTCAAAAGCTCCGGGACCAACATAGCGACAGGTTCACGCGAACGCACCGACAAAAACGTTAAAGCGACTCAAAAACCCAGGTGAGGAGAACTGTCCGTGCGCCGTGCGTAAAGCAGCCTGACGCACAGTACGCCGGAGCAAACCACGCCCCCTCCAAACAGGAAGTTCAAATGAGGCTTTTCCGGCACCTCCTGGCCCCGCCCCCCATCGGGACTGTATCTCCTCTGGACTCAGGCAAACTGTGGCCCGGGGGCCAAATGTGGCCCTCAGACCAACTGTTTTGGGCCATTCGACCAAAAGTGTTTCAGCTTTTGGCCCCTGAGGAAAACAGTCTGGACTCTGGAGCTGCTGCTGTGGCCCCAGTGCAGGTGCATCATGGGAGTGGAGCTGTTTGGACCTGTCACTTTACCGGACGCTCTCCGGTTTATTTCACTTCTGACACATTTTAAAAAGTGAAACCGATTCACAGCGAGATTCAAGCCACATTTATTAGATTTACGACAGATTCTGAGGAGCAGAAAACACAAAAGAGCTGCACAAATGTTCAGAACATTCAACGATCAACAGAGACTGCGGCGAGAACCGAACCAGGACTGAACCAGGACCCAACCAGGACTAAACCAGGACTAAACCAGGACTAAACCAGGACTAAACCAGGACCAGACCAAGACCAGGACCAGGACCAGACCAGGACCAGGACCAGGACCAGGACCAGCCTCGCCGCAGCCTTCAGATTAAACAGTGGGACTAAATCAGGCTCAGATCCACAGAAGCTCCTGAGGAAAGTTCAAGTTACTCACAAAATACTTTTACTGCACAAAACCACGAAGTATCAGAACAAATATTTACACGACGGACGTCTGAAAAATGTGTTTAATACTGAAATAGTTTTACTTTCATAATGTAAACCAGGACTAAACCAGGACTAAACCAGGACTAAACCAGGACTAAACCAGGACTAAACCAGGACTAAACCAGGACTAAACCAGGACTAAACCAGGACTACACCAGGACTAAACCAGGACTAAACCAGGACTAAACCAGGACTAAACCAGGACTAAACCAGGACTACACCAGGACTAAACCAGGACTAAACCAGGACTACACCAGGACTAAACCAGGACTAAACCAGGACTAAAGGAGGACTAAACCAGGACCAAAGCAGGACTAAAAGGGGACTAAAGCAGGACTAAAAGTTAAAAAGCTCATTCTGTTCCCTGAGTGTTTCCCAAATGTTCAGACGAACAATGATAAAAATAAAATAAAAATCAGATTTAAATGTGGAGAAAAAGGTTCAACGATTTTTTACAAACACAAAATGGACGAATATGAATTAAAATATTCTTCATAAAAATCTCCTCCAGTTTCTACAGGAAAATATGTGAGACACACGTGCATGAAAACCAGGTCTAAACCAGGACTAAACCAGGTCTAAACCAGGTCTAAACCAGGACTAAACCAGGACTAAACCAGGACTAAACCAGGACTAAACCAGGTCTAAACCAGGACTAAACCAGGTCTAAACCAGGACTAAACCAGGTCTAAACCAGGACTAAACCAGGTCTAAACCAGGACTAAACCAGGTCTAAACCAGGACTAAACCAGGTCTAAACCAGGTCTAAACCAGGACTAAACCAGGACTAAACCAGGTCTAAACCAGGTCTAAACCAGGACTAAACCAGGACTAAACCAGGACTAAACCAGGACTAAACCAGGACTAAACCAGGTCTAAACCAGGACTAAACCAGGTCTAAACCAGGTCTAAACCAGGTCTGTGGTCCGTGTTAGCGAACTGGAGCAAGCCCCATGTACTCGAGGTTCTCGGCCGCTGGCAGGAATAGTGCATTGTGGGTAACTGTGGAGCTGGTCCTGACGTCCGAGTCTGGATTTACGTAGTCCGGGTTCACGTAGTCCGAGTTCACGTAGTCCGAGTTTACGTAGTCCGTCTGGTCCCTGGCCTCATCTAGGTTCATGTACTCAGGGCTGAGGGGGAGTCCTGGGGCCGGGGGCCCTCTGGTGGGCGCCGGGGGCCCTCTGGTGAGCGCCGGGGGCCCTCTGGTGGGCGCCGGGGGCCCTCTGGTGGGCGCCGGGTGCCCTCGGGTTGGGAGGAGTGGGGTGTTGAGGTACTCTGGAGCTCCGGCTGGTTCCTCTGGGGCACAGGCCAGACTCAGGTCCTCGTAGTTCGGGTTGAAGACGTCAGACGGTCTGGGGCCTCCGTCGGTCTGGTCCCTGGTCTTGTCCATGGTCTGGTCCCTGGTCTGGTCCCTGGTCTGGTCCATGGTCTTGTCCATGGTCTGGTTCATGTACTCTGAGGAGGAGAACAGTTTCAGAACCTGTTTTTTATGAGTGAAAGTGAAAGTGAAAGTGTTCCTGACCGTGTCCAGGCTCCAGTTCTCTCAGCGTCGGGTCTGTGATGTAACGGAGCGTCAAACTATTCCCACTCCTCGGACTCCCGTTCTGCAGGAGAAAAATAATAATAATGATAATGATAATAATAATAATAATAATAATAATAATGATAATGGCGGCAAATTCACCATGTCCGTAATGTATTTTTTTGCTCACAGTCATGCATAGAATTTAATTCCCAAATTTGGTACAAATCGGATAATGTTGGTGTTTCATGTCTAGGGGGCGCTATAGTGTCATTTTCCATATGTTTTACAGTGTTTTATATTCAGGCCGAGATCAGCATCAGTGACTCAAATTTCAGCTCAATCGGACTAAGTCTGAGCCAACGGGAACAAATCTGCACACTGAATATTGTGTAAATTTTGATTGAACTTTACGACTTTGCCGCACGTAAACGTGACAGTTTTAAAAGAAATGGAGGAAACGTTTGAAGCCGAACTTCTCTAGATGTAGGTGATTTTCAGCACTTCTCTAGATGATGTAGGTGATTTTCAGCTCTTCTCTAGATGATGTAGGTGATTTTCAGCTCTTCTCTAGATGATGTAGGTGATTTTCAGCACTTCTCTAGATGATGTAGGTGATTTTCAGCACTTCTCTAGATGATGTAGGTGATTTTCAGCTCTTCTCTAGATGATGTAGGTGATTTTCAGCACTTCTCTAGATGATGTAGGTGATTTTCAGCTCTTCTCTAGATGATGTAGGTGATTTTCAGCACTTCTCTAGATGATGTAGGTGATTTTCAGCTCTTCTCTAGATGATGTAGGTGATTTTCAGCTCTTCTCTAGATGATGTAGGTGATTTTCAGCTCTTCTCTAGATGATGTAGGTGATTTTCAGCTCTTCTCTAGATGATGTAGGTGATTTTCAGCTCTTCTCTAGATGATGTAGGTGATTTTCAGCACTTCTCTAGATGATGTAGGTGATTTTCAGCTCTTCTCTAGATGATGTAGGTGATTTTCAGCACTTCTCTAGATGATGTAGGTGATTTTCAGCTCTTCTCTAGATGATGTAGGTGATTTTCAGCACTTCTCTAGATGATGTAGGTGATTTTCAGCACTTCTCTAGATGATGTAGGTGATTTTCAGCACTTCTCTAGATGATGTAGGTGATTTTCAGCTCTTCTCTAGATGATGTAGGTGATTTTCAGCACTTCTCTAGATGATGTAGTGATTTTCAGCTCTTCTCTAGATGATGTAGGTGATTTTCAGCACTTCTCTAGATGATGTAGGTGATTTTCAGCTCTTCTCTAGATGATGTAGGTGATTTTCAGCACTTCTCTAGATGATGTAGTTGATTTTCAGCTCTTCTCTAGATGATGTAGGTGATTTTCAGCACTTCTCTAGATGATGTAGGTGATTTTCAGCTCTTCTCTAGATGATGTAGGTGATTTTCAGCTCTTCTCTAGATGATGTAGGTGATTTTCAGCTCTTCTCTAGATGATGTAGGTGATTTTCAGCACTTCTCTAGATGATGTAGGTGATTTTCAGCTCTTCTCTAGATGATGTAGGTGATTTTCAGCACTTCTCTAGATGATGTAGGTGATTTTCAGCACTTCTCTAGATGATGTAGGTGATTTTCAGCTCTTCTCTAGATGATGTAGGTGATTTTCAGCACTTCTCTAGATGATGTAGGTGATTTTCAGCTCTTCTCTAGATGATGTAGGTGATTTTCAGCTCTTCTCTAGATGATGTAGGTGATTTTCAGCTCTTCTCTAGATGATGTAGGTGATTTTCAGCTCTTCTCTAGATGACGTAGGTGATTTTCAGGCCTGTGGGTGAAGCACCTTCAGAGGAGTTTCTTCAAACACAACATGAGTGAAAATGCCGACTCTGCATTTTGAAGATTTAAATCCAAGATGGCCGCCTTCTGCTTTGTCAGGGGGCGTGGCCATAATAATATTTTTTGTTTGTCTTCACGTGAAGAATGCGTGTACTGAATTTCGTGGCTCTACGACAAAGTTGAGTTAGGACGCTCCATAGGAGTGGGCGGAGCCTAATATTCGAGGTGGTGAATTATCTCCATTTTTAATCCCCACACATAAAACCTATATTTTCTCGAATGTCTCATCATTTCTGAACTTTTAGCAAAGTTTGGTGCGTTTTTGAACGTGTTTGCAGGGTCACGTTTTATTTCAGTCTGTAGGGGGCGCTAATGCACCAAATTAAATTTTTTCATATTCAGTATCTTTAGGGCAGAGAGTTTAAGAACTGTGTCAAATTTCATTGAAATCAGAGTTTGTTTGAGCAAATAGGAGCAGTTTGTAAATATCCAAACTTGTTGATTATTTGCTGCTTCACTGCTCAGAGACGTCACATTTGGGATGTGGATATTTTTAGACGTTTGGCTCCTGGAGATAATGTGACCAAATCTGAGGCCAGAGGAGGAGTGCGTTTCAGCTTCACTTTAATCCAAGATGGCCGCCTCCTGGTGTGTCAGGGGGCGTGGCCATAATAATATTTTTACTCATCTTGTCATGATCGACTTCTGTGTTAAATGTCATGATTCGAAGAAGAAGAAGAAGAAGAAGAAGAAGAAGAAGAAGGAGGAGGTTAAAGCAGGTTCCTCCCTCGGGGCAGGAGGAACCTTCAGCCTCACACACTCACACTGGGACAAGTGTGTTGCCCAAGGACACAGACAGGAGCAGGATTTTCTCCCCTGACACCAGCAGAGGGCGCACGGACGCACTCAGGGCTGAAGCTGAAGTAGAGTTACCAGTGTGGGGGAGGCGCAGGTGCGGCCCTGTCGCAGACCCGCTCCACCCTCGCGGTAGGGCATCAGGTATTCCTCCACATCCACCTCATCGTCTGTGCTCAGGAGACGACTAAAGAAGCGACTGTCGTCAGGGCTCGGGAGCTCCCCCTGCAGGAACACAGGAACATCACAGCACAGGACCAGGACTAGAGCGGGACTGGACCAGGACTAGACCAGGACCAGACCAGGACCAGACCAGGACTGAGGCCTCACCTGTATGACGAGGTATCTGTCAGGATCTCGGGCCATCTCTGTGAAGTCTCGGACCAGTTCTCTGAATCGAGGACGACTGGACGGGTCGATCATCCAACCTGAAAACACAAAACCCAGTTTAGTCCCGGTTCAGTCCCGGTTCAGTCCCGGTTCAGTCCCAGTTCAGTCCTGGTCCTGGGCCGGTCCTGGACTCACATTTGACCATGATCATGTAGACGTCGATGGTGCAGATGGGCGGCTGCGGGAGGCGCTCTCCTCGCTCCAGCACGGAGCAGATCTCTGAGGCCGGGATCCCGTCGTACGGTTTAGACCCAAACGTCAAAATCTCCCACACGGTCACACCTGAGGAGCAGAGACTGCAGTGAGGCGAGGAGGAGGAGGAGGAGGACGAGGAGGAGGAGAAGGAGAAGGAGGAGGAGAAGGAGGACGAGGAGGAGGAGGAGGAGAAGGAGGAGGAGGAGGATGAGGAGGAGGAGGACGAGGAGGAGGAGAAGGAGGAGGAGAAGGAGGACGAGGAGGAGGAGGAGGAGGAGAAGGAGGAGGACGAGGAGGGGGAGGATAAGTATCTGTAGTATTTGTAGTATTTGTAGTATTTGTAGTATCTGTAGTATTTGTAGTATCTGTAGTATTTGTACCGTAGCTCCACACGTCGCTCTGGTGGGTGTAGGTCCACTGTAAAATGGACTCCAGCGCCATCCACTTTATGGGCACCTACGGAGACACAGAGGGACAAACTTAACCCCGTTGCCCATTCCCCTGTTCCCCCGTTGTCCTGTGCCTGTTCCCCCATTGCCCGTTGCCCTGTGCCCGTTCCCCCATTGCCCATTGCCCGTTGTCCCGTGCCCATTGCCCGTTTCCCCATTGCCCTGTGCCCGTTCCCCCATTGCCCGTTTCCCCATTGCCCTGTGCCTGTTCCCCAATTGCCCGTTTCCCCATTGCCCTGTGCCCGTTCCCCCATTGCCCGTTGCCCCATGCCTGTTCCCCCATTGCCTGTTGCTCCATTGCCCGTTGCCCCATGCCCATTGCCCGTTTCCCCATTGCCCTGTGCCCGTTCCCCCATTGCCCGTTGCTCCATTGCCCGTTGCCCCGTGCCCATTGCCCGTTACCCTGTTTCCCCATTGCCCGTTACCCCGTTACCCGTTACCCCATTGCCCGTTTCCCCGTTGCCCGTTTCCCGTTACCCCGTTGCCCGTTACCCCGTTTCCCAATTGCCCGTTTCCCCATTGCCCGTTACCCCGTTGCCCGTTACCCCATACCTTGCCCCCGTCGGCGTGGTACTCGCTCTCGTTGGCGCTCAGGAGTTTGGCGAGGCCGAAGTCAGTGATCTTCACGTGATTTGGAGATTTGACCAGAACGTTCCGAGCGGCGAGATCCCGGTGAACCAGGTGCCGGTCCTCCAAGTACGACATGCCCTGAGACCAGAGTTTAGACCGGATTTAGTTCTGGTTTAGTCCTGGTTTGTTCCTGGTTCAGTCCTGGTTCAGTCCTAGTTTAGTCCTGGTTCAGTCCTGGTTCAGTCCTGGTTCAGTCCTGGTTCAGTCCTAGTTTACTCCTGGTTTAGTTCTGGTTCAGTCCTAATTTAGTCCTGGTTTAGTCCTGGTTCAGTCCTGGTTTAGTCCTGGTTCAGTCCTAGTTTAGTTCTGGTTCAGTCTTAGTTTAGTCCTGGTTTAGTTCTGGTTTAGTTCTCGTTCAGTCCTAGTTTAGTCCTGGTTTAGTCCTGGTTCAGTCCTAGTTTAGTTCTGGTTCAGTCCTAGTTTAGTCCTGGTTTAGTTCTGGTTTAGTTCTCGTTCAGTCCTAGTTTAGTCCTGGTTTAGTCCTGGTTCAGTCCTGGTTCAGTCCTGGTTTAGTCCTGGTTTAGTCCTGGTTTAGTTCTGGTTTAGTCCTGGTTCAGTCCTGGTTTAGTTCTGGTTTAGTCCTGGTTCAGTCCTAGTTTAGTCCTAGTTTAGTCCTGGTTTAGTCCTGGTTTAGTTCTGGTTTAGTTCTGGTTCAGTCCTGGTTTAGTCCTGGTTCAGTCCTGGTTTAGTTCTGGTTCAGTCCTAGTTTAGTCCTGGTTTAGTCCTAGTTTAGTCCTGGATCAGTCCTAGTTCAGTCCTAGTTTAGTCCTGATTTAGTCCTGGTTCAGTCCTAGTTTAGTCCTGGTTTAGTCCTGGTTTAGTCCTGGTTCAGTCCTGGTTCAGTCCTTGTTTAGTCCTGGTTTAGTCCTGGTTTAGTCCTGGTTCAGTCCTGGTTCAGTCCTGGTTTAGTTCTGGTTCAGTCCTGGTTCAGTCCTGGTTCAGTCCTGGTTTAGTTCTGGTTCAGTCCTAGTTTAGTCCTGGTTCAGTCCTGGTTTAGTTCTGGTTCAGTCCTAGTTTAGTCCTGGTTTAGTCCTGGTTCAGTCCTGGTTCAGTCCTGGTTCAGTCCTGGTTCAGTCCTGGTTTAGTTCTGGTTCAGTCCTAGTTTAGTCCTGGTTCAGTCCTGGTTTAGTTCTGGTTCAGTCCTGGTTTTGTTTTGTTTTAATCCTTCAGCGTCTTTGAGACTCAGAAAAAAACAGTTTTAATAATTATAAAAATTTAAATAAATATAAAATGGTCCTCGTTTATTTTAACGATGGGAAAGATTCCGGCCCCGAGGCCCCGGGATCAAGAACTAAACCAGGACTAAACCAGGACTAAACCAGGATTAAACAAGGATTAAACTGAGTCCTCAGAGTCCGGCTCATATCAACAAAGACCAAGGTTTAAGAACAGTCCTGGTTTGGTCTTGGTCTAGTCCCAGTCTAGTCTTGGTCTAGTCTTGGTCTAGTCCCAGTCTAGTCTTGGTCTAGTCTCGGTCTAGTCCCAGTCTAGTCTTGGTCTAGTCTCGGTCTAATCCTGGTCCAGTCCTGGTCCCGGTCTCAGTCTCAGTCTGGTCCTAGTCCCGGTCTCAATCCAATCTGGTCCTGGTCTCGGTCTGGTCTCAGTCTGGTCCTGGTCTCGGTCTGGTCCTGGTCTCGGTCTGGTCTCAGTCTGGTCTCGGTCTGGTCCTGGTCTCAGTCTGGTCTCGGTCTGGTCTCAGTCTGGTCTCGGTCTGGTCCTGGTCTCAGTCTGGTCTCAGTCTGGGTCCGGTCTTGATCCGGTCTCAGTCCTAGTCCTAGTCCGGGTCCTGGTCCCGGTCCGGTCCCGGTCTTGGTCCTAGTCCCGGTCCCGGTCCGGTCCCGGTGTCAGTCCCGGTCCTGGTCCGGTCCCGGTCCTGGTCTTGGTCCTGGTCCGGTCCCGGTCCCGGTCCCGGCCCTGGTCTCGGTCCCGGTCCGGTCTTGGTCTCGGTCCTGGTCTCAGTCCTGGTCCGGTCTTGGTCTCGGTCCCGGTCCTGGTCTGGTCCTGGTCTTGGTCCTGGTCCGGTCCCGGTCCTGGTCTGGTCCCGGTCCTGGTCTCGGTCCTGGTCCCGGTCCCGGTCCGGTCCCAGTCCCAGTCCCGGTCCCGGTCCCGGCCCGGTCTTGGTCTCGGTCCCGGTCCCGGCCCGGTCTTGGTCTCGGTCCCGGTCCCGGTCCTGGTCCGGTCCCGGTCTTGGTCCTGGTCCGGTTCCGGTCCCGGCCCTGGTCTTGGTCCTGGTCTTGGTCTCGGTCCTGGTCCTGGTCTCAGTCCTGGTCCGGTCTTGGTCTCGGTCCCGGTCCTGGTTCTGGTCTGGTCCTGGTCTTGGTCCTGGTCCGGTCCCGGTCCCGGTCCTGGTCTCGGTCCTAGTCCCGGTCCCGGTCCTGGTCCAGTCCCAGTCCCGGTCCCGGTCCCGGTCCGGTCTCACCTTGGCGATCTGCAGGCACCAGCTGAGCAGGCGCTGTGGGGGCAGCAGCTGCTGGTGTTGGCGCAGGTGGTCGAGGAGGCAGCCGAACGGCATCAGCTGAGTCACCAACTGCACCGACGACGCCAACACCACCCCCAGGAGCCGCGCCACGTGAGGGTGGTCCACACTGGCCATGAGCAGCGCCTCCTGAGGGGGGGCAAGAGGGGGGAGAGGGGGCAAGAGGGGGGAGAGGAGGGAGAGGGGCAAGAGGGGGGAGAGGAGGGAGAGGGGGGAGAGGAGGGAGAGGGGCAAGAGGGGGGAGAGGAGGGAGAGGGGGGAGAGGGGCAAGAGGGGGGAGAGGAGGGAGAGGGGGGAGAGGAGGGAGAGGGGGGAGAGGGGCAAGAGGGGGGAGAGGAGGGAGAGGAGGGAGAGGAGGGCGAGGGGGGAGAGGAGGGAGAGGGGCAAGAGGGGGGAGAGGAGGGAGAGGGGGGAGAGGAGGGAGAGGGGCAAGAGGGGGGAGAGGAGGGAGAGGGGGGAGAGGGGCAAGAGGGGGGAGAGGGGCAAGACGGGCAGAGAGGCAAGTGAGGGGGCAAAAGGGGCAGAGTGAGAGGCTTCTGTACCAACCATATTCCATATATCTGAGTGGACTAAGCTAACCCGTTAGCCGCTAACCCGTTAGCCGCTAACCCGTTTTAAAGCTTTAAAGCTGAACTCCGGCATGTCTGAAGCTAAAGTCGTTTCTAGAGGAGGTGAATTCTGTCAGGAGCCAAAAAACGGCACAGATCAGTGTTTCCTCTGTGGAGATGAACTAGTGTAGTGATGGGGGCAAGTTCTGAACTAGTGTAGTGATGGGGGCAAGTTCTGAACTAGTGTAGTGATGGGGGCAAGTTCTGACCTAGTGTAGTGATGGGGGCAAGTTCTGAACTAGTGTAGTGATGGGGCAAGTTCTGAACTAGTGTAGTGATGGGGCAAGTTCTGAACTAGTGTAGTGATGGGGGCAAGTTCTGAACTAGTGTAGTGATGGGGGCAAGTTCTGAACTAGTGAAGTGATGGTGGCAAGTTCTGAACTAGTGTAGTGATGGGGCAAGTTCTGAACTAGTGTAGTGATGGGGGCAAGTTCTGAACTAGTGCAGTGATGGGGGCAAGTTCTGAACTAGTGTAGTGATGGGGGCAAGTTCTGAACTAGTGTAGTGATGGGGGCAAGTTCTGAACTAGTGCAGTGATGGGGGCAAGTTCTGAACTAGTGCAGTGATGGGGGCAAGTTCTGAACTAGTGCAGTGATGGGGGCAAGTTCTGAACTTCCACGTAAAACACCAGTTTGCTTCCTGAAGAAGTTTAACTCCACTTTAACCCGTCTGACACGAGTCTCTCAAACCCTCCGCCTGGTTCTTACGTCGAGGATTTCCTGATTCGCTTTCGGAGACGTTGCTTCTCTCAGGACTTTTATGGCCACACGGATCTTCACCTGCTCCCCCTCCGGAAACCACAGGCCCTGGAACACAAGACCACAGTCCAGACCGGGACCAGGACCGGGGCCAGGACCGGGGCCAGGACCAGGACTGGGACCAGGACCAGACCAGAGTCCAGACCAGGGCCGAAAACAGGACCAGAGACCCGTCAGGATCCTGGTTAGATCCGGTTTACCTTGTAGACGGTCCCGAAGGCCCCGGACCCCAGGACTCGGATTCTCTTGAGCTCCGTCTCCTTCAGGATCCGGAGCAGAGCCTGATTCGGGGCCTGTCCACTGGGAGTGAGCGGCTCCACCAACTGCAGACAGGTGAGACAGGTGAGACAGGTGAGACAGGTGAGACAGGAGAGACAGGTGAGACAGGAGAGACAGGTGAGACAGGAGAGACAGGAGAGACAGGTGAGACAGGAGAGACAGGAGAGACAGGTGAGACAGGTGAGACAGGAGAGACAGGTGAGACAGGAGAGACAGGTGAGACAGGAGAGACAGGAGAGACAGGTGAGACAGGAGAGACAGGAGAGACAGGTGAGACAGGAGAGACAGGTGAGACAGGAGAGACAGGAGAGACAGGTGAGACAGGAGAGACAGGAGAGACAGGTGAGACAGGAGAGACAGGTGAGACAGGAGAGACAGGAGAGACAGGTGAGACAGGTGAGACAGGAGAGACAGGTGAGACAGGTGAGACAGGAGAGACAGGTGAGACAGGAGAGACAGGTGAGACAGGTGAGACAGGAGAGACAGGAGAGACAGGTGAGACAGGAGAGACAGGAGAGACAGGTGAGACAGGAGAGACAGGAGAGACAGGTGAGACAGGTGAGACAGGAGAGACAGGAGAGACAGGTGAGACAGGAGAGACAGGTGAGACAGGAGAGACAGGTGAGACAGGAGAGACAGGAGAGACAGGAGAGACAGGAGAGACAGGTGAGACAGGTGAGACAGGAGAGACAGGTGAGACAGGTGAGACAGGAGAGACAGGAGAGACAGGTGAGACAGGAGAGACAGGTGAGACAGGAGAGACAGGAGAGACAGGTGAGACAGGAGAGACAGGAGAGACAGGTGAGACAGGAGAGACAGGAGAGACAGGTGAGACAGGAGAGACAGGTGAGACAGGAGAGACAGGAGAGACAGGTGAGACAGGAGAGACAGGAGAGACAGGTGAGACAGGTGAGACAGGAGAGACAGGTGAGACAGGTGAGACAGGAGAAACAGGTGAGACAGGAGAGACAGGTGAGACAGGAGAGACAGGTGAGACAGGAGAGACAGGTGAGACAGGTGAGACAGGAGAGACAGGTGAGACAGGAGAGACAGGAGAGACAGGTGAGACAGGTGAGACAGGTGAGACAGGAGAGACAGGTGAGACAGGAGAGACAGGAGAGACAGGAGAGACAGGAGAGACAGGAGAGACAGGTGAGACAGGAGAGACAGGTGAGACAGGTGAGACAGGAGAGACAGGTGAGACAGGAGAGACAGGTGAGACAGGAGAGACAGGAGAGACAGGTGAGACAGGTGAGACAGGAGAGACAGGTGAGACAGGTGAGACAGGAGAGACAGGTGAGACAGGTGAGACAGGAGAGACAGGTGAGACAGGTGAGACAGGAGAGACAGGAGAGACAGGTGAGACAGGAGAGACAGGTGAGACAGGAGAGACAGGAGAGACAGGTGAGACAGGAGAGACAGGAGAGACAGGTGAGACAGGAGAGACAGGTGAGACAGGTGAGACAGGAGAAACAGGAGAGACAGGTGAGACAGGTGAGACAGGAGAGACAGGTGAGACAGGTGAGACAGGAGAGACAGGAGAGACAGGTGAGACAGGTGAGACAGGAGAGACAGGTGAGACAGGAGAGACAGGAGAGACAGGTGAGACAGGTGAGACAGGAGAGACAGGTGAGACAGGAGAGACAGGAGAGACAGGAGAGACAGGAGAGACAGGTGAGACAGGAGAGACAGGAGAGACAGGAGAGACAGGTGAGACAGGTGAGACAGGAGAGACAGGAGAGACAGGAGAGACAGGTGAGACAGGTGAGACAGGAGAGACAGGTGAGACAGGTGAGACAGGAGAGACAGGAGAGACAGGTGAGACAGGTGAGACAGGAGAGACAGGTGAGACAGGAGAGACAGGTGAGACAGGAGAGACAGGTGAGACAGGTGAGACAGGTGAGACAGGAGAGACAGGTGAGACAGGTGAGACAGGTGAGACAGGAGAGACAGTGTTTTTCTGCTGACGCCTTCACACCTTTGGAACTTCAGTGAGCGACAGTGACCTGACACTCTGCAGCTACATGTATGTCTGTGGTGAAATGTTCAGCGGTTACCACGGTGACACGATGGACACAGTAGAAAACCGTGTCAAACATTTTCATTTTCGTTCACAGGAGACAGCGACGCTCGTATCACCGTCTGAAAATGAGTGTGTGCGAGCCATAGACCGTATATCCATCCATCCATCCATCTTCTCCCGCTTAATCCGGCTGGGTCGCGGGGGCAGTTTGCTGCCCAATACTCATAGCACCTGACCCCCTATGAACCCCTCTGCAGGTGGTGAACCCACAGGAGGTGGTTAGTTGATGTTAGTTCAGGTGCTGCATGTTTTGGGTTGATGGGGGAAACCGGAGCACCCGGAGGAAACCCATCCAGACACGGGGAGGAACATGCAAACTCCACACAGAAAGGCCCGGGCGACCCGGGGATCGAACCCGCAACCTTCTTGCTGTGAGGCCTGAGTGTTGCCACTCAGCCACCGTGCCGCATAGACCGTATATATAAGCTGTATATATAAGCTGTATATATAAGCTGTATATATAGGCTGTATATATAAGCTGTATATATAAGCTGTATATATAAGCTGTATATATAGGCTGTATATATAAGCTGTATATATAAGCTGTATATATAAGCTGTATATATAGGCTGTATATATAAGCTGTATATATAAGCTGTATATATAAGCTGTATATATAAGCTGTATATATAGGCCGTATATATAAGCTGTATATATAAGCTGTATATATAAGCTGTATATATAAGCCGTATATATAGGCTGTATATATAGGCTGTATATATAGGCCGTATATATAGGCCGTATATATAGGCCGTATATATAGGCCGTATATACCTTTTATACGCTCTACAGCTCTAACGGCCGATTCACTTCACAGGACAGAGGAACTTTGCTCTTGTTCCACATCTGGACTCACTGACGTCTGTTCAGCTCCACTTGTGCAGTTTGTTTTCCACCTCAGCTCAGGAACTCCTGCGCTCTCATTATTTATCTTATATATTCCTTGTTATATATTCCTTGTTATATATTCATTTGTGGCGCGCGTCACAGTCAATAAAATAATCAGCCCAGACTGATGTGTCCAAGAGACGTCCTGCAGCTGCAGCTCCGGAAACCATCGAATCTCCCACAGAAGCTCAGAGTGTTTCTGTGAGATGAACCTGAAGTCTTCAGGGCATCAGCAGCTTCTGTGTTTTTACAGTTTGAACGTTCAAAAACATTTTAATCGCCAAAGCGCCGAAAAATCAGCTTTGTCAGAGTTGTCTCGCCCCGAGGCCGCGATCCAGCAGCTCCGCTCAGTTTGGTCAGAACTGCGTTTCTGCAGAAGTAAAACTTTTTGGGTCCTGCTCCAAAGAGCTCAGATCATCTTAAATTCACCTTCAGATTTGATTCTAGTTCTGAGCAGAACATCTGATGAAGTCTGAAACATCAGAGTCCAAACAAACTGTTCTTGTTCTTTTCACCTCAAGAACAAGAACAAAGTTCTTATGTTCTTACAAAGAGGCTTAAATTTACTAAGTGCTTTCTCCAAAAGTGAAAGAGACTCAGTAAACGATAAATATCTGCCCCATGAGGCTGTTCAAAGAAGATTTAAACCTGAGGTTCAATTTTGTATTTTTTGTAACTGAAGAATCTTTGGGTCGTTTGTTTTCTGTTCTAACATCAGAAACTGGAGCTAAACCTAAAAATTAAACTCTGCACATTCATTTATTTTCTGTGGACAATTTAGATTCTTCAACAGAAATATTGTAAACATATTTTAATTTTGGCAAAAAAAAAAAAAAAAAAAAAATTCATTGCAGCAAATGGAGAAAACAAACTCTCGTTTTGAAATCATATCATTATCATTTATTTATTTTTGTATTTATTTTGAAAGGAAATTATATATTTTTATTTTGCGACGTCCGCGAGTGTGTTCTTACGTTTACACGTCCTCTACAAGAGTTTGAGTTTATCTTCAAATAAATATTAAAAATAAAACAAACAAAAAAAACAGTTGTATAACGCTAACGCTAACGCTAGCGCTAACGCTAGCGCTAACGCTAGCGCTAACGCTAGCGCTAACGCTAGCGCTAACGCTAGCGCTAACGCTAGCTTATAACGGTAATGTGCTGCAGAGGGACGTGTTAAACCTGTGGGAGTTCAGAACCTCCGACCTCGTGTCAGTGTTTGCAGACGTGTCCATCCTGTCACCGTGGTAACCGCTGAACATTCCACCATAGACATACATGTAGAACAGCCCCCGTGACCTCTGACCTCTCGCTCCTGCAGGATCCGCCTCATCGTCCTCTTCCTCGTGATCCGACGCCGACGCAGAAACACGAAAACCACCAACGCCACGAGAACCAAGACCAGAAGAGACCCGACGACGAGCGCCGCCAAGACCGAGGACCGAGAGTCTCTGCAACAGAACCAGAACCAGGATTGGACCAGGACCAGGACCAGGACCAGGACCAGGACCAGGACCAGGACCAGGACTGGACCAGAACCAGGACCAGGACCAGGACCAGGGCTGGACCAGGACCAGGACCAGGACCAGGACTGGACCAGGACCAGGGCTGGACCAGGACCAGGACCAGGACCAGGGCTGGACCAGGACCAGGACCAGGGCTGGACCAGGACCAGGACCAGGACCAGGACTGGACCAGGACCAGGACCAGGGCTGGACCAGGACCAGGACCAGGACCAGGACCAGGACCAGGACTGGACCAGAACCAGGACCAGGACCAGGACCAGGGCTGGACCAGAACCAGGACCAGGACTGGACCAGGACCAGGACCAGGGCTGGACCAGGACTGGACCAGGACCAGGGCTGGACCAGAACCAGGACCAGGACTGGACCAGGACTGGACCAGGACCAGGACCAGGACCAGGATCAGGGCTGGACCAGAACCAGGACCAGGACTGGACCAGGACCAGGACCAGGACCAGGGCTGGACCAGAACCAGGACCAGGGCTGGACCAGGACTGGACCAGGACCAGGACCAGGACCAGGGCTGGACCAGGACAGGACCAGGGCTGGACCAGGACTGGACCAGGGCTGGACCAGGACTGGACCAGGACCAGGACCCGGACTGGACCAGGACCAGGACCCGGACTGGACCAGGACCAGAACCAGAACCAGGACCAGGACTGGACCAGAACCAGGACTGGACCAGGTCTAAACCAGGTCTAAACCAGGTCTAAACCAGGTCTAAACCAGGTCTAAACCAAGACTAAACCAGGACTGGACCAGGATTAACCAGGACTAAACCAGGACTAAACCAGGACTAAACCTGGTCTAAACCAGGTCTAAACCAGGACTAAACCAGGACTGGACCAGGAGCATGTGCGTCAGACTTACTCGATGCAGTTGGACAGGCCGGGGCCGGTGCACCTGGGAACCAGAGGAAACTTTAAGGAAACATTTTGTGCAGAATTTAAATATTTTAAACAAAATTCATTTTAGAAAAATTCAAATACAGGAAATGACATCAGAGCAGAGCAGAGGATTATGGGACATGGAGTCTCAGTGTAAACTACATTAGAGCAGAGGATTATGGGACATGGAGTCTCAGTGTAAACTACATTAGAGCAGAGGATTATGGGACATGGAGTCTCAGTGTAAACTACATTAGAGCAGAGGATTATGGGACATGGAGTCTCAGTGTAAACTACATTAGAGCAGAGGATTATGGGACATGGAGTCTCAGTGTAAACTACATTAGAGCAGAGGATTATGGGACATGGAGTCTCAGTGTAAACTGCATTAGAGCAGAGGATTATGGGACATGGAGTCTCAGGATAAACTACATTAGAGCAGAGGATTATGGGACATGGAGTCTCAGTGTAAACTACATTAGAGCACAGGATTATGGGACATGGAGTCTCAGGATAAACTACATTAGAGCAGAGGATTATGGGACATGGAGTCTCAGTGTAAACTACATTAGAGCAGAGGATTATGGGACATGGAGTCTCAGTGTAAACTACATTAGAGCAGAGGATTATGGGACATGGAGTCTCAGTGTAAACTACATTAGAGCAGAGGATTATGGGACATGGAGTCTCAGTGTAAACTACATTAGAGCAGAGGATTATGGGACATGGAGTCTCAGTGTAAACTGCATTAGAGCAGAGGATTATGGGACATGGAGTCTCAGGATAAACTACATTAGAGCAGAGGATTATGGGACATGGAATCTCAGTGTAAACTACATTAGAGCACAGGATTATGGGACATGGAGTCTCAGGATAAACTACATTAGAGCAGAGGATTATGGGACATGGAGTCTCAGTGTAAACTACATTAGAGCAGAGGATTATGGGACATGGAGTCTCAGGATAAACTACATTAGAGCAGAGGATTATGGGACATGGAGTCTCAGTGTAAACTACATTAGAGCAGAGGATTATGGGACATGGAGTCTCAGGATAAACTACATTAGAGCAGAGGATTATGGGACATGGAGTCTCAGTGTAAACTACATTAGAGCAGAGGATTATGGGACATGGAGTCTCAGGATAAACTACATTAGAGCAGAGGATTATGGGACATGGAGTCTCGGGATAAACTACATTAGAGCAGAGGATTATGGGACATGGAGTCTCAGCGTAAACTACACTAGAGCAGAGGATTATGGGACATGGAGTCTCAGCGTAAACTATACTAAAGCAGAGGATTATGGGGCACTCGGGAGGGCACAGTCTCACCCCTTGGTGCAGTTGGGGTGGCAGGGCTGGCACCGCTGCTCGGCGTCGGGAAACTTCCAGAGGAGCTGGTGGTCCTGAAGGGGAAGGCCCTGAGGACACTGCCCCACACACATGGCGCCGTCCTGGGCACGAGCACAGCGAACGCACTGGTCTGGAGCCTGCAGAGAACCAGGACTGAACCAGGACTGAACCAGGACTGAACCAGGACTGAACCAGGTCTAAACCAGGACTGAACCAGGACTGAACCAGGTCTGAACCAGGACTGAACCAGGTCTAAACCAGGTCTGAACCAGGTCTGAACCAGGTCTAAACCAGGTCTAAACAGTGGTGTAAATACCGGTCCGGTGCAAGTGGGGGCACCGTCTTGGACTTCACACTCAGAGTGACACTGAACACAGCGACCGTCCAACTGCACCTCCCGCGGCTCCCTGACCACAAACACAAATAAACATTTACTTCATTGATCGTCAGGAGAGTTTTGATATTCAAATTAAAAATGATGATCATTGTTCTTCCTGTTCCTCATCTGCATAAATAAACTTTAAACACACAAAGGTCCTGAGTCCAGAGCCTCATCAGTGTGAGGTCAGAATGAGTTTAATGCAGATTTAAACATTTGTGTTTTACACAAACTGTAAACTGTAAGAGCTGAAAAAAGCAGCTCTTTCCTTGTGCTGCTGCTTCAGCTTCTGTGGGACTAAAGGACTCGACTCAGTGAATATGAGTGTTCTCTCTGTGACTCAGTGAATATGAGTGTTCTCTCTGTGACTCAGTGAATATGAGTGTTCTCTCTGTGACTCAGTGAATACGAGTGTTCTCGCTGTGACTCAGTGAATATGAGTGTTCTCTCTGTGACTCAGTGAATATGAGTGTTCTCTCTGTGACTCAGTGAATATGAGTGTTCTCTCTGTGACTCAGTGAATATGAGTGTTCTCTCTGTGACTCAGTGAATATGAGTGTTCTCGCTGTGACTCAGTGAATATGAGTGTTCTCTCTGTGACTCAGTGAATATGAGTGTTCTCTCTGTGACTCAGT
>CM060674.1:32438670-32443670 GCA_030686955.1 Odontamblyopus rebecca
TGTCTGCTCCTGTCTGCTCCTGTCTGCTCCTGCTGCTCCTGTCTGCTCCTGCTGCTCCTGTCTGCTCCTGTCTGCTCCTGTCTGCTCCTGCTGCTCCTGTCTGCTCCTGTCTGCTCCTGTCTGCTCCTGCTGCTCCTGCTGCTCCTGTCTGCATCACTGCTCCTGTCTGCTCCTGTCTGCTCCTGTCTGCTCCTGTCTGCTCCTGCTGCTCCTGTCTGCTCCTGTCTGCTCCTGTCTGCTCCTGCTGCTCCTGTCTGCTCCTGTCTGCTCCTGTCTGCTCCTGCTGCTCCTGCTGCTCCTGTCTGCATCACTGCTCCTGTCTGCTCCTGTCTGCTCCTGTCTGCTCCTGTCTGCTCCTGTCTGCTCCTGCTGCTCCTGCCTGCTCCTGCTGCTCCTGTCTGCATCACTGCTCCTGTCTGCTCCTGTCTGCTCCTGTCTGCTCCTGTCTGCTCCTGTCTGCTCCTGTCTGCTCCTGTCTGCTCCTGTCTGCTCCTGTCTGCTCCTGCTGCTCCTGCTGCTCCTGTCTGCTCCTGTCTGCTCCTGTCTGCTCCTGCTGCTCCTGTCTGCTCCTGTCTGCTCCTGCTGCTCCTGCTGCTCCTGTCTGCTCCTGTCTGCTCCTGCTGCTCCTGTCTGCTCCTGCTGCTCCTGTCTGCTCCTGCCTGCTCCTGCTGCTCCTGTCTGCTCCTGCTGCTCCTGTCTGCTCCTGCCTGCTCCTGCTGCTCCTGTCTGCTCCTGTCTGCTCCTGCCTGCTCCTGTCTGCTCCTGTCTGCTCCTGCTGCTCCTGTCTGCATCACTGCTCCTGTCTGCTCCTGTCTGCTCCTGTCTGCTCCTGCTGCTCCTGTCTGCTCCTGCTGCTCCTGTCTGCTCCTGTCTGCTCCTGTCTGCTCCTGCTGCTCCTGTCTGCTCCTGCTGCTCCTGTCTGCTCCTGCCTGCTCCTGCCTGCTCCTGTCTGCTCCTGCCTGCTCCTGTCTGCTCCTGTCTGCTCCTGTCTGCTCCTGCCTGCTCCTGCTGCTCCTGCTCCTGCCTGCTCCTGTCTGCTCCTGTCTGCTCCTGCTGCTCCTGTCTGCTCCTGCTGCTCCTGCTGTCTGCTCCTGTCTGCTCCTGCTGCTCCTGTCTGCTCCTGTCTGCTCCTGCTGCTCCTGCTGCTCCTGTCTGCTCCTGCTGCTCCTGCTGCTCCTGTCTGCTCCTGTCTGCTCCTGTCTGCTCCTGTCTGCTCCTGTCTGCTCCTGCTGCTCCTGCCTGCTCCTGCTCCTGCTGCTCCCGTCTGCTCCTGTCTGCTCCTGTCTGCTCCTGTCTGCTCCTGCTGCTCCTGTCTGCTCCTGTCTGCTCCTGCTGCTCCTGTCTGCTCCTGCCTGCTCCTGCTGCTCCTGTCTGCTCCTGTCTGCTCCTGCTGCTCCTGTCTGCTCCTGTCGTACTCACCTGTACAGGGTTCGTCCTCTGATAATTTCCAGATTCTCAAACACCGACAGAGACGTCGAGTTCTCAGGCCACATCTGAATCAGCAGGTACCCTGTGGAGAGCGAATGTGAACCCGGGGGCCCCAGGGGCCCCTCCAGGGACCTCCAGGGACCTCCAGGGACCTACAGGGTGACAGGAGCACTGACCTGTGATTTCTCTGAGCGTCCTGAAATATTCCAGTTTAGCTGGATCCATTGGAGGAATTTCATAATGAGGATCACTGAAAAGAGAAGAGGGTCAGAGGTCAGAGGTCAGAGGGTCAGAGGGTCAGAACCATAGTTCATATATCTGAGTGTCTGAGTGAGTGACGTCAGCATCAGCGTTGCTCAAATGAGGCTCCTGTTGCCACGGTTACAGGTCCATATTTGGAAATCCTCCCGCGAGTATCACAGCAACACAAGAGCCAATCATGAGTGAGGAGGTTAAATGTGGCGCCTCCTCCTGGCAGAGCTGATGCATCATATATACGGACTATGGATGTGATACTCTGCACCTGCAGGACACTGGATTTACCTGATTCTGCACAAGAAGAAGAAACTTTGAGCTTTAAATAGTTTAAGTCACTGATTTATGTTGTTTGTTCTGTTCCGTACGAACAACAACAGAGTCACAATTTAACCAAATTCTCTTTACTTTCTGCTCGTTAAATTCTGCTCGTTCAGATTCTAGTCACATTAGATATTGTGACTGTTTGAGATATTTTGTCATTTTATTTCAGAATCGTCACTCGGGGGAAAGCGGGAAGGGAACTTACTTAGCAACGAAACGAGCTGTCAATCAAACCTGTTGCTAACGCTAGGGGGAGGGGCCTCGGGGAATGAAGGCGTCTGATTGGTCCGTTATTTCTGTTCAGATCTTGATTTAGGAACAAAACAGAGAAATGAAAAGTTCAGGATCCTGTGTGGCGGCTTCAGACGAACAGTTTAAGTCCAGAATGACGAGGCTCAGAGCAGCAGGTACAGACAGAGGGACGAGAAGATCCTAATGTGAAGGACCCCAAGAGCCTCCTGGAGCACTTCCTGTTTGGCACGCACCGGCTAACGGGTTAGCGGCTAACGGGTTAGCTTAGTCCACTCATATATACGGACTGTGGTCAGGGTCAGGGGTCAGGGGTCAGAGGTCAGGGTCAGAGGTCAGGGTCAGGGGTCAGTACCCGGTGAAGGTGGTCGGGAGGATGGAGATTCCTCCGTTGATCTTGGTGCAGTTTCTGAATGACTCGATGTTTGTGGAG
The DNA here is from genome assembly GCA_030686955.1 of Odontamblyopus rebecca. Lineage (NCBI taxonomy): Eukaryota > Metazoa > Chordata > Actinopteri > Gobiiformes > Gobiidae > Odontamblyopus > Odontamblyopus rebecca. The sequence goes on from CM060674.1 coordinate 32,441,360, forward strand.
TTCACGGCTAAAGCCTTGACGAGCAAACCGACCCCGATCCCGTCACAGACTGAAAGAGACCAGGACTGAACCAGGACTGGACCAGGACTGAATCAGGACTGGACAAGGACTGAACCAGGACTGGACCAGGACTGGACCAGGACTGGACCAGGACTGGACCAGGACTGACCCAGGACTGACCCAGGACTGGACCAGGACTGGACCAGGACTGACCCAGGACTGGACCAGGACTGACCCAGGACTGGACCAGGTCTAGGTGTGGTACCTTTGGGGCAGGGTCCGACACAGTCCCTGCAGCGGTGAACTCCTCCCTCCAGGACCTCGTGTTTCCCCGGGGGGCAACTCCGCACACAGGCCCCGTCTGTCACCACGTAGTTATCTGCACCGAGACCAGGACCAGGACTGAGACCAGGACCAGGACCGAGACCAGGACCAGGACCGAGACCAGGACCAGGACTGAACCAGGACCAGGACTGAGACCAGGACCAGGACTGAGACCAGGACCGAGACCAGGACCAAGACCAGTACTGAGACCAGGACTGAGACCAGGACCAAACTAGACTAAAGCAGGACTAAAGCAGGACTAAAGGAGGATTAAAGCAGGACTAAACCAGGACTAAACCAGGACTAAAACAGGACTAAAGCAGGACTAAAGCAGGTCTAAAACAGGACTAAAGCAGGACTAAAGCAGGACTAAAGGAGGACTAAAGCAGGACTAAACCAGGACTAAACCAGGACTAAAACAGGACTAAAGCAGGACTAAAGGAGGACTAAAGCAGGACTAAACCAGGACTAAACCAGGACTAAAACAGGACTAAAGCAGGACTAAAGCAGGTCTAAAACAGGACTAAAACAGGACTAAAGCAGGACTAAAGCAGGTTTAAAACAGGACTAAAACAGGACTAAAGCAGGACTAAAACAGGACTAAAGCAGGACTAAAGCAGGACTAAAGCAGGACTAAAGCAGGACTAAAGCAGGTCTAAAGCAGGTCTAAAGCAGGACTAAAGCAGGACTAAAGCAGGACTAAAGCAGGACTAAAACAGGACTAAAGCAGGACTAAAGCAGGACTAAAGCAGGACTAAAGCAGGACTAAAGCAGGACTAAAGCAGGACTAAGTGGGGTCTCACGGGGACAGGCCTCGACGCAGTTGGGCCCGTAGGTGAACTTGGCCTTGGGGTTGGGGACGACTTCTCCGGTGATGAAGCTGTAGATCATGGGCGGGGGGCAGGAGTCCTGACAAGTGCCGTTATCATTAAACTGACGACAGGCCTGAAACACGAGGAGGGAAAGATTAGGGCTTAGTTTAGTACATGTGTGTAAATGTGTGTATAAATGTGTAAATGTGTGTAAATGTGTGTGTAAATGTGTGTATAAATGTGTAAATGTGTGTAAATGTGTGTGTAAATGTGTGTGTAAATGTGTAAATGTGTGTAAATGTGTAAATGTGTAAATGTGTGTGTAAATGTGTAAATGTGTGTAAATGTGTGTGTAAATGTGTGTAAATGTGTGTAAATGTGTGTAAATGTGTGTGTAAATGTGTGTAAATGTGTGTGTAAATGTGTAAATGTGTAAATGTGTGTAAATGTGTGTGTAAATGTGTAAATGTGTGTAAATGTGTGTGTAAATGTGTGTAAATGTGTGTAAATGTGTGTGTAAATGTGTGTAAATGTGTGTAAATGTGTGTGTAAATGTGTAAATGTGTGTAAATGTGTGTGTAAATGTGTAAATGTGTGTAAATGTGTGTGTAAATGTGTGTAAATGTGTGTAAATGTGTGTGTAAATGTGTAAATGTGTGTGTAAGTGTGTAAATGTGTAAATGTGTGTAAATGTGTGTGTAAATGTCTCCAGCAGCTTCATAAATCTGATGGCGGATGCTGGCACACACTGGTTGCCGCTCCAAGCCTGGTTCTAACTAATCGGATGTTTTGCAGCTATTTATATGTCAGCTACTTTTTTTCTGACAACTCCCAATGCGTTATTGGTCATTTCTTTCAAGTTGACGCTGTCAAGCCGGTGTCAGCCCATTCCTCGCTCCAGATTCCCATCCTAGCCCAGCCCAGCTCAACTCACCTGCCGACGTCTTCTGCCTTCGTCCAAATCTGGCCTACGGAGTAGCCGCTCACTGACACTGTCTTCATCTGCACATTACAGTCTTTGAGGGTTGTGTGCTCTGGGATCCAAACATCCTGGGGTACTCAGTCAGTGACTGTCCGCTTGTGCCGAGTTAGCCCGCCGCTAGCTACAGTGAGCTGCCCCGTGGGTGCGGCAGTTGTTGGCCACTATGCTCCGTCTCTCCTCTGGCCTTGTCTTG
>CM060674.1:32456170-32838670 GCA_030686955.1 Odontamblyopus rebecca
ACATTTACACACACATTTACACATTTACACACACATTTACACATTTACACACATTTACACATTTACACACACATTTACACATTTACACACACATTTACACATTTACACACACATTTACACATTTACACACACATTTACACACACATTTACACACACATTTACTTACACATTTACACACACATTTACACACACATTTACACATTTACACACACATTTACACATTTACACAAACATTTACACACACATTTACACATTTACACACACATTTACACACATTTACACATTTACACACACATTTACACATTTACACACACATTTACACACACATTTACACATTTACACACACATTTACACATTGACACACACATTTACACATTTACACACACATTTACACACACATTTACACATTTACACACACATTTACACACACATTTACACATTTACACACACATTTACACATTTACACACACATTTACACATTTACACACACATTTACACATTTACACACACATTTACACATTTACACACACATTTACACATTTACACACACATTTACACATTTACACACACATTTACACATTTACACACACATTTACACACACATTTACACACACATTTACTTACACATTTACACACACATTTACACACACATTTACACATTTACACACACATTTACACATTTACACACACATTTACACACACATTTACACATTTACACACACATTTACACACATTTACACATTTACACACACATTTACTTACACATTCAACAGAAGCTCCACAGATCTACAGGGACACTTCAGACCGATGTGAGAAAGGTCTATATTTTAGATTCTTATGTAGAGGGGTCAGTGGGTCAGGGGTCAGTGGGTCAGAGGTCAGGGGGTCAGAGGGTCAGAGGTCAGGGGGTCAGAGGGTCAGGGGGTCAGAGGGTCAGAGGGTCAGAGGTCAGGACTCACAAGGCAGTCTGAGGACAGGGGCCCGGTGCAGCCGGCAGCACAGTGCTCGTGGCAGCAGTCTCCTGGAGTGGGGCCCCGACAGCGGTGACTGCACTGACCCGCACACAGCAGCCGCGTGACTGAGGAGAGACGGGTCAGCGTGAGGCTAATGCTAATGCTAAAGCTAACAGCAGCCACGTGACTAAGGAGAGACGTTTTAGCGTGAGGCTAATGCTAATGCTAACGCTAAAGCTAACAGCAGCCACGTGACTGAGGAGAGATGGGTCAGCGTGAGGCTAATGCTAAAGCTAACAGCAGCCGCGTGACTGAGGAGAGACGGGTCAGCGTGAGGCTAATGCTAATGCTAACACTAATGCTAAAGCTAACAGCAGCCACGTGACAGAGGGGAGAGACGGGTCAGCGTGAGGGTAATGCTAATGCTAATGCTAACGCTAAAGCTAATGCTAAAGCAAGTGTTAGAAATAGAAATAGATATAGAAAAAACTTTATTGATCCCTTGAAGGGCAATTCATAGCAGCCACCTGAGTATAAACACACAGCAGGTACACAATAACACACAAGTATATGTCCTAACAGTTCACATGGATTCAGAATAAATAACAAGAATAACTAGCGTATCTAGTATTAAGCAGTCTTTAGATAAAATCCTCACATAGAGTTCATGAATCTAATCGCAGAAGGAATAAAAGACAAAGAGTAGCGATGAGTTCTAATCAGAGGCATCTGATAACACCGACCTGAAGGCATTAAGGGAAACCCTGAAGATAAAATGTGCAAAAGGTGAGCAGTTGTGTGTTTACATTTCTGGCAGTGTTCTGGCCCCGGGCCCCAACAGGCTCCGTTCACACACCCCACATCACATTTAGGACCTGAAACAGACAAGAGGAAAAACGGGACTCAGCCAGGACTAAAACAGGTCTAAACCAGGACTAAAGCAGGACTCAACCAGGTCTAAACCAGGACTCACAGGTCTGGGGCGAGTCCGTCTCCAGGACCATGGGGGGGCTGCTGCGCTCGTCCAGAATGTCCCACCACTTGATGGAGTTGACATGGCACAGCAGGTGGTTGTGGGTGAACTTCACTCCTCCGTTCAAGATTTCTGAGCCAAAACACAAAACGAGGTCAGAATCGAGGTTTTCAGGACCACAGTCTGCGACGCTCTGGGTTTGGGCAGGAATAAAACTGTGAATCGAGTGAAACGAGTGAAACAAGTGCATAACGAAGGAAAACTGTTCTGCACTCGGCCCATTCACGACCAACATGAGTCAGTTTAGTCACTTTTTCTTTGTGTTTTGGTCGTTTATAAGCAACTTTTCTGTATTTTACCCAAACAAATGACAATTTATGTCTATTTACTGTTGCAGAATCAAATTGGTCAAAAATAGGGACACATGGGACATTTTTTGTATAAAACTGGGACAAATCAGAGGTTTTGGTTAAATCTGCTGGGACAGAGGACACAGGGTCTGGACTCCCTGTGTTAGTTGGTTCAGTCCTGGTTCAGTCCTGGTTTAGTCCTGGTTCAGTCCTGGTTTAGTCCTGGTTCAGTCCTGGTTCAGTCCTGGTTTAGACCTGGTTCAGTCCTGGTTTAGTCCTGGTTCAGTCCTGGTTCAGTCCTGGTTTAGACCTGGTTCAGTCCTGGTTTAGTCCTGGTTGTGACGTGAGCAGTGACTGAAACGTTTCCAACATAAACAAAGGTGAAGCAGGTTAAATCCAGGCTTTAGACCGTTCCCTGGAGGGTGCGGCCTAATTCCTAAGGTAATGACACAAGGACCTGGACCGGATCCAGAACCAGGACTGAACCAGGACTGAACCAGGACTGAACCAGGACTAAACCAGGACTAAACCAGGACTAAACCCTGGTCAGAAGAGCACAGGTCAGGGGTCAGATGGGTTCAGCAGTTTATGCAAACGAGTCATGTGGTTTAAAGTTTTGTTTTAATTGTAAACAAACGTGTCAAAGCTGCATAAACATTCTGACGTGAGCCGGGCTGACGTGGCTGTCGTGTTTCTGCTTTAACGTCGTAAACGTGGCTGTCGTGTTTCTGCTTTAACGTCGTAAACGTGGCTGTCGTGTTTCTGCTTTAACGTCGTAAACGTGGCTGTCGTGTTTCTGCTTTAACGTCGTAAACGTGGCTGTCGCGTTTCTGCTTTAACGTCGTAAACGTGGCTCTGTCGTGTTTCTGCTTTAACGTCGTAAACGTGGCTGTCGTGTTTCTGCTTTAACGTCGTAAACGTGGCTCTGTCGTGTTTCTGCTTTAACGTCGTAAACGTGGCTCTGTCGTGTTTCTGCTTTAACGTCGTAAACGTGGCTCTGTCGTGTTTCTGCTTTAACGTCGTAAACGTGGCTCTGTCGTGTTTCTGCTTTAACGTCGTAAACGTGGCTGTCGTGTTTCTGCTTTAACGTCGTAAACGTGGCTGTCGTGTTTCTGCTTTAACGTCGTAAACGTGGCTGTCGTGTTTCTGCTTTAACGTCGTAAACGTGGCTGTCGCGTTTCTGCTTTAACGTCGTAAACGTGTCTGTCGTGTTTCTGCTTTAACGTCGTAAACGTGGCTGTCGTGTTTCTGCTTTAACGTCGTAAACGTGGCTCTGTCGTGTTTCTGCTTTAACGTCGTAAACGTGGCTGTCGTGTTTCTGCTTTAACGTCGTAAACGTGGCTCTGTCGTGTTTCTGCTTTAACGTCGTAAACGTGGCTCTGTCGCGTTTCTGCTTTAACGTCGTAAACGTGGCTCTGTCGTGTTTCTGCTTTAACGTCGTAAACGTGGCTGTCGCGTTTCTGCTTTAACGTCGTAAACGTGTCTGTCGTGTTTCTGCTTTAACGTCGTAAACGTGGCTCTGTCGTGTTTCTGCTTTAACGTCGTAAACGTGGCTCTGTCGCGTTTCTGCTTTAACGTCGTAAACGTGGCTGTCGTGTTTCTGCTTTAACGTCGTAAACGTGGCTCTGTCGTGTTTCTGCTTTAACGTCGTAAACGTGGCTCTGTCGCGTTTCTGCTTTAACGTCGTAAACGTGTCTGTCGTGTTTCTGCTTTAACGTCGTAAACGTGGCTGTCGTGTTTCTGCTTTAACGTCGTAAACGTGGCTCTGTCGTGTTTCTGCTTTAACGTCGTAAACGTGGCTCTGTCGTGTTTCTGCTTTAACGTCGTAAACGTGGCTGTCGTGTTTCTGCTTTAACGTCGTAAACGTGGCTGTCGTGTTTCTGCTTTAACGTCGTAAACGTGTCTGTCGCGTTTCTGCTTTAACGTCGTAAACGTGTCTGTCGTGTTTCTGCTTTAACGTCGTAAACGTGTCTGTCGCGTTTCTGCTTTAACGTCGTAAACGTGGCTGTCGTGTTTCTGCTTTAACGTCGTAAACGTGGCTGTCGCGTTTCTGCTTTAACGCCGTAACCGTGGCTGTCGTGTTTCTGCTTTAACGTCGTAAACGTGGCTGTCGTGTTTCTGCTTTAACGTCGTAAACGTGTCTGTCGCGTTTCTGCTTTAACGTCGTAAACGTGGCTCTGTCGTGTTTCTGCTTTAACGTCGTAAACGTGGCTGTCGTGTTTCTGCTTTAACGTCGTAAACGTGGCTGTCGTGTTTCTGCTTTAACGTCGTAAACGTGGCTGTCGTGTTTCTGCTTTAACGTCGTAAACGTGTCTGTCGCGTTTCTGCTTTAGCATTAAATAAACGTGGTCTGTCGTGTTTCTGCTTTAACGTCGTAAACGTGGCTGTCGCGTTTCTGCTTTAACGTCGTAAACGTGGCTGTCGTGTTTCTGCTTTAACGTCGTAAACGTGGCTGTCGTGTTTCTGCTTTAACGTCGTAAACGTGTCTGTCGCGTTTCTGCTTTAACGTCGTAAACGTGTCTGTCGTGTTTCTGCTTTAACGTCGTAAACGTGGCTGTCGTGTTTCTGCTTTAACGTCGTAAACGTGGCTGTCGTGTTTCTGCTTTAACGTCGTAAACGTGTCTGTCGTGTTTCTGCTTTAACGTCGTAAACGTGTCTGTCGCGTTTCTGCTTTAACGTCGTAAACGTGTCTGTCGTGTTTCTGCTTTAACGTCGTAAACGTGGCTGTCGTGTTTCTGCTTTAACGTCGTAAACGTGGCTCTGTCGTGTTTCTGCTTTAACGTCGTAAACGTGGCTGTCGTGTTTCTGCTTTAACGTCGTAAACGTGGCTGTCGTGTTTCTGCTTTAACGTCGTAAACGTGTCTGTCGCGTTTCTGCTTTAACGTCGTAAACGTGTCTGTCGTGTTTCTGCTTTAACGTCGTAAACGTGGCTGTCGTGTTTCTGCTTTAACGTCGTAAACGTGGCTCTGTCGTGTTTCTGCTTTAACGTCGTAAACGTGGCTCTGTCGCGTTTCTGCTTTAACGTCGTAAACGTGTCTGTCGTGTTTCTGCTTTAACGTCGTAAACGTGGCTCTGTCGCGTTTCTGCTTTAACGTCGTAAACGTGGCTCTGTCGCGTTTCTGCTTTAACGTCGTAAACGTGGCTGTCGTGTTTCTGCTTTAACGTCGTAAACGTGGCTCTGTCGTGTTTCTGCTTTAACGTCGTAAACGTGGCTCTGTCGTGTTTCTGCTTTAACGTCGTAAACGTGGCTCTGTCGTGTTTCTGCTTTAACGTCGTAAACGTGGCTCTGTCGTGTTTCTGCTTTAACGTCGTAAACGTGGCTGTCGCGTTTCTGCTTTAACGTCGTAAACGTGGCTCTGTCGCGTTTCTGCTTTAACGTCGTAAACGTGGCTCTGTCGCGTTTCTGCTTTAACGTCGTAAACGTGGCTCTGTCGTGTTTCTGCTTTAACGTCGTAAACGTGGCTCTGTCGTGTTTCTGCTTTAACGTCGTAAACGTGTCTGTCGTGTTTCTGCTTTAACGTCGTAAACGTGGCTCTGTCGTGTTTCTGCTTTAACGTCGTAAACGTGGCTCTGTCGTGTTTCTGCTTTAACGTCGTAAACGTGGCTGTCGCGTGTTTCTGCTTTAACGCCGTAAACGTGGCTCTGTCGTGTTTCTGCTTTAACGCCGTAAACGTGGCTCTGTCGTGTTTCTGCTTTATCGCCGTAAACGTGGCTCTGTCGTGTTTCTGCTTTAACGTCGTAAACGTGGCTCTGTCGTGTTTCTGCTCTACCGTCGTTTACTTGGCTCTGTCGTGTTTCTGCTTTAACGTCGTAAACGTGTCTCTGTCGTGTTTCTGCTTTAACGTCGTAAACGTGGCTCTGTCGTGTTTCTGCTTTAACGTCGTAAACGTGGCTCTGTCGTGTTTCTGCTTTAACGTCGTAAACGTGGCTCTGTCGTGTTTCTGCTTTAACGCCGTAAACGTGGCTCTGTCGTGTTTCTGCTTTAACGCCGTAAACGTGGCTCTGTCGTGTTTCTGCTTTAACGCCGTAAACGTGGCTCTGTCGTGTTTCTGCTTTAACGTCGTAAACGTGGCTCTGTCGTGTTTCTGCTTTAACGTCGTAAACGTGGCTCTGTCGTGTTTCTGCTTTAACGTCGTAAACGTGGCTCTGTTGTGTTTCTGCTTTAACGTCGTAAACGTGGCTCTGTTGTGTTTCTGCTTTAACGTCGTAAACGTGGCTGTCGTGTTTCTGCTTTAACGCCGTAAACGTGGCTGTCGTGGTTTCTGCTTTAACGTCGTAAACGCGGCTCTGTCGCGTTTCTGCTTTAACGTCGTAAACGTGGCTCTGTCGCGTTTCTGCTTTAACGCCGTAAACGTGGCTCTGTCGCGTTTCTGCTTTAACGCCGTAAACGTGGCTCTGTCGTGTTTCTGCTTTAACGTCGTAAACGTGGCTCTGTCGTGTTTCTGCTTTAACGCCGTAAACGTGGTTCTGTCGCGTTTCTGCTTTAACGTCGTAAACGTGGCTCTGTTGTGTTTCTGCTTTAACGCCGTAAACGTGGCTCTGTCGTGTTTCTGCTTTAACGCCGTAAACGTGGCTCTGTCGTGTTTCTGCTTTAACGCCGTAAACGTGGCTCTGTCGTGTTTCTGCTTTAACGCCGTAAACGTGGCTCTGTCGTGTTTCTGCTTTAACGCCGTAAACGTGGCTCTGTCGTGTTTCTGCTTTAACGCCGTAAACGTGGCTCTGTCGTGTTTCTGCTTTAACGCCGTAAACGTGGCTCTGTCGTGTTTCTGCTTTAACGTCAGTAAACGTGGCTCTGTCGTGTTTCTGCTTTAACGCCGTAAACGTGGCTCTGTCGTGTTTCTGCTTTAACGTCGTAAACGTGGCTCTGTCGTGTTTCTGCTTTAACGCCGTAAACGTGGCTCTGTCGTGTTTCTGCTTTAACGCCGTAAACGTGGCTCTGTCGTGTTTCTGCTTTAACGCCGTAAACGTGGCTCTGTCGTGTTTCTGCTTTAACGCCGTAAACGTGGCTCTGTCGTGTTTCTGCTTTAACGCCGTAAACGTGGCTCTGTCGTGTTTCTGCTTTAACGCCGTAAACGTGGCTCTGTCGTGTTTCTGCTTTAACGCCGTAAACGTGGCTCTGTCGTGTTTCTGCTTTAACGTCAGAACGTGGCTCTGTCGTGTTTCTGCTTTAACGCCGTAAACGTGGCTCTGTCGTGTTTCTGCTTTAACGCCGTAAACGTGGCTCTGTCGTGTTTCTGCTTTAACGCCGTAAACGTGGCTCTGTCGTGTTTCTGCTTTAACGCCGTAAACGTGGCTCTGTCGTGTTTCTGCTTTAACGCCGTAAACGTGGCTCTGTCGTGTTTCTGCTTTAACGTCGTAAACGTGGCTCTGTCGTGTTTCTGCTTTAACGCCGTAAACGTGGCTCTGTCGTGTTTCTGCTTTAACGTCAGAACGTGGCTCTGTCGTGTTTCTGCTTTAACGCCGTAAACGTGGCTCTGTCGTGTTTCTGCTTTAACGCCGTAAACGTGGCTCTGTCGCGTTTCTGCTTTAACGCCGTAAACGCGTGGCTCTGTCGTGTTTCTGCTTTAACGCCGTAAACGTGGCTCTGTCGTGTTTCTGCTTTAACGCCGTAAACGTGGCTCTGTCGTGTTTCTGCTTTAACGCCGTAAACGTGTCTGTCGTGTTTCTGCTTTAACGTCAGAAACGTGGCTCTGTCGTGTTTCTGCTTTAACGCCGTAAACGTGGCTCTGTCGCGTTTCTGCTTTAACGTCGTAAACGTGGCTCTGTCGTGTTTCTGCTTTAACGCCGTAAACGTGGCTCTGTCGCGTTTCTGCTTTAACGCCGTAAACGTGGCTCTGTCGTGTTTCTGCTTTAACGCCGTAAACGTGGCTCTGTCGCGTTTCTGCTTTAACGCCGTAAACGTGGCTCTGTCGTGTTTCTGCTTTAACGTCGTAAACGTGGCTCTGTCGTGTTTCTGCTTTAACGTCGTAAACGTGGCTCTGTCGAGTTTCTGCTTTAACGTCGTAAACGTGGCTCTGTCGTGTTTCTGCTTTAACGCCGTAAACGTGGCTCTGTCGTGTTTCTGCTTTAACGCCGTAAACGTGGCTCTGTCGTGTTTCTGCTTTAACGCCGTAAACGTGGCTCTGTCGTGTTTCTGCTTTAACGCCGTAAACGTGGCTCTGTCGTGTTTCTGCTTTAACGCCGTAAACGTGGCTCTGTCGTGTTTCTGCTTTAACGTCGTAAACGTGGCTCTGTCGCGTTTCTGCTTTAACGTCGTAAACGTGGCTCTGTCGTGTTTCTGCTTTAACGTCGTAAACGTGGCTCTGTCGGGTTTCTGCTTTAACGTCGTAAACGTGGCTCTGTCGTGTTTCTGCTTTAACGGCGTAAACGTGGCTCTGTCGTGTTTCTGCTTTAACGTCAGTAAACGCGTGGCTCTGTCGCGTTTCTGCTTTAACTCCGTAAACGTGGCTCTGTCGTGTTTCTGCTTTAACGTCGTAAACGTGGCTCTGTCGCGTTTCTGCTTTAACGTCGTAAACGTGGCTCTGTCGTGTTTCTGCTTTAACGTCGTAAACGTGGCTCTGTCGTGTTTCTGCTTTAACGTCGTAAACGTGGCTGTCGCGTTTCTGCTTTAACGTCGTAAACGTGGCTCTGTCGTGTTTCTGCTTTAACGTCGTAAACGTGGCTCTGTCGCGTTTCTGCTTTAACGTCGTAAACGTGGCTCTGTCGTGTTTCTGCTTTAACGTCGTAAACGTGGCTCTGTCGCGTTTCTGCTTTAACGTCGTAAACGTGGCTCTGTCGCGTTTCTGCTTTAACGTCGTAAACGTGGCTCTGTCGCGTTTCTGCTTTAACGTCGTAAACGTGGCTCTGTCGTGTTTCTGCTTTAACGTCGTAAACGTGGCTCTGTCGTGTTTCTGCTTTAACGCCGTAAACGTGGCTCTGTCGTGTTTCTGCTTTAACGCCGTAAACGTGGCTCTGTCGTGTTTCTGCTTTAACGCCGTAAACGTGGCTCTGTCGTGTTTCTGCTTTAACGTCAGAACGTGGCTCTGTCGCGTTTCTGCTTTAACGCCGTAAACGTGGCTCTGTCGTGTTTCTGCTTTAACGCCGTAAACGTGGCTCTGTCGTGTTTCTGCTTTAACGCCGTAAACGTGGCTCTGTCGTGTTTCTGCTTTAACGTCGTAGAACGTGGCTCTGTCGTGTTTCTGCTTTAACGCCGTAAACGTGGCTCTGTCGTGTTTCTGCTTTAACGCCGTAAACGTGGCTCTGTCGTGTTTCTGCTTTAACGCCGTAAACGTGGCTCTGTCGTGTTTCTGCTTTAACGCCGTAAACGTGGCTCTGTCGTGTTTCTGCTTTAACGTCAGAACGTGGCTCTGTCGTGTTTCTGCTTTAACGCCGTAAACGTGGCTCTGTCGTGTTTCTGCTTTAACGTCGTAAACGTGGCTCTGTCGTGTTTCTGCTTTAACGCCGTAAACGTGGCTCTGTCGTGTTTCTGCTTTAACGCCGTAAACGTGGCTCTGTCGCGTTTCTGCTTTAACGCCGTAAACGTGGCTCTGTCGCGGTTTCTGCTTTAACGCCGTAAACGTGGCTCTGTCGTGTTTCTGCTTTAACGCCGTAAACGTGGCTCTGTCGCGTTTCTGCTTTAACGTCAGAACGTGGCTCTGTCGTGTTTCTGCTTTAACGTCGTAAACGTGGCTCTGTCGTGTTTCTGCTTTAACGCCGTAAACGTGGCTCTGTCGTGTTTCTGCTTTAACGCCGTAAACGTGGCTCTGTCGCGTTTCTGCTTTAACGCCGTAAACGTGGCTCTGTCGCGTTTCTGCTTTAACGCCGTAAACGTGGCTCTGTCGTGTTTCTGCTTTAACGCCGTAAACGTGGCTCTGTCGTGTTTCTGCTTTAACGCCGTAAACGTGGCTCTGTCGTGTTTCTGCTTTAACGCCGTAAACGTGGCTCTGTCGTGTTTCTGCTTTAACGCCGTAAACGTGGCTCTGTCGTGTTTCTGCTTTAACGCCGTAAACGTGGCTCTGTCGTGTTTCTGCTTTAACGTCAGAACGTGGCTCTGTCGCGTTTCTGCTTTAACGTCGTAAACGTGGCTCTGTCGTGTTTCTGCTTTAACGCCGTAAACGTGGCTCTGTCGTGTTTCTGCTTTAACGTCAGTAAACGTGGCTCTGTCGTGTTTCTGCTTTAACGTCGTAAACGTGGCTCTGTCGTGTTTCTGCTTTAACGCCGTAAACGTGGCTCTGTCGTGTTTCTGCTTTAACGTCAGTAAACGTGGCTCTGTCGTGTTTCTGCTTTAACGCCGTAAACGTGGCTCTGTCGTGTTTCTGCTTTAACGCCGTAAACGTGGCTCTGTCGCGTTTCTGCTTTAACGCCGTAAACGTGGCTCTGTCGTGTTTCTGCTTTAACGCCGTAAACGTGGCTCTGTCGTGTTTCTGCTTTAACGCCGTAAACGTGGCTCTGTCGTGTTTCTGCTTTAACGCCGTAAACGTGGCTCTGTCGTGTTTCTGCTTTAACGTCGTAAACGTGGCTCTGTCGTGTTTCTGCTTTAACGTCGTAAACGTGGCTCTGTCGCGTTTCTGCTTTAACGCCGTAAACGTGGCTCTGTCGCGTTTCTGCTTTAACGCCGTAAACGTGGCTCTGTCGTGTTTCTGCTTTAACGTCGTAAACGTGGCTCTGTCGTGTTTCTGCTTTAACGCCGTAAACGTGGCTCTGTCGTGTTTCTGCTTTAACGCCGTAAACGTGGCTCTGTCGTGTTTCTGCTTTAACGCCGTAAACGTGGCTCTGTCGTGTTTCTGCTTTAACGCCGTAAACGTGGCTCTGTCGTGTTTCTGCTTTAACGCCGTAAACGTGGCTCTGTCGTGTTTCTGCTTTAACGTCGTAAACGTGGCTCTGTCGCGTTTCTGCTTTAACGCCGTAAACGCGTGGCTCTGTCGTGTTTCTGCTTTAACGCCGTAAACGTGGCTCTGTCGCGTTTCTGCTTTAACGCCGTAAACGTGGCTCTGTCGTGTTTCTGCTTTAACGCCGTAAACGTGGCTGTCGTGTTTCTGCTTTAACGTCAGTAAACGTGGCTCTGTCGTGTTTCTGCTTTAACGCCGTAAACGTGGCTGTCGCGTTTCTGCTTTAACGTCGTAAACGTGGCTGTCGCGTTTCTGATGTAAAGACTAAAACGAGGCTCTGTCGTGTTTCTGCTTTAACGCCGTAAACGTGGCTCTGTCGCGTTTCTGCTTTAACGCCGTAAACGTGGCTCTGTCGCGTTTCTGCTTTAACGCCGTAAACGTGGCTCTGTCGTGTTTCTGCTTTAACGCCGTAAACGTGGCTCTGTCGTGTTTCTGCTTTAACGCCGTAAACGTGGCTCTGTCGTGTTTCTGCTTTAACGCCGTAAACGTGGCTCTGTCGTGTTTCTGCTTTAACGTCGTAAACGTGGCTCTGTCGCGTTTCTGCTTTAACGTCGTAAACGTGGCTGTCGTGTTTCTGCTTTAACGTCGTAAACGTGGCTCTGTCGCGTTTCTGCTTTAACGTCGTAAACGTGGCTCTGTCGTGTTTCTGCTTTAACGTCGTAAACGTGGCTCTGTCGTGTTTCTGCTTTAACGTCAGAACGTGGCTCTGTCGTGTTTCTGCTTTAACGTCGTAAACGTGGCTCTGTCGTGTTTCTGCTTTAACGCCGTAAACGTGGCTCTGTCGTGTTTCTGCTTTAACGCCGTAAACGTGGCTCTGTCGCGTTTCTGCTTTAACGCCGTAAACGTGGCTCTGTCGTGTTTCTGCTTTAACGCCGTAAACGTGGCTCTGTCGTGTTTCTGCTTTAACGCCGTAAACGTGGCTCTGTCGTGTTTCTGCTTTAACGCCGTAAACGTGTCTGTCGTGTTTCTGCTTTAACGTCGTAAACGTGGCTCTGTCGTGTTTCTGCTTTAACGTCGTAAACGTGGCTCTGTCGAGTTTCTGCTTTAACGTCGTAAACGTGGCTCTGTCGAGTTTCTGCTTTAACGTCGTAAACGTGTCTCTGTCGTGTATGCTCTTAACGTCTTAAACGTGGCTCTGTCGTGTTTCTGCTTTAACGTCGTAAACGTGGCTCTGTCGTGTTTCTGCTTTAACGTCGTAAACGTGGCTCTGTCGTGTTTCTGCTTTAACGTCGTAAACGTGGCTCTGTCGCGTTTCTGCTTTAACGTCGTAAACGTGGCTCTGTCGTGTTTCTGCTTTAACGTCGTAAACGTGGCTGTCGTGTTTCTGCTTTAACGCCGTAAACGTGGCTCTGTCGTGTTTCTGCTTTAACGCCGTAAACGTGGCTCTGTCGCGTTTCTGCTTTAAAGTCGTTAACGTGGGTCTGTCGTGTTTCTGCTTTAACGTCGTAAACGTGGCTCTGTCGTGTTTCTGCTTTAACGCCGTAAACGCGTGGCTCTGTCGTGTTTCTGCTTTAACGCCGTAAACGTGGCTCTGTCGTGTTTCTGCTTTAACGCCGTAAACGTGGCTCTGTCGTGTTTCTGCTTTAACGTCGTAAACGTGGCTCTGTCGCGTTTCTGCTTTAACGTCAGAACGTGGCTCTGTCGTGTTTCTGCTTTAACGTCGTAAACGTGGCTCTGTCGTGTTTCTGCTTTAACGCCGTAAACGTGGCTCTGTCGTGTTTCTGCTTTAACGCCGTAAACGTGGCTCTGTCGTGTTTCTGCTTTAACGCCGTAAACGTGGCTCTGTCGCGTTTCTGCTTTAACGCCGTAAACGTGGCTCTGTCGTGTTTCTGCTTTAACGCCGTAAACGTGGCTCTGTCGCGTTTCTGCTTTAACGTCGTAAACGTGGCTCTGTCGTGTTTCTGCTTTAACGCCGTAAACGTGGCTCTGTCGTGTTTCTGCTTTAACGCCGTAAACGTGGCTCTGTCGCGTTTCTGCTTTAACGTCGTAAACGTGGCTCTGTCGTGTTTCTGCTTTAACGTCGTAAACGTGGCTCTGTCGTGTTTCTGCTTTAACGCCGTAAACGTGGCTCTGTCGTGTTTCTGCTTTAACGCCGTAAACGTGGCTCTGTCGTGTTTCTGCTTTAACGCCGTAAACGTGGCTCTGTCGTGTTTCTGCTTTAACGCCGTAAACGTGGCTCTGTCGTGTTTCTGCTTTAACGTCGTAAACGTGGCTCTGTCGTGTTTCTGCTTTAACGTCGTAAACGTGGCTCTGTCGTGTTTCTGCTTTAACGCCGTAAACGTGGCTCTGTCGTGTTTCTGCTTTAACGTCGTAAACGTGGCTCTGTCGTGTTTCTGCTTTAACGCCGTAAACGTGGCTCTGTCGTGTTTCTGCTTTAACGCCGTAAACGTGGCTCTGTCGTGTTTCTGCTTTAACGTCGTAAACGTGGCTCTGTCGTGTTTGTGCTTTAACGCCGTAAACGTGGCTCTGTCGCGTGTTTCTGCTTTAACGTCGTAAACGTGGCTCTGTCGTGTTTCTGCTTTAACGCCGTAAACGTGGCTCTGTCGCGTTTCTGCTTTAACGCCGTAAACGTGGCTCTGTCGTGTTTCTGCTTTAACGCCGTAAACGTGGCTGTCGTGTTTCTGCTTTAACGTCGTAAACGTGGCTCTGTCGTGTTTCTGCTTTAACGTCGTAAACGTGGCTCTGTCGTGTTTCTGCTTTAACGTCGTAAACGTGGCTCTGTCGTGTTTCTGCTTTAACGTCGTAAACGTGGCTCTGTCGTGTTTCTGCTTTAACGTCGTAAACGTGGCTCTGTCGTGTTTCTGCTTTAACGTCGTAAACGTGGCTCTGTCGTGTTTCTGCTTTAACGTCGTAAACGTGGCTCTGTCGTGTTTCTGCTTTAACGTCGTAAACGTGGCTCTGTCGTGTTTCTGCTTTAACGTCGTAAACGTGGCTGTCGTGTTTCTGCTTTAACGCCGTAAACCTTGCTCTGTCGTGTTTCTGCTTTAACGCCGTAAACGTGGCTCTGTCGTGTTTCTGCTTTAACGTCGTAAACGTGGCTCTGTCGCGTTTCTGCTTTAACGTCGTAAACGTGGCTCTGTCGTGTTTCTGCTTTAACGTCAGTAAACGTGGCTGTCGTGGTTTCTGCTTTAACGCCGTAAACGTGGCTCTGTCGTGTTTCTGCTTTAACGCCGTAAACGTGGCTCTGTCGCGTTTCTGCTTTAACGCCGTAAACGTGGCTCTGTCGCGTTTCTGCTTTAACGTCAGTAAACGTGGCTCTGTCGCGTTTCTGCTTTAACGCCGTAAACGTGGCTCTGTCGTGTTTCTGCTTTAACGCCGTAAACGTGGCTCTGTCGTGTTTCTGCTTTAACGCCGTAAACGTGGCTCTGTCGTGTTTCTGCTTTAACGCCGTAAACGTGGCTCTGTCGTGTTTCTGCTTTAACGTCGTAAACGTGGCTCTGTCGTGTTTCTGCTTTAACGCCGTAAACGTGGCTGTCGTGTTTCTGCTTTAACGCCGTAAACGTGGCTCTGTCGTGTTTCTGCTTTAACGCCGTAAACGTGGCTCTGTCGTGTTTCTGCTTTAACGCCGTAAACGTGGCTCTGTCGCGTTTCTGCTTTAACGTCGTAAACGTGGCTCTGTCGTGTTTCTGCTTTAACGCCGTAAACGTGGCTCTGTCGTGTTTCTGCTTTAACGTCAGAACGTGGCTCTGTCGTGTTTCTGCTTTAACGCCGTAAACGCGGCTCTGTCGAGTTTCTGCTTTAACGTCGTAAACGTGGCTCTGTCGTGTTTCTGCTTTAACGCCGTAAACGTGGCTCTGTCGTGTTTCTGCTTTAACGCCGTAAACGTGGCTCTGTCGTGTTTCTGCTTTAACGCCGTAAACGTGGCTCTGTCGTGTTTCTGCTTTAACGCCGTAAACGTGGCTCTGTCGTGTTTCTGCTTTAACGTCAGAACGTGGCTCTGTCGTGTTTCTGCTTTAACGCCGTAAACGTGGCTCTGTCGTGTTTCTGCTTTAACGCCGTAAACGTGGCTCTGTCGTGTTTCTGCTTTAACGCCGTAAACGTGGCTGTCGTGTTTCTGCTTTAACGCCGTAAACGTGGCTCTGTCGTGTTTCTGCTTTAACGCCGTAAACGTGGCTCTGTCGTGGTTTCTGCTTTAACGCCGTAAACGTGGCTCTGTCGTGTTTCTGCTTTAACGCCGTAAACGTGGCTCTGTCGTGTTTCTGCTTTAACGCCGTAAACGTGGCTCTGTCGTGTTTCTGCTTTAACGTCAGAACGTGGCTCTGTCGCGTTTCTGCTTTAACGCCGTAAACGTGGCTCTGTCGTGGTTTCTGCTTTAACGCCGTAAACGTGGCTCTGTCGTGTTTCTGCTTTAACGCCGTAAACGTGGCTCTGTCGTGGTTTCTGCTTTTAACGCCGTAAACGTGGCTCTGTCGCGTTTCTGCTTTAACGCCGTAAACGTGGCTCTGTCGTGTTTCTGCTTTAACGCCGTAAACGTGGCTCTGTCGTGTTTCTGCTTTAACGCCGTAAACGTGGCTCTGTCGTGTTTCTGCTTTAACGCCGTAAACGTGGCTCTGTCGTGTTTCTGCTTTAACGCCGTAAACGTGGCTCTGTCGTGTTTCTGCTTTAACGCCGTAAACGTGGCTCTGTCGTGTTTCTGCTTTAACGTCGTAAACGTGGCTCTGTCGTGTTTCTGCTTTAACGCCGTAAACGTGGCTCTGTCGTGTTTCTGCTTTAACGCCGTAAACGTGGCTCTGTCGTGTTTCTGCTTTAACGCCGTAAACGTGGCTCTGTCGTGTTTCTGCTTTAACGTCAGTAAACGTGGCTCTGTCGTGTTTCTGCTTTAACGCCGTAAACGTGGCTCTGTCGTGTTTCTGCTTTAACGCCGTAAACGTGGCTCTGTCGTGTTTCTGCTTTAACGTCGTAAACGTGGCTCTGTCGTGTTTCTGCTTTAACGCCGTAAACGTGGCTCTGTCGTGTTTCTGCTTTAACGCCGTAAACGTGGCTCTGTCGTGTTTCTGCTTTAACGCCGTAAACGTGGCTCTGTCGTGTTTCTGCTTTAACGCCGTAAACGTGGCTCTGTCGTGTTTCTGCTTTAACGCCGTAAACGTGGCTCTGTCGTGTTTCTGCTTTAACGCCGTAAACGTGGCTCTGTCGTGTTTCTGCTTTAACGCCGTAAACGTGGCTCTGTCGCGTTTCTGCTTTAACGTCGTAAACGTGGCTCTGTCGTTTCTGCTTTAACGCCGTAAACGTGGCTCTGTCGTGTTTCTGCTTTAACGCCGTAAACGTGGCTCTGTCGTGTTTCTGCTTTAACGCCGTAAACGTGGCTCTGTCGTGTTTCTGCTTTAACGCCGTAAACGTGGCTCTGTCGTGTTTCTGCTTTAACGCCGTAAACGTGGCTCTGTCGCGTGTTTCTGCTTTAACGCCGTAAACGTGGCTCTGTCGTGTTTCTGCTTTAACGCCGTAAACGTGGCTCTGTCGTGTTTCTGCTTTAACGCCGTAAACGTGGCTCTGTCGTGTTTCTGCTTTAACGTCGTAAACGTGGCTCTGTCGTGTTTCTGCTTTAACGTCGTAAACGTGGCTCTGTCGTGTTTCTGCTTTAACGCCGTAAACGTGGCTCTGTCGTGTTTCTGCTTTAACGCCGTAAACGTGGCTCTGTCGTGTTTCTGCTTTAACGCCGTAAACGTGGCTCTGTCGTGTTTCTGCTTTAACGTCGTAAACGTGGCTCTGTCGTGTTTCTGCTTTAACGTCGTAAACGTGGCTCTGTCGTGTTTCTGCTTTAACGCCGTAAACGTGGCTGTCGTGTTTCTGCTTTAACGCCGTAAACGTGGCTCTGTCGTGTTTCTGCTTTAACGTCGTAAACGTGGCTCTGTCGTGTTTCTGCTTTAACGTCGTAAACGTGGCTCTGTCGTGTTTCTGCTTTAACGCCGTAAACGTGGCTCTGTCGTGTTTCTGCTTTAACGCCGTAAACGTGGCTCTGTCGTGTTTCTGCTTTAACGTCAGAACGTGGCTCTGTCGTGTTTCTGCTTTAACGCCGTAAACGTGGCTCTGTCGTGTTTCTGCTTTAACGTCGTAAACGTGGCTCTGTCGTGTTTCTGCTTTAACGCCGTAAACGTGGCTCTGTCGTGTTTCTGCTTTAACGCCGTAAACGTGGCTCTGTCGTGTTTCTGCTTTAACGTCGTAAACGTGGCTCTGTCGTGTTTCTGCTTTAACGCCGTAAACGTGGCTCTGTCGCGTTTCTGCTTTAACGCCGTAAACGTGGCTCTGTCGTGTTTCTGCTTTAACGCCGTAAACGTGGCTGTCGTGTTTCTGCTTTAACGCCGTAAACGTGGCTCTGTCGTGTTTCTGCTTTAACGCCGTAAACGTGGCTCTGTCGTGTTTCTGCTTTAACGCCGTAAACGTGGCTCTGTCGTGTTTCTGCTTTAACGCCGTAAACGTGGCTCTGTCGTGTTTCTGCTTTAACGTCAGTAAACGTGGCTCTGTCGTGTTTCTGCTTTAACGCCGTAAACGTGGCTCTGTCGTGTTTCTGCTTTAACGCCGTAAACGTGGCTCTGTCGTGTTTCTGCTTTAACGCCGTAAACGTGGCTCTGTCGTGTTTCTGCTTTAACGCCGTAAACGTGGCTCTGTCGTGTTTCTGCTTTAACGTCGTAAACGTGGCTCTGTCGTGTTTCTGCTTTAACGTCGTAAACGTGGCTCTGTCGTGTTTCTGCTTAAACGTAGAACGTGGGTCTGTCGTGTTTCTGCTTTAACGTCGTAAACGTGGCTCTGTCGTGTTTCTGCTTTAACGTCGTAAACGTGGCTCTGTCGTGTTTCTGCTTTAACGTCGTAAACGTGGCTGTCTTGTTTATGCTTTAACGCCGTAAACGTGGCTGTCGTGTGTCTGCTCTAACCCCGTAAACGTGGCTCTGTCGTGTTTCTGCTTTAACGTCGTAAACGTGGCTCTGTCGTGTTTCTGCTTTAACGTCGTAAACGTGGCTCTGTCGTGTTTCTGCTTTAACGTCGTAAACGTGGCTCTGTCGTGTTTCTGCTTTAACGTCGTAAACGTGGCTCTGTCGTGTTTCTGCTTTAACGTCGTAAACGTGGCTCTGTCGTGTTTCTGCTTTAACGTCGTAAACGTGGCTCTGTCGTGTTTCTGCTTTAACGTCGTAAACGTGGCTCTGTCGTGTTTCTGCTTTAACGTCGTAAACGTGGCTCTGTCGTGTTTCTGCTTTAACGTCGTAAACGTGGCTCTGTCGTGTTTCTGCTTTAACGTCGTAAACGTGGCTCTGTCGCGTTTCTGCTTTAACGTCGTAAACGTGGCTCTGTCGTGTTTCTGCTTTAACGTCGTAAACGTGGCTCTGTCGTGTTTCTGCTTTAACGTCGTAAACGTGGCTGTCGTGTTTCTGCTTTAACGTCGTAAACGTGGCTCTGTCGTGTTTCTGCTTTAACGTCGTAAACGTGGCTCTGTCGTGTTTCTGCTTTAACGTCGTAAACGTGGCTCTGTCGTGTTTCTGCTTTAACGTCGTAAACGTGGCTCTGTCGCGTTTCTGCTTTAACGTCGTAAACGTGGCTCTGTCGTGTTTCTGCTTTAACGTCGTAAACGTGGCTCTGTCGTGTTTCTGCTTTAACGTCGTAAACGTGGCTCTGTCGCGTTTCTGCTTTAACGTCGTAAACGTGGCTCTGTCGTGTTTCTGCTTTAACGTCGTAAACGTGGCTGTCGTGTTTCTGCTTTAACGTCGTAAACGTGGCTCTGTCGTGTTTCTGCTTTAACGTCGTAAACGTGGCTCTGTCGTGTTTCTGCTTTAACGTCGTAAACGTGGCTCTGTCGTGTTTCTGCTTTAACGTCGTAAACGTGGCTGTCGTGTTTCTGCTTTAACGTCGTAAACGTGGCTGTCGTGTTTCTGCTTTAACGTCTTAACGTGGCTCTGTCGTGTTTCTGCTTTAACGTCGTAAACGTGGCTCTGTCGTGTTTCTGCTTTAACGTCGTAAACGTGGCTCTGTCGTGTTTCTGCTTTAACGTCGTAAACGTGGCTGTCGTGTTTCTGCTTTAACGTCGTAAACGTGGCTCTGTCGTGTTTCTGCTTTAACGTCGTAAACGTGGCTCTGTCGTGTTTCTGCTTTAACGTCGTAAACGTGGCTCTGTCGTGTTTCTGCTTTAACGTCGTAAACGTGGCTCTGTCGTGTTTCTGCTTTAACGTCATAAACGTGGCTCTGTCGCGTTTCTGCTTTAACGTCGTAAACGTGTCTGTCGTGTTTCTGCTTTAACGTAAACGTGGCTCTGTCGTGTTTCTGCTTTAACGTCGTCGTGGCTCTGTGTGTTGTCTGCTTTCTGCTTTAACGTCGTAAACGTGGCTGTCGTGTTTCTGCTTTAACGTCGTAAAGCGTGGCTCTGTCGTGTTTCTGCTTTAACGTCGTAAACGTGGCTCTGTCGTGTTTCTGCTTTAACGTCGTAAACGTGGCTCTGTCGTGTTTCTGCTTTAACGTCGTAAACGTGGCTCTGTCGTGTTTCTGCTTTAACGTCGTAAACGTGGCTCTGTCGTGTTTCTGCTTTAACGTCGTAAACGTGGCTCTGTCGTGTTTCTGCTTTAACGTCGTAAACGTGGCTCTGTCGCGTTTCTGCTTTAACGTCGTAAACGTGGCTCTGTCGTGTTTCTGCTTTAACGTCGTAAACGTGGCTCTGTCGTGTTTCTGCTTTAACGTCGTAAACGTGGCTCTGTCGTGTTTCTGCTTTAACGTCGTAAACGTGGCTCTGTCGTGTTTCTGCTTTAACGTCGTAAACGTGGCTCTGTCGTGTTTCTGCTTTAACGTCGTAAACGTGGCTGTCGTGTTTCTGCTTTAACGTCGTAAACGTGGCTGTCGTGTTTCTGCTTTAACGTCGTAAACGTGGCTCTGTCGTGTTTCTGCTTTAACGTCGTAAACGTGGCTCTGTCGTGTTTCTGCTTTAACGTCGTAAACGTGGCTCTGTCGTGTTTCTGCTTTAACGTCGTAAACGTGGCTCTGTCGCGTTTCTGCTTTAACGTCGTAAACGTGGCTCTGTCGTGTTTCTGCTTTAACGTCGTAAACGTGGCTCTGTCGTGTTTCTGCTTTAACGTCGTAAACGTGGCTCTGTCGTGTTTCTGCTTTAACGTCGTAAACGTGGCTCTGTCGTGTTTCTGCTTTAACGTCGTAAACGTGGCTCTGTCGTGTTTCTGCTTTAACGCCGTAAACGTGGCTCTGTCGTGTTTCTGCTTTAACGTCGTAAACGTGGCTCTGTCGTGTTTCTGCTTTAACGTCGTAAACGTGGCTCTGTCGTGTTTCTGCTTTAACGTCGTAAACGTGGCTCTGTCGTGTTTCTGCTTTAACGTCGTAAACGTGGCTCTGTCGTGTTTCTGCTTTAACGTCGTAAACGTGGCTCTGTCGTGTTTCTGCTTTAACGTCGTAAACGTGGCTCTGTCGTGTTTCTGCTTTAACGTCGTAAACGTGGCTCTGTCGTGTTTCTGCTTTAACGTCGTAAACGTGGCTCTGTCGTGTTTCTGCTTTAACGTCGTAAACGTGGCTCTGTCGTGTTTCTGCTTTAACGTCGTAAACGTGGCTCTGTCGCGTTTCTGCTTTAACGTCGTAAACGTGGCTCTGTCGCGTTTCTGCTTTAACGTCGTAAACGTGGCTCTGTCGCGTTTCTGCTTTAACGTCGTAAACGTGGCTCTGTCGTGTTTCTGCTTTAACGTCGTAAACGTGGCTCTGTCGTGTTTCTGCTTTAACGTCGTAAACGTGGCTCTGTCGTGTTTCTGCTTTAACGTAGTAAACGTGGCTCTGTCGTGTTTCTGCTTTAACGTCGTAAACGTGGCTGTCGTGTTTCTGCTTTAACGTCGTAAACGTGGCTCTGTCGCGTTTCTGCTTTAACGTCGTAAACGTGGCTCTGTCGTGTTTCTGCTTTAACGTCGTAAACGTGGCTCTGTCGCGTTTCTGCTTTAACGTCGTAAACGTGGCTGTCGTGTTTCTGCTTTAACGTCGTAAACGTGGCTCTGTCGCGTTTCTGCTTTAACGTCGTAAACGTGGCTGTCGTGTTTCTGCTTTAACGTCGTAAACGTGGCTCTGTCGTGTTTCTGCTTTAACGTCGTAAACGTGGCTCTGTCGTGTTTCTGCTTTAACGTCGTAAACGTGGCTCTGTCGCGTTTCTGCTTTAACGTCGTAAACGTGGCTGTCGTGTTTCTGCTTTAACGTCGTAAACGTGGCTCTGTCGTGTTTCTGCTTTAACGTCGTAAACGTGGCTGTCGTGTTTCTGCTTTAACGTCGTAAACGTGTCTGTCGTGTTTCTGCTTTAACGTCGTAAACGTGGCTCTGTCGTGTTTCTGCTTTAACGTCGTAAACGTGGCTCTGTCGTGTTTCTGCTTTAACGTCGTAAACGTGGCTGTCGTGTTTCTGCTTTAACGTCGTAAACGTGGCTCTGTCGTGTTTCTGCTTTAACGTCGTAAACGTGGCTGTCGTGTTTCTGCTTTAACGTCGTAAACGTGGCTGTCGTGTTTCTGCTTTAACGTCGTAAACGTGGCTCTGTCGTGTTTCTGCTTTAACGTCGTAAACGTGGCTCTGTCGTGTTTCTGCTTTAACGTCGTAAACGTGGCTCTGTCGCGTTTCTGCTTTAACGTCGTAAACGTGGCTGTCGTGTTTCTGCTTTAACGTCGTAAACGTGGCTCTGTCGTGTTTCTGCTTTAACGTCGTAAACGTGTCTGTCGTGTTTCTGCTTTAACGTCGTAAACGTGGCTCTGTCGCGTTTCTGCTTTAACGTCGTAAACGTGGCTCTGTCGTGTTTCTGCTTTAACGTCGTAAACGTGGCTCTGTCGCGTTTCTGCTTTAACGTCGTAAACGTGGCTCTGTCGCGTTTCTGCTTTAACGTCGTAAACGTGGCTGTCGTGTTTCTGCTTTAACGTCGTAAACGTGGCTGTCGTGTTTCTGCTTTAACGTCGTAAACGTGGCTGTCGTGTTTCTGCTTTAACGTCGTAAACGTGTCTGTCGTGTTTCTGCTTTAACGTCGTAAACGTGTCTGTCGTGTTTCTGCTTTAACGTCGTAAACGTGTCTGTCGTGTTTCTGCTTTAACGTCGTAAACGTGGCTCTGTCGTGTTTCTGCTTTAACGTCGTAAACGTGGCTGTCGTGTTTCTGCTTTAACGTCGTAAACGTGTCTGTCGTGTTTCTGCTTTAACGTCGTAAACGTGGCTGTCGCGTTTCTGCTTTAACGTCGTAAACGTGGCTCTGTCGTGTTTCTGCTTTAACGTCGTAA
Source organism: Odontamblyopus rebecca (assembly GCA_030686955.1). Taxonomy (NCBI): domain Eukaryota; kingdom Metazoa; phylum Chordata; class Actinopteri; order Gobiiformes; family Gobiidae; genus Odontamblyopus; species Odontamblyopus rebecca. The sequence continues at coordinate 32,478,522 of CM060674.1, forward strand.
ACGTGGCTCTGTCGTGTTTCTGCTTTAACGTCGTAAACGTGGCTCTGTCGTGTTTCTGCTTTAACGTCGTAAACGTGTCTGTCGTGTTTCTGCTTTAACGTCGTAAACGTGGCTCTGTCGTGTTTCTGCTTTAACGTCGTAAACGTGTCTGTCGTGTTTCTGCTTTAACGTCGTAAACGTGGCTCTGTCGTGTTTCTGCTTTAACGTCGTAAACGTGGCTCTGTCGTGTTTCTGCTTTAACGTCGTAAACGTGGCTCTGTCGTGTTTCTGCTTTAACGTCGTAAACGTGGCTCTGTCGTGTTTCTGCTTTAACGTCGTAAACGTGGCTGTCGTGTTTCTGCTTTAACGTCGTAAACGTTGGTCCTGGTCTGGTTCCGGTCTGGTCCTGGTCTGGTCTCAGTCTGGTCCCGGTCTGGTTTATGGTTTAGTCTTGGTTTAGTCCTTGTCCTGGGTTAGTCCTGGTCCCGGTCGGGTCCAGTCCCGGTCCTGGTCCTGGTCCTGGTCTGGTCCAGTCCCGGTCCTGGTCCTGGTCCTGGTCCCGGTCTGGTCCAGTCCCGGTCCCGGTCCCGGTCCGGACTCACCGGTCAGGTTGCTGAGGTCCAGGCGGCTCACTCCGCTCACGTAGGCCTGCGTCTCGGTGCTGTAGCGGTAGTTGGACAGCACCAGGAGCGAGAAGTGCTCCTCGTACAGAGACTGACCCCGGACGAGCCGGAGCCGGGACAGCGGCACCACCGACACTTCGTTCATCGCGATGAGGACGTAACCGCCGACCTCCTCGATCGACTGAGGGCGAAAGGATTAGAGCAGGAAAAACTTTAACAGTGAACAAATAAATAAAATAAAATACTGAAGCCGAATACGTCTGTAAGTGTCCAGTGTGGCTGAAAGTGAAAGTGAAAGTGCATTTCTTTTGTTTGTTCTCATCGGACCTGAAGTCGCCTCAAACTCAAACCTACAAAAACTGAGTCAGTCGTTTGTGCTGCAGAAAGTTCAGTTTGTGATTCTGGTTCTTCAGATATTCACAGTTTTATTTTGGTCGATGACGTCGTCCAGAACCTCAGAATGTGAAACAGCCTCAAAACAGAAGAAAATGATGTCAAACGTTTGTATTTGGTTTGTGCTGTTTTGTGCTGTGACAGTTTCATTTGTGTGAGTTTATTTCTAAAATTATTATTATTTCTGTGGTAATTACAGGACGTCATTTCTGCTCAGCTGACGGAGACAAACTCCACAAAACTAGAGAAGAGAAACGACCTGAGGCTGAGGAAAAGTTTTGGTTCAGATTTTATAAAAACACAGAGTTTTCCTCTTACACTTGTGTGTTTTTCTTTTTTGGTTTGAATCACCGGACGGTCCAGACCATCGCTGAGCCCAGGGGGAAGAACTGCTCAGTTTATTTTGTTAAGTTAGTTTAGTTATTGTGACTTCACTAGCGTTTATTTTCTGAAGTATAATGATTTGTTTTAGACCTGCTTTAGTCCAGTTTTAGTCCTGGTTCAGTCCTGTTTTAGTCCTGGTTTAGTCCTGGTTTAGTCCTGGTTTAGTCCTGGTTCAGTCCTGGTTCAGTCCTGTTTTAGTCCTGGTTCAGTCCTGGTTCAGTCCTGTTTTAGTCCTGGTTTAGTCCTGGTTCAGTCCTGGTTCAGTCCTGTTTTAGTCCTGGTTTAGTCCTGGTTCAGTCCTGGTTCAGTCCTGTTTTAGTCCTGGTTTAGTCCTGGTTTAGTCCTGGTTTAGTCCTGGTTCAGTCCTGGTTCAGTCCTGTTTTAGTCCTGGTTTAGTCCTGGTTTAGTCCTGGTTCAGTCCTGGTTCAGTCCTGTTTTAGTCCTGGTTTAGTCCTGGTTTAGTCCTGGTTTAGTCCTGGTTTAGTCCTGGTTCAGTCCTGGTTCAGTCCTGTTTTAGTCCTGGTTTAGTCCTGGTTTAGTCCTGGTTTAGTCCTGGTTCAGTCCTGGTTTAGTCCTGGTTCAGTCCTGGTTCAGTCCTGTTTTAGTCCTGGTTTAGTCCTGGTTTAGTCCTGGTTCAGTCCTGTTTTTGTTGATGTTTTGCTTGTGTTAAATTATTTTGGACTTTATTCAACTTCTTCTTGTCCCTTGTCTCTTATTTTCTCAGTTTTCTTTGGTGTTTCGTTTCCTCTCGGCGAGTTCTTGTCGCTCAGGGAAATGACGTGTGTGATGAAGACAAACACAGAACAATTCAATTCAGGTCAATTTATTTTGTAGCGCCCAAAATCGCAACAACAGTTGCCTCTAAGGCCGTTCCAAGATATGGATGAGTAAAACATACACACAGACATATCAGAACAGGAAAAAACAACATTCATGTAAAGCAGCAAATGAAACATGGTCCAGTCATCCCCTGTCCTTAGACCCTCCTTCTCAGCAAGGAAAAACTCCAAAAAACCCAGGGTCCTGGGAAAAAGAAGAAACCTCGGGGAGAACTACAGTGAAGGAGGGATCCACTCCCATGGACGGACAGGCTATAGATGTCCAGGCCCGTGGGCCAGTTCAGTATGACCACAGCTACACAGGTGGGGAAGGAGCCGGGGAGGAGCCGGGCGAGGGGGAGGAGCCGGGCGAGGGGGAGGAGCCGGAACAGAGACGTCAGGTTCATTTAAACATAGAGCGACGGAAATGTGTGAGCAGAACTCGGTGAAACAGGTGAAACGGGAGAAACGAGAGAAACGGGAGAAACGAGAGAAACGGGAGAAACGGGAGAAACGGGAGAAACGAGAGAAACGGGACAAACGAGAGAAACGGGAGAAACGGGAGAAACGAGAGAAACGGGAGAAACGGGAGAAACGAGAGAAACGAGAGAAACGGGAGAAACGGGAGAAACGAGAGAAACGGGAGAAACGAGAGAAACGGGAGAAACGAGAGAAACGGGAGAAACGGGACAAACGAGAGAAACGGGACAAACGGGAGAAACGAGAGAAACGGGAGAAACGAGAGAAACGGGAGAAACGGGAGAAACGGGAGAAACGGGAGAAACGAGAGAAACGGGAGAAACGAGAGAAACGGGACAAACGGGAGAAACGAGAGAAACGGGAGAAACGAGAGAAACGAGAGAAACGGGACAAACGGGAGAAACGGGAGAAACGGGAGAAACGAGAGAAACGGGACAAACGAGAGAAACGGGACAAACGGGAGAAACGGGAGAAACGGGAGAAACGAGAGAAACGGGACAAACGAGAGAAACGGGACAAACGGGAGAAACGAGAGAAACGGGAGAAACGAGAGAAACGGGAGAAACGGGAGAAACGAGAGAAACGGGAGAAACGAGAGAAACGGGAGAAACGGGAGAAACGGGACAAACGGGAGAAACGGGACAAACGGGAGAAACGGGAGAAACGGGAGAAACGAGAGAAACGGGAGAAACGGGACAAACGGGAGAAACGAGAGAAACGGGAGAAACGGGAGAAACGAGAGAAACGGGAGAAACGGGAGAAACGGGAGAAACGAGAGAAACGGGACAAACGAGAGAAACGGGACAAACGGGAGAAACGAGAGAAACGGGAGAAACGGGAGAAACGAGAGAAACGGGAGAAACGAGAGAAACGGGAGAAACGGGAGAAACGAGAGAAACGAGAGAAACGGGAGAAACGAGAGAAACGGGACAAACGAGAGAAACGGTACAAACGGGAGAAACGAGAGAAACGGGAGAAACGTGGAGAAACAGGAGAAACGAGAGAAACGTGGAGAAACAGGAGAAACGAGAGAAACGAGAGAAACGGGAGAAACGGGAGAAACGGGAGAAACGAGAGAAACGGGAGAAACGGGAGAAACGTGGAGAAACAGGAGAAACGAGAGAAACGGGAGAAACGAGAGAAACGGGAGAAACGGGAGAAACGGGAGAAACGAGAGAAACGAGAGAAACGGGAGAAACGGGAGAAACGGGAGAAACGAGAGAAACGGGAGAAACGGGAGAAACGGGAGAAACGAGAGAAACGGGAGAAACGGGAGAAACGAGAGAAACGAGAGAAACGGGAGAAACGGGAGAAACGAGAGAAACGGGAGAAACGGGAGAAACGAGAGAAACGGGAGAAACGGGAGAAACGGGAGAAACGGGAGAAACGAGAGAAACGGGAGAAACGGGAGAAACGAGAGAAACGAGAGAAACGGGAGAAACGAGGGAAACGAGGGAAACGAGGGAAACGAGGGAAACGAGACGCTTCATTAAACTTCAAACAACCTGAAACTCTTTATTCTCAGCTCCAAGATGAATAATACTGACGTTTTTTACATTAATTACATCTTTAACAGGAATTTACTAATGTTATTTAAAAAGAAACACACACAGACAGTCCTGGTTTAGTCCTGGTTTAGTCCTGGTTTAGTCCTGGTCTAGTCCGGGTCTAGTCCGGGTCTAGTCCTGGTTTAGTCCGGGTCTGGTCTGGGTCTAGTCCTGGTCTAGTCTGGGTCTATTCCGGGTCTATTCCGGGTCCCGGTGACCCTGGCTCGGTGTGTGGGCTGTTTTCAGACGTGTCCTTCAACCCCCACTGACCCTGAACCAGGTCTAAACCAGGACTAAACCAGGTCTAAACAAGGACTAACCCAGGTCTAAACCAGGACTAAACAAGGATTAACCCAGGTCTAAACCTGGACTAAACAAGGACTAACCCAAGTCTAAACCAGGACTAAACAAGGACTAAACCAAGTCTAAACAAGGACTAACCCAGGTCTAAACCAGGACTAAACAAGGACTAAACCAGGACTAAACAAAGACTAAACCAGGACTAAACCAGAACTAAACCAGGTCTAAATCAAGACTAAACCAGGTTTAAACCAGGCCTAAACCCGGCCTAAACCTGGTCTAAACCCGGTCTAAACCTGGTCTAAGGTCTCACCTGGAGGAAGCTCAGGTCGTGCTCGGGCAGGGTGTGGGTGATCTCCAGGTTCTCCAGGACTGTGGTGCAGTTGGAGAAAGTCCGGACCAGGTTATTGTAGTGGTGCTGTGGGGTCCCGAGCAGGTTCAGCCGGTTACTGCTGCCCTGGCACACTGTGAACACCAGAACATGAGACTACAACTCCCACAATCCCCTCTGCCCTCACACTGTGAACACCAGAACATGAGACTACAACTCCCACAATCCCCTCTGCCCTCACACTGCCAACACCAGAACATGAGACTACAACTCCCACAATCCCCTCTGCCCTCACACTGCGAACACCAGAACATGAGACTACAACTCCCACAATCCCCTCTGCCCTGACACTGTGAACACCAGAACATGAGACTACAACTCCCACAATCCCCTCTGCCCTCACACTGTGAACACCAGAACATGAGACTACAACTCCCACAATCCCCTCTGCCCTCACACTGTGAACACCAGAACATGAGACTACAACTCCATCAATCCCCTCTGCCCTCACACTGCCAACACCAGAACATGAGACTACAACTCCCACAATCCCCTCTGCCCTCACACTGTGAACACCAGAACATGAGACTACAACTCCCACAATCCCCTCTGCCCTCACACTGTGAACACCAGAACATGAGACTACAACTCCCACAATCCCCTCTGCCCTCACACTGCCAACACCAGAACATGAGACTACAACTCCCACAATCCCCTCTGCCCTCACACTGTGAACACCAGAACATGAGACTACAACTCCCACAATCCCCTCTGCCCTCACACTGCCAACACCAGAACATGAGACTACAACTCCCACAATCCCCTCTGCCCTCACACTGCGAACACCAGAACATGAGACTACAACTCCCACAATCCCCTCTGCCCTCACACTGCGAACACCAGAACATGAGACTACAACTCCCACAATCCCCTCTGCCCTCACACTGTGAACACCAGAACATGAGACTACAACTCCCACAATCCCCTCTGCCCTGGCACACTGCGAACACCAGAACATGAGACTACAACTCCCACAATCCCCTCTGCCCTCACACTGCGAACACCAGAACATGAGACTACAACTCCCACAATCCCCTCTGCCCTCACACTGCGAACACCAGAACATGAGACTACAACTCCCACAATCCCCTCTGCCCTCACACTGCCAACACCAGAACATGAGACTACAACTCCCACAATCCCCTCTGCCCTCACACTGCGAACACCAGAACATGAGACTACAACTCCCACAATCCCCTCTGCCCTGGCACACTGTGAACACCAGAACATGAGACTACAACTCCCACAATCCCCTCTGCCCTCACACTGTGAACACCAGAACATGAGACTACAACTCCCACAATCCCCTCTGCCCTCACACTGCGAACACCAGAACATGAGACTACAACTCCCACAATCCCCTCTGCCCTCACACTGCGAACACCAGAACATGAGACTACAACTCCCACAATCCCCTCTGCCCTCACACTGCGAACACCAGAACATGAGACTACAACTCCCACAATCCCCTCTGCCCTCACACTGCGAACACCAGAACATGAGACTACAACTCCCACAATCCCCTCTGCCCTCACACTGCCAACACCAGAACATGAGACTACAACTCCCACAATCCCCTCTGCCCTCACACTGCCAACACCAGAACATGAGACTACAACTCCCACAATCCCCTCTGCCCTCACACTGCCAACACCAGAACATGAGACTACAACTCCCACAATCCCCTCTGCCCTCACACTGCCAACACCAGAACATGAGACTACAACTCCCACAATCCCCTCTGCCCTCACACTGCCAACACCAGAACATGAGACTACAACTCCCACAATCCCCTCTGCCCTCACACTGCCAACACCAGAACATGAGACTACAACTCCCACAATCCCCTCTGCCCTCACACTGCCAACACCAGAACATGAGACTACAACTCCCACAATCCCTCGGCCCTCACACTGCCAACACCAGAACATGAGACTACAACTCCCACAATCCCCTCTGCCCTCACACTGCCAACACCAGAACATGAGACTACAACTCCCACAATCCCCTCTGCCCTGGCACACTGTGAACACCAGAACATGAGACTACAACTCCCACAATCCCCTCTGCCCTCACACTGTGAACACCAGAACATGAGACTACAACTCCCACAATCCCCTCTGCCCTCACACTGCGAACACCAGAACATGAGACTACAACTCCCACAATCCCCTCTGCCCTCACACTGCGAACACCAGAACATGAGACTACAACTCCCACAATCCCCTCTGCCCTCACACTGCGAACACCAGAACATGAGACTACAACTCCCACAATCCCCTCTGCCCTCACACTGCGAACACCAGAACATGAGACTACAACTCCCACAATCCCCTCTGCCCTCACACTGCCAACACCAGAACATGAGACTACAACTCCCACAATCCCCTCTGCCCTCACACTGCCAACACCAGAACATGAGACTACAACTCCCACAATCCCCTCTGCCCTCACACTGCCAACACCAGAACATGAGACTACAACTCCCACAATCCCTCTGCCCTCACACTGCCAACACCAGAACATGAGACTACAACTCCCACAATCCCCTCTGCCCTCACACTGCCAACACCAGAACATGAGACTACAACTCCCACAATCCCCTCTGCCCTCACACTGCCAACACCAGAACATGAGACTACAACTCCCACAATCCCCTCTGCCCTCACACTGCCAACACCAGAACATGAGACTACAACTCCCACAATCCCCTCTGCCCTCACACTGCCAACACGAGACTACAACTCCCACAATCCCCTCTGCCCTCACACTGCCAACACCAGAACATGAGACTACAACTCCCACAATCCCCTCTGCCCTCACACTGCCAACACCAGAACATGAGACTACAACTCCCACAATCCCCTCTGCCCTCACACTGCGAACACCAGAACATGAGACTACAACTCCCACAATCCCCTCTGCCCTCACACTGCGAACACCAGAACATGAGACTACAACTCCCACAATCCCCTCTGCCCTCACACTGCGAACACCAGAACATGAGACTACAACTCCCACAATCCCCTCTGCCCTCACACTGCCAACACCAGAACATGAGACTACAACTCCCACAATCCCCTCTGCCCTGGAGCTAAACTAGGTCCAAACCAGGACTAAACCAGGACTGAACCAGGACTAAACCAGGTCCAAACCAGGACTAAACCAGGTCCAAACCAGGACTAAACCAGGACTAAACCAGGACTAAACCAGGACTGAACCAGGACTAAACCAAGACTAAACCAGGACTAAACCAGGTCCAAACCAGGACTAAACCAGGTCCAAACCAGGACTAAACCAGGACTAAACCAGGACTGAACCAGGACTAAACCAGGACTAAACCAGGACTAAACCAGGACTAAACCAGGACTAAACAGACACAGTGAGTTTCTGTTTTGTTCGAGCGTAAAATGTTTTAAATGTAAATCAATACAAATCCATATAAGCACTTAACCTAGAACTCAACCAGGACTGACCCAGAACTCAACCAGGACTGACCCAGAACTCAACCAGGACTGAGCCAGAACTCAACCAGGACTGACCCAGAACTCAACCAGGACTGACCCAGAACTCAACCAGGACTGACCCAGAACTCAACCAGGACTGATCCAGAACTCAACCAGGACTGACCCAGAACTCAACCAGGACTGACCCAGAACTCAACCAGGACTGATCCAGAACTCAACCAGGACTGACCCAGAACTCAACCAGGACTGACCCAGAACTCAACCAGGACTGATCCAGAACTTAACCAGGACTGACCCAGAACTCAACCATGTCTGGGGGCGTCTGGTTTTGTTTTGCTGGAGACGAGGTCACACTGAACTCACAACTACAACTCCCACAATCCTCTGCTCCCAGACACAACAAACCCTCCCCGTGTGTCAGATGCCCTCCCGTGTCTTATTCTGTGTAAAAGCTGCTGACTCTGTCGTTCAGACCTGGTTCAGACCTTGTTCAGACCTGGATCAGACCTGGTTCAGACCTGGTTCAGACCTGGTTCAGACCTGGATCAGACCTGGTTCAGACCTGGTTCAGACCTGGTTCAGACCTGGATCAGACCTGGTTCAGACCTGGTTCAGACCTGGTTCAGACCTGGTTCAGACCTGGATCAGACCTGGTTCAGACCTGGTTCAGACCTGGATCAGACCTGGTTCAGACCTGGATCAGACCTGGTTCAGACCTGGATCAGACCTGGTTCAGACCTGGTTCAGACCTGGTTCAGACCTGGTTCAGACCTGGATCAGACCTGGATCAGACCTGGTTCAGACCTGGTTCAGACCTGGTTCAGACCTGGTTCAGACCTGGATCAGACCTGGTTCAGACCTGGTTCAGACCTGGATCAGACCTGGTTCAGACCTGGTTCAGACCTGGTTCAGACCTGGATCAGACCTGGTTCAGACCTGGATCAGACCTGGTTCAGACCTGGTTCAGACCTGGTTCAGACCTGGATCAGACCTGGTTCAGACCTGGTTCAGACCTGGATCAGACCTGGATCAGACCTGGTTCAGACCTGGTTCAGACCTGGTTCAGACCTGGTTCAGACCTGGTTCAGACCTGTATTTCCGGGTGCAGTCTAACGTCAGTGGAATGAGGATGCACCGGCTCGGTCTAACGCCTGGAGCATCGTGACTGTTTTTAACACTTCATGAGATGAACTCTGTTTTCACTCAGTGTCGCAGGTTTTTTATTCTCTCATTTGGACTTAACCTGGTGATAAAACCTGCGGTGAATAAATGTTATAATTTTACACAAACCAAAAAGCAGTTTGTGAAGAAAAGTGGAAAAACATGTTTAAAAAGAGAACCAAACTGATGACATCACACTGATGACATCACACTGATGACATCACACTGATGACATCACACTGATGACATCACACTGATGACATCACACTGATGACATCACAGTGGGAGGATTCTGTCTAAAACCTCATCACAGTTTACAGCAGAAACTCATTTTGTTTTCCAAATCGTTCCATCAGAGCGCAGGTGTTGTGTAATATTTGTTCAGTCACGTCCTCGTCTCTGTGACGTTCCCGGAGTTCCAGCCCAGGATAAACACAGTAACACTTATCCAATTCCCTAGTGTGATGTCATGACTTCCAAACAGGAAGTCAAGTTTCAGGAGAGTTCCGGTACAGTGGAAAAACGAGCAGCAGCTTAAACCTCCATCCTCCCAGAGGGTCCCACTTCCCCTCGAGTTTTTCCGGTTTCTCAGAAAGAAGTTTAACAGGTGTGACGGGAAGTCACAGAAAGACGAGAAACTCTGACGTTTCTTTGGAAGAAGAGTCTTCGTCTCTGACGACAGCAGCGTGCAAAGAGAAAACAAGACACTAACAAGCCAACGAGGTCCAGGAGGTACAGGAGATCCAAGAGGTCCAGGAGGTACAGGAGATCCAGGGGGTACGCTCAAAGGTACAGGAGGTCCAGGAGGTCCAGGAGGTCCAAGAGGTCCAGGAGGTACAGGAGATCCAGGGGGTACGCTCAGAGGTACAGGAGGTCCAGGAGGTCCAAGAGGTCCAGGAGGTACAGGAGGTCCAGGAGGCCCAAGAGGTCCAGGAGGTCCAAGACGTCCAGGAGATACAGGAGATCTAGGGGGTACGCTCAAAGGTACAGGAGGTCCAGGAGGTACAGGAGATACAGGAGATCTAGGGGGTACGCTCAAAGGTACAGGAGGTCCAGGAGCTGTTGTGGAGGTTGTAGAGGGTGTAGAGGTTCTAGAGGGTGTAGGGGTTATAGAGGGTTATAGAGGGTGTAGAGGGTGTAGAGGGTGTAGGGGTTATAGAGGGTGTAGAGGGTGTAGAGGGTGTAGGGGTTATAGAGGGTGTAGAGGTTATAGAGGGTGTAGAGGTTATAGAGGGTGTAGAGGGTGTAGGGGTTATAGAGGGTGTAGGGGTTATAGAGGGTGTAGGGGTTATAGAGGGTGTAGGGGTTATAGAGGGTGTAGAGGGTGTAGAGGTTATAGAGGGTGTAGGGGTTCTAGAGGGTGTAGGGGTTATAGAGGGTGTAGAGGTTATAGAGGGTGTAGGGGTTATAGAGGGTGTAGGGGTTATAGAGGGTGTAGAGGGTGTAGAGGGTGTAGGGGTTCTAGAGGGTGTAGGGGTTATAGAGGGTGTAGAGGGTGTAGAGGGTGTAGGGGTTATAGAGGGTGTAGGGGTTATAGAGGGTGTAGAGGGTGTAGGGGTTCTAGAGGGTGTAGAGGGTGTAGAGGGTGTAGAGGGTGTAGGGGTTCTAGAGGGTGTAGAGGGTGTAGAGGGTGTAGAGGGTGTAGAGGGTGTAGAGGGTGTAGAAGACGGCCCCTGAGAGCATCATGGGTATTACCATGTGGGACAAAGCCCATGTCCTGCTCACACTGAGCCTCAGTCTGACGCTGTTCTTCTGGTTTGTTCTCTGGTTGTAAATGAAACATGAGACAATCAAAGCTCCTTTAAAGCTGCAGAACCTGCTGATATCTGAACCACCGCTCACCACCACCAGAGCGGGTCTAGAGCCGCTGCTCCCACTGAATCTGAACAATTGAACGTGTTTTATTTCTCTGAGGCCTTGAGGTGTTTACTGGGCCTTTGACAGAACCCTAATTTATCTGGAGCAAAAAGACCAAGAATAAAATACGAAACAAACCAATGAACGAGAAAAGGTTTAGTCCTGGTTTAGTCCTGGTTTAGACCTGCTTTAGTCCTGGTTTAGTCCTGGTTTAGTCCTGGTTTAGTCCTGGTTTAGTCCTGTTTTAGTCCTGGTTTAGTCCTGGTTTAGTCCTGCTTTAGTCCTGGTTTAGTCCTGGTTTAGTCCTGGTTTAGTCCTGGTTTAGTCCTGCTTTAGTCCTGGTTTAGTCCTGGTTTAGTCCTGGTTTAGTCCTGGTTTAGTCCTGGTTTAGTCCTGGTGTCTGTTTTGTGAATGAAGTTGTTTTAGTGGAATCTCAGGCAGTTTGAGACGTGCATCGTCTCGCTCCAACCTGCTCCACCGCTCCAGAGCACACGCTCTGTTTGGACCCGACTCAGACCTGGTTTAGACCTGGTTTAGCCTTGGTTCAGTCCTGGTTCAGTCCTGGTTCAGTCCTGGTTCAGTCCTGGTTCAGTCCTGCTGCAGGTGGAACAACAGTGCCCTCTGACCTCTGACCCTGACGCCATGTTGGGAAGGTCACTCCCGACTGTAAACAAAAACCTGCGGGTCAAACCAACATGGCGTCTGTGGAGCGTTTGGACCAATCAGAGCGCGGCCTGGAGCGTTTGGACCAATCAGAGCGCGGCCTGGAGCGTTTGGACCAATCAGAGCGCGGCGTGGAGCGTTTGGACCAATCAGAGCGCGGCGTGGAGCGTTTGGACCAATCAGAGCGCGGCCTGGAGCGTTTGGACCAAACAGAGCGCGGCGTGGAGCGTTTGGACCAATCAGAGCGCGGCCTGGAGCGTTTGGACCAATCAGAGCGCGGCCTGGAGCGTTTGGACCAATCAGAGCGCGGCCTGGAGCGTTTGGAAAATGAGTAAAAATGAGAAAATGTCCCAGTTCTCCCGTTTTCTTCAGGTCCAGTTCCAGGCGTACGAGTGTTTCCATCGCCAGGCTAACCACTCTGCCACAGGGGCACGGGGCGTCAAACCCACAACCCCACGGTGAGGGGGCGGAGCCGCTGTGACAGGAGCACATGGTCGTGTTGTGGACCTGGATTTGGGATCCTGTTAAGTCCTGTTCACATTCCACAGATTCCACAAAAGAAATCCCACAGAACCCTGCTCGAGTCCTGGTTTAGACCTGGTTTAGACCTGGTTTAGTCCTGGTTTAGACCTGGTTTAGTCCTGGTTTAGACCTGGTTTAGTCCTGGTTTAGACCTGGTTTAGACCTGGTTTAGTCCTGGTTTAGTCCTGGTTTAGACCTGGTTTAGTCCTGCTCCAGTCCTGGTTTAGTCCTGGTTTGGTCCTGGTTTAGTCCTGCTCCAGTCCTGGTTTAGTCCTGGTTTGGTCCTGGTTTAGTCCTGCTCCAGTCCTGGTTTAGTCCTGGTTTAGACCTGGTTTAGTCCTGCTCCAATCCTGGTTTAGTCCTGGTTTAGTCCTGGTTTAGTCCTGCTCCAGTCCTGGTTTAAACCTGGTTTAGTCCTGGTTTAGACCTGGTTTAGTCCTGGTTTAGACCTGGTTTAGTCCTGGTTTAGTCCTGGTTTAGACCTGGTTTAGTCCTGGTTTAGACCTGGTTTAGTCCTGGTTTAGTCCTGGTTTAGACCTGGTTTAGTCCTGCTTTAGTCCTGGTTTAGTCCTGGTTTAGTCCTGCTCCAGTCCTGGTTTAGTCCTGGTTTGGTCCTGGTTTAGTCCTGCTCCAGTCCTGGTTTAGTCCTGGTTTAGACCTGGTTTAGTCCTGCTCCAATCCTGGTTTAGTCCTGGTTTAGTCCTGGTTTAGTCCTGCTCCAGTCCTGGTTTAGACCTGGTTTAGTCCTGGTTTAGTCCTGGTTTGGTCCTGGTTTAGTCCTGGTTGAGTCCTGGTTTAGTCCTGGTTTAGTCCTGTTTTAGTCCTGGTTTAGTCCTGCTCCAGTCCTGGTTTAGACCTGGTTTGGTCCTGGTTTAGTCCTGGTTTAGTCCTGCTCCAGTCCTGTTTTAGACCTGGTTTAGTCCTGGTTTAGTCCTGGTTTAGTCCTGGTTTGGTCCTGGTTTAGTCCTGCTCCAGTCCTGGTTTAGTCCTGGTTTAGTCCTGGTTTAGCCCTGCTCCAGTCCTGGTGTAGTCCTGGTTTAGTCCTGCTTTAGTCCTGGTTTAGTCCTGGTTTAGTCCTGGTTCAGTCCTGGTTTAGTCCTGGTTTAGTCCTGGTTTAGTCCTGGTTTAGACCTGGTTTAGACCTGGTTTAGTCCTGGTTTAGTCCTGGTTTAGTCCTGGTTTAGTCCTGGTTTAGTCCTGGTTTAGTCCTGGTTTAGATCAGGTCTGGACATCTTCATCAGAGGAAATATTGTTATTCCAGCAGAAGTACAAATCTGCATCAAGTCAGGTCTGGACTCGGGTCAGGTCTGGACTCGGGTCAGGTCTGGACTCGGGTCAGGTCTGGTCCCGGGTCAGGTCTGGACTCGGGTCAGGTCTGGACTCGGGTCAGGTCTGGTCCCGGGTCAGGTCTGGACTCGGGTCAGGTCTGGACTCGGGTCAGGACTGGACTCGGGTCAGGTCTGGACTCGGGTCAGGTCTGGACTCGGGTCAGGTCTGGTCCCGGGTCAGGTCTGGTCCCGGGTCAGGTCTGGACTCGGGTCAGGACTGGACTCGGGTCAGGTCTGGACTCGGGTCAGGTCTGGTCCCGGGTCAGGTCTGGACTCGGGTCAGGACTGGACTCGGGTCAGGTCTGGACTCGGGTCAGGTCTGGACTCGGGTCAGGTCTGGTCCCGGGTCAGGTCTGGACTCGGGTCAGGTCTGGACTCGGGTCAGGACTGGACTCGGGTCAGGACTGGACTCGGGTCAGGTCTGGACTCGGATCAGGTCTGGTCCCGGGTCAGGTCTGGACTCGGGTCAGGACTGGACTCGGGTCAGGTCTGGACTCGGGTCAGGTCTGGTCCCGGGTCAGGTCTGGACTCGGGTCAGGTCTGGACTCGGGTCAGGTCTGGTCCCGGGTCAGGACTGGACTCGGGTCAGGACTGGACTCGGGTCAGGTCTGGACTCGGGTCAGGACTGGACTCGGAGGCTCTGACTGTGACACATTTTTCCTAAATTGAAGTCGAGTGATTCAGACAAACAGCAGCAGAACGGAATTCTGGGAACTGGAGTCTCACAAACTCCGACGAGAAAACACGAATCGACACTACAGGCTCAGGCAATTTAGTCCTGGTTCAGTCCTGGTTCAGTCCTGGTTTAGTCCTGGTTCAGTCCTGCTTTAGTCCTGCTTTAGTGCCGGTTTAGTCCCGGTTTAGTCCTGGTTTAGTCCCGGTTTAGTCCCGGTTTAGTCCCGGTTCAGTTCCGTTGGACTCATTCCCAAAAACAGTTTCAAGGCTATTCAGCAAAGTCAAAACAGTCGCCACCACAGAGCAACAAAACAGGGACTAAACCAGGACTAAACCAGGACTGAACCAGGTCTAAACCAGGACTAAACCAGGACTGAACCAGGACTAAACCAGGACTAAACCAGGACTGAACCAGGTCTAAACCAGGACTAAACCAGGACTGAACCAGGACTAAACCAGGACTAAACCAAGACTAACACAGGACTAAACCGGGACTAAACCAGGACTAAACCAGGACTAACCCAGGACTAACACAGGACTAAACCAGGATTAACACAGGACTAAACCGGGACTAAACCGGGACTAACACAGGACTAAACCAGGACTGACCAGGACGAAACCAGGTCTGAACCAGGTCTGAGGACTCTTTCCCCAGGGCCTCGTAGACTGAGACAGATGGGGGGAGTTTCTTGACTCCCTCTGGACCCTGATAAATCCTGGTTGAGTTCTGTTGTTCCTGGACCAAAGCCAGACTTGGACTTTGATGTTTGCTCTGCGATTCAGACCCAGACCCGGACCCGGACCTTAGACTGGACTAAAGTCCACAAACACCAAAGATCTGCAAATAAGACCCAAAGACGACCGGAACTGTCACTTTAGTTCAGTCCTGATTCTGTCCCGGTCTAAGTCTGGGTTTAGTCCTGGTCCAGTTCTGATATTTTCTTTGTATGTTTGTTTTTAAGGAGCCCGGTGCAGCATCGGCCCGACTCAAATAAAATCAACTGAAAAAACCCACGGTTTAGTCCTGGTTTAGTCCCGGTTTAGTCCCGGTTTAGTCCCGGTTTAGTCCTGTGTTAGTCCTGGTTTAGTCCTGGTTTAGTCCCGGTTTAGTCCTGTGTTAGTCCTGGTTTAATCCTGGTTAAGTCCTGGTTTAGTCCTGTGTTAGTCCTGGTTTAGTTCTGGTTTAGTCCTGGTTTAGTCCCGGTTTAGTCTTGGTTTAGTCTTGGTTTAGTCCCGGTTTAGTCCCGGTTTAGTCCCGGTTTAGTCCTGTGTTAGTCCTGGTTTAGTCCTGGTTTAGTCCCGGTTTAGTCCTGTGTTACTCCTGGTTTAGTCCTGGTTTAGTCCCGGTTTAGTCCCGGTTTAGTCCCGGTTTAGTCTTGGTTTAGTCCCGGTTTAGTCCCAGTTTAGTCCCGGGTTAGTCGTGGGTTAGTCCTGGGTTAGTCCCGGTTTAGTCCCGGTTTAGTCCCGGTTTAGTCCCGTGTTAGTCCTGGTTTAGTCCTGGTTTAGTCCCGGTTTAGTCCCGGTTTAGTCCCGTGTTAGTCCCGGTTTAGTCCCGTGTTAGTCCCGGTTTAGTCCCGGTTTAGTCCCGGTTTAGTCCCGTGTTAGTCCTGGTTTAGTCCTGTGTTAGTCCTGGTTTAGTCCCGGTTTAGTCCCGGTTTAGTCCCGGTTTAGTCCCGTGTTAGTCCCGGTTTAGTCCCGGTTTAGTCCCACTTTAGTCCCGGTTTAGTCCCGGTTTAGTCCCGGTTTAGTCCCGATTTAGTCCCGGTTTAGTCCCGGTTTAGTCCCGGTTTAGTCTTGGTTTAGTCCTGGTTTAGTCCTGCTTTAGTCCTGGTTTAGTCCTGATTTAGTCCTGGTTTAGTCCTTGTTTAGTCCTGCTTTAGTCCTGGTTTAGTCCTGGTTTAGTCCTGATTTAGTCCTGGTTTAGTCCTTGTTTAGTCCTGCTTTAGTCCTGGTTTAGTCCTGGTTCAGTCCTGGTTTAGTCCTGATTTAGTCCTGGTTCAGTCCTGATTTAGTCCTGGTTTAGTCCCGGTTTAGTCTTGGTTTAGTCCCAGTTTAGTCCCGGTTTAGTCCTGGTTTAGTCCTGGTTTAGTCCTGGTTTAGTCCCGGTTTAGTCCTGCTTTAGTCCTGGTTTAGTCCTTGTTTAGTCCTGATTTAGTCCTGGTTTAGTCCTGGTTTAGTCCTGCTTTAGTCCCGGTTTAGTCCTGGTTTAGTCCCGGTTTAGTCCTGTGTTAGTCCTGGTTTAGTCCTGCTTTAGTCCCGGTTTAGTCTTGGTTTAGTCTTGGTTTAGTCCCGGTTTAGTCCCGGTTTAGTCCTGTGTTAGTCCCGGTTTAGTCCCGGTTTAGTCCTGTGTTAGTCCCGGTTTAGTCCCGGTTTAGTCCTGCTTTAGTCCTGCTTTAGTCCTGTGTTAGTCCTGGTTTAGTCCCGGTTTAGTCCCGGTTTAGTCCCGGTTTAGTCCCGTGTTAGTCCCGGTTTAGTCCCGGTTTAGTCTTGCTTTAGTCCTGCTTTAGTCCCGGTTTAGTCCCGGTTTAGTCCCACTTTAGTCCCGGTTTAGTCCCGGTTTAGTCCCGGTTTAGTCCCGATTTAGTCCCGGTTTAGTCCCGGTTTAGTCCCGGTTTAGTCCCGGTTTAGTCTTGGTTTAGTCCTGGTTTAGTCCTGCTTTAGTCCTGGTTTAGTCCTGATTTAGTCCTGGTTTAGTCCTTGTTTAGTCCTGCTTTAGTCCTGGTTTAGTCCTGGTTCAGTCCTGGTTTAGTCCTGATTTAGTCCTGGTTCAGTCCTGATTTAGTCCTGGTTTAGTCCCGGTTTAGTCTTGGTTTAGTCCCGGTTTAGTCCCGGTTTAGTCCTGGTTTAGTCCTGGTTTAGTCCTGGTTTAGTCCCGGTTTAGTCCTGCTTTAGTCCTGGTTTAGTCCTTGTTTAGTCCTGATTTAGTCCTGGTTTAGTCCTGCTTTAGTCCCGGTTTAGTCCCGGTTTAGTCCTGGTTTAGTCTTGGTTTAGTCCCGGTTTAGTCCTGGTTTAGTCCTGGTCTTATATGCAGGTGATTCAGCTTCAGTTTTATGTCATGAATAATGTTGCGTTTTCATTCAAATTATAAATAAAGTTACAGTTGAAGAATCTTTAGATCGTAAAAATCTCGCGCACAGTTCCGTGATTTCCGTGATTTCCGTGATTTCGTTTCTAATCCCTGCGTGAATTTAGACACGATTTCGAAACTCTCCAAAACCAGTCCGACCACTTTGTCAACTGCAAACGCACGCGAGCCTGAACCGGGACCAGGACTACGGCCGGGTCCGGGTCTGAACCGGGACCAGGACTACGGCCGGGTCCGGGTCTGAACCGGGACCAGGACTACGGCCGGGTCCGGGTCTCCAATTTTGGATTAATGAGATTAAATTCGAATTCAATAAAACTCAGTTAAACCTGACAGCAGATTCCCGTATCAGGACTAAACCAGGACTAAACCAGGACTAAACCAGGACTAAACCAGGACTAAACCAGGTCTAAACCAGGTCTAAACCAGGACTAAACAAGGACTAAAGCAGGACTAAAGCAGGACTAAACCAGGACTAAAGCAGGACTAAACCAGGACTAAATCAGGACTAAACCAGGACTGAACCAGGACTAAACCAGGACTAAACCAGGACTAAACCAGGACTAAATCAGGACTAAATCAGGACTAAACCAGGACTAAACCAGGACTAAATCAGGACTAAATCAGGACTAAACCAGGACTAAACCAGGACTAAACCAGGACTAAATCAGGACTAAACCAGGACTAAACCAGGACTAAACCAGGACTAAATCAGGACTAAATCAGGACTAAACCAGGACTAAACCAGGACTAAACCAGGACTAAATCAGGACTAAACCAGGACTAAACCAGGACTAAACCAGGACTAAATCAGGACTAAATCAGGACTAAACCAGGACTAAACCAGGACTAAACCAGGACTAAACCAGGACTAAACCAGGACTAAACCAGGACTAAATCAGGACTAAATCAGGACTAAACCAGGACTAAACCAGGACTAAATCAGGACTAAACCAGGACTAAACCAGGACTAAACCAGGACTAAACCAGGACTAAATCAGGACTAAATCAGGACTAAACCAGGACTAAACCAGGACTAAATCAGGACTAAATCAGGACTAAACCAGGACTAAACCAGGACTAAACCAGGACTAAATCAGGACTAAACCAGGACTAAACCAGGACTAAATCAGGACTAAACCAGGACTAAACCAGGACTAAACCAGGACTAAACCAGGACTAAACCAGGACTAAACCAGGACTAAATCAGGACTAAACCAGGACTAAACCAGGACTAAACCAGGACTAAACCGGGACTAAACCAGGACTAAACCAGGACTAAACCAGGACTAAACCGGGACTAAACCAGGACTAAACCAGGACTAAACCGGGACTAAACCGGGACTAAACCGGGACTAAACCAAGACTAAACCAGGACTAAACCAGGACTAAATCAGGACTGAACCAGGACTAAATCAGGACTAAACCAGGACTGAACCAGGACTAAATCAGGACTAAACCAGGACTAAAGCAGGACTAAACCAGGACTAAACCAGGACTAAACCGGGACTAAACCGGGACTAAACCAAGACTAAACCGGGACTAAACCAGGACTAAATCAGGACTGAACCAGGACTAAATCAGGACTAAACCAGGACTGAACCAGGACTAAATCAGGACTAAACCAGGACTAAAGCAGGACTAAACAAGGACTAAACCAGGACTAAATCAGGACTAAACAAGGACTAAAGCAGGACTAAATCAGGACTAAACCAGGACTGAATCAGGACTGAACCAGGACTAAATCAGGACTAAACCAGGACTAAAGCAGGACTAAACAAGGACTAAACCAGGACAGAACCAGGACTAAACCAGGACTAAACCAGGACTAAACCAGGACTAAGTCAGGACTAAGTCAGGACTAACCAACGACTAAACCAGGACTAACCCAGGTCCAAACTCGGGTCTCTCCTTGGCCCGGGCGGGACTCACCTCTGCGGGCGGGTTCCGCGCTGCAGAGGCGGGCGAGCAGCAGCAGCAGCACCGCCGCTCGGGCTCCGCAGGTGCACCGGGGCGTCCGCTCCATGTGCCCGGCTCAGAGGCGCTCAGAGGCGGGCAGAGGCAGAGAGGCGCGCCGCAGACGGAGCTCCATCCGCGCATCCGGAGACTGGAGCGCGGCGCAGGCGGAGCGGAGACGGAGCGCGGCCCGGAGCCGCCCCCGGGACACTCCTCCTCCTCTACTCCTCCTCCCTCCGTCTCTCTGCTCCTCCTCCTCTACTCCTCCCTCCGTCTCTGCTCCTCCTCTACTCCTCCCTCCGTCTCCACTCCTCCTCTACTCCTCCGTCTCTCTGCTCCTCCCTCCTCCTGTCTCTCACTCCTTCTTCCCTCACTCACCTTCTCTTTTTCATACTCTCTCTTCATGACTTTGATTTGTCTCTCACCCCTTCTCCCTCCCTCTCTCTCTCGTCCCTGCCTCTCTCTCTCCTCCCTCCCTCTCTTCTCTCTCTCTCCTCCCTCTCTCTCCTCCCTCTCTCTCCTCCCTCTCTCTCTCCTCCCTCTCTCTCCTCCCTCTCTCTCTCCTCCCTCTCCCGCTCTCTCTTCTCTCTCTCACCTCCCTCTCTCTCTCCCTCTCTCTCTCCTCCCTCTCTCTCCCTCTCTCTCTCCTCCCTCTCTCTTCTCCCTCTTTTTCCTCCCTCTCTCTTCTCCCTCTCCTCCCTCTCTCTCCTCCCTCTCTCTTTTCCCTCTCTCTCTCCTCCCTCTCTCTTTTCCCTCTCTCTCTCTTCCCTCTCTCTCTCCTCCCTCTCTTTTTCCTCCTTCTCACTTCTCCCTCTCTCTTTCCTCCCTCTCTCTTCTCCCACTCTCTCTCCCTCCCTCTCTCTTCTCCCTCTTTCTCCTCCCTCTCTCTCCTCCCTCTCTCTCTCCTCCCTCTCTCTCCTCCCTCTCTCTCTCCTCCCTCTCTCTCTCCTTCCTTTCTTTCCCTCTCTCTCCTCCCTCTCTTTTTCCTCCCTCTCTCTCCTCCCTCTCTCTCCTCCCTCTCTCTCCTCCCTCTCTCTCTCCTCCCTCTCTCTCCTCTCTCTCTCCTCCCTCTCTCTCTCTCTCCTCTCTCTCTCCTTCCTTTCTTTCTTTCCCTCTCTCTCTCCTCCCTCTCTTTTTCCTCCATCTCTCTCCCCCCTCTCTCTCCTCCCTCTCTCTCCTCCCTCTCTCTCCTCCCTCTCTCTCTCCTCCCTCTCTCTCCTTCCTATCTTTCTTTCCCTCTCTCTCTCCTCCCTCTCTTTTTCCTCCATCTCTCTCCTCCCTCTCTCTCCTTTTCCTCCCTCTCTCATCCCTCTCTTTCTCCTCCCTCTCTCTCCTCTCTCCTCCCTCTCTCTCTCCTCCCTCTCTCTCTTTTCCCTCTCTCTCTCCTCCCTCTCTTTTTCCTCCCTCTTTCTCTCCTCCCTCTCTCTCTCCTCCCTCTCTCTCTTTTCCCTCTCTTTTTCCTCCCTCTCTCTCCTCCCTCTCTCTCTCCTCCCGCTCTCTCTCCTCCCTCTCTCTCTCCTCTCTCCCTCCTTTCTTTCTTTCTTTCCCTCTTTCTTTCTCTGGATGGTTCAGTCTGTTCTGGTTCTTGCCTCCTGTCATTGACAAAGTTCTGGGCACAGGTGCTTTTCTAACCTCAGTCCCACAGCCCCACAGCGCCCCCTGGTGCTGCCCCCTGGTGCTGCCCCCTGGTGCTGCCCCCTGGTGCTGCCCCCTGGTGCTGCACTCACCTTTTCTGTTTAACCCCTGACGACCTGAGGGCAGTTTTAGTACATTTCTCATCACCTGGATTTTTGCTTTTAAAACTGCCCCTTTTACCCCTAATGAAGTGTTCTACCTCCTTTTGTTCAGCACAACCTGTTATTTCACAATCTGCTGCTGTAGTTGTGTCATGAGGCTGTGAGAAAAGCTACAGGACCAGAAATAGAGATGAGTAAATTAAATAAGTAAATTAAAAATCTCCTTATTGCCCTAAAAACAAAAAAAGTGCAGTGGCTCCATGACTTTCCTGGTCCAGTCCTGGAAACAGCTCCTGTCAGGACCACGGCCAGAGCCACAGCACTTCTGCATTTCCCTGGTGGAAATTACATTTGGATTTGTTCAGTCGAGATCGGAGACTCCAGTGGAGCTGAAATGATCCAGGTGACTCTAGTGAAGGTGTGTGGAGTTTAAAAACACAGTGGAGCACTTCCTGTATCACCACCTGATGACATCACGAGGTGGAACGGAGGGTTTTTTTCACATGTGAATGAAACAAACACAACTTCAGGTCTGTTTGTGACAAGGAAACGACATGAAAACAAAATGACCCTTTAAATACGAAACCGTAAAAGTGAATTTTTCGTAAACTGAGTTTTTCGTAAAGTGGATTTGTCGGTAAAGTGGATTTTTCGTAAAGCGTCGTTGTCGGCGAGCGTTTGCTGCGTGACCGACTCGAATCCATAATTCAGGTTCTTTTGTTTTTCTTTTGTTTCATTTTTGTCGACGAAGGAAAACTCAGAGTTTTAAGTTAATGGAAAATTCACTCATTTGTCCCTAACAACCAATGACAGCCTGTCGCCGGGCAGAAAGCACTCACATCAGGTTGATTTTAGTCCTGGTTTAGTCCTGGTTTAGTCCTGGTTTAGTCCTGGTTCAGTCCTGGTTTAGTCCTGGTTCAGTCCTGGTTTAGTCCATATTCAGTCCTGGTTCAGTCCTGGTTTAGTCCTGATTTAGTCCTGGTTCAGTCCTGGTTTAGTCCTGGTTTAGTCCTGGTTCAGTCCTGGTTCAGTTCTGGTTTAGTCCTGGTTTAGTCCTGATTTAGTCCTGGTTCAGTCCTGGTTTAGTCCTGGTTTAGTCCTGGTTCAGTCCTGGTTCAGTCCTGGTTTAGTCCTGGTTTAGTCCTGGTTTAGTCCTAGTTTAGTCCTGGTTTAGTCCTGGTTCAATCCTGGTTTAGTCCTGGTTTAGTCCTGGTTTAGTCCTGGTTCAGTACTGGTTTAGTCCTGGTTTAGTCCTGGTTTAGTCCTGGTTTAGTCCTGGTTCAGTCCTGGTTTAGTCCATATTCAGTCCTGGTTCAGTCCTGGTTTAGTCCTGGTTTAGTCCTGGTTTAGTCCTGGTTCAGTACTGGTTTAGTCCTGGTTTAGTCCTGGTTTAGTCCTGGTTCAGTCCTGGTTTAGTCCTGGTTTAGTCCTGGTTTAGTCCTGGTTCAGTCCTGGTTTAGTCCATATTCAGTCCTGGTTCAGTCCTGGTTTAGTCCTGGTTTAGTCCTGGTTTAGTCCTGGTTTAGTCCTGGTTTAGTCCTGGTTTAGTCCTGGTTTAGTCCTGGTTCAATCCTGGTTTAGTCCTGGTTTAGTCCTGGTTTAGTCCTGGTTTAGTCCTGGTTTAGTCCTGGTTTAGTCCTGGTTCAGTCCTGGTTTAGTCCTGGTTTAGTCCTGGTTTAGTCCTGGTTTGGTCCTGGTTCAGTCCTGGTTTAGTCCATATTCAGTCCTGGTTCAGTCCTGGTTTAGTCCTGGTTCAGTCCTGGTTTAGTCCTGGTTTAGTCCTGGTTTAGTCCTGGTTTAGTCCTGGTTCAGTTCTGGTTTAGTCCTGGTTTAGTCCTGATTTAGTCCTGGTTCAGTCCTGGTTTAGTCCTGGTTTAGTCCTGGTTCAGTCCTGGTTCAGTCCTGGTTCAGTTCTGGTTTAGTCCTGGTTTAGTCCTGGTTTAGTCCTGGTTCAGTCCTGGTTTAGTCCTAGTTTAGTCCTGGTTTAGTCCTGGTTCAATCCTGGTTTAGTCCTGGTTTAGTCCTGGTTTAGTCCTGGTTCAGTACTGGTTTAGTCCTGGTTTAGTCCTGGTTTAGTCCTGGTTTAGTCCTGGTTCAGTCCTGGTTTAGTCCATATTCAGTCCTGGTTCAGTCCTGGTTTAGTCCTGGTTTAGTCCTGGTTCAGTACTGGTTTAGTCCTGGTTTAGTCCTGGTTTAGTCCTGGTTCAGTCCTGGTTTAGTCCTGGTTTAGTCCTGGTTTAGTCCTGGTTCAGTCCTGGTTTAGTCCATATTCAGTCCTGGTTCAGTCCTGGTTTAGTCCTGGTTCAGTACTGGTTTAGTCCTGGTTTAGTCCTGGTTTAGTCCTGGTTTAGTCCTGGTTTAGTCCTGGTTTAGTCCTGGTTCAGTCCTGGTTTAGTCCTGGTTTAGTCCTGGTTTAGTCCTGGTTCAGTCCTGGTTTAGTCCTGGTTTAGTCCTGGTTTAGTCCTGGTTCAGTCCTGGTTCAGTCCTGGTTTAGTCCTGGTTCAGTCCTGGTTCAGTCCTGGTTTAGTCCTGGTTCAGTCCTGGTTTAGTCCATATTCAGTCCTGGTTCAGTCCTGGTTTAGTCCTGGTTTAGTCCTGGTTTAGTCCTGGTTCAGTCCTGGTTTAGTCCTGGTTTAGTCCTGCTTTAGTCCTGGTTCAGTCCTGGTTTAGTCCTGGTTCAGTCCTGGTTTAGTCCTGGTTCAGTCCTGGTTTAGTCCATATTCAGTCCTGGTTCAGTCCTGGTTTAGTCCTGGTTTAGTCCTGGTTTAGTCCTGGTTCAGTACTGGTTTAGTCCTGGTTTAGTCCTGGTTTAGACCTGGTTTAGTCCTGGTTTAGTCCTGGTTCAGTCCTGGTTTAGTCCTGGTTTAGTCCTGGTTTAGTCCTGGTTCAGTACTGGTTTAGTCCTGGTTTAGTCCTGGTTTAGTCCTGGTTCAGTACTGGTTTAGTCCTAGTTTAGTCCTGGTTTAGTCCTGGTTTAGTCCTGGTTTAGTCCTGGTTCAGTACTGGTTTAGTCCTAGTTTAGTCCTGGTTTAGACCTGGTTTAGTCCTGGTTTAGTCCTTTAGGACTGAACCAGGTCTGGGAGCAGTGTCTGTAGGGAGCAGTGTCTGTGGGGAGCAGTGTCTGTAGGGAGCAGTGTCTGTAGGGAGCAGTGTCTGTGGGGAGCAGTGTCTGTGGGGAGCAGTGTCTGTGGGGAGCAGTGTCTGTGGGGAGCAGTGTCTGTGGGGAGCAGTGTCTGTGGGGAGCAGTGTCTGTAGAGAGCAGTGTCTGTAGGGAGCAGTGTCTGTGGGGAGCAGTGTCTGTGGGGAGCAGTGTCTGTAGGGAGCAGTGTCTGTAGGGAGCAGTGTCTGTAGGGAGCAGTGTCTGTGGGGAGCAGTGTCTGTAGGGAGCAGTGTCTGTGGGGAGCAGTGTCTGTAGGGAGCAGTGTCTGTGGGGAGCAGTGTCTGTGGGGAGCAGTGTCTGTAGGGAGCAGTGTCTGTGGGGAGCAGTGTCTGTAGGGAGCAGTGTCTGTAGGGAGCAGTGTCTGTAGGGAGCAGTGTCTGTGGGGAGCAGTGTCTGTAGGGAGCAGTGTCTGTGGGGAGCAGTGTCTGTGGGGAGCAGTGTCTGTAGGGAGCAGTGTCTGTAGGGAGCAGTGTCTGTGGGGAGCAGTGTCTGTGGGGAGCAGTGTCTGTGGGGAGCAGTGTCTGTAGGGAGCAGTGTCTGTGGGGAGCAGTGTCTGTGGGGAGCAGTGTCTGTAGGGAGCAGTGTCTGTAGGGAGCAGTGTCTGTGGGGAGCAGTGTCTGTAGGGAGCAGTGTCTGTGGGGAGCAGTGTCTGTGGGGAGCAGTGTCTGTAGGGAGCAGTGTCTGTGGGGAGCAGTGTCTGTGGGGAGCAGTGTCTGTGGGGAGCAGTGTCTGTAGGGAGCAGTGTCTGTGGGGAGCAGTGTCTGTAGGGAGCAGTGTCTGTGGGGAGCAGTGTCTGTGGGGAGCAGTGTCTGTAGGGAGCAGTGTCTGTGGGGAGCAGTGTCTGTGGGGAGCAGTGTCTGTGGGGAGCAGTGTCTGTGGGGAGCAGTGTCTGTGGGGAGCAGTGTCTGTAGGGAGCAGTGTCTGTAGGGAGCAGTGTCTGTAGGGAGCAGTGTCTGTAGGGAGCAGTGTCTGTAGGGAGCAGTTCCCTCTGGTGGACACTCGCTGTAATCACAGTTTTTCTCTTTAGGCTGAAATAAATAATTCAGAGGTTTGTTTCCAGGTCGAATATCTGCACCTCCCCCTGCTCCTCCTCTCCTCTCTTCTCCTCCTCCTCCTCCTCCTCTCTCCTCCTCCTCTCTCCTCTCTCCTCCTCCTGCTCTCTCCTCCTCTCTCCTCCTCCTCTCCTCTCTCCTCCTCCTCCTGCTCTCTCCTCCTCCTCCTCTCTCCTCCTCCTGCTCTCTCCTCCTCTCCTCTCCTCTTCCTCCTGCTCTCTCCTCCTCCTGCACTCTCCTCCTCCTCCTGCTCTCTCCTCCTCCTGCTCTCTCCTCCTCCTCTCCTCTCCTCTCTCCTCCTCCTCTCCTCTCTCCTCCTCCTCTCCTCCTGCTCTCTCCTCCTCCTGCTCTCTCCTCTCTCCTCCGCCTCTCTCCTCCTCTCCTCTCCTCCTCCGCCTCTCTCCTCTCCTCCTCTCCTCTTCCCTCCTCTCCTCCTCTCTCCTCCTCCTCCTCTCCTCTCCTCCTCTCTCCTCCTCCTGCTCTCTCCTCCTCCTCTCTCCTCCTCTCTCCTTTCTCCTCCTCCTCTCCTCTCTCCTCCTCCTCCTGCTCTCTCCTCCTCCTCTCTCCTCCTCTCCTCTCTCCTCCTCCTCTCTTCTCCTCCTCTCCTCTCCTCTCTCCTCCTCTCTCTCTCCTCCTCTCTATTCCTCTCTCCTCCTCCTCCTCCACTCACCTCCTCTCCTCTCTCCTCCTCCTCTCCTCTCCTCTCTCCTCCTCCTCCTCTCCTCCTCTCTCCTCCTCCTCTCCTCTCCTCTCTCCTCCTCTTCTCTCTCCCTCTCTCCTCTCCTCTCCTCCTCTCTCCTCTCTCCTCCTCCTCCTCTCTCCTCCTCCTCTCTCCTCTCTCCTCCTCCTCCTCTCTCTCTCCTCTCTCTCTCCTCCTCCTCTCTCTCTCCTCTCTCCTCCTCCTCTCCCCTCTCTCCTCTCTCCTCCTCTCCTCTCCTCCTCTCTCCTCTCTCCTCCTCCTCCTCTCCTCCTCCTCTCTCCTCTCCTCTCCTCCTCTCTCCTCTCTCCTCCTCCTCCTCTCTCCTCCTGGTCTAAATGTCCCATAATCCTCGGCTCTGGAGTCGTGTTTGTTTGTTCTGCACATTCAGCACGAGTTCTTCTCTCAGACTGAAAACACTCTGTTCCACCTGGTGATGTCATGATGTGGTGATACAGGAAGTGCTCCACTGTGTTTTTAAACTCCACCTTCCCTAGAATCACCTGGATCGTTTCAGTCCTAAAGGGAAAAGGAGCTGTTACCATGGAAACCACCACTACACTTAAATCTGTTTGATCTTTTATTATGATGTATTTATTATTTAACGTCTTTATGTGTTTGTGTTAGTTTGACTTTTATTCTGTTTCGTTGTGGAAGTCAAATTATTGATTTATTTGTGTTGATTTTATGATTTAAATTCATTTCTTTTATTGTTTGTGACGCTCAGTCACATTTAAACTTCATTTGGCCCCAACAATAAACTCGTCCTGTCACAGTTTTTCCTTTTGTGTTGTAGAAAATATCTTCAAAACTGAAAATGTCAATCAAGTGTATATATGTGTATATGTATATATAAACCACCACTTGATGACATCACGAGGTGGAGCAGAGCGTTTGGAGCTTTGCAGACGGAACAGACGAATAATAAACATGAAGGAAACAAACACGACTCCAGAGCGAGACGAGGAACATCGGAACATTTTAAGCTCCAGGAGTCGGTTTAAAATAATAAAGATACTGAAATGTGCCCATTACGTTTCCATGGAGACAGACGGCGGCAGACCCTCCAACAGGAAGGTTCCACAGTGCCGCTTTTCACCAGTCTAAAGGTGTTTCTGCGCAGACTCAGACTCATGATCTCTTATCGTAATTAGCCTCATTTACATAAAGAGAATTAAACTCATTAGGGGGGTCACGCGCACGGACCGCCCGCCGCGCGCCCAGTGTGGCTGTGGGCGGGGCCTGTGCGTCACGTGACGCGGCCCTTTGTTGATGCGCTCCGCTGGAGACGCGCAGGACAAAAAAAAGTCCCACCGTCCGACGCACCGACGCGCCCTGCCTCCTGCCCGGCGCACCCTCGCTCTTCTTCGGCTCGGGTTCACTGCTTCGCCCCGCGGCGGCTCCGGAGCTTCTCGCGGTGGATCATTGGGAGTGTTGCGGGGGACACAGGGGGCTCGGCGGGGGATGGAGGTCGCTGGGTCCGGCTGAGCGCACACGGACTCCGGGAGAAGAACAGGGGGAGTGGGGGTCGGACAGAAGCCCCAGGCCCTGCGCGCAGGCTTTGTTTTCCTGACCGAGCTCCGAGCGCAGCTCCTCGGCTTTATTCCGCCCCAGTTTCGGGTGTTTGGGCCACACGGTAGGCGGGACTCGACGCTTGATTTCCCGGGACCGAACCGTGTCGTGGAGCGGAGTGTTCCCGTGTTTCTGTCCGGTTTTCAGCTGCGCCTCCTCGGCTCATTCATCCACAGCGCGCCCCTCCTCTCCGCTCCTCCGCCTCCATCATGGCTCCTGCGCTCCGAGGATCGTGCTTCTCCTGCGGCCTGATGCTGCTGCTTCTCCCCGCCGCATGGAGCTCCTTCCCCCGCAGCGGCCAAGACTGTGGCCCCGGGAAGGCCTCCGAGTGCACGGGTAAGACCTGCACCTGACCCGGACTGAACCAGGACTGAACCAGGACTGAACCAGGACTGAACCTGGACTGAACCAGGACTGAACCAGGACTGAACCAGGACTATAACAGGACTGAACCCGGACTGAACCAGGACTGAACCAGGACTATAACAGGACTGAACCAGGACTAAAACAGGACTGAACCCGGACTGAACCAGGACTGAACCAGGACTATAACAGGACTGAACCAGGACTGAACCAGGACTGAACCAGGACTATAACAGGACTGAACCAGGACTGAACCAGGACTGAACCAGGACTATAACAGGACTGAACCAGGACTATAACAGGACTGAACCAGGACTGAACCAGGACTGAACCAGGACTATAACAGGACTGAACCAGGACTGAACCAGGACTGAACCAGGACTATAACAGGACTGAACCAGGACTGAACCAGGACTATAACAGGACTGAACCAGGACTGAACCAGGACTATAACAGGACTGAACCAGGACTGAACCAGGACTAAAACAGGACTGAACCCGGACTGAACCAGGACTGAACCAGGACTATAACAGGACTGAACCAGGACTGAACCAGGACTAAAACAGGACTGAACCCGGACTGAACCAGGACTATAACAGGACTATAACAGGACTGAACCAGGACTGAACCAGGACTATAACAGGACTGAACCAGGACTGAACCAGGACTATAACAGGACTGAACCAGGACTGAACCAGGACTGAACCAGGACTATAACAGGACTGAACCAGGACTGAACCAGGACTATAACAGGACTGAACCAGGACTATAACAGGACTGAACCAGGACTAAAGCAGGACTGAACCAGGACTGAACCTGGACTGAACCAGCCTGGTCCTGAGTCCTCAGTCCTGGTCCTGAGGACTTAGAGCAGTGATTCTGAACCAAAGAACTGAGGGTCTAATAACAAACCTGTTTCATGTAATAACAGAGGGTCTGAACCAGGACTAAACCAGGACAAAGTCTCAGTGTTTAGTCTCAGAGGGTCTTATATTCAGACCTAAACCAGGACTAAACGTGGACTTAACCAGGTCTGAACCAAAGCAGAGACTAAAGTGAACTGAGACTAAACCAGAAGTGACCCAGGATTTGTCACAGACGCTGATCAGAACCACAGAGAACCACAGTTTAAACACGGACAAGAACCAGGACCAGATCTGAACCAGGACCAGATCTGAACCAGGACCAGATCTGAACCAGGACCAGATCTGAACCAGGACTGGCCCGGGACTTTGTTGGAGTTGGAGCGCAGCCTGTGCTCCAGATGTGACCGCTCCTCTGCCCGAGTGCCTCAATTTAGAGATAATTACAGACCAGACGAGCCCAGTGCACGAGCCCACGTGCACGAGCCCAGTGCACGAGCCCAGTGCACGAGCCCAGTGCACGAGCCCAGTGCACGAGCCCAGTGCACGAGCCCAGTGCACCAGCCACGTGCACGAGCCCAGTGCACGAGCCCAGTGCACGAGCCCAGTGCACGAGCCCAGTGCACCAGCCACGTGCACGAGCCCAGTGCACGAGCCCAGTGCACGAGCCCAGTGCACGAGCCCAGTGCACCAGCCACGTGCACGAGCCCAGTGCACGAGCCCAGTGCACGAGCCCAGTGCACGAGCCCAGTGCACGAGCCCAGTGCACCAGCCCAGTGCACCAGCCACGTGCACGAGCCCACGTGCACGAGCCCAGTGCACGAGCCCAGTGCACGAGCCCACGTGCACGAGCCCAGTGCACCAGCCACGTGCACGAGCCCAGTGCACGAGCCCACGTGCACGAGCCCAGTGCACCAGCCCAGTGCACGAGCCCAGTGCACCAGCCACGTGCACGAGCCCAGTGCACGAGCCCACGTGCACGAGCCCAGTGCACCAGCCCAGTGCACGAGCCCACGTGCACGAGCCCAGTGCACCAGCCCAGTGCACGAGCCCAGTGCACGAGCCCACGTGCACGAGCCCACGTGCACGAGCCCACGTGCACGAGCCCACGTGCACATCAGACTCTTGCACTGATCCGGCTTCATCAGTTTCAATAGTGATTTCGATATTGTGTCTTTAAGTGTTTGACTCGATATCGACCGATACCAGAGGCTGAAACAGATTTTATTTGAACACAAACTGAACAGAACCGTTCCAGACCGAACAGAACCGTTCCAGACCGAACAGAACCGTTCTGGAGTTAGCCGCTAACCCATTAGCCGCTAACCCGTTAGCTGTCGCGTGCCAAACAGGAAGTGGTCCAGGAGGCTCTTGGGGTCCTTCACATTAGGATCTTCTCGTCCCTCTGTCTGTACCTGCTGCTCTGAGCCTCGTCATTCTGGACTTAAACTGTTCGTCTGAAGCCGACACACAGGATCCTGAACTTTGTTTTCAGTCTTTTGTCAGTCAGAAAAACCCTGTTCACACAGATCCTGACTCCAGGTCGGCTCCTGTACCTGTTGCTCACACAGATCCTGACTCCAGGTCGGCTCCTGTACCTGTTGTTCACACAGATCCTGACTCCAGGTCGGCTCCTGTACCTGTTGCTCACACAGATCCTGACTCCAGGTCGGCTCCAGGTCGGCTCCTGTACCTGTGACGCTGTGGACACGTCTCACTCACTTCTTTTCTGAGCTGTGGCTTCACCTCAGAACCAAAGTGTCAGAGAATCACATGTTCAGACAGAATATCGGCTGAACCGTATTCGATACTGGGATTCGATACCCGTATCGGATACCGGGATTGGATCGGTGCCTCCCTGTGCCCAGCAGCACTGACCAGACTTTCTGAACTGGAATGACCCAGATTATAACAGGTCTAAACCAGAACTAAACCAGGACTAAACCAGGACTAAACCAGGACTAACAGAGGTCTAAACCCAGTCCAAACAAGTGCTAGACCAAGACTAAACTGCCTCGGGTCCAGACCTGGGACTGAACCAGGTCCAAGACTGTTCAGAGACGACACAAACCTAAACTAAAGCAGGACTAAACCAGGACTAAACCAGGACTAAACCAGGTCTAAACCAGGACTAAACCAGGACTGAACCAGGTCTAAACCAGGACTGAACCAGGACTGAACCAGGACTAAACCAGGACTGAACCAGGACTGAACCAGGACTAAACCAGGACTGAACCAGGTCTAAACCAGGACTGAACCAGGTCCAAGACTGTTCAGAGACGACACAAACCTAAACTAAAGCAGGACTAAACCAGGACTAAACCAGGACTAAACCAGGACTAAACCAGGTCTAAACCAGGACTAGACCAGGACTAGACCCAGTCTTTGGGGGTTGTTGTTTGTGGTAATTCTCGGGGGGTGTTTCCACGGAGATCTGAGGCGACTGTGAAAACCTCGACCTTCACAATAAAAGCACCACAACAAAACCAGGACTGAACCAGGACTGATCCAGGACTGATCCAGGTCTAGACCAGGTCTAAACCAGGACTGAACCAGGACTGAACCAGGACTAAACCAGGACTGATCCAGGTCTAAACCAGCACTGATCCTGGTCTAAACCAGGACTGAACCAGGTCTAAACCAGGACTGATCCAGGTCTAAACCAGCACTGATCCTGGTCTAAACCAGGACTGAACCAGGTCTAAACCAGGACTGAACCAGGTCTAAACCAGGACTGAACCAGGTCTAGCATAAGTGCTGAACTGGACTTTGAGGCTCGATTTCATTTGTTGTTTTTTTTCTTTTGTTTATTTTTCAGTTTATTTTTCCAAACCCACGTCCAGCTCCTGCACACAGGGGGAAAGTTCCACACTGGAGCTTTAAATCTGAGGCCTGTGGTGGTTTTTATGGCGCTTATTTCCTCCTGGGCTCTGATTTGCTGCTGGGAGGTGGGCTGGGCTCTGATTGGCTGCTGGGAGGTGGGCTGGGCTCTGATTTGCTGCTGGGAGGTGGGCTGGGCTCTGATTGGCTGCTGGGAGGTGGGCTGGGCTCTGATTGGGCGGAGGGGGTAATTACAGGGCGGCTGGTCTCTCATTAGTGAATACCACAACTAAAGACCGCGTTACCCACAATGCCTCTGGCCACAGCTTTACTACAGCTATTAACCGAACCCGGACTAAACCAGGACTAAACCAGGTCTAAACCAGGACTAAACCAGGTCTAAACCAGGACTAAACCAGGTCTAAACCAGGACTAAACCAGGTCTAAACCAGGTCTAAACCAGGACTAAACCAGGACTAAACCAGGACTAAACCAGGACTAAAGCAGGTCTAAACCAGGTCTAAACCAGGACTAAACCAGGACTAAACCAGGACTAAACCAGGACTAAACCAGGTCTAAACCAGGACTAAACCAGGACTAAACCAGGACTAAACCAGGACTAAAGCAGGTCTAAACCAGGTCTAAACCAGGACTAAACCAGGACTAAACCAGGTCTAAACCAGGACTAAACCAGGACTAAACCAGGTCTAAACCAGGACTAAAGCAGGTCTAAACCAGGTCTAAACCAGGACTAAACCAGGTCTAAACCAGGACTAAACCAGGACTAAACCAGGTCTAAACCAGGACTAAAGCAGGTCTAAACCAGGTCTAAACCAGGACTAAACCAGGACTAAACCAGGTCTAAACCAGGACTAAACCAGGACTAAACCAGGTCTAAACCAGGTCTAAACCAGGACTAAACCAGGACTAAAGCAGGACTAAAGCAGGTCTAAACCAGGACTAAAGCAGGACTAAAGCAGGACTAAAGCAGGTCTAAACCAGGTCTAAACCAGGACTAAACCAGGACTAAAGCAGGTCTAAACCAGGTCTAAACCAGGACTAAACCAGGACTAAACCAGGACTAAACCAGGACTAAAGCAGGTCTAAACCAGGACTAAACCAGGTCTAAACCAGGTCTAAACCAGGACTAAACCAGGACTAAAGCAGGTCTAAACCAGGTCTAAACCAGGACTAAAGCAGGACTAAACCAGGACTAAACCAGGACTAAACCAGGACTAAAGCAGGTCTAAACCAGGACTAAACCAGGACTAAACCAGGACTAAAGTAGGTCTAAACCAGGTCTAAACCAGGACTAAACCAGGTCTAAACCAGGATTAAACCAGGACTAAAGCAGGACTAAACCAGGACTAAACCAGGACTAAACCAGGACTAAAGCAGGTCTAAACCAGGACTAAACCAGGTCTAAACCAGGACTAAAGCAGGTCTAAACCAGGTCTAAACCAGGACTAAAGCAGGTCTAAACCAGGTCTAAACCAGGACTAAACCAGGACTAAAGCAGGACTAAACCAGGACTAAACCAGGACTAAACCAGGTCTAAACCAGGACTAAACCAGGACTAAAGCAGGACTAAACCAGGACTAAAGCAGGACTAAAGCAGGTCTGAACCAGGACTAAAGCAGGACTAAACCAGGACTAAACCAGGACTAAACCAGGACTAAACCAGGTCTAAACCAGGACTAAAGCAGGACTAAACCAGGACTAAACCAGGACTAAAGCAGGACTAAACCAGGACTAAACCAGGTCTAAACCAGGTCTAAACCAGGACTAAACCAGGACTAAAGCAGGACTAAACCAGGACTAAAGCAGGTCTAAACCAGGTCTAAACCAGGACTAAACCAGGACTAAAGCAGGTCTAAACCAGGTCTAAACCAGGACTAAACCAGGACTAAAGCAGGACTAAAGCAGGTCTAAACCAGGTCTAAACCAGGACTAAACCAGGACTAAAGCAGGTCTAAACCAGGTCTAAACCAGGACTAAACCAGGACTAAACCAGGACTAAACCAGGACTAAAGCAGGACTAAACCAGGTCTAAACCAGGACTAAAGCAGGACTAAAGCAGGTCTAAACCAGGTCTAAACCAGGACTAAAGCAGGACTAAAGCAGGTCTAAACCAGGTCTAAACCAGGACTAAAGCAGGACTAAACCAGGACTAAACCAGGACTAAACCAGGTCTAAACCAGGACTAAACCGGGACTAAAGCAGGACTAAACCAGGACTAAACCAGGACTAAAGCAGGACTAAACCAGGACTAAAGCAGGTCTAAACCAGGTCTAAACCAGGACTAAAGCAGGACTAAAGCAGGTCTAAACCAGGTCTAAACCAGGACTAAAGCAGGTCTAAACCAGGTCTAAACCAGGACTAAACCAGGAGTAAAGCAGGACTAAACCAGGACTAAACCAGGACTAAACCAGGTCTAAACCAGGACTAAACCAGGACTAAAGCAGGACTAAACCAGGACTAAACCAGGACTAAAGCAGGACTAAACCAGGACTAAAGCAGGTCTAAACCAGGTCTAAACCAGGACTAAAGCAGGACTAAACCAGGACTAAACCAGGACTAAAGCAGGACTAAACCAGGTCTAAACCAGGACTAAACCAGGACTAAAGCAGGACTAAACCAGGACTAAACCAGGACTAAACCAGGACTAAAGCAGGTCTAAACCAGGTCTAAACCAGGACTAAAGCAGGACTAAAGCAGGACTAAACCAGGACTAAACCAGGACTAAAGCAGGTCTAAACCAGGTCTAAACCAGGACTAAAGCAGGACTAAAGCAGGACTAAACCAGGTCTAAACCAGGTCTAAACCAGGACTAAAGCAGGACTAAAGCAGGACTAAACCAGGACTAAACCAGGTCTAAACCAGGACTAAACCAGGACTAAAGCAGGACTAAACCAGGACTAAACCAGGACTAAAGCAGGTCTAAACCAGGTCTAAACCAGGACTAAAGCAGGACTAAAGCAGGACTAAACCAGGTCTAAACCAGGTCTAAACCAGGACTAAAGCAGGACTAAAGCAGGACTAAACCAGGACTAAACCAGGACTAAACCAGGACTAAAGCAGGACTAGTCCTGGTTTAGATCAGGTTTAGATCCTCGGAAACTCAAATCTTTCCTTTGGTGGATCTTGATGTCAAAGCTTGAAAGACACTGGTCTAAACCCGGTCTAAACCCGGTCTAAACCCGGTCTAAACCCGGTCTAAACCCGGTCTAAACCCGGTCTAAGCCCGGTCTAAACCCGGTCTAAACCCGGTCTAAACCCGGTCTAAACCCGGTCTAAGCCCGGTCTAAACCCGGTCTAAGCCCGGTCTAAACCCGGTCTAAACCCGGTCTAAACCCGGTCTAAACCCGGTCTAAACCCGGTCTAAGCCCGGTCTAAGCCCGGTCTAAACCCGGTCTAAGCCCGGTCTAAGCCCGGTCTAAGCCCGGTCTAAACCCGGTCTGAGCCCGGTCTAAACCCGGTCTAAACCCGGTCTAAACCCGGTCTAAGCCCGGTCTAAACCCGGTCTAAGCCCGGTCTAAACCCGGTCTAAACCCGGTCTAAACCCGGTCTAAGCCCGGTCTAAACCCGGTCTAAGCCTGGTCTAAACCCGGTCTAAACCCGGTCTAAACCAGGTCTAAACCCGGTCTAAACCCGGTCTAAGCCCGGTCTAAGCCCGGTCTAAACCCGGTCTAAGCCCGGTCTAAGCCCGGTCTAAGCCCGGTCTAAACCCGGTCTAAGCCCGGTCTAAACCCGGTCTAAACCCGGTCTAAACCCGGTCTAAGCCCGGTCTAAGCCCGGTCTAAGCCCGGTCTAAGCCCGGTCTAAACCCGGTCTAAGCCCGGTCTAAACCCGGTCTAAACCCGGTCTAAGCCCGGTCTAAACCCGGTCTAAGCCCGGTCTAAGCCCGGTCTAAACCCGGTCTAAACCCGGTCTAAACCCGGTCTAAGCCCGGTCTAAGCCCGGTCTAAACCCGGTCTAAACCCGGTCTAAACCCGGTCTAAACCCGGTCTGTTCCAGACTTGTCCCAGAAGAAGAGCGACCTGAGGGTTTGTGACTCGGGGACGTGTCGTTTTGGAGGAACCTGCAGAGAAAACGGAGCCGACATCAAATGTGTCTGTCAGTTCCACGTGAGTACGGGAGGGCATCCGGGTCAAACGCACATGAGTACGGGAGGGCATCTGGGTCAAACGCACACAAGTACAGGAGGGCATCTGGGTCAAACGCACACACATGAGTACGGGAGGGCATCTGGGTCAAACGCACACACATGAGTACGGGAGGGCATCTGGGTCAAACGCACACACACGAGTACGGGAGGGCATCTGGGTCAAACGCACACACACGAGTACGGGAGGGCATCCGGGTCAAGCGCACTAACGCGTCTCTCCTCAGTGCCATAAGAAGTACGTCCCCGTGTGCGGCTCGAACGGCGACACGTATCAGAACGAGTGTTTCCTGAGACGAGCCGCCTGCAAAAAGCAACGAGCCATAAGCACCGTGTCCCAGGGAGCCTGCGACCAGGGTAAGACCAGACCGGGGCCGGACCGGGGCAGGACCCGGTTAGGGTTTGACCTGGTTTAGTCCCGGTTTAGTCCCGGTTTAGTCCCGGTTTAGTCCCGGTTTAGTCCCGGTTTAGTTCTAACTGTGACTCTGCTCCTCAGACGGAGGCTCAGGATCTGCAGACGGAGGTGAGACACTTTCACTTTAATCATAATAATAATGATAATAATAATGTAAATAATGATAAAATAATAATAATAATATAATAATAATAATGAGAATAATAATAATAATAATAATATCTTGTTTCTTCAGATGACGAAGGCTCCGGACGCGGGAAAAAAGTCTCTAAATGTGGAAACTGCAAATACGGAGCCGAGTGCGACGAAGACTCAGAGGATCTGATGTAAGACCAGGACTGAACCAGGACTGAACCAGGACTGAACCAGGACTGAACCAGGACTGAACCAGGACTGAACCAGGACTGAACCAGGACTA
This sequence comes from Odontamblyopus rebecca, assembly GCA_030686955.1. Taxonomy (NCBI): domain Eukaryota; kingdom Metazoa; phylum Chordata; class Actinopteri; order Gobiiformes; family Gobiidae; genus Odontamblyopus; species Odontamblyopus rebecca. The sequence continues at coordinate 32,515,412 of CM060674.1, forward strand.
AACCAGGACTAAACCAGGACTAAACCAGGACTGAACCAGGACTGAACCAGGACTAAACCAGGACTGAACCAGGACTGAACCAGGACTAAACCAGGACTGAACCAGGACTGAACCAGGACTGAACCAGGACTAAACCAGGACTAAACCAGGACTGAACCAGGACTAAACCAGGACTAAACCAGGACTGAACCAGGACTGAACCAGGACTGAACCTGGACTGAACCAGGACTGAACCAGGACTGAACCAGGACTAAACCAGGACTGAACCAGGACTGAACCAGGACTGAACCTGGACTGAACCAGGACTGAACCAGGACTGAACCAGGACTAAACCAGGACTGAACCAGGACTAAACCAGGACTAAACCAGGACTAAACCAGGACTGAACCAGGACTGAACCAGGACTGAACCAGGACTAAACCAGGACTAAACCAGGACTGAACCAGGACTAAACCAGGACTAAACCAGGACTGAACCAGGACTAAACCAGGACTGAACCAGGACTGAACCAGGACTAAACCAGGACTGAACCAGGACTGAACCAGGACTAAACCAGGACTGAACCAGGACTGAACCAGGACTAAACCAGGACTAAACCAGGACTGAACCAGGACTAAACCAGGACTGAACCTGGACTGAACCAGGACTAAACCAGGACTGAACCAGGACTGAACCAGGACTGAACCAGGACTGAACCAGGACTAAACCAGGACTAAACCAGGACTGAACCAGGACTAAACCAGGACTAAACCAGGACTGAACCAGGACTAAACCAGGACTGAACCAGGACTGAACCAGGACTAAACCAGGACTGAACCAGGACTGAACCAGGACTAAACCAGGACTGAACCAGGACTGAACCAGGACTAAACCAGGACTGAACCAGGACTGAACCAGGACTAAACCAGGACTAAACCAGGACTGAACCAGGACTAAACCAGGACTGAACCAGGACTAAACCAGGACTGAACCTGGACTGAACCAGGACTAAACCAGGACTGAACCAGGACTGAACCAGGACTGAACCAGGACTGAACCAGGACTAAACCAGGACTGAACCAGGACTAAACCAGGACTGAACCAGGACTGAACCAGGACTAAACCAGGACTGAATATGGACTGAACCAGGACTAAACCAGGACTGAACCAGGACTGAACCAGGACTAAACCCGGTCTAACCCGGTCTCTGCAGATGCATGTGTAACATCGTGTGTAACGGGCACAATGAAAACCCCGTGTGCGGCAGCGACGGCGACACTTACCCGACTCCCTGCCACGTCCGCGAGGCCTCCTGCCTCAAGCAGACCAAGATCGACATCCGCCACGTGGGCCGCTGCGCCGGTACGCCAGATGCCCTCCCACCCTGCCCCGCGTGTGCCAGATGCCCTCCCACCCTGCCCCGCGTGTGCCAGATGCCCTCCCACCCTGCCCCGCGTGTGCCAGATGCCCTCCCACCCTGCCCCGTGTGTGCCAGATGCCCTCCCACCCTGCCCCGCGTGTGCCAGATGCCCTCCCACCCTGCCCCGCGTGTGCCAGATGCCCTCCTACCCTGCCCCGCGTGTGCCAGATGCCCTCCCACCCTGCCCCGCGTGTGCCAGATGCCCTCCCACCCTGCCCCGCGTGTGCCAGATGCCCTCCCACCCTGCCCCGCGTGTGCCAGATGCCCTCCCACCCTGCCCCGTGTGTGCCAGATGCCCTCCCACCCTGCCCCGTGTGTGCCAGATGCCCTCCCACCCTGCCCCGTGTGTGCCAGATGCCCTCCCACCCTGCCCCGTGTGTGCCAGATGCCCTCCCCGTGTGTCAGAGTGTGTCAGATGCCCTCCCCGTGTGTCAGAGTGTGTCAGATGCCCTCCCCGTGGGTCAGAGTGTGTCAGATGCCCTCCCCGTGTGTCAGAGTGTGTCAGATGCCCTCCCCGTGTGTCAGATTGTGTCAGATGCCCTCCCCGTGTGTCAGAGTGTGTCAGATGCCCTCCCCGTGTGTCAGAGTGTGTCAGATGCCCTCCCCGTGTGTCAGAGTGTGTCAGATGCCCTCCCCGTGTGTCAGAGTGTGTCAGATGCCCTCCCCGTGTGTCAGAGTGTGTCAGATGCCCTCCCCGTGTGTCAGAGTGTGTCAGATGCCCTCCCCGTGTGTCAGAGTGTGTCAGATGCCCTCCCCGTGTGTCAGAGTGTGTCAGATGCCCTCCCCGTGGGTCAGAGTGTGTCAGATGCCCTCCCCGTGTGTCAGAGTGTGTCAGATGCCCTCCCGTGTGTCAGAGTGTGTCAGATGCCCTCCCCGTGTGTCAGAGTGTGTCAGATGCCCTCCCCGTGTGTCAGAGTGTGTCAGATGCCCTCCCCGTGGGTCAGAGTGTGTCAGATGCCCTCCCTCTGCTGGACAGTGTCAGTTTTACGTTACATTATGTTTGTTTTGTTCTTCAGATAAAAACAGGAAAGACGACGGCTCCAAGGTCAAACCCGACGTTTACGGTAAGAACTGGGACATCTGTGTGTCAGATGCCCTCCCCGTGTGTCAGATGCCCTCCCCGTGTGTCAGATGCCCTCCCTCTGTGTCAGATGCCCTCCCCGTGTGTCAGATGCCCTCCCCGTGTGTCAGATGCCCTCCCCGTGTGTCAGATGCCCTCCCTGTGTGTCAGATGCCCTCCCTGTGTGTCAGATGCCCTCCCTGTGTGTCAGATGCCCTCCCCGTGTGTCAGATGCCCTCCCTGTGTGTCAGATGCCCTCTCCGTGTGTCAGATGCCCTCCCTGTGTGTCAGATGCCCTCTCCGTGTGTCAGATGCCCTCCCTGTGTGTCAGATGCCCTCCCCGTGTGTCAGATGCCCTCCCTGTGTGTCAGATGCCCTCCCTGTGTGTCAGATGCCCTCCCATCCTCCTTCATGAGTGTTTTTTCCTGAATATTCTGTGTTTTTACTTTTAGCCGTGTCCAAACCCGGCGAGGGGGAGGGGCTTCCTGAGAGCCCCGCCCCCTGTCCTGACGACTACGCCCAGTTCTGTGAACACGGACAGTGCGAGATGAGGCTGAACCTGCCCACCTGCCGGTAAGACCCGAACCAGGACTGAACCAGGACTAAACTGGGGCCGAACCGGGTCTAAACCAGGTCTAAACCAGGAGTGAACCGGGACTAAACGGGGACTAAACCAGGACTAAACTAAGACTGAACTGGGACTGAACTGGGACTAAACCGGGACTAAACCAGGACTGAACCAGGTCTAAACCAAGACTAAACTGGTACTGAACCAGGTCTAAATCAGGTCTAACCGGGTCTGTTCTTGGGTCTTTTCTGGGGTCCGTCCTGCAGGTGTGAGGCGGCGTACGGGGGCTCTCAGTGTGACCAGCTCCTGGACTTTAACATCCTCTACGTCGTCCCCAGTGGCCAAAAGCTGCACTACGTCCTGATCGCCGCCATCATCGGCGCCGTGCAGATCGCCGTGATCGTGGCCGTCGTCATGTGCTTCACCAGGTACTTCCCCCGCCGAGGTCCGGAGCACAGAACAGACGGGCGTTTGGATCAGGAGCACAGAACAGACGGGCGTTTAGATCAGGAGCACAGAAGAGACGGGCATTTGGATCAGACGGGCGTTTGGATCAGGAGCACAGAACAGACGGGCGTTTGGATCAGGAGCACAGAACAGACGGGCGTTTGGATCAGGAGCACAGAACAGACGGGCGTTTGGATCAGGAGCACAGAACAGACGGGCGTTTGGATCAGACGGGCGTTTGGATCAGACGGGCGTCTGGATCAGACGGGCGTTTGGATCAGACGGGCGTCTGGATCAGACGGGCGTTTGGATCAGACGGGTGTCTGGATCAGACGGGCGTCTGGATCAGACGGGCGTTTAGATCAGGAGCACAGAACAGACGGGCGTTTAGAACAGACGGGCGTTTGGATCAGACGGGCGTTTGGATCAGACGGGCGTTTGGATCAGACGGGCGTTTGGATCAGACGGGCGTTTGGATCAGACGGGCGTCTGGATCAGACGGGCGTTTAGAACAGACGGGCGTTTAGAACAGACGGGCGTTTAGAACAGACGGGCGTTTGGATCAGACGGGCGTTTGGATCAGACGCCCTCTGAACAGGAAGTGAATCCTGGAAGAATAAAAACAGAATTTCTTAGAGCCGTCGTGGAAACATGAAAACATAAATAACGCCACAGTTTGTCCAAAACGGGTTTGAAATGAACAGTTTCTTTGTTCTTCAGAAAATCAGAATCACTAAATCGTCCTTGTTGACAAATAAGAACCAAAACAGCTTCTTCATCTTCAGCTTATTGTTTTTCTGTCGTTTTGCAAAGTCTATTTTGTTTTTGAGCTCCAAATAGTTTCAGCTGTTCCCACTTTGCTCCAAAAGTGAAAAACGACCTGTGTCAGATGCCCTCCTGTGTGTCAGATGCCCTCCCCGTGTGTCAGATGCCCTCCCCGTGTGTCAGATGCCCTCCTGTGTGTCAGATGCCCTCCCCGTGTGTCAGATGCCCTCCCCGTGTGTCAGATGCCCTCCCCGTGTGTCAGATGCCCTCCCTGTGTGTCAGATGCCCTCCCTGTGTGTCAGATGCCCTCTCTGTGTGTCAGATGCCCTCCCCGTGTGTCAGATGCCCTCCCTGTGTGTCAGATGCCCTCCCTGTGTGTCAGATGCCCTCCCTGTGTGTCAGATGCCCTCTCTGTGTGTCAGATGCCCTCCCTGTGTGTCAGATGCCCTCCCTGTGTGTCAGATGCCCTCCCCGTGTGTCAGATGCCCTCCCCGTGTGTCAGATGCCCTCCCCGTGTGTCAGATGCCCTCCCTGTGTGTCAGATGCCCTCCCTGTGTGTCAGATGCCCTCCCTGTGTGTCAGATGCCCTCCCTGTGTGTCAGATGCCCTCCCGTGGCCCTGACCTGGTGCGTCTCTGTTTCAGGCGGTGTAATAAGTCGAAGCGCGGCCGTCGGCAGAAGCAGCACCTCGGTCACTTCCCGTCGGGGACGTCGTCACGGATGATGTGAGGCTCCGCCCGCAGAGGATGATGTCACTTCCTGTCCCCCTGGCGTTTTTTTTTACTCGTGTTTGGACCTGGGACTGACCTCGCGCCGCCGTTTCCTCTCCTCCCACCGGTTCCTCTGAGGCCTTATCTGCTGCCGTCGTGTTTTTGTTCCGGGCACCGAGGATCCGACCCGGAGACGCAGAGCGTGAACGCCAACTCCAACGCGCCAACGCCAACTCCAACGCGCCAACGCCAACACACCAACACACCAACGCACCAACGTCTCATTTCTAACGCTTTTCACTCACAACAGAGCAGCTACAGCTAAAGGTTATTCTACGGACTAATCTAAGGCTGAACCAGGACTAAACCAGGACTAAACTAGGACTAAACCAGGACCAAGTCAGGACCAAGTCAGGTCTAAACCAGGGGCAAAACCACTGATTAACCAGGGGATAAAAAGGTACTAAGTCTATATCAGTGCTTAGTTTAAACCAGGACTAAACCAGGACTAAACCGGGACTAAACCGGGACTAAACCGGGACTAAACCGGGACTAAACCGGGACTAAACCAGGACTAAACCGGGACTAAACCAGGACTAAACCAGGTCTAGATTGCAGCGCGCCTCTTTTCTCGTCCAGATTCTGTGTTCTAGTGTAAATAAACATTTTGAGCCTCTGTATTTATTTCTCGATGAAGAATGGACTGTGTTTTTCTGTGGACTCGAGTTTGGACCAATCAGGGGCCAGCGTCGGGTCTCTGGGCCAATCAGGGGCCAGCGTCGGGTCTCTGGGCCAATCAGGGGCCAGCGTCGGGTCTCTGGGCCAATCAGGGGCCAGCGTCGGGTCTCTGGGCCAATCAGGGGCCAGCGTGGGGCCTCTGGGCCAATCAGGGGCCAGCGTGGGGCCTCTGGGCCAATCAGGGGCCAGCGTGGGGCCTCTGGGCCAATCAGGGGCCAGCGTGGGGCCTCTGCGTCTCCCTCGGTCCCGTTTGAGTTTGTGAAAACCAAATGAAGCTGTGTTTTTTACTCTGGACTTCAGATTTATAGTTTGAATTCTCTTTTTTATGATTTTGTAAGATTTCTGATACAGACGTTTGAAGTGTTTCTGACTGAAGCTGAAGCTGACGATGCCACGTGTGACCAGCGGGGGCAGCACAGGGGCGGGTTTAAAGCTGCACTGCGGAACTTTCCTGGTGGAGCGACACAGGTTTGTCTCGTGCGTTCATGTTCCAGAGTGTGGCTTTAAGCGGACGTATCGAGCTGTAACGTGTAAAGGTTTAATGCCGCACTGTGGGACATTTCGCAGTGCAGCTTTAAGGAACATTCAGATCCAAATGTTTCTCTGTTTAGTCTCAAACCGGACCAGGACCAAGACCAGGACCAAGACCAGGACCAGGACCAAGACCAGGACCAAGACCAAGACCAGGACCAAGAGCAGGACCAGGACCAAGACCAGGACCAAGAGCAGAACCAGGACCAAGACCAGGACCAAGACCAAGACCAGGACCAGGACCAGGACCAAGAGCAGGACCAGGACCAAGACCAGGACCAGGACCAAGACCAGGACCAAGAGCAGGACCAGGACCAAGACCAGGACCAAGACCAAGACCAGGACCAAGACCAGGACCAAGACCAAGACCAGGACCAAGAGCAGGACCAGGACCAAGACCAGGACCAAGAGCAGAACCAGGACCAAGACCAGGACCAAGACCAAGACCAGGACCAGGACCAGGACCAAGAGCAGGACCAGGACCAAGACCAGGACCAGGACCAAGACCAGGACCAAGAGCAGGACCAGGACCAAGACCAGGACCAAGACCAAGACCAGGACCAAGACCAGGACCAAGACCAAGACCAGGACCAAGAGCAGGACCAGGACCAAGACCAGGACCAAGAGCAGAACCAGGACCAAGACCAGGACCAAGACCAAGACCAGGACCAGGACCAGGACCAAGAGCAGGACCAGGACCAAGACCAGGACCAGGACCAAGACCAGGACCAAGAGCAGGACCAGGACCAAGACCAGGACCAAGACCAAGACCAGGACCAGGACCAAGTCCAGGACCAAGACCAGGACCAAGACCAAGACCAGGACCAGGACCAAGACCAGGACCAAGAGCAGGACCAGGACCAGGACCAAGACCAGGACCAAGAGTAGGACCAGGACCAAGACCAGGACCAGGACCAAGACCAAAAGACCAGGACCAGGACCAAGATCAGGACCAAGACCAAGAGCAGGACCAAGACCAGGACCAAGACCAAGACCAGGACCAGGACCAAGACCAGGACCAAGACCAGGACCAGGACCAAGACCAGGACCAAGACCAAGACCAGGACCAAGAGCAGGACCAGGACCAAGACCAGGACCAAGAGCAGAACCAGGACCAAGACCAAAAGACCAGGACCAGGACCAAGATCAGGACCAAGACCAGGACCAAGACCAGGACCAAAAGACCAGGACCAAGATCAGGACCAAGACCAGGACCAAAAGACCCGAACCAAGACCAGGACCAAAAGACCAGGACCAAGATCAGGACCAAGACCAGGACTAGGTCTAAGTTAAGGCGCATTCTCTGTGCTCCAGAAAAACGAACCAAGACGGTCAAAGCCTCAAAGACGTCACAAAACCCGGACTAAACCTGGTCTAAACCTGGACTAAACCTGGACTAAACCAGGACTAAACCTGGACTAAACCTGGACTAAACCTGGACTAAACCCGGACTAAACCTGGTCTAAACCCGGACTAAACCAGGACTAAACCAGGACTAAACCCGGACTAAACCCGGACTAAACCAGGACTAAACCTGGACTAAACCCGGACTAAACCTGGTCTAAACCCGGACTAAACCAGGACTAAACCAGGACTAAACCCGGACTAAACCAGGACTAAACCTGGACTAAACCTGGACTAAACCTGGACTAAACCAGGACTAAACCTGGACTAAACCAGGACTAAACCAGGACTAAACCTGGACTAAACCTGGACTAAACCTGGTCTAAACCCGGACTAAACCAGGACTAAACCAGGACTAAACCCGGACTAAACCAGGACTAAACCAGGACTAAACCTGGACTAAACCAGGACTAAACCCGGACTAAACCAGGACTAAACCTGGTCTAAACCTGGACTAAACCTGGACTAAACCAGGACTAAACCTGGACTAAACCTGGACTAAACCTGGACTAAACCCGGACTAAACCTGGTCTAAACCCGGACTAAACCAGGACTAAACCAGGACTAAACCCGGACTAAACCCGGACTAAACCCGGACTAAACCAGGACTAAACCTGGACTAAACCCGGACTAAACCTGGTCTAAACCCGGACTAAACCAGGACTAAACCAGGACTAAACCCGGACTAAACCAGGACTAAACCTGGACTAAACCTGGACTAAACCTGGACTAAACCAGGACTAAACCTGGACTAAACCAGGACTAAACCAGGACTAAACCTGGACTAAACCTGGACTAAACCAGGACTAAACCTGGACTAAACCAGGACTAAACCTGGTCTAAACCCGGACTAAACCAGGACTAAACCAGGACTAAACCCGGACTAAACCAGGACTAAACCTGGACTAAACCTGGACTAAACCAGGACTAAACCTGGACTAAACCTGGACTAAACCTGGACTAAACCAGGACTAAACCTGGACTAAACCCGGACTAAACCTGGGATGAAACCACTGATAAACCAGGACTAGACTAGGACCAAAGCAGGTTTGCCCCAGGACTAAACAGAGCCGTGCGGATCTCTGGGGCAGATCTCTGGGGCAGATCTCTGGGGCAGATCTCGGGGCGGATCTCTGGGGCAGATCTCTGGGGCAGATCTCTGGGGCAGATCTCGGGGCAGATCTCTGGGGCAGATCTCGGGGCAGATCTCGGGGCAGATCTCGGGGCAGATCTCTGGGGCAGATCTCTGGGGCAGATCTCGGGGCAGATCTCGGGGCAGATCTGGTCTCTGTGCTTGTGCTGCCCCCACTGGCTGTGGTGGGAACTGCTGGTACGAAGTCTTTGGCTGTTTTTATCTGCGTAGAGAAGCTAGGCCTCGATAAGCTGTTAGCCGCCGCGCCGCTAACGGGCAGGGGCGCCGTGGCGACGGGGCGGGCGCCGTGGCGACGGGGCGGGCGCCGTGGCGACGGGGCGGGCGCCGTGGCGACGGGGCGGGCGCCGTGGCGACGGGGCGGGTCACATGTTTACGGTAGATGTGGTGATGCATGACGTGTCGTTCAGTGCTGTAGATCAATAAACTAAATTATAACCTGTTTCCAACTGTGGCTCATTTCACTGCTGCTGTTCCTGCCCCCTCACCAGGAGGCGACAGGTTCAACTCTCCCCCTCACCAGGAGGCGACAGGTTCAACTCTCTGCCCCCTCACCAGGAGGCGACAGGTTCAACTCTCCCCCTCACCAGGAGGCGACAGGTTCAACTCTCCCCCTCACCAGGAGGCGACAGGTTCAACTCTCTGCCCCCTCACCAGGAGGCGACAGGTTCAACTCTCCCCCTCACCAGGAGGCGACAGGTTCAACTCTCCCCCTCACCAGGAGGCGACAGGTTCAACTCTCCCCCTCACCAGGAGGCGACAGGTTCAACTCTCTGCCCCCTCACCAGGAGGCGACAGGTTCAGCTCTCTGCCCCCTCACCAGGAGGCGACAGGTTCAGCTCTCTGCCCCCTCACCAGGAGGCGACAGGTTCAACTCTCTGCCCCCTCACCAGGAGGCGACAGGTTCAACTCTCTGCCCCCTCACCAGGAGGCGACAGGTTCAGCTCTCTGCCCCCTCACCTGGAGGTGACAGGTTCAACTCTCTGCCCCCTCACCAGGAGGCGACAGGTTCAACTCTCCCCCTCACCAGGAGGCGACAGGTTCAACTCTCCCCCTCACCAGGAGGCGACAGGTTCAACTCTCTGCCCCCTCACCAGGAGGCGACAGGTTCAGCTCTCTGCCCCCTCACCAGGAGGCGACAGGTTCAACTCTCTGCCCCCTCACCAGGAGGCGACAGGTTCAACTCTCCCCCTCACCAGGAGGCGACAGGTTCAACTCTCTGCCCCCTCACCAGGAGGCGACAGGTTCAACTCTCTGCCCCCTCACCAGGAGGCGACAGGTTCAACTCTCCCCCTCACCAGGAGGTGACAGGTTCAACTCTCCCCCTCACCAGGAGGTGACAGGTTCAACTCTCCCCCTCACCAGGAGGCGACAGGTTCAGCTCTCTGCCCCCTCACCTGGAGGTGACAGGTTCAACTCTCCCCCTCACCAGGAGGTGACAGGTTCAACTCTCTGCCCCCTCACCAGGAGGCGACAGGTTCAGCTCTCTGCCCCCTCACCTGGAGGTGACAGGTTCAACTCTCCCCCTCACCAGGAGGCGACAGGTTCAACTCTCCCCCTCACCAGGAGGCGACAGGTTCAACTCTCCCCCTCACCAGGAGGCGACAGGTTCAACTCTCTGCCCCCTCACCAGGAGGCGACAGGTTCAGCTCTCTGCCCCCTCACCAGGAGGTGACAGGTTCAGCTCTCTGCCCCCTCACCAGGAGGTGACATGTTCAACTCTCTGCCCCCTCACCAGGAGGTGACAGGTTCAACTCTCCCCCTCACCAGGGTGCGACAGGTTCAACTCTCTGCCCCCTCACCAGGAGGCAACAGGTTCAGCTCTCTGCCCCCTCACCAGGAGGTGACATGTTCAACTCTCTGCCCCCTCACCAGGAGGCGACAGGTTCAACTCTCTGCCCCCTCACCAGGAGGCGACAGGTTCAGCTCTCTGCCCCCTCACCAGGAGGTGACAGGTTCAGCTCTCTGCCCCCTCACCAGGAGGTGACATGTTCAACTCTCTGCCCCCTCACCAGGAGGCGACAGGTTCAACTCTCTGCCCCCTCACCAGGAGGCGACAGGTTCAACTCTCTGCCCCCTCACCAGGAGGCGACAGGTTCAACTCTCCCCCTCACCAGGAGGCGACAGGTTCAACTCTCTGCCCCCTCACCAGGAGGTGACAGGTTCAACTCTCCCCCTCACCAGGGTGCGACAGGTTCAACTCTCTGCCCCCTCACCAGGAGGCGACAGGTTCAACTCTCCCCCTCACCAGGAGGCGACAGGTTCAACTCTCCCCCTCACCAGGAGGCGACAGGTTCAACTCTCCCCCTCACCAGGAGGCGACAGGTTCAACTCTCCCCCTCACCAGGAGGCGACAGGTTCAACTCTCTGCCCCCTCACCAGGAGGCGACAGGTTCAGCTCTCTGCCCCCTCACCAGGAGGCGACAGGTTCAACTCTCTGCCCCCTCACCAGGAGGCGACAGGTTCAACTCTCAGCCCCCTCAACACGAGCAGACAGCTTCAACAAACTGCCACCTCACCAGGAGGCGACAGGTTCAACTCTCCCCCTCACCAGGAGGCGACAGGTTCAACTCTCCCCCTCACCAGGAGGCGACAGGTTCAGCTCTCTGCCCCCTCACCAGGAGGCGACAGGTTCAACTCTCCCCCTCACCAGGAGGCGACAGGTTCAACTCTCTGCCCCCTCACCAGGAGGCGACAGGTTCAACTCTCTGCCCCCTCACCAGGAGGCGACAGGTTCAACTCTCCCCCTCACCAGGAGGTGACAGGTTCAACTCTCCCCCTCACCAGGAGGCGACAGGTTCAACTCTCCCCCTCACCAGGAGGCGACAGGTTCAGCTCTCTGCCCCCTCACCTGGAGGTGACAGGTTCAACTCTCTGCCCCCTCACCAGGAGGCGACAGGTTCAACTCTCCCCCTCACCAGGAGGCGACAGGTTCAACTCTCCCCCTCACCAGGAGGCGACAGGTTCAACTCTCTGCCCCCTCACCAGGAGGCGACAGGTTCAGCTCTCTGCCCCATCACCAGGAGGCGACATGTTCAACTCTCCCCCTCACCAGGAGGCGACAGGTTCAACTCTCTGCCCCCTCACCAGGAGGCGACAGGTTCAACTCTCTGCCCCCTCACCAGGAGGCGACAGGTTCAACTCTCCCCCTCACCAGGAGGTGACAGGTTCAACTCTCCCCCTCACCAGGAGGCGACAGGTTCAACTCTCCCCCTCACCAGGAGGCAACAGGTTCAACTCTCTGCCCCCTCACCAGGAGGCGACAGGTTCAACTCTCTGCCCCCTCACCAGGAGGCGACAGGTTCAACTCTCCCCCTCACCAGGAGGCGACAGGTTCAACTCTCCCCCTCACCAGGAGGCGACAGGTTCAACTCTCCCCCTCACCAGGAGGCGACAGGTTCAACTCTCTGCCCCCTCACCAGGAGGCTGTGGGTTCCACTCCTGTGGCACAGTGGTTAGTCTCCGCCCTCTCACCACTCCTGATCTCTGAGTGAAGTGTGCACGTGCTCCCTGTGTCACAGGACTAAACTGGGTCTAACCCAGGACTAAATCAGGACTAAACCAGGACTAAACTGGGTCTAAACCAGGCCTGAACCAGGACTAAAGGTGAACGTGTGAGTTCCTTGTTGTAAACACCAGGAAATGTGGGGAAGTGTCTTGCCTAAGGACACAACAGTTTTAGTGTGTGGCGCCCCCCTGTGGCCTCTGGAATTCTCACATCCGAATACTGACCAGAGCAGAGACCGGGTGAGCAGATACAAAAACAAATAATAATGAAATAAGTGCAGAAATAAAGAAGATATAAAAATTAATAAAATGTAAAATAGAAACATATAAAATAAATAATAAAAAATGTAAAATATAAATACATATGAAATAAATCCCCCTATGAACTAACATCAAGGACCATGACGTCCTCCTGTGGGCTCCTCACAGAGGGGGTCAGGGGGGTCAGAGGGGTCAGAGGGGTCAGAGGGGGTCAGAGGGGGTCAGGGGGGTCAGAGGGGGTCAGGGGGTCAGAGGGGTCAGAGGGGGTCAGAGGGGTCAGAGGGGTCAGGGGCTGTGAGGATTGGGCAGTAAACTGCCCCTGTGACCCAGACGGATTAAGCAGGAGAAGATGAATGGATAAATAAGAATGAAATAAATAAATGTAAATAAAATATAAATGACGATATATAAATATGAATAAAATGTAAAATCTAATTATAAATTATAACATCTGAAATAATAATAATAATAATAATAATAATACATATGCAATAAATAATAATAATGAAATAAATACAAATGAAATAAAGGAGCACGTATAAAATGACCCTTTCCTTCCTGCGTGAATGTGGTGAGTGGTTCTGTTCAGGGGTCGCACCTGTCAGTCTGTCCCAGGGCAGAGGGACTGAAGCAGGACTAAAACTGCCCCTGTTACCCCCCCGGGCCCCTGTTACCCCCTGTCCCCGCCCCCTGTGCCCCCGGGCCCCTGTTACCCCTTGTGCCCCCGGGCCCCTGTTACCCCCTGTCCCCGCCCCCTGTGCCCCCGGGCCCCTCCTCTCCTCCTCCTCTGCGGTGTCACTTTCCCTCGGCTCATTTCAGACCCGGGGCCCCTCAGGTCGGATCTGCGGCTCCCGTCTCGGCCCTGATTTTACCTCCCAAGGATTTAAAACGTAGATTAGTGTTTTTTCTGACCTTCACCTCCGTTTGGCTCCAGTTCGTCTCCACTCTTTGCCCCGCTGCTGCAGTCGGACGCGTCGGGTGCGGGTCGTGGGTCTTGGGCGTGACCCGGGATGGCGGAGCGAGCGGGCGAGGAGGCGGCGGGCGGCGTGATGGCGCTGCTGGAGCGGGTGGCGGCGCTGGTGGACGGGGTGCAGGCGACGCAGGCCCGGATGGAGGAGCGTCAGGCGGAGCTGGAGAACACGGTGAAGAGCATCCAGAGCGACATCGTCAAACTGACCAACGACCACGCCAACAGCAGCGCCACCGTCACCCGCCTCCTCGACAAGACCCGCAAAGTGTCCCGGCACGTGAAGGACGTCCGGGTCCGGGTCGAGGCCCAGAACCTCCGGGTCAAGAAGGTGGAGGCCACACAGGGCGACCTGCTCGCCAAGAACAAGTTCAGAGTCGTCATCTACCAGGTCAGGACTGGACCGGGACTGGACCGGGACTGGACCGGGACTGGACCGGGACTGGACCGGGACTGGACCGGGACTGGACCGGGACTAAACCGGGACTAGACCGGGACTAAACCGGGACTGGACCGGGACTAAACCGGGACTAGACCGTGACTGGACCGGGACTGGACCGGGACTGGACCGGGACTGGACCGGGACTGGACCGGGACTGGACCGGGACTAAACCGGGACTGGACCGGGACTAAACCGGGACTGGACCAGGACTAAACCGGGACTAGACCGTGACTGGACCGGGACTGGACCGGGACTGGACCGGGACTAAACAGGGACTGGACGGCAACTGGACCGGGACTAAACCGGGACTGGACCGGGACTGGACCGGGACTGGACCGGGACTGGACCGAGACTGGAGTGGGACTGGACCGGGACTAAACCGGGACTGGACCGGGACTGGACCGGGACTGGACCGGGACTGGACCGGGACTAAACCGGGACTGGACCGGGACTGGACCGGGACTAAACCGGGACTGGACCAGGATTAAACCGGGACTGGACCGTGACTGGACCGGGACTGGACCGGGACTGGACCGGGACTAAACAGGGACTGGACGGCAACTGGACCGGGACTAAACCGGGACTGGACCAGGACTGGACCGACTGGACCGACTGGACCGAGACTGGAGTGGGACTGGACCGGGACTAAACCGGGACTGGACCGGGACTGGACCGACTAAACCGGGACTGGACCAGGACTAAACCGGGACTAGACCGTGACTGGACCGACTGGACCGACTGGACCGACTAAACAGGGACTGGACGGCAACTGGACCGACTAAACCGACTGGACCGACTGGACCGACTGACCGACTGGACCGAGACTGGAGTGGGACTGGACCGACTAAACCGACTGGACCGACTGGACCGACTGACCGACTGGACCGACTAAACCGACTGGACCGACTGACCGACTAAACCGGGACTGGACCAGGATTAAACCGGGACTGGACCGTGACTGGACCGGGACTGGACCGACTGGACCGACTAAACAGGGACTGGACGGCAACTGGACCGACTAAACCGACTGGACCGACTGACCGACTGGACCGACTGACCGAGACTGGAGTGGGACTGGACCGGGACTAAACCGACTGGACCGACTGGACCGACTGGACCGACTGACCGACTGGACCGGGACTAAACCGGGACTGGACCAGGATTAAACCGGGACTGGACCGTGACTGGACCGGGACTGGACCGGGACTGGACCAGGACTGGACCGGGACTAAACAGGGACTGGACCGCAACTGGACCGGGACTGGACCGGGACTAAACCGGGACTGGACCGGGACTAAACCGGGACTAAACTGGGACTGGACCGCGACTGGACCGGGACTGGACTGGGACTAAACCAGGACTGGACCGGGACTAAACCGGGACTAAACTGGGACTGGACCGCGACTGGACCGGGACTGGACCGGGACTAAACCGGGACTGGACCGGGACTAAACCGGGACTGGACCGCGACTGGACCGGGACTAAACCAGGACTGGACCGGGACTAAACCGGGACTAAACTGGGACTGGACTGCGACTGGACCGGGACTGGACCGGGACTGGACCGGGACTAAACTGGGACTAGACCGCGACTGGACCGGGACTGGACCGGGACTAAACCGGGACTGGACCGGGACTGGATCGCGACTGGACCGGGACTGGACCGGGACTGGACCGGGACTAAACCGGGACTGGACCGGGACTGGACCGCGTGTGGACCGCGACTGGACCGGGACTGGACCGGGACTGGACCGGGATTGGACCGGGACTAGACCGGGACTAAACCGGGACTAAACCGGGACTAAACCGGGACTAAACCGGGACTAAACTGGGACTAAACCGGGACTAGACCGGGACTGAACCAGGACTAAACCAGGATTAAACCAGGATTGTCTAAAAGCTTCTTCTTCTTTCAGAGTGTCAGATCCAGAGACAATAGACACTTTTAATCCTGAAATCCATAAATCCTGGTTTGGTTCATGTTTAGTCTGGTCGTAGACCTGGTTTAGACCTGGTTTAGACCTGGTTTAGTCCTGGTTCAGTCCTGGCTTGGACCCAGATGCATGTTTAAATCTGCTTTACATTATATTGAGCCTGCACCTCGTTTAGAGCCTTCGTCAGACCCTCTGGACTGCAAATGGTCCAGGTTTAGTCCTGGTTCAGTTCTGATGTAGTCCCTAGTTCAGGTACCAGTTTGATCACTGGTTTAGTCCCGGTTTAGTCCTGGTTTAGTCCCGGTTTAGTCCTGGTTTTACAGTTGGGCCTTGGCCGCAGCTGTTGTGGTTATTTTGGAGCTGGAGCGGCTCCATCTCAGAAACAGAACACCTCAGATCAGTTTGAGCAAAAATACGATCGACTATTCTCACTGCAGCAGCGCTGTGGAAGTCCTGGTTCAGTCCTGGTTTAGTCCTGGTTCAGTCCTGGTTTAGTCCTGGTTCAGTCCTGGTTTAGTCCTGGTTCAGTCCTGGTTCAGTCCTGGTTCAGTCCTGGTTTAGTCCTGGTTTAGTCCTGGTTCAGTCCTGGTTCAGTCCTGGTTTAGTCCTGGTTTAGTCCTGGTTCAGTCCTGGTTCAGTCCTGGTTTAGTCCTGGTTTAGTCCTGGTTCAGTCCTGGTTCAGTCCTGGTTTAATCCTGGTTCAGTCCTGGTTTAATCCTGGTTCAGTCCTGGTTTAGTCCTGGTTCAGTCCTGGTTTAGTCCTGGTTTAGTCCTGGTTCAGTCCTGGTTCAGTCCTGGTTCAGTCCTGGTTTAGTCCTGGTTTAGTCCTGGTTTAGTCCTGGTTTAGTCCTGGTTTAGTCCTGGTTTAATCCTGGTTTAATCCTGGTTCAGTCCTGGTTCAGTCCTGGTTCAGTCCTGGTTCAGTCCTGGTTTAGTCCTGGTTTAGTCCTGGTTTAATCCTGGTTTAATTCTGGTTCAGTCCTGGTTCAGTCCTGGTTCAGTCCTGGTTTAATCCTGGTTCAGTCCTGGTTTAATCCTGGTTCAGTCCTGGTTTAGTCCTGGTTCAGTCCTGGTTTAGTCCTGGTTCAGTCCTGGTTCAGTCCTGGTTCAGTCCTGGTTTAGTCCTGGTTCAGTCCTGGTTCAGTCCTGGTTCAGTCCTGGTTTAGTCCTGGTTCAGTCCTGGTTCAGTCCTGGTTTAGTCCTGGTTTAGTCCTGGTTCAGTCCTGGTTCAGTCCTGGTTTAGTCCTGGTTTAGTCCTGGTTTAGTCCTGGTTTAATCCTGGTTTAATTCTGGTTCAGTCCTGGTTCAGTCCTGGTTCAGTCCTGGTTTAATCCTGGTTCAGTCCTGGTTCAGTCCTGGTTCAGTCCTGGTTTAATCCTGGTTCAGTCCTGGTTCAGTCCTGGTTTAGTCCTGGTTTAGTCCTGGTTCAGTCCTGGTTCAGTCCTGGTTTAGTCCTGGTTTAGTCCTGGTTTAGTCCTGGTTTAGTCCTGGTTTAATCCTGGTTTAATCCTGGTTCAGTCCTGGTTCAGTCCTGGTTCAGTCCTGGTTTAGTCCTGGTTTAGTCCTGGTTCAGTCCTGGTTCAGTCCTGTTTCAGTCCTGGTTTAATCCTGGTTCAGTCCTGGTCCTGGTTCAGTCCTGGTTCAGTCCTGGTTTAGTCCTGGTTCAGTCCTGGTTCAGTCCTGGTTTAATCCTGGTTCAGTCCTGGTCCTGGTTCAGTCCTGGTTCAGTCCTGGTTCAGTCCTGGTTCAGTCCTGGTTTAGTCCTGGTTCAGTCCTGGTTCAGTCCTGGTTCAGTCCTGGTTCAGTCCTGGTTTAGTCCTGGTTTAGTCCTGGTTTAGTCCTGGTTCAGTCCTGGTTCAGTCCTGGTTCAGTCCTGGTTTAGTCCTGGTTCAGTCCTGGTTCAGTCCTGGTTCAGTCCTGGTTTAGTCCTGGTTTAGTCCTGGTTCAGTCCTGGTTCAGTCCTGGTTTAATCCTGGTTCAGTCCTGGTCCTGGTTCAGTCCTGGTTCAGTCCTGGTTTAGTCCTGGTTCAGTCCTGGTTCAGTCCTGGTTCAGTCCTGGTTCAGTCCTGGTTCAGTCCTGGTTCAGTCCTGGTTCAGTCCTGGTTCAGTCCTGGTTCAGTCCTGGTTCAGTCCTGGTTCAGTCCTGGTTCAATCCTGGTTCAGTCCTGGTTTAGTCCTGGTTTAGACCTGGTTCAGTCCTGGTTTAATCCTGGTTCAGTCCTGGTCCTGGTTCAGTCCTGGTTTAGTCCTGGTTCAGTCCTGGTTCAGTCCTGGTTCAATCCTGGTTCAATCCTGGTTCAGTCCTGGTTTAGTCCTGGTTTAGACCTGGTTCAGTCCTGGTTTAATCCTGGTTCAGTCCTGGTCCTGGTTCAGTCCTGGTTTAATCCTGGTTCAGTCCTGGTCCTGGTTCAGTCCTGGTTTAGTCCTGGTTCAGTCCTGGTTTAGTCCTGGTTCAGTCCGATGTTGATTCGTATTGAATTGAAAATCCAAAGTAAATCTGCTCACAGTCCAATAATCTGCAGCGTCACAATATCTGAACCTCAAGTGTCTCTGTTTAAATGAACAGTTCTGATGCAGAAACAGCTAAAACACAGAGGGAACTACATAGACCATGATCCTTTGCTCCGTTTCAGTGTAGAAAACAGAGGGAACTACATAGACCATGATCCTTTGCTCCGTTTCAGTGCAGAAAACAGAGGGAACTACATAGACCATGATCCTTTGCTCCGTTTCAGTGCAGAAAACAGAGGGAACTACATAGACCATGATCCTTTGCTCCGTTTCAGTGTAGAAAACAGAGGGAACTACATAGACCATGATCCTTTGCTCCGTTTCACTGCAGAAAACAGAGGGAACTACATAGACCATGATCCTTTGCTCCGTTTCAGTGCAGAAAACAGAGGGAACTACATAGACCATGATCCTTTGCTCTGTTTCAGTGTAGAAAACAGAGGGAACTACATAGACCATGATCCTTTGCTCCGTTTCAGTGCAGAAAACAGAGGGAACTACATAGACCATGATCCTTTGCTCTGTTTCAGTGTAGAAAACAGAGGGAACTACATAGACCATGATCCTTTGCTCCGTTTCACTGCAGAAAACAGAGGGAACTACATAGACCATGATCCTTTGCTCCGTTTCAGTGCAGAAAACAGAGGGAACTACATAGACCATGATCCTTTGCTCTGTTTCAGTGCAGAAAACAGAGGGAACTACATAGACCATGATCCTTTGCTCCGTTTCAGTGCAGAAAACAGAGGGAACTACATAGACCATGATCCTTTGCTCCGTTTCAGTGTAGAAAACAGAGGGAACTACATAGACCATGATCCTTTGCTCCGTTTCACTGCAGAAAACAGAGGGAACTACATAGACCATGATCCTTTGCTCTGTTTCAGTGCAGAAAACAGAGGGAACTACATAGACCATGATCCTTTGCTCCGTTTCAGTGTAGAAAACAGAGGGAACTACATAGACCATGATCCTTTGCTCCGTTTCAGTGCAGAAACATGAAGAAATAACTGTTCTAACACTTTTACATCTTCATTCTGTGGATTAAGTCTGTGAAGCATTTTTAGAGGAAAAAGTGGCAGATTCACAGTTTTCTATTGTCATAAATCTGGAACAGAGAGATGGAATAAGAAGGAACGAGAGAAAGAAAAAGAACGAATGAAAGTAAGAAAACGAAAAAGAACGAACGAAAGTAAGAAAGAACGAAAAAGAAAAAATTAAAGAACTAAAGCAAGAATGTAAAAGAAAGAAGTAAACAATGAATGAAAGAAAAAGAAAACAAAGAAAGAACACCCCGAGTATCGTATCGTGACACCCCGAGTATCGCATCGTGACACCCCGAGTATCGCATCGTGACACCCCGAGTATCGTATCGTGACACCCCGAGTATCGCATCGTGACACCCCGAGTATCGCATCGTGACACCCCGAGTATCGTATCGTGACACCCCGAGTATCGCATCGTGACACCCAGTGTCGCATCGTGACACCAGTGTCGCATCGTGACACCCCAGTGTCGTGTCGTGACACCCCAGTGTATCGCGTGACACCCCAGTGTCGCGTGACACCCCAGTGTCGTGTCGTGACACCAGTGTCGCGTCGTGACACCCCAGGGATCGTGTCGTGACACCCCAAATGTCGCATCGTGACACCCCAGTGTCGCGCGTGACACCCCGGTGTCGTGTCGTGACACCCAGTGTCGCATCCTGACACCCCGAGTATCGCATCGTGACACCCCGAGTATCGTATCGAGACACCCCGAGTATCGTATCGAGACACCCCGAGTATCGTATCGTGACACCGCGAGTATCGTATCGTGACACCCCGAGTATCGCATCGTGAAACCCCGAGTATCGTATCGTGACACCCCGAGTATCGTATCGCGACACCCCGAGTATCGTATCGTGACACCCCGAGTATCGTATCGTGACACCCCGAGTATCGTATCGAGACACCCCGAGTGTCGTATCGTGACACCGCGAGTATCGTATCGTGACACCCCGAGTATCGCATCGTGACACCCCGAGTATCGTATCGTGACACCCCGAGTATCGTATCGTGACACCCCGAGTATCGTAGATAGTTCATGAAACCAGCCCTAAACCTGATGAAGTCTTAAAATGTGCAGTGAAGGATCCAGGGTTCACGTTTAAAGAGCTGCAGCACAGGGAGAACACGCAAACTGCACATAAAAGGGAGTCCAGGAATAGAACCCCAGACCAGT
This sequence comes from Odontamblyopus rebecca, assembly GCA_030686955.1. NCBI lineage: Eukaryota > Metazoa > Chordata > Actinopteri > Gobiiformes > Gobiidae > Odontamblyopus > Odontamblyopus rebecca. The sequence goes on from CM060674.1 coordinate 32,536,027, forward strand.
TTTAGTCCTGGTTTAGTCCCGATTTAGTCCTGGGTCAGTCTCGGTTTATGCCTGGGCTAATCCTGTCTCAGTCCCGGTTTAGCCCAGTCCCGTTATGTCCGTGTTAAACCACAGGACAGTTCCCGTTTGTCTCTGCAGAGTCCTGTTACGTTCACACTGCTTCCTTGTGTCTTCTTGGCGTGTCCCTGGCGTGTTCGGGGCGTATTCTTGGTGTGTTCGTGGCGGGTTCTTGGCGTATTCTTGGCGTGTACCTGGCGTTTCTCTGGCGTGTCCTGGCGTGTTGGTGGTGTGTTGGTGGCGTATTCTTGGCGTGTTCGTGGCGTGTACCTGGCGTTTCTCTGGCGTGTCCTGGCGTGTTGGTGGTGTGTTGGTGGCGTATTCTTGGCGTCTTCTTGGCGTGTCCCTGGCGTGTTCTTGCCGTGTTCCTGTTGTGTCTCTGGTGTGTCCCTGGCGTGTTCGTGGTGTATTCTTGGTGTGTTCGTGGTGGGTTCTTGGCGTATTCTTGGCGTGTTCGTGGCGTGTTCATGGCATGTCCTGGCGTGTTGGTGGTGTGTTTGTGGTGGGTTCTTGGCGTATTCTTGGCGTGTTCGTGGCGTGTTCGTGGCGTGTTCGTGGCGTGTTCGTGGTGTGTTCATGGTGGGTTCTTGGCGTATTCTTGGCGTGTACCTGGCGTGTTTGTGGCGTGTTTGTGGCGTGGTTGTGGCGTGTCCTGGCGTGTTGGTGGTGTGTTCGTGGCGTATTCTTGGCGTGTTCGTGGCGTGTCCCTGGCGTTTCTCTGGCGTGTTCGTGGCATGTCCCTGGCGTGTTCGTGGCGTGTTCCTGGCGTGTCTCTGGCGTGTTCGTGGTGTGTCCCTGGCGTTTCTCTGGCGTGTTCCTGGCGTGTCTCTGGCGTATTCGTGGGGTGTCCCTGGCGTTTCTCTGGCGTGTTCGTGGTGTGTTCGTGGTGTGTCCCTGGCGTTTCTCTGGCGTGTTCGCGGCGTATTCTTGCCGTGTTCGTGGCGTGTCCCTGCCATTGTTCTGGCGTGTTTGTGGCGTGTTTGTGGAGTGTCCAGGCGTGTTCTTGGTGTGTTCGTGGCGTGTCCCTGGCATTTCTCTGGCGTGTTTGTGGCGTGTTGGTGGTGTGTTCGTGGCGTATTCTTGGCGTATTCTTGGCGTGTTCGTGGCGTGTCCCTGGCGTGTTCGTGGCGTGTTCCTGGCGTGTCTCTGGCGTGTTCGTGGTGTGTCCTGGCGTGTCCCTGGCGTTTCTCTGGCGTGTTCCTGGCGTGTCCCTGGCACTTCTCTGGCATGTCCGTGGCGTATTCGTGGTGTGTCCCTGGCGTTTCTCTGGCGTGTTCGTGGTGTGTCCCTGGCGTTTCTCTGGCGTGTTCGTGGCGTGTTTGTGGCGTTTCTCTGGTGTGTTCGTGGTGTGTTCGTGGCGTTTCTCTGGTGTGTTCGTGGTGTGTTCGTGGCGTTTCTCTGGCGTGTTCGTGGCGTTTCTCTGGTGTGTTCGTGGCGTGTCCCTGGCGTGTTCGTGGCGTGTCCCTGGCGTTTCTCTGGCGTGTTCGTGGCGTTTCTCTGGTGTGTTCGTGGCGTGTCCCTGGCGTGTTCGTGGCGTGTCCCTGGCGTTTCTCTGGCGTGTTCGTGGCGTTTCTCTGGTGTGTTCGTGGTGTGTCCCTGGCGTTTCTCTGGCGTGTTCGTGGTGTGTTCGTGGTGTGTCCCTGGCATTTCTCTGGCGTGTTCGTGGCGTGTTCGTGGCGTTTCTCTGGCGTGTTCATGGCGTGTTCGTGGCGTTTCTCTGGCGTGTTCGTGGCGTGTCCCTGGCGTTTCTCTGGCGTGTTCGTGGTGTGTTCGTGGTGTGTCCCTGGCGTTTCTCTGGTGTGTTCGTGGTGTGTCCCTGGCGTTTCTCTGGCGTGTTCGTGGTGTGTCCCTGGCGTTTCTCTGGCGTGTTCGTGGCGTTTCTCTGGCGTGTTCATGGCGTGTTCGTGGTGTGTCCCTGGCGTTTCTCTGGCGTGTTCGTGGCGTGTTCGTGGCGTTTCTCTGGCGTGTTCGTGGTGTGTTCGTGGTGTGTCCCTGGCGTTTCTCTGGCGTGTTCGTGGCGTGTTCGTGGCGTTTCTCTGGCGTGTTCGTGGTGTGTTCGTGGTGTGTCCCTGGCGTTTCTCTGGCGTGTTCGTGGCGTGTTCGTGGCGTGTCCCTGGCATTTATCTGGCGTGTTCGTGGCGTGTTCGTGGCGTTTCTCTGGCATGTTCGTGGTGTGTTCGTGGTGTGTCCCTGGCGTTTCTCTGGCGTGTTCGTGGCGTGTTCGTGGCGTTTCTCTGGCGTGTTCGTGGTGTGTCCTTGGCGTTTCTCTGGCGTGTTCGTGGTGTGTCCCTGGCGTTTCTCTGGCGTGTTCGTGGTGTGTTCGTGGCGTTTCTCTGGCGTGTTCGTGGCGTGTCCCTGGCGTGTTCGTGGCGTGTCCCTGGCGTTTCTCTGGCGTGTTCGTGGCGTGTTCGTGGCGTTTCTCTGGTGTGTTCGTGGCGTGTCCCTGGCGTGTTCGTGGCGTGTCCCTGGCGTTTCTCTGGCGTGTTCGTGGCGTGTTCGTGGCGTTTCTCTGGCGTGTTCATGGCGTGTTCGTGGTGTGTCCCTGGCGTTTCTCTGGCGTGTTCGTGGCGTGTTCGTGGCGTTTCTCTGGCGTGTTCGTGGTGTGTCCCTGGCGTTTCTCTGGCGTGTTCGTGGCGTTTCTCTGGCGTGTTCGTGGTGTGTCCCTGGCGTTTCTCTGGCGTGTTCGTGGCGTGTTCGTGGCGTTTCTCTGGCGTGTTCGTGGTGTGTTCGTGGTGTGTCCCTGGCGTTTCTCTGGCGTGTTCGTGGCGTGTTCGTGGCGTTTCTCTGGCGTGTTCGTGGTGTGTTCGTGGTGTGTCCCTGGCGTTTCTCTGGCGTGTTCGTGGCGTGTTCGTGGTGTGTCCCTGGCATTTCTCTGGCGTGTTCGTGGCGTGTTCGTGGCGTTTCTCTGGCATGTTCGTGGGGTGTCCGTGGCGTGTTCGTGGTGTCTCCGTGGCGTTTCTCTGGCGTGTTGGTGGGGTGTTCGTGGCGTTTCTCTGGCGTGTTCGTGGTGTGTCCCTGGCGTTTCTCTGGCGTGTTCGTGGCGTTTCTCTGGCGTGTCCCTGGCGTTTCTCTGGCGTGTTCGTGGTGTGTCCGTGGCGTTTCTCTGGTGTGTTCGTGGCGTGTGCCTGGGGTGTTCGTGGCGTGTCCCTGGCGTTTCTCTGGCGTGTTCGTGGTGTGTCCCTGGCGTTTCTCTGGTGTGTTCGTGGTGTGTCCCTGGCGTTTCTCTGGCGTGTTCGTGGTGTGTCCCTGGCGTTTCTCTGGCGTGTTCGTGGCGTTTCTCTGGCGTGTTCGTGGTGTGTTCGTGGCGTGTTCGTGGCGTTTCTCTGGCGTGTTCGTGGTGTGTCCCTGGCGTTTCTCTGGCGTGTTCGTGGCGTGTTCGTGGCGTTTCTCTGGCGTGTTCGTGGTGTGTCCCTGGCGTTTCTCTGGCGTGTTCGTGGTGTGTTCGTGGCGTTTCTCTGGCGTGTTCATGGCGTGTTCGTGGTGTGTTCGTGGTGTGTCCCTGGCGTTTCTCTGGCGTGTCCCTGGCGTTTCTCTGGCGTGTTCGTGGCGTGTTCGTGGCGTTTCTCTGGTGTGTTCGTGGCGTGTCCCTGGCGTTTCTCTGGCGTGTTCGTGGCGTGTTCGTGGCGTTTCTCTGGTGTGTTCGTGGCGTGTCCCTGGCGTGTTCGTGGCGTGTCCCTGGCGTTTCTCTGGCGTGTTCGTGGTGTGTCCCTGGCGTTTCTCTGGCGTGTTCGTGGCGTTTCTCTGGTGTGTTCGTGGCGTGTCCCTGGCGTGTTCGTGGCGTGTCCCTGGCGTTTCTCTGGCGTGTTCGTGGCGTTTCTCTGGCGTGTTCGTGGCGTGTCCCTGGCGTTTCTCTGGCGTGTTCGTGGCGTGTTCGTGGCGTTTCTCTGGCGTGTTCGTGGCGTGTCCCTGGCGTTTCTCTGGCGTGTTCGTGGCGTTTCTCTGGTGTGTTCGTGGCGTTTCTCTGGCGTGTTCGTGGCGTGTCCCTGGCGTGTTCGTGGCGTGTCCCTGGCGTTTCTCTGGCGTGTCCCTGGCGTTTCTCTGGCGTGTTCGTGGCGTTTCTCTGGCGTGTTCGTGGCGTGTCCCTGGCGTTTCTCTGGCGTGTTCGTGGCGTTTCTCTGGTGTGTTCGTGGCGTGTCCCTGGCGTTTCTCTGGCGTGTTCGTGGCGTGTCCCTGGCGTGTTCGTGGCGTGTCCCTGGCGTGTAGGTGGCGTGTTCGTGGCGTTTCTCTGGCGTGTTCGTGGTGTGTCCCTGCCGTTTCTCTGGCGTGTTCGTGGCGTGTTCGTGGCGTTTCTCTGGCGTGTTCGTGGTGTGTTCGTGGTGTGTCCCTGGCGTTTCTCTGGCGTGTTCGTGGCGTTTCTCTGGCGTGTTCGTGGCGTTTCTCTGGCGTGTCCCTGGCGTTTCTCTGGCGTGTTCGTGGTGTGTCCCTGGCGTTTCTCTGGCGTGTTCGTGGCGTTTCTCTGGCGTGTTCGTGGCGTTTCTCTGGCGTGTTCGTGGCGTTTCTCTGGCGTGTTCGTGGCGTTTCTCTGGCGTGTCCCTGGCGTTTCTCTGGCGTGTTCGTGGCGTTTCTCTGGCGTGTTCGTGGCGTTTCTCTGGCGTGTTCGTGGCGTTTCTCTGGCGTGTTCGTGGCGTTTCTCTGGCGTGTTCGTGGCGTTTCTCTGGCGTGTTCGTGGCGTTTCTCTGGCGTGTTCGTGCTGTGGGCTGGAGCTGTAACCTGACCCTTTGCGCTGAAAGCTCCAGTTAAGATTAGCTGAGACGCTCCGACAGCTGCGGGATATTTATGGAGCAGAGCAGAATTTCAAAATAAAAACTGGGACATCTCCGGGTTTTTGGTGGTCGGTAATTTAAAAAACTATGAATCGAGTGCGGAATTAAGGAAAACTGTTCTGCACTCGGCCCATTCACGACCAACAGGAGTCAGTTTAGTCATTTTCTTTGTGTTTTGGTCGTTTTTAAGCAGCTTTTCTCTGTTACTTTACTGCTGCAGGATCAGATTGGTCATAAATATGGACACTGGGGCATTTCTTGTATAAAACTGGGGCAAATCAGTGGTTTTGTGTAAATCTGCTGGGACAGAGGACACAGGGCTCAGAACTGGGGTTGTTTTGAAATATTAAATATACTTTGAGGGGATGTACACAGACTTTTGCTTTATTTCTTATTTTTCTTATTTGAATGTGCCTGTGGATTAAAGGACGAGCTGAGGCGGGCTGAGACGGGCTGAGGCGGGCTGAGGCGGGCTGAGGCGGGCTGAGGCGGGCTGAGGCGGGCTGAGGCGGGCTGAGGCGGGCTGAGACGGGCTGAGGCGGGCTGAGGCGGGCTGAGACGGGCTGGAGGCGGGCTGAGACGGGCTGAGGCGGGCTGAGACGGGCTGAGGCGGGCTGAGGCGGGCTGAGGCGGGCTGAGGCGGGCTGAGACGGGCTGAGGCGGGCTGAGGCGGGCTGAGGCGGGCTGAGGCGGGCTGAGGCGGGCTGAGGCGGGCTGAGGCGGGCTGAGGCGGGCTGAGGCGGGCTGAGGCGGGCTGAGGCGGGCTGAGGCGGGCTGAGGCGGGGATGTTCTTTTATAAAATATGTTTTTCCTATTATTATTTTTTCTACACATATATATCATCTTTCAGTCTTTGTATTTTGTGCAGTTTTATCACATTGAAGGAAAAAAAGGGACGACTAAACTGTACGGCTCTGGAAAAAAAGAGCACTGCAAAGTGATCAGTTTGTCTGAGGTTTGTGTTTGAGTAAAATGTTTCATTCTATAAACGACTGACAACATTTCTCCAAATTCCAAATAAAAATCTTGTCATTTAGAGCTTTTATTTGCAGAAAATGACAAACGGTCAAAATAACAAAAAGATGAAATGTTTTCAGAGCTCAAATGATCATTTTAAAACAACACAATCCTAATGTCTGAACTGAGGAAGAGCTCAAAAATCAATATTTGGCCGTGTTTTTTCCCCTTTTCCTCCTCAAATCAGATTTAGTCACATGTAGTGACGCTGATTCCACAAAAACAAATGCACTGGGCTCTTATTTTTTTCCAGAGCTGTAGATTTCATTTTATATTTTCCGTTAGTGCCCCTAATAAAAATGTTTGGGAAGAAAAAACTGGGAGTGTCCTGGGAAACAGGGACGTCTGGAGAAAACGCTCGGGAAAGACGAGGCAGATGAAGAGGTGGATTATAGAAGGTCAAAGGTCACAGGGGACGCCGGGGTCACAGGTCGACCGCTATTATCGTGTGTTTGAGAAATACTGGACTGAGATGAAGAAACTGAGAAGGATTTTCACGCCCAGAGTTTTGCCGCACACACGATTCCTGATTATGGGATAAAATACTTTGGGATTAGATGCAGACGACCTTACCTCAGGAGTTCCAGAGGAGCAGAGGGTCAGATGTTCCAGAGGGTCAGATGTTCCAGAGGAGCAGAGGGTCAGATGTTCCAGAGGAGCAGAGGGTCGGATGTTCCAGAGGAGCAGAGGGTCAGATGTTCCAGAGGAGCAGAGGGTCAGATGTTCCAGAGGGTCAGATGTTCCAGAGGAGCAGAGGGTCAGATGTTCCAGAGGGTCAGATGTTCCAGAGGAGCAGAGGGTCGGATGTTCCAGAGGGTCAGATGTTCCAGAGGAGCAGAGGGTCAGATGTTCCAGAGGAGCAGAGGGTCAGATGTTCCAGAGGAGCAGAGGGTCAGATGTTCCAGAGGAGCAGAGGGTCAGATGTTCCAGAGGAGCAGAGGGTCAGATGTTCCAGAGGAGCAGAGGGTCGGATGTTCCAGAGGAGCAGAGGGTCAGATGTTCCAGAGGGTCAGAGGGTCGGATGTTCCAGAGGAGCAGAGGGTCAGATGTTCCAGAGGAGCAGAGGGTCAGATGTTCCAGAGGAGCAGAGGGTCAGATGTTCCAGAGGGTCAGAGGGTCAGATGTTCCAGAGGAGCAGAGGGTCAGATGTTCCAGAGGAGCAGAGGGTCAGATGTTCCAGAGGAGCAGAGGGTCAGATGTTCCAGAGGAGCAGAGGGTCGGATGTTCCAGAGGAGCAGAGGGTCGGATGTTCCAGAGGAGCAGAGGGTCGGATGTTCCAGGCGGTCTCTGGATGACGTTCCTCTGTGTGTTTCAGGGCGATCAGGAGGTGAAGGCGGTGGCGGCAGGCGGCGAGCCGGCGGAGGGAAGCGCCGCTGCTCCTCCTCGTCAGGTGGAGCCCGATAAGTTCGACCTCCCCCCGGAGTCGGACGAGGAGTACATGGTGGTGGAGGAGGCGGACTCTTCGGCGGCCGCGCGCATGAAGAAGAGCGGCCTGACGCGCATGGAGAGCTTCAAACACACCTTCTCCAAAGAAAACCTCAGCAAGACCCGCGACAACCTGGGCTCCAAGGTCAACAAGCTCGGCGAGCGCATCGTGACGGCCGAGAGGAGGGAGAAGATCCGACAGTCCGGGGAGAAGCTGAAGGAGAAGCTGACCCTGAAGAAGGAGCGGACCGTGGCGGAGGGGCAGGAGGGCGCGGAGGGGGCGGCCGACGCACCCGTAGCGCCGCCTAAAGGCCGCAAAGGGACCCCCCCGGCGGCCGAGGGCGAGGCCAAAGCCGAGGAGGCCGAGGTCCCCATGTACGACATGAAGCAGCTGTCGTAAAGCGGCCCAGAACTGGAGACCCGATGGTGACGGGGCAGGAGGAGCAGAGGTTATGCACATGACGTCACAGCCTCTGGAACTTTGAACGTGAACGAGCTGCTACAGTTTCAACAAATACAAAAGTCCACAACTCTGCTCAAGATTTACTTTGCTCCTGACGTCAAACACCAGAAAATCAAGTCAGCGGAAGAAAAACGGTGAACGTTAAAGGTCCCAGATCCCACAGACTGAGCTTCAAAGAGCCTCTGAACACACGTCTCCTGATTCTCTCTGGAAACGGGTCTGAAACAGAAGCGAGCGCCTCTCCCGGGCATTACTTGGGCATTTTCGTGTATATTTTGGCAGTTTCGTGTCTGCGTCGGCCTCTTTAGGATCAGCTACAGTCAGAACGTTGGAGTTTCCGGGTTGGACTGATGGCTCCAGAGTCAGAGAAAGATCCTCCACACCGAGCCGCCACTGTGGAGGACCTTTCGGATTTCCTCAGGGGCGAGTAAATCTTCGGGAGAGGGTTCAGTGGCTTTTTGTGTCGTGTTCTAATATTGTTTTGGCCTCAGAAACAGAGCTGCTGTTGTGTCGCGTTTCATTTTTTTAGTCGCAGAAGTTTGGTCGTTTTCCAGCACCACAAAACAAAACGTAGATCAGATCCGAAAGGGTTTAGGCTGAAGTAAAAGTCTTTCTAAAGCCAAAAAAACAGTGTTTTTGCATTTACAATTTCACTTACAACTTACTGTAAATATAAGAGACAAATCTAAACGAAAACAGACTAAACTGAAAGCAGAATTCATTCGTTCGAGATCGATGAAAACAGAACGCTCCAAACTCCTTTTAAAGGCTTCTACAGGGTTAGACGTTTAAATCCTCGAACAGAAATACAGTCACTTTTTTCTTAGTTCTTATCTTCCTCGAAGGTTTTACCGACTCTCTTTGCTCAAATAAACGAGGAGGAAGCAGACGATTTTCGGCCTCGTGCGTCACTGCAGCTGAATTCAGGTCAACGAGAGCAAAAAATGTGAGGACTTTCAGCTGAGCAAAAAGAGGATTTGTTGGTGCAAAGTGATTCACATGATTAATAATCCTGACAACCTTTTCTGGAGTGGAAAAATGTTCTTAATATTTGATTTATAAGTGTTCCCCCGTAGAACGTTATTCCCTAAATTCACAACCCCTTTTTTATTCGTCTGTCTCCATCTGCAAAGCTCCAAACGTTTTGTAAAGAAACAGTCGACAAGTCCAGAGCTGAAATGATCCGAGTGATTCTAGTGAAGGTTTGTGGAGCGTTTTCAGTTCAAGAGAAGAACTCTGAACTCCTAAAAGTGCAGGTTTGTGGGTTAAACACGTGAAAGAAACGAAACACGACTGCAGCTCTGCCTGTGACGAGGAAACGACGTCCGCACAGAGCAGCACCGGTGCGATACGGGACCTTTAAGTGAAATGAGACGTTTCTGTTGGAGAACGATGTCAGTGCAGAACCTCTGAGGAACTGGAGCTGTGGGTGGATCGGACTCTTCATTCGCGGCGACGAAGCGGAGAAACGCACCAGGACGCGACTCGTTTACGGACGAAGAGTTTACGATTTCATCTTCTCGCGAACCTGAGTTTTGTCAGTTTGGACTCACGACGTGTGAATTGTGCCCACCGAAGCAGGAATGTGACGAGGAGGAGGACGAGGAGGAGGAGGAGGAGGAGGAGGACGAGGAGGAGGACGAGGAGGACGAGGAGGAGGAGGAGGAGGAGGAGGAGGACGAGGAGGAGGAGGACGAGGAGGAGGAGGAGGAGTTCCAGAGACTTGAGTGTTTGTGTTTAAGTGAAATCAGCATGAGGCTTGAGGAGGAGCCGGGGTTTATTTTGAGAGAGACGAATGATTTTAGAACTTTACAAAAATGTGGTGCTAACGTTACGTGTGGAAAATGTGACGAGTTTAGAGGAGCAGGAAAAAAAAACCTCTGACCCCAAGACCCCACAGACCTCTGACCTTCTCCAGGGGTCACTCACGGACTAAACCAGAACTAGACCAGGACTAAACCAGAACTAGACCAGGACTAAACCAGAACTAGACCAGGACTAAACCAGAACTCGACCAGGACTAAACCAGAACTAGACCAGGACTAAACCAGAACTAGACCAGGACTAAACCAGAACTAGACCAGGACTAAACCAGAACTCGGCCAGGCTCTGACACTGAGAAGGTTCCTGCTTCGACTCCTGGCTCTTTCCGTGTGGAGTTTGCATGTTCTCCCTGTGCCTGTGGCTCTACAGGTCAAATCCTCCACTAACCCTAACGCCACAGGAATCAGAACAGGCGAGTCTCAGCTGACGTCATTGTTATTAAATGCGCCTGTTGCATGATGGGAAATCCTGAGGCCAGTGGTAAAAACCTAAACTCATTGCGTGACTTTGCGTCTCTCAGTTTATCGGCGAGAACAGTGAATTCCTGCTGCATTATCGGACGCCCGAGTAGAAGGAAGGAAGAAGGAAAAGGTGTTTTCCGTATTCAGAGTGAAAAGAACCGCCGACGTCGGATTAAACGACTTTCAAACATCCGTAGAGCGAATAGTGACGATCAGGACAGGTTTGGGCGTTTCTTTAACATTCGTGATTTTATGATTTATGATTTAGCCAAAGTGGAACTTCGGTCACGTAATTGGAGATTCCGACCAGAAATTTGCTTTCGTCCAGACTTTGTAGGGTTTGAAAAGGGTGATTTGGCATCTTTTGGTTTAGATCTGAAATAGTCCTGGTTTAGCCCGAGTTCAGACCTGGTTTAGACTCAGTTTAGACCTGATATAGGTCTATTTTAGCCCTAGTTTAGTCCTGGTTTAGCCCAAGTTTATAACTGGTTTAGACTTGAAATAGACCTGATATAGGCCCTAGTTTAGACCAGGTTTAGACCTGCTTTAGACCTGATATAGTTGTATTTTATCCCGAATTTAGTCCTGGTTTAGACCTGGTCCTCCTTATATGACACAAAGCAGGAGGATTGTTGGCGATATTCACTGAAAAAACTCGAGTGTCTTATCAGCGTGATCAGGTCTTTATTTGGGTTCATTCTGTCACTGCCAACACTTGTAGTCACAGTAAACACAGCAGCATTTTCAGCAAAAAATCTGAGAAAAAATCTATAGGGACAGAAACGTGAACCTCAACCAAACCTGAACCCAGGACTGAGCTGGGACCTGCTGGAGGTCCTGGAGGAGGTCCTGGAGGAGGTCCTGGAGGAGGTCCTGGAGGAGGTTCTGAAGGAGGTCCTGGAGGTTGGAGGAGGTCCTGGAGAAGGTCCTGGAGGAGGTCCTGGAGGAGGTTCTGAAGGAGGTCCTGGAGGTTGGAGGAGGTCCTGGAGAAGGTCCTGGAGGAGGTCCTGGAGGAGGTCCTGGAGGAGGTCTCTTGGGGTCCAGGAAAAGTGTCCCTCATCAGCACAGACACGATCAGGGGGAGACAAAAGTCACACAGAGGTCTGAGTACTGTATGAGAGTACTGTAGAATTAGTATTACAGTATTAGTATTATTGTATTGTAGTATCGTAGTATTATAGTATAAATATTGTAGTATTTGAGTTTGCGTCTGTCCCTGTGGGTTTGGACGACTTGAGTTTATTTTGAGTTTGATCTTTGGGACTTTTTCCCCTGGAAACGAGGAGCTGACCTTTGACCTTTGACCTCACCCGGTTTTTGAATGACCCTTGATGACCTCTGGTGTTAGCGTTAGCGGTGGTGTTAGCGTGTTAGCGTGAGTGCTGCATGGCCATTTGTGTTTGTCCTGGTGAACTAAATAAAGATGAATTCATTTTGGATTGTTGTTTTTTTATTTGTCTTTGGGTGAAACGAGTCGAGACGAACGCAGAAAAACATGAAAATACGAAAACATGTCACAGAAACAAAGATGAGGTTTGAAATCTTAATCGTTTAAGAGCTGCTGAAAGAAGCAGGGTTCAGGTACAGAGACAAACTACAGGTTCAACTGTGGAAGAGGAAAGTCACTCTACAGGTTATTACTCCAAAATTACATATTATTCTAATATTACATGTTATTACTATAATATTACATGTTATTACTGTAATATTACATGTTATTACACTAATATTACATGTTATTACACTAATATTACATGTTATTACTATAATATTACATGTTATTACTGTAATATTACATGTTATTACACTAATATTACATGTTATTACTGTGATATTACATGTTATTACTGTGATATTACATGTTATTATTGTGATATTACATGTTATTACTGTAATATTACATGTTATTACACTAATATTACATGTTATTACACTAATATTACATGTTATTACACTAATATTACATGTTATTACTGTGATATTACATGTTATTACTGTTATATTACATGTTATTACTGTAATATTACATGTTATTATTGTGATATTACATGTTATTACTGTAATATTACATGTTATTACACTAATATTACATGTTATTACTGTGATATTACATGTTATTACTGTGATATTACATGTTATTATTGTGATATTACATGTTATTACTGTAATATTACATGTTATTACACTAATATTACATGTTATTACTGTGATATTACATGTTATTACTGTGATATTACATGTTATTATTGTGATATTACATGTTATTACTGTAATATTACATGTTATTACACTAATATTACATGTTATTACTGTGATATTACATGTTATTACTGTGATATTACATGTTAGCGGGAGAAGAACAAACAATACACAGATTTAATAATAATATTACGATATTACGTTATTACCCCCCCTCAGTTGCCCCCCTCAGGTGCAGTTGCAGAGCCCCCCCCCTCAGTTGCCCCCCTCAGGTGCAGTTGCAGAGCCCCCCCTCAGGTGCAGTTGCAGAGCCCCCCTCAGGTGCAGTTGCAGAGCCCCCCTCAGTTGCCCCCTCAAGTGCAGTTGCAGAGCACCCCCCTCAGTTGCCCCCTCAGTTGCCCCCTCAGGTGCAGTTGCAGATCCCCCCTCAGTTGCCCCCTCAGTTGCCCCCTCAGGTGCAGTTGCAGAGCCCCCTCAGTTGCCCCCTCAGTTGCAGTTGCAGAGCCCCCCTCAGTTGCCCCCCTCAGGTGCTGTTGCAGAGCCCCCCCCCCCCTCAGTTGCCCCCCTCAGGTGCAGTTGCAGAGCCCCCCCCCCCCTCAGTTGCCCCCTCAGTTGCCCCCTCAGTTGCCCCCTCAGGTGCAGTTGCAGATCCCCCCTCAGTTGCCCCCTCAGGTGCAGTTGCAGAGCCCCCCCTCAGTTGCCCCCTCAGTTGCAGTTGCAGAGCCCCCCCTCAGTTGCCCCCTCAGGTGCAGTTGCAGAGCCCCCCCTCAGTTGCCCCCTCAGTTGCAGTTGCAGAGCCCCCCCCCCTCCCTTGCCCCCCCCAGGTGCAGTTGCAGAGCCCCCCCCCCCACAGTTGCCCCCCTCAGGTGCAGTTGCAGAGCCCCCCCCCCCCTCAGTTGCCCCCTCAGGTGCAGTTGCAGAGCCCCCCCCCCTCAGTTGCCCCCTCAGGTGCAGTTGCAGAGCCCCCCTCAGTTGCCCCCTCAGGTGCAGTTGCAGAGCCCCCCTCAGTTGCCCCCTCAGGTGCAGTTGCAGAGCCCCCCCCCTCAGTTGCCCCCTCAGGTGCAGTTGCAGAGCCCCCCCTCAGTTGCCCCCTCAGGTGCAGTTGCAGAGCCCCCCTCAGTTGCCCCCTCAGGTGCAGTTGCAGAGCCCCCCCCCTCAGTTGCCCCCCTCAGGTGCAGTTGCAGAGCAGGGCGGTGCCCCTCAGGGTCCAGTGCTCTGGGGGGAGGCTGGAGCGCAGACTCAGGCTGAACACGTAGTTCAGGTCGGTGCGACGCGGCTTCTTATAGACGGGACACGAGTACGAGGCGCCGCGCCGGCCCTCCGCCATCTTGGAACTGTCCGCCATCTTGGAACTGTCGCCCGAGCTCACGGCGAACACGTGGACCACGGGGAGCGGCGAGAACAGCACCTGCGGCATCATGGGACACATGTCAGACGCCCTCCCTCCTCCCCTCCCGTGTCAGATGCCCTCCCTCCTCCTCCTGTGTCAGATGCCCTCCCTCCTCCTCCTGTGTCAGATGCCCTCCCTCCTCCTCCTGTGTCAGATGCCCTCCCTCCTCCCCTCCTGTGTCAGACGCCCTCCCTCCTCCCCTCCTGTGTCAGATGCCCTCCCCTCCTGTGTCAGATGCCCTCCCTCCTCCTCCTGTGTCAGACGCCCTCCCTCCTCCTCCTGTGTCAGATGCCCTCCCTCCTCCCCTCCTGTGTCAGATGCCCTCCCTCCTCCCCTCCTGTGTCAGATGCCCTCCCCTCCTGTGTCAGATGCCCTCCCTCCTCCCCTCCTGTGTCAGATGCCCTCCCTCCTCCTCCTGTGTCAGATGCCCTCCCTCCTCCCCTCCTGTGTCAGATGCCCTCCCTCCTCCCCTCCTGTGTCAGATGCCCTCCCTCCTCCTCCTCCTGTGTCAGATGCCCTCCCTCCTCCCCCTCCTGTGTCAGATGCCCTCCCTCCTCCTCCTGTGTCAGATGCCCTCCTCCTCCTCCCCTCCTGTGTCAGACGCCCTCCCTCCTCCTCCTCCTGTGTCAGATGCCCTCCCTCCTCCTCCTCCTGTGTCAGATGCCCTCCCTCCTCCCCTCCTGTGTCAGATGCCCTCCCTCCTCCTCCTCCTGTGTCAGATGCCCTCCCTCCTCCTCCTGTGTCAGATGCCCTCCCTCCTCCCCTCCTGTGTCAGATGCCCTCCCTCCTCCTCCTGTGTCAGATGCCCTCCCTCCTCCACCGGTGTCAGATGCCTCCCTCCTCCTCCTGTGTCAGATGCCCTCCCTCCTCCTCCTGTGTCAGATGCCCTCCCTCCTCCTCCTGTGTCAGATGCCCTCCCTCCTCCTCCTGTGTCAGATGCCCTCCCTCCTCCCTCCTGTGTCCTCCTCCTGTGTCAGATGCCCTCCTCCTCCTCCTGTGTCAGATGCCCTCCCTCCTCCTCCTGTGTCAGATGCCCTCCCTCCTCCTCCTGTGTCAGATGCCCTCCCTCCTCCCCTCCTGTGTCAGATGCCCTCCCTCCTCCTCCTGTGTCAGATGCCCTCCCTCCTCCCCTCCTGTGTCAGATGCCCTCCCTCCTCCTCCTGTGTCAGATGCCCTCCCGTTACCTTGGCTGGGGCCTCGGTGAGTTTGGCGCAGCGTCGGTCCCACCCGGCGCCATCCAGGAAGAGGCCGTGGATGTAGACTCCGCCCACGTCGTCGGGGGGCGGCGCCGACACGTCCTCCTTCATCAGTTTGGTGACATCGTTACTGAGCGTCACAGAGTCCAGGGCCCAACCCCGGGCCTGGTTCTGACGGGTCGTCTCCTGCCGCATCGCCGTCAGGAAACCCTGAAGAGACCAGAGGTTTACTCAGCCACAGAAGAACGCTCCGATAACAGGGTTTATTTAGAACGTTTACATGAGAGTTTTAATCCTCAGTTAAACTCTTCTTGTTGGGTTAGGGTTAGTTTCCATGGAAATAATATCCATCCATCTTCTCCTGCTTAACCCAGCTGGGGCACGGGGGCAGCTGCCCAGTCCTCACAGCACCTGACCCCCTATGAACCCCCACAGGAGGTGGACGTCATGGTCCTTGATGTTAGGTCATAGGGGTGTGGGCAGGTTTTGGGTTGATGGGGGGAAACCGGAGCCCGGAGGAAACCCATCCAGACACAGGGAGAACATGCAAACTCCACACAGGAGGGGGATCGAACCCGTAACCTTCTTGCTGTGAGACCTGAGTGTTGCCACTCTGCCACTGTGCCGCTTAATGAAAATAATAATTCCAAATAAACAGGTTAAATGGTCTTTATTTAATAGTTCTCAGCGTCTGTAGTGGGGAAGGTGCTGATCGGACAGCGACACAAACGTATTTCCGTCTTTGGGAAGTAAACCCACACTTCAGCTGCTCTTTTCTGTCATCTCCGTTTGTCGTTTCGCCGCCGACACAAACATGATCAGAACTTTTTCTGCAGTGGTTCTGATGATAATGAAGCAGCAGCTGGAGAATTCTGTCCTCACGCTTTCCGTCTGTGAGCTGAGGAGGAGAAGGGAAGAGTGTGGGAGAAGGAGGAAGAAGACAAACTGAGTGTGAGGCTGCCACACCTCAGCCCACTCCCACATCCCGCTCACAAATCCACAGAGACGTGGAGGAAAGTCCCAAGAGACGACTGGAGGAGCCGGATCGTCCGGATCAGAAGGACGAGCCAACGAGCACCAACCACCGGGATTATTGTGAAGAAGAAGAAACGTTTACAGGATCCAGGAAGAAACTCATTCGGCTTTAAAATCAGAATAAACCCACTGACTTCAGGACTAAGATTAATTCACAAGAATCATTTTCAGCAGAATTAAGAGTTTACAGGGACTTTTTAAAGAGGTATTCATTTTTATTTGGAATTAAATTATTTTTGTTCAGGATTAAATCATTTTTGTTCAGGATTAAATTATTTTTGTTCAGGATTAAATTATTTTTGTTCAGGATTAAATTATTTTTGTTCAGAATTAAAGCTCTCATGTAAACGTGGCAAATATTGATTGGCAAATAACTTAATAAAAACCCAGATTTCCTCATTATAAAAGTGTCCACTGGGAGTTGGTGCTGCTGTGTTTCTCCAGACCTGAGCCTGGTCCAGGTCTGGAGAACCTGGAGGACCTGGAGAACCTGGAGAAATTGGAGAAATTGGAGGACCTGTAGAACCTGTAGGACCTGGAGAACCTGGAGGACCTGAAGAACCTGTAGAACCTGTAGAACCTGGAGGACCTGAAGATCCTGGAGAACCTGTAGAACCTGGAGAACCTGTAGGACCTGGAGAACATGGAGGACCTGAAGAACCTGTACAACCTGTAGAACCTGTAGAACCTGGAGGACCTGAAGAACCTGGAGAACCTGGAGGACCTGAAGAACCTGGAGAACCTGAGACAAACCCTGACCTGGGGGTTGAAGAATCCTGTGAGCCAGAAGGTGTGAGGTCTTCCGGAGCAGATCCAGGAGCAGAGCTGAAGGTTCCTCTCCAGAAACTCACTGAACCAGAATCCCAGAGACGCCGACGCCCAACTGAGCCTGTGCCAGGCCGCGGGCACCCGGGCATCGAACAGGGCGTCCAGGGCATCACGCAGCTCCTCCGACATCACGATGGAGCCTGAGGACCACAGGAGATAAAGCTGTGAGCGCGATGACAGCAGCTGTTTCCTGCACCTGCCTGAAGTCGCCCCATGAAACTCAAACCTACAAAAACTGTGTCAGTGTTTGTGCTGCAGAAAGTTCAGTTTGTGATTCTGGTTCTTCAGATATTCACAGTTTTATTTTGGTCGATGACGTCGTCCAGAACCTCAGAATGTGAAACAGCCTCAAAACAGGAAGAAAATGATAGAAAACGTTTGTATTTGAGAAACGACGAGAAACGACCTGAGGCTGAGGAAAAGTCTGTTTCAGTCTTTAGTCTTTTGCTTTTGGTCCGTTTTCTTTACCTGAATATCCTCCGTGTGGCAATAGAAATCGTGGAAATAGTGGGATTTTAATTCTGAACCGCAGAGCCTGTGGTTCGGGGGCGGGTGTCTGAACCGCAGAGCCTGTGGTTTGGGTGTCTGAACCGCAGAGCCTGTGGTTCGGGGGCGGGTGTCTGAACCGCAGAGCCTGTGGTTCGGGGGCGGGTGTCTGAACCGCAGAGCCTGTGGTTCGGGGGCGGGTGTCTGAACCGCAGAGCCTGTGGTTCGGGGGCGGGTGTCTGAACCGCAGAGCCTGTGGTTCGGGGGCGGGTGTCTGAACCGCAGAGCCTGTGGGTGGGGGCGGGTGTCTGAACCGCAGAGCCTGTGGTTCGGGCGGGTGTCTGAACCGCAGAGCCTGTGGTTCGGGGGCGGGTGTCTAAACCGCAGAGCCTGTGGTTCGGGGGCGGGTGTCTGAACCGCAGAGCCTGTGGTTCGGGGGCGGGTGTCTGAACCGCAGAGCCTGTGGTTTGGGTGTCTGAACCGCAGAGCCGGTGGTTCGGGGGCGGGTGTCTGAACCGCAGAGCCTGTGGTTCGGGGGCGGGTGTCTGAACCGCAGAGCCTGTGGTTTGGGTGTCTGAACCGCAGAGCCTGTGGTTTGGGTGTCTGAACCGCAGAGCCTGTGGTTCGGGGGCGGGTGTCTGAACCGCAGAGCCTGTGGTTCGGGGGCGGGTGTCTGAACCGCAGAGCCTGTGGTTCGGGGGCGGGTGTCTGAACCGCAGAGCCTGTGGTTCGGGGGCGGGTGTCTGAACCGCAGAGCCTGTGGTTCGGGGGCGGGTGTCTGAACCGCAGAGCCTGTGGTTCGGGGGCGGGTGTCTGAACCGCAGAGCCTGTGGTTCGGGGGCGGGTGTCTGAACCGCAGAGCCTGTGGTTTGGGTGTCTGAACCGCAGAGCCTGTGGTTCGGGGGCGGGTGTCTGAACCGCAGAGCCTGTGGTTCGGGGGCGGGTGTCTGAACCGCAGAGCCTGTGGTTCGGGGGCGGGTGTCTGAACCGCAGAGCCTGTGGTTTGGGTGTCTGAACCGCAGAGCCTGTGGTTTGGGTGTCTGAACCGCAGAGCCTGTGGTTCGGGGGCGGGTGTCTGAACCGCAGAGCCTGTGGTTCGGGGGCGGGTGTCTGAACCGCAGAGCCTGTGGTTCGGGGGCGGGTGTCTGAACCGCAGAGCCTGTGGTTCGGGGGCGGGTGTCTGAACCGCAGAGCCTGTGGTTCGGGGGCGGGTGTCTGAACCGCAGAGCCTGTGGTTTGGGTGTCTGAACCGCAGAGCCTGTGGTTCGGGGGCGGGTGTCTGAACCGCAGAGCCTGTGGTTCGGGGGCGGGTGTCTGAACCGCAGAGCCTGTGGTTCGGGGGCGGCCTCACCGTCTATGGCGAGCTGCAGGTCAGTGATCGTGCTCCGAACTCGGCTGATGATTCGCTGCATTCGGTCGACTTCCTGTTTGAGGAAAATGTTCATCGGCTGAAGGGCCCCGAACCTCTGGAGCTGAGACCGGACCTGAAACGAGACCAGAACCGGGACTGAACCAGGACTGAACCAGGACTGTCATTAGTCCCTCATTAGGCCCTCATCAGTCCCTCATTAGGCCCTCATCAGTCCCTCGTACCTCGTGCGGGCTGTAATCGGCCGGGAGCTTCTGCAGCATCTCGTTGGCCAGCCTTTGCACACTGCTCTCGCGGGTCTCGCCGGTCCCGCCCCCGCCGTCCTTCGGTTGGATGCTCACGATCGTGCTCAGCGTCTGATTGGCCCTCGTCTGGTACCTGATGTCAGCGTTTGGATGGAGCCCGAAAACCTGAAACCGAAACAGGCGAAGGTGACGGGACTGCGCCTCCTCCTCTCCTCCTCCTCTCCTACTCTCTCGTTAGCCCCTCGTCAGTACCTCGTCAGTACCTCCTCATTAGCCCTCATCGTTAGGCCCTCGCCAGTACCTCGTTAATCCCTTGTTAGGCCCTCATCAGTACCTCGTTAGTCTCTCGTTAGCCCCTCATTAGGCCCTCGTCAGTACCTCGTTAGTCCCTCGTTAGCCCTTCATTAGGCCCTCATCAGTACCTCGTTAGTCTCTCGTTAGCCCCTCGTTAGGCCCTCGTCAGTACCTTGTTAGTCTCTCGTTAGCCCTTCGTTAGGCCCTCGTCAGTACCTCGTTAGTCCTTTGTTAGGCCCTCGTCAGTACCTCGTTAGTCCCTCGTTAGCCCCTTGTTAGGCCCTTGTCAGTACCTTGTTAGGCCCTCATTAGGCCCTCATCAGTACCTCCTTACGCCCTCATCAGTACCTCGTTAGGCTCTCGTTAGCCCCTTGTTAGGCCCTCATTAGGCCCTCATCAGTCCCTCGTTAGGCCCTTGTCAGTCCCTCGTTAGGCCCTCGTTAGTCCCTTGTTAGCCCCTCGTTAGGCCCTCATCAGTCCCTCGTTAGGCTCTCGTCAGTCCCTCGTACCTCGTGCGGGCTGTAATCGGCCGGGAGCTTCTGCAGCATCTCGTTGGCCAGCCTTTGCACACTGCTCTCGCGGGTCTCGCCGGTCCCGCCCCCGCCGTCCTTCGGTTGGATGCTCACGATCGTGCTCAGCGTCTGATTGGCCAGATTCGTCTGGTACGTGATGTCAGCGTTTGGATGGAGCCCGAAAACCTGAAACCGAAACAGGCGAAGGTGACGGGACTGCGCCTCCTCCTCTCCTCCTCCTCTCCTACTCTCTCCTCCTCCTCTCTTCTCTCCTCCTCCTCTCCTCTCCCTCCTCCTCTCCTCTCTCCTCTCCTCCTCTCCTCTCCTCCTCCTCTCCTCTCCTCCTCCTCCTCTCCTCCTCTCCTCCTCCTCTCCTTCTCTCTCCTTCCTCTCCTCCTCTCCTCTCCTCCTCTCCTCTTCTCTCTCCTCCTTCCTCCTCCTCTCTCTCTCCTCTCTCCTCTCTCCTCCTCTTCCTCTCCTCTCTCTCTCTCCTCTCTCTCTCCTCCTCTCCTTCCTCCTCTCTCTCTCCTCTCTCCTCTCCTCCTCTCCTCTCCCTCTCTTCCTCTCCTCTCTCCTCCCCCTCTCCTCCTCCTCTCTTCCTCTCCTCCTCTCTCCTCTCCTCTCTCCTCCTCTCCTCCTCTCCTCTCTCCTCTCCTCCTCTCTCTCTTCCTCCTTCCTCCTCTCCTCCTTCCTCTCCTTCCTCCTTCCCTTCCCTCCTCCCTTCCTCCTCTCTCTCCTCTCTCTCTCTCCTCCTCCTCTCCTCCTCCTCCTCCTCTTCCTTCCTCTCCTCCTCCTCTCTTCCTCTCTCTCTTCTTCCTCCTCCTCCTCCTTCTCTCCTCCTCTCCTCCTTTCTCCTCCTCTCTCCTCTCTCCTCCTCTCCTCCTCTCCTCCTCTCCTCTCTCCTCTCCTCCTCTCTCTCCTCTCCTCCTCCTCCTCTCCTCTCTCTCTCTCCTCCTCCTCCTCTCTCCTCTCCTCCTCTCCTCCTCCCTCTCTCCTCTCTCTCCTCCTCTCTCCCTCTCCTCCTCCTCCTCCTTCTCTCCTCCTCCTCTCTCCTCCTCCTCTCTCCTCCTCCTCTCCTCCTCTCCTCTCCTCCTCTCCTCTCCTCCTCTCTCCTCCTCTCCTCCTCCTCCTCCTCTCTCCTCCTCTCCTCCTCCTCTCCTCCTCTCCTCCTCTCTCCTCTCCTCCTCCTCCTCTCCTCCTCGTACCTCGGGGGAGTCCACAGGGGGCAGCTCCTCCAGGTGCAGGAGGACCTGGTGGAGGTCGCAGACTTTGGGGAGGTCGTATCCTCTGTAGAAACAGAACGATTCGGCGAACAGATTTTCCCCGAACCAAACGTGAGCGAAAGTGTTGAGCAAACGTTTGTCCAGGTCATCGGTGACTCTGCCCCCGTACTGCACCTCCCCTGAGGGTCAGACAGAGGGTCAGACCAGGACCAGACCAGGACCAGACCAGGACCAGGACCAGACCAGGACCAGACCAGGACCAGACCAGGACCAGGACCAGACCAGGACCAGGACCAGACCAGGACCAGACCAGGACCAGGACCAGGACCAGACCAGACCAGGACCAGACCAGGACCAGACCAGGACCAGGACCAGACCAGGACCAGACCAGGACCAGACCAGGACCAGGACCAGGACCAGACCAGGACCAGGACCAGGACCAGGACCAGACCAGGACCAGACCAGGACCAGACCAGGACCAGGACCAGACCAGGACCAGGACCAGACCAGGACCAGACCAGGACCAGGACCAGGACCAGACCAGACCAGGACCAGACCAGGACCAGACCAGGACCAGGACCAGACCAGGACCAGACCAGGACCAGACCAGGACCAGGACCAGGACCAGACCAGGACCAGGACCAGGACCAGGACCAGGACCAGGACCAGACCAGGACCAGGACCAGGACCAGGACCAGACCAGGACCAGACCAGGACCAGGACCAGGACCAGGACCAGGACCAGACCAGGACCAGACCAGGACCAGACCAGGACCAGACCAGGACCAGGACCAGGACCAGACCAGGACCAGACCAGGACCAGGACCAGACCAGACCAGGACCAGACCAGGACCAGGACCAGACCAGGACCAGACCAGGACCAGACCAGGACCAGACCAGGACCAGACCAGGACCAGGACCAGGACCAGGACCAGGACCAGACCAGGACCAGACCAGGACCAGACCAGGACCAGACCAGGACCAGGACCAGGACCAGACCAGGACCAGACCAGGACCAGGACCAGGACCAGGACCAGACCAGGACCAGGACCAGGACCAGACCAGGACCAGACCAGGACCAGACCAGGACCAGGACCAGACCAGGACCAGACCAGGACCAGACCAGGACCAGACCAGACCAGGACCAGACCAGGACCAGACCAGGACCAGACCAGGACCAGGACCAGACCAGGACCAGACCAGGACCAGGACCAGGACCAGACCAGGACCAGACCAGGACCAGACCAGGACCAGGACCAGACCAGGACCAGACCAGGACCAGACCAGGACCAGGACCAGGACCAGACCAGGACCAGGACCAGACCAGGACCAGACCAGGACCAGACCAGGACCAGACCAGGACCAGACCAGACCAGGACCAGACCAGGACCAGACCAGGACCAGACCAGGACCAGGACCAGACCAGGACCAGGACCAGACCAGACCAGGACCAGGACCAGACCAGGACCAGACCAGACCAGGACCAGACCAGGACCAGACCAGGACCAGACCAGGACCAGACCAGGACCAGGACCAGGACCAGACCAGGACCAGACCAGGACCAGGACCAGGACCAGGACCAGGACCAGACCAGGACCAGGACCAGGACCAGGACCAGGACCAGGACCAGACCAGGACCAGACCAGGACCAGGACCAGGACCAGGACCAGACCAGGACCAGACCAGGACCAGACCAGGACCAGACCAGGACCAGACCAGGACCAGGACCAGGACCAGACCAGGACCAGACCAGGACCAGGACCAGGACCAGACCAGGACCAGACCAGGACCAGACCAGGACCAGACCAGGACCAGGACCAGACCAGGACCAGACCAGGACCAGACCAGGACCAGACCAGACCAGGACCAGACCAGGACCAGACCAGGACCAGACCAGGACCAGGACCAGACCAGGACCAGACCAGGACCAGGACCAGGACCAGACCAGGACCAGACCAGGACCAGACCAGGACCAGACCAGGACCAGACCAGGACCAGGACCAGGACCAGACCAGGACCAGGACCAGACCAGGACCAGACCAGGACCAGACCAGGACCAGACCAGGACCAGACCAGACCAGGACCAGACCAGGACCAGACCAGGACCAGACCAGGACCAGGACCAGGACCAGACCAGGACCAGGACCAGACCAGACCAGGACCAGGACCAGACCAGGACCAGACCAGACCAGACCAGGACCAGACCAGGACCAGACCAGGACCAGACCAGGACCAGGACCAGACCAGGACCAGACCAGGACCAGACCAGGACCAGACCAGGACCAGACCAGGACCAGGACCAGACCAGGACCAGACCAGGACCAGACCAGGACCAGGACCAGACCAGGACCAGACCAGGACCAGACCAGGACCAGGACCAGGACCAGGACCAGACCAGGACCAGGACCAGACCAGGACCAGACCAGGACCAGGACCAGACCAGGACCGGACCAGGACCAGACCAGGACCAGACCAGGACCAGGACCAGGACCAGGACCAGACCAGGACCAGACCAGGACCAGACCAGGACCAGGACCAGACCAGGACCGGACCAGGACCAGACCAGGACCAGACCAGGACCAGGACCAGGACCAGGACCAGACCAGGACCAGACCAGGACCAGGACCAGACCAGGACCGGACCAGGACCAGACCAGGACCAGACCAGGACCAGACCAGGACCAGGACCAGGACCAGGACCAGGGATGGGCATTTGATTTGATTTTCTTAATCGATCATCGGGAGAATTAACGGTCGATTATCCATTAATGAACATTTTTATATTAAAATGATCCTCATTGTTCTTCCTGTTCCTCATCTGCATAAATAAACTGAACTTTAAACACATAAACATCATGAGTCCAGAGCCTCATCAGTGTGAGATTAGATCAATGGTTCTTCACCTTGTTGGAGGTGCTGAACTCCACTAGTTTCATCTGCGCATTCACCGAACCATATATATATATATATATATATATATATATATATATATATATATATATATATATATATATATATATATATATATATATATATATATATATATATATATATATATATATAATACCTGCAGAGAGTACGGCAGGTCCTAAGAAGCTCAATGGAAGAACAAGGCGCAGGCAATAAACAGCTACGCCCTGCCAGTGATCAGACTCAGCAGGAATCATGCACTGGCCAAAGGAGGAGATACAGACCACGGATGTTAAGACACCAAAGCTCCTGACCTGCAGGAGGGTTCATCCCAAGTCCAGCACCTGAGACTGTGCACGAGCCGGAAGGAAGGAGGCCGAGGACGAGTGAGTGTGGGAACCACTGTCCAGGATGAAACATCCTCCACAAGTACATCAGTGACAAGGCCCAGACTGATGACGCTCAGAGAATGTCTCAGACAGTGGGCCAGAGGAAGAGGTGCTGGAGGGACCATCATGGAGGACAAACCCCTACACGGGGCGAACCACCGGAACATAACTGAGCCTTGAGCACCCGAGCAATAGAGGCCCAGATCTACCACACCAGACAAGACCCAAGGTGTAGGCTGTGCAAAGAAGTGCCTGAGACAGTCCAGCACATAACTGCAGGTGTCAGATGCTGCAGGGAAACATGGAGCGACATAACCAAGTAGCGGCACAGTGTACAGAAACATCTGTGCAGAGGACGGGCTGGAAACCCCAGGATCAAGGTGGGAAACACCTCCAAAGGTTGTGGAGAATGAGCCAAGATCCTGTGGGACTTCAGATCCAGACTGACAGAACAGTGATGAACCAACCAGACATCGTGGTTCTGGATAAGCGAGAGAACAAAGGTGGTGGACACTGCAATACCGAGCGATGGAGATGTCAGGAAAAAGGAACACGAGAAACTAGAGAAATACCAGGGGCTCAAAGAAGAGCTGGAGAGGCCTGAAGGTGAAAGCATCGGTGGAGCCTGTGGTGATCGGACACTCGGGGCCGTGACCCCCAAACTGAGGGGCTGCAGCAGATCCCAGGAAGGACAACAGACATGAAGGACAGAAAAGAGCAGAACTGGAACAGCAAAGATACTGAAGAACTCTGAAGCTCCCAGGCCTCTGGTAGAACCCGAGCTGATGAGGGTGAGAGACCGACCACCGAGGAAGGGGAGAAATGCATTTTTTTATATACATATATATATTATTGGTCACATGACCACAGTCACAGACTATTGCACAAAATTTCCTGCAGCCAATAACAGCCAAACGGGGCGAGTCTTCACCAAACAGACTGACCCTGAACCCCTGAGACCCCTGAACCCCTGAGGCTCCAACCAGGCTAAGAACCACTGATCTAAACATTTGTGTTTTACACAAACTAAACTTAAACCTCACGGCTCATTTGCATAAACTGTAAGAGCTGAAAAAAGCAGCTCTTTCCTTGTGCTGCTGCTTCAGCTTCTGTGGGACTAAAGGACTCGACTCAGTGAATATGAGTGTTCTCTCTGTGACTCGGTGAATATGAGTGTTCTCTCTGTGACTCAGTGAATATGAGTGTTCTCTCTGTGACTCAGTGAATATGAGTGTTCTCTCTGTGACTCAGTGAATATGAGTGTTCTCTCTGTGACTCAGTGAATATGAGTGTTCTCTCTGTGACTCAGTGAATATGAGTGTTCTCTCTGTGACTCAGTGAATATGAGTGTTCTCCCTGTGACAGAGGATGTTCTGCTGGTGCTGAGTCTGTTCTGTGCGTATGTCGCGTTGCAGATGCTGCGTAAACATGTGAAACCGGGACACTCAAAAACCCGATCATACCCGGGACACTGATGTGCAGGGAAACACACTCTGAGGAATATAGGGATCTCCAAGGAGCCAGAGCCGAGCCGTGGGACTGTGAGGCTCCAGAGTTTGTGCTCAGACCTCCTCAGGCTCCGTTACACAGACACCGACATTCAGTTTGTCGATGAACGCGATCGACGAAATTCTTCATGATCAGTTATCAATTAATCGACTAATTATGCCCATCCCTGACCAGGACTACAGCGGCACACAGACCCAGAGTACAGACCCAGAGTACAGACCCAGAGTACAGACCCAGCACACAGACCCAGCACACAGACCCAGAGTACAGACCCAGAGTACAGACCCAGAGTACAGACCCAGCACACAGACCCAGCACACAGACCCAGCTCACAGACCCAGCACACAGACCCAGAGTACAGACCCAGAGTACAGACCCAGAGTACAGACCCAGCACACAGACCCAGCACACAGACCCAGAGTACAGACCCAGAGTACAGACCCAGAGTACAGACCCAGAGTACAGACCCAGAGTACAGACCCAGCACACAGACCCAGAGTACAGACCCAGAGTACAGACCCAGAGTACAGACCCAGAGTACAGACCCAGCACACAGACCCAGCACACAGACCCAGAGTACAGACCCAGAGTACAGACCCAGAGTACAGACCCAGAGTACAGACCCAGAGTACAGACCCAGCACACAGACCCAGCACACAGACCCAGAGTACAGACCCAGCACACAGACCCAGAGTACAGACCCAGAGTACAGACCCAGAGTACAGACCCAGAGTACAGACCCAGAGTACAGACCCAGCACACAGACCCAGCACACAGACCCAGAGTACAGACCCAGCACACAGACCCAGCACACAGACCCAGAGTACAGACCCAGAGTACAGACCCAGAGTACAGACCCAGAGTACAGACCCAGCACACAGACCCAGCACACAGACCCAGAGTACAGACCCAGAGTACAGACCCAGCACACAGACCCAGCACACAGACCCAGAGTACAGACCCAGAGTACAGACCCAGCACACAGACCCAGAGTACAGACCCAGAGTACAGACCCAGAGTACAGACCCAGCACACAGACCCAGAGTACAGACCCAGAGTACAGACCCAGCACACAGACCCAGCACACAGACCCAGAATACAGACCCAGAGTACAGACCCAGAGTACAGACCCAGAGTACAGACCCAGAGTACAGACCCAGCACACAGACCCAGCACACAGACCCAGAGTACAGACCCAGAGTACAGACCCAGAGTACAGACCCAGAGTACAGACCCAGAGTACAGACCCAGCACACAGACCCAGCACACAGACCCAGAGTACAGACCCAGCACACAGACCCAGCACACAGACCCAGAGTACAGACCCAGAGTACAGACCCAGCACACAGACCCAGCACACAGACCCAGAATACAGACCCAGAGTACAGACCCAGAGTACAGACCCAGAGTACAGACCCAGCACACAGACCCAGAGTACAGACCCAGAGTACAGACCCAGAGTACAGACCCAGCATGTAGCGGAGGCAGGTCCAGTCCACTCCTCTCTTCGGGTCCATGTTGTCCAGGAGGTTCTGGACGAACTGGAGGCTGGAGGTGAAGTCGGCCTGATTAAACTCGTACGGAATGTTCCAGCCCAGAGGCCCGAACTTCCGCCGCTCCTGAGGAAGAGAAAGACCAGGACTGAACCAGGACTAGACCAGGACTGAACCAGGACTAGACCAGGACTGAACCAGGACTAGACCAGGACTGAACCAGGACTAGACCAGGACTGAACCAGGATTAAACCAGGACTGAACCAGGATTAAACCAGGACTGTGCAGCCCCAGAGCTGCACAGTCCTGGACCTTAAAACTGCTCTAGGACACACCTGTACGGTGGAGGAAGGACACACCTGTACGGTGGAGTGGAGGACACACCTGTACGGTGGAGGAAGGACACACCTGTACGGTGGAGTGGAGGACACACCTGTACGGTGGAGTGGAGGACACACCTGTACGCTGGAGTGGAGGACACACCTGTACGGTGGAGTGGAGGACACACCTGTACGGTGGAGGAAGGACACACCTGTACGGTGGAGGAAGGACACACCTGTACGGTGGAGTGGAGGACACACCTGTACGGTGGAGGAAGGACACACCTGTACGGTGGAGTGGAGGACACACCTGTACGGTGGAGTGGAGGACACACCTGTACGCTGGAGTGGAGGACACACCTGTACGGTGGAGGAAGGACACACCTGTACGGTGGAGTGGAGGACACACCTGTACGGTGGAGGAAGGACACACCTGTACGGTGGAGGAAGGACACACCTGTACGGTGGAGTGGAGGACACACCTGTACGGTGGAGGAAGGACACACCTGTATGGTGGAGTGGAGGACACACCTGTACGGTGGAGGAAGGACACACCTGTACGGTGGAGTGGAGGACACACCTGTACGGTGGAGGAAGGACACACCTGTACGGTGGAGTGGAGGACACACCTGTACGGTGGAGTGGAGGACACACCTGTACGGTGGAGGAAGGACACACCTGTACGGTGGAGTGGAGGACACACCTGTACGGTGGAGGAAGGACACACCTGTACGGTGGAGGAAGGACACACCTGTACGGTGGAGTGGAGGACACACCTGTACGGTGGAGTGGAGGACACACCTGTACGGTGGAGGAAGGACACACCTGTACGGTGGAGGAAGGACACACCTGTACGGTGGTGGTATGTCAAAACTTTTCGGTGGAGTGGAGGACACACCTGTACGGTGGAGTGGAGGACACACCTGTACGGTGGAGTGGAGGACACACCTGTACGGTGGAGTGGAGGACACACCTGTACGGTGGAGGAAGGACACACCTGTACGGTGGAGTGGGAGGACACACCTGTACGGTGGAGGAAGGACACACCTGTACGGTGGAGTGGAGGACACACCTGTACGGTGGAGGAAGGACACACCTGTACGGTGGAGGAAGGACACACCTGTACGGTGGAGTGGAGGACACACCTGTACGGTGGAGTGGAGGACACACCTGTACGGTGGAGTGGAGGACACACCTGTACGGTGGAGTGGAGGACACACCTGTACGGTGGAGTGGAGGACACACCTGTACGGTGGAGTGGAGGACACACCTGTACGGTGGAGGAAGGACACACCTGTACGGTGGAGGAAGGACACACCTGTACGGTGGAGTGGAGGACACACCTGTACGGTGGAGTGGAGGACACACCTGTACGGTGGAGTTCGGGAGACACCAGTAGGGTGGAGTGGAGGACACACCTGTACGGTGGAGTGGAGGACACACCTGTACGGTGGAGGAAGGACACACCTGTACGGTGGAGGAAGGACACACCTGTACGGTGGAGTGGAGGACACACCTGTACGGTGGAGTGGAGGACACACCTGTACGGTGGAGTGGAGGACACACCTGTACGGTGGAGTGGAGGACACACCTGTACGGTGGAGTGGAGGACACACCTGTACGGTGGAGGAAGGACACACCTGTACGGTGGAGTGGAGGACACACCTGTACGGTGGAGGAAGGACACACCTGTACGGTGGAGTGGAGGACACACCTGTACGGTGGAGGAAGGACACACCTGTACGGTGGAGTGGAGGACACACCTGTACGGTGGAGGAAGGACACACCTGTACGGTGGAGGAAGGACACACCTGTACGGTGGAGTGGAGGACACACCTGTACGGTGGAGTGGAGGACACACCTGTACGGTGGAGGAAGGACACACCTGTACGGTGGAGGAAGGACACACCTGTACGGTGGAGTGGAGGACACACCTGTACGGTGGAGGAAGGACACACCTGTACGGTGGAGGAAGGACACACCTGTACGGTGGAGTGGAGGACACACCTGTACGGTGGAGTGGAGGACACACCTGTACGGTGGAGGAAGGACACACCTGTACGGTGGAGTGGAGGACACACCTGTACGGTGGAGGAAGGACACACCTGTACGGTGGAGTGGAGGACACACCTGTACGGTGGAGTGGAGGACACACCTGTACGGTGGAGTGGAGGACACACCTGTACGGTGGAGGAAGGACACACCTGTACGGTGGAGGAAGGACACACCTGTACGGTGGAGTGGAGGACACACCTGTACGGTGGAGTGGAGGACACACCTGTACGGTGGAGTGGAGGACACACCTGTACGGTGGAGTGGAGGACACACCTGTACGGTGGAGGAAGGACACACCTGTACGGTGGAGTGGAGGACACACCTGTACGGTGGAGGAAGGACACACCTGTACGGTGGAGTGGAGGACACACCTGTACGGTGGAGGAAGGACACACCTGTACGGTGGAGTGGAGGACACACCTGTACGGTGGAGGAAGGACACACCTGTACGGTGGAGTGGAGGACACACCTGTACGGTGGAGTGGAGGACACACCTGTACGGTGGAGGAAGGACACACCTGTACGGTGGAGTGGAGGACACACCTGTACGGTGGAGTGGAGGACACACCTGTACGGTGGAGGAAGGACACACCTGTACGGTGGAGGAAGGACACACCTGTACGGTGGAGGAAGGACACACCTGTACGGTGGAGTGGAGGACACACCTGTACGGTGGAGTGGAGGACACACCTGTACGCTGGAGTGGAGGACACACCTGTACGGTGGAGTGGAGGACACACCTGTACGGTGGAGGAAGGACACACCTGTACGCTGGAGTGGAGGACACACCTGTACGGTGGAGTGGAGGACACACCTGTACGGTGGAGTGGAGGACACACCTGTACGGTGGAGGAAGGACACACCTGTACGGTGGAGTGGAGGACACACCTGTACGGTGGAGGAAGGACACACCTGTACGGTGGAGGAAGGACACACCTGTACGGTGGAGTGGAGGACACACCTGTACGGTGGAGGAAGGACACACCTGTACGGTGGAGTGGAGGACACACCTGTACGGTGGAGTGGAGGACACACCTGTACGGTGGAGTGGAGGACACACCTGTACGGTGGAGGAAGGACACACCTGTACGCTGGAGTGGAGGACACACCTGTACGGTGGAGTGGAGGACACACCTGTACGGTGGAGTGGAGGACACACCTGTACGGTGGAGGAAGGACACACCTGTACGCTGAGTGGGAGGACACACCTGTACGGTGGAGTGGGAGGACACACCTGCACGGTGGAGGAATTACACACCTGCACGCTGGTGTGGAGGACACACCTGTACGGTGGAGGAAGGACACACCTGTACGGTGGAGGAAGGACACACCTGTACGGTGGAGTGGAGGACACACCTGTACGGTGGAGGAAGGACACACCAGTACGGTGGAGGAAGGACACACCTGTACGGTGGAGTGGAGGACACACCTGTACGGTGGAGTGGAGGACACACCTGTACGGTGGAGTGGAGGACACACCTGTACGGTAGATGGGAGGACACACCTGTACGGTGGAGTGGAGGACACACCTGTACGGTGGAGGAAGGACACACCTGTACGGTGGAGTGGAGGACACACCTGTACGGTGGAGTGGAGGACACACCTGTACGCTGGAGTGGAGGACACACCTGTACGGTGGAGTGGAGGACACACCTGTACGGTGGAGTGGAGGACACACCTGTACGGTGGAGTGGAGGACACACCTGTACGGTGGAGGAAGGACACACCTGTACGGTGGAGTGGAGGACACACCTGTACGGTGGAGTGGAGGACACACCTGTACGCTGGAGTGGAGGACACACCTGTACGCTGGAGTGGAGGACACACCTGTACGGTGGAGTGGAGGACACACCTGTACGGTGGAGTGGAGGACACACCTGTACGGTGGAGGAAGGACACACCTGTACGCTGGAGTGGAGGACACACCTGTACAGTGGAGTGAAGGACACACCTGTACGGTGGAGTGGAGGACACACCTGTACGGTGGAGTGGAGGACACACCTGTACGGTGGAGTGGAGGACACACCTGTACGCTGGAGTGGAGGACACACCTGTACGGTGGAGTGGAGGACACACCTGTACGGTGGAGTGGAGGACACACCTGTACGGTGGAGTGGAGGACACACCTGTACGGTGGAGTGGAGGACACACCTGTACGCTGGAGTGGAGGACACACCTGTACGGTGGAGGAAGGACACACCTGTACGGTGGAGTGGAGGACACACCTGTACGGTGGAGTGGAGGACACACCTGTACGCTGGAGTGGAGGACACACCTGTACGGTGGAGTGGAGGACACACCTGTACGGTGGAGTGGAGGACACACCTGTACGGTGGAGTGGAGGACACACCTGTACGGTGGAGTGGAGGACACACCTGTACGGTGGAGTGGAGGACACACCTGTACGGTGGAGTGGAGGACACACCTGTACGCTGGAGTGGAGGACACACCTGTACGGTGGAGTGGAGGACACACCTGTACGCTGGAGTGGAGGACACACCTGTACGGTGGAGTGGAGGACACACCTGTACGGTGGAGTGGAGGACACACCTGTACGCTGGAGTGGAGGACACACCTGTACGGTGGAGTGGAGGACACACCTGTACGGTGGAGTAGAGGACACACCTGTACGGTGGAGTGGAGGACACACCTGTACGGTGGAGTGGAGGACACACCTGTACGGTGGAGTGGAGGACACACCTGTACGGTGGAGTGGAGGACACACCTGTACGGTGGAGTAGAGGACACACCTGTACGGTGGAGGAAGGACACACCTGTACGGTGGAGTGGAGGACACACCTGTACGGTGGAGTGGAGGACACACCTGTACGGTGGAGTGGAGGACACACCTGTACGGTGGAGTAGAGGACACACCTGTACGGTGGAGGAAGGACACACCTGTACGGTGGAGTGGAGGACACACCTGTACGGTGGAGTGGAGGAAGGCCACGGCGAACAGCAGGGGTCTCCACTGGGGCAGGTCACTGAAGTCCATCTGGTCCTGGGTCAGACCCCCAAACGTCCTCTTCAGTCCGGCCTTCATCCCTGAACACAGCACAGCCCCGTTCACAGGAACATTTACACACAAATTCACTCATTCAGAGTCAAACAGGTTAGAATTAAAACATTCTCCTTGGAGTTTCCATGTAAACAATAATTCTGAATAAACAGGTTAAATGGTCTTTATTTAATGGGGCTCAGCGTCTGGGCTGGGGAAGGTTCTGACTGGACAGTGACACAAACAGATTTCTGTCTGTGGGAAGAAAACCCACACTTCATTTGAAAAGCTTATTTCAGTCCAAATGAACAAATCCAAATGTAATTTCCACCCTGGAAATGCAGAAGTGCTGTGGCTCTGGCCGTGGTCCTGACAGGAGCTGTTTCCAGGACTGGACCAGGAAAGTCATGGAGCCACTGCACTTTTTTTGTTTTTAGGGCAATAAGGAGATTTTTAATTTTCTTACAGACTTGAGATTTTGCATTTTTGTAGCTCAGGCCCTAAATTAAGCATTTTTTATGTCCAAAAAGTTCTTTCTACATGTTTGCTGTGGGTTTTGTATAAAAGAGTGAATTTTATTTTCTGTTTTTTTTCATCTCTATTTCTGGTCCTGTAGCTTTTCTCACAGCCTCATGACACAACTACAGCAGCAGATGTGAAATAACAGGTTGGACTGAGCAAAAGGAGGTAGAACACTTCATTAGGGGTAAAAGGGGCAGTTTGAAAAGCAAAATGAAGAAAAAAATCCAGGCGAGGAGAAATGAACTAAAATTGCCCTCAGGTCTTCAGGGTTTAAGTGGGATAAACATTTACATGATTGAGGAATAAAAACTTACTTTGGGCTTAAATTTAAATCCATATAAAATTAAATCTGAATAAACATTAGGAACTAAGTGTTTACGTGGTCTTTTTAAATCAGAATGAACTTTTCTCTCATGTGAACAGGTCAAATGTCTCTGGTTCCACTTCACATTCTAATATAAAAGTGTGATCCTGGGGCTTGGACTTCAACATTTTGCCCCAAATCGAGACCTAAACCTCGGCCTCGCTCCTGATCGGCTCTTTGGAGGCTCTGATACTCGTGATCCTCCAGAGCTGCTGTAAGCGCTGGCCTCGATGAGCTTCATTTGGAGCTGAACGCTGGGGCGATGTCACTCAGATCGTTTCTGTTCCGGACTCACCCAGAGGAGGCTCGTTTGTGAACTTTATGGACGCCTGGAGGAACGTGATGGGAAACCTGACGACACAAACTGGACGTTAAAGTCCATCCACGTTTAATCCCGGTTTAGTCCTGGTTTAGTCCTGGTTCAGTCCTGGTTTAGTCCTGGTTTAGTCCTGGTTTTGTCCTGGTTTTGTCCTGGTTTAGTCCTGGTTTTGTCCTGGTTTAGTCCTGGTTTACTCCTGGTTTTGTCCTAGTTTAGTCCTGGTTCAGTCCTGGTTTAGTCCTAGTTTAATCCTGGTTTACTTCTGGTTTTGTCCTGGTTTAGTCCTGGTTTAGTCCTGGTTTAGTCCTGGTTTAGCCCTGGTTTAGCCCTGGTTTAGCCCTGGTTTAGCCCTGGTTTTGTCCTGGTTTAATCCTGGTTTAGTCCTGGTTTAGTCCTGGTTTAATCCTGGTTTACTTCTGGTTTTGTCCTGGTTTAGTCCTGGTTTAGTCCTGGTTTAATCCTGGTTTACTTCTGGTTTTGTCCTGGTTTAGTCCTGGTTTCGTCCTGGTTTAGTCCTGGTTTCGTCCTGGTTTAATTCTGGTTTTGTCCTGGTTTTGTCCTGGTTTAGTCCTGGTTTAGTCCTGGTTTAATTCTGGTTTTGTCCTGGTTTTGTCCTGGTTTAGTCCTGGTTTAGTCCTGGTTTAGCCCTGGTTTCGTCCTGGTTTAATTCTGGTTTTGTCCTGGTTTTGTCCTGGTTTAGTCCTGGTTTAGCCCTGGTTTAGCCCTGGTTTAGTCCTGGTTTAGCCCTGGTTTAGCCCTGGTTTTGTCCTGGTTTAGTCCTGGTTTCGTCCTGGTTTCGTCCTGGTTTAATTCTGGTTTTGTCCTGGTTTAGTCCTGGTTTAGCCCTGGTTTAGCCCTGGTTTAGTCCTGGTTTCGTCCTGGTTTAATTCTGGTTTTGTCCTGGTTTACTCCTGGTTTAGTCCTGGTTTAGCCCTGGTTTAGTCCTGGTTTAGCCCTGGTTTAGTCCTGGTTTACTCCTGGTTTAGCCCCGGTTTAGCCCCGGTTTAGCCCCGGTTTAGTCCCGGTTTAGTCCCGGTTTAGTCCTGGTTTAGTCCCGTTTAGTCCCGGTGTAGCCCCGGTTTAGTCCTGGTTTAGTACTGGTTTAGCCCCGGTTTAGCCCCGGTTTAGCCCCGGTTTAGTCCCGGTTAAGTCCCGGTTTAGTCCCGTTTAGTCCCGGTCCAGTCCCGGTCCAGTCCCGGTCCAGTCCGTACTTGTCGTGCACTTCGGTGGTGATCCAGACTCTAAACCCCGGGTGCAGTTCCTCCTCCGGGCCACAGGTGACGCTCTCCAGCAGCTCGTCCAGGAAGTGCAGGCCCAGGTGGCAGTTCTGCAGCAGCAGCCACCCCCCGTCTGCGCAGCTCTGAGCCAAGAGTCTGCGGGCGTGGACCTCCTGCCCCTGCCCCATGGAGACGGGCCTGCACACCGCCCCCTGCAGGACAGACAGGGGTAAAGAGGGGCATTTGACCCGCACACCGCCCCCTGCAGGACAGACAGGGGTAAAGAGGGGCATTTGACCCGCACGCCGCCCCCTGCAGGACAGACAGGGGTAAAGAGGGGCATTTGACCCGCACGCCGCCCCCTGCAGGACAGACAGGGGTAAAGAGGGGCATTTGACCCGAACGCCGCCCCTGCAGGACAGACAGAAGTACAGAGGGGCAATTGACCCGCACACCGCCCCCTGCAGGACAGACAGGGGTAAAGAGGGGCATTTGACCCGCACGCCGCCCCCTGCAGGACAGACAGGGGTAAAGAGGGGCATTTGACCCGCACACCGCCCCCTGCAGGACAGACAGGGGTAAAGAGGGGCATTTGACCCGCACCCCGCCCCCCGCAGGACAGACAGGGGTAAAGAGGGGCATTTGACTCGCACACCGCCCCCTCCAGGACAGACAGGGGTAAAGAGGGGCATTTGACCCGCACACTGCCCCCTGCAGGACAGACAGGGGTAAAGAGGGGCATTTGACCCGTACGCCGCCCCCTGCAGGACAGACAGGGGTAAAGAGGGGCATTTGACCCGCACGCCGCCCCCTGCAGGACAGACAGAAGTAAAGAGGGGCATTTGACCCGCACGCCGCCCCCTGCAGGACAGACAGGGGTAAAGAGGGGCATTTGACCCGCACGCCGCCCCCTGCAGGACAGACAGGGGTAAAGAGGGGCATTTGACCCGCACGCCGCCCCCTGCAGGACAGACAGGGGTAAAGAGGGGCATTTGACCCGCACGCCGCCCCCTGCAGGACAGACAGGGGTAAAGAGGGGCATTTGACCCGCACGCCGCCCTGCAGGACAGACAGGGGTAAAGAGGGGCATTTGACCCGCACGCCGCCCCCTGCACGACAGTCAGGGGTAAAGAGGGGCATTTGACCCGCACGCCACCCCCTGCAGGACAGACAGGGGTAAAGAGGGGCATTTGACCCGCACGCCGCCCCCTGCAGGACAGACAGAAGTAAAGAGGGGCATTTGACCCGCACGCCGCCCCCTGCAGGACAGACAGGGGTAAAGAGGGGCATTTGACCCGCACGCCGCCCCCTGCAGGACAGACAGGGGTAAAGAGGGGCATTTGACCCGCACGCCGCCCCCTGCAGGACAGACAGGGGTAAAGAGGGGCATTTGACCCGCACGCCGCCCCCTGCAGGACAGACAGGGGTAAAGAGGGGCATTTGACCCGCACGCCGCCCCCTGCAGGACAGACAGGGGTAAAGAGGGGCATTTGACCCGCACGCCGCCCCCTGCAGGACAGACAGGGGTAAAGAGGGGCATTTGACCCGCACGCCGCCCCCTGCAGGACAGACAGGGGTAAAGAGGGGCATTTGACCCGCACGCCGCCCCCTCCAGGACAGACAGGCGAAAAGAGAGGCAATTGACCCGCAACAAGGCCCCTGCAGGACAGACAGGGGTAAAGAGGGGCATTTTACCCGTACGCCGCCCCCTGCAGGACAGACAGGGGTAAAGAGGGGCATTTGACCCACACACCGCCCCCTGCAGGACAGACAGGGGTAAAGAGGGGCATTTGACCCGCACACCGCCCCCTGCAGGACAGAGGAGACAGGGGTAAAGACAGGGGCATTTGACCCGCACACCGCCCCCTGCAGGACAGAGAGGAGACAGGGGTAAAGACAGGGGCATTTGACCCGCACGCCGCCCCCTGCAGGACAGAGACGAGCAGAGACATTGGATCCATAGCTCATAGGGCTGTCAAACACATGTTGCATGTTTAAAATTGTGATATTTTGCATTTCACAGTTTTAAAGCCATAATGTAAAGCAGTTCTGTGTGTTACTTGTTATTTTCTTTGCTGTGTGTCATCACAGGTCTGAGATGGGAGTTTGTCTGATCTGAGGCTCTTGGCTGTGGCCCCGGTCGGTGCACCGGGGGTTTAGCTTTAACTTAGGGCGTTTTCACTCCGTTAGTTCGATCATTTGGTCCACACCAGCAGTAACATTATTATGATGCAGCCTATAGGCTCCAGTCTGGTCCTTTCACACCGGCAAATGAACCAAAACCGATTGACGTTTCATCAGTGTTTATCCAGGATCCGCCCATTTTGGGGCCCGACGTTCCCCGAACCTCTGATCTACAACTTTGTACAGAACTCACTGCACCTGAGCCGGAGCAGAAGCTCTGGGTTCAGGAAACGGCGATAAAGACTCGAGCTTCACCACAGCCCCTCAGGACCCGGGGCCCCTCAGGACCTGGGGCCCCTCAGGACGGGCCCAGGGATCTGGTCCTTGGTCTTGTTCCATCCTTCAGGATCAGTGCACTGGCCTGGGGCAGAGTGGTTCCTCTGCGCGTTGGATCTGTGCAGCGAAAGCGATAACGCTCTGTGGACCTCAGGTCCGGGCCGTGGACCTGAGGTCCGGGCCGTGGACCTGAGGTCCGGGCTGTGGACCTCAGGTCCGGGCCGTGGACCTCAGGTCCGGGCCGTGGACCTCAGGTCCGGGCTGCTCCGGGTCTCCGGCCTCGAGGACCACGGCTGGTTCCGCGGTGGTGCAAATGGACAGCAGCACAAACCCAGTTTGCTTCGTTATCATTTGTCCTGATCGTCCGTCCTCTGGTTCTTTCCGGGGAAAAGCACCGAACACTTCCTGCTCCAGCTCACCTGAGCCTAGAGGTAAGATCTTAAGCCCGAGCCCAATTCGGGTCGGGTTGGGTTGGGCTTCTCTCTCGCTGACTTTTTTAAAATAAATAAACAGTTAAATTCGTGCGCAGAGCAGAGCAGAGCACAGCATGAGCCAGAGCAGAGCAGAGCAGAGCAGAGCATGAGCCAGAGCCAGAGCAGAGCAGAGCATGCTCTGCTCTGCTCTGCTCTGCTCTGCTCTGCTCTGCTCTGCTCTGCTCTGCTCTGGCTCTGCTCTGCTCTGCTCTGCTCTGCTCTGCTCTGCGCACATGAACGACGCCCTCTTAATAATCTTCCCCTCCGCAGGTCCGCATGAAATTTGGGGTTTGCTTCGGGCTCGGGCCTGCAAATCAAGTTAATTGGTCGGGCTCGGGTCGGGTCGGGCTTTAATACCCGCGGGTCGGGTCAGGTCGGGCTGGATTTTTTAAGCCCGATCTTACCTCTACCTGAGCCTGAACCAGAGCTGAGCATCACGTTAGAGACAAAAGGCTGGAGAACATTAATCGCGATATAAATAAAATTGTAGCTTTATGGATTGAATTAATCTGATCATGATTAACGCGTTAACGTCGACAGCCCCAGTTTAAATGCGTTCTCATCAGGCCCTGGTGAGTTCAGACCTTGGTCTTGGCGAGTCTCTCGATGTTCTCCGTGGGGTCGGAGCCCATCGACAGCAGACACACCAGAGGAGTCCTGGAGTCGGCCTCCGCCCACAGAGCCTCCAGGTCCAGCACCAGGCCCTCCGAGAACCAGGGGCCCAGAGACGAGCTGATGTACCGACGCGCCTGAAACAACACAACACCACGTTTTAGTCCTGGTTTAGTCCTGCTTTAGTCCTGCTTTAGTCCTGGTTTAGTCCTGGTTTAGTCCTGCTTCAGTCCTGCTTTAGTCCTGCTTTAGTCCTGCTTTAGTCCTGCTTTAGACCTGCTTTAGACCTGCTTTAGTCCTGCTTTAGTCCTGCTTTAGACCTGCTTTAGTCCTGCTTTAGTCCTGCTTTAGACCTGCTTTAGTCCTGCTTTAGTCCTGGTTTAGTCCTGGTTTAGTCCTGCTTTAGACCTGCTTTAGTCCTGCTTTAGTCCTGGTTTAGTCCTGCTTTAGACCTGCTTTAGACCTGCTTTAGTCCTGGTTTAGTCCTGGTTTAGTCCTGCTTTAGTCCTGCTTTAGTCCTGCTTTAGACCTGCTTTAGACCTGCTTTAGACCTGCTTTAGTCCTGGTTTAGTCCTGCTTTAGTCCTGCTTTAGACCTGCTTTAGACCTGCTTTAGTCCTGGTTTAGTCCTGCTTTAGTCCTGCTTTAGTCCTGCTTTAGACCTGCTTTAGTCCTGCTTTAGTCCTGGTTTAGTCCTGGTTTAGTCCTGGTTTAGACCTGGTCCAGTCCTGGTTCAGTCCTGGTTCAGTCCAGACCTGGGCGATGGTCCGGTCCGGGCACCAGCTCCGCACCAGCAGGAGTCTCCTGAATGGGTCCAGTTGGGTCTCGTACCCGTCGGGCAGAGCGGCGTCTTCAGGCGCCGGGTGATCGAACCAGGACTTCCACCAGCGCTCGCCCTGGGCCACCTGCCGACCAGAACCGGGTCAGAACCGGGTCAGAACCGGGTCAGAACCGGGTCAGAACCAGGTCAGAACCTGACCTGAAACTGTGTTTGAGTTCATCTTTAGGTCAAATTTTGACTCTTTATCCAGCCACAGTTTCCCTGAGCCCTGAGTGTCGCTGTGTTCAGACTGAAGCCGCCGCACTTATACTGTGTTCTCCTTCCACACAAGGGCCCGTTAGGAGCCTGGGGCCGCCCTCTCGTTAGGAGCCTGGGGCCGCCCTCTCGTTAGGAGCCTGGGGCCGCCCTCTCGTTAGGAGCCTGGGGCCGCCCTCTCGTTAGGAGCCTGGGGCCGCCCTCTCGTTAGGAGCCTGGGGCCGCCCTCTCGTTAGGAGCCTGGGGCCGCCCTCTCGTTAGGAGCCTGGGGCCGCCCTCTCGTTAGGAGCCTGGTCTCTCTGTTGTCTTCCTCATGTAAAAGGTTCGATGGCTGTTTGTCTTGTACTTGTACTTGTACTTGTACTTGTACTTGTACTTGTACTTGTACTTGTAAAGGCCTCATTCATTCATTATCATGAAGTTATTTCAGCTGTTTTCAGCACCTAAACAGTTCAATAAGTTCTGACGCTAAATGAACTTAAGTGAGCGAAACACGTCTGAATGAGCCTCTCACCTGTCGCCTCTCACCTGTCGCCTCTCACCTGTCGCCTCTCACCTGTCGCCTCTCACCTGTCTCCTCTCACCTGTCTCCTCTCACCTGTCGCCTCTCACCTGTCGCCTCTCACCTGTCGCCTCTCACCTGTCGCCTCTCACCTGTCTCCTCTCACCTGTCGCCTCTCACCTGTCGCCTCTCACCTGTCTCCTCTCACCTGTCTCCTCTCACCTGTCTCCTCTCACCTGTCTCCTCTCACCTGTCGCCTCTCACCTGTCGCCTCTCACCTGTCGCCTCTCACCTGTCGCCTCTCACCTGTCTCCTCTCACCTGTCTCCTCTCACCTGTCGCCTCTCACCTGTCTCCTCTCACCTGTCGCCTCTCACCTGTCGCCTCTCACCTGTCGCCTCTCACCTGTCGCCTCTCACCTGTCTCCTCTCACCTGTCTCCTCTCACCTGTCGCCTCTCACCTGTCGCCTCTCACCTGTCTCCTCTCACCTGTCGCCTCTCACCTGTCGCCTCTCACCTGTCGCCTCTCACCTGTCTCCTCTCACCTGTCTCCTCTCACCTGTCTCCTCTCACCTGTCGCCTCTCACCAGTCGCCTCTCACCTGTCTCCTCTCACCTGTCTCCTCTCACCTGTCGCCTCTCACCTGTCTCCTCTCACCTGTCTCCTCTCACCTGTCTCCTCTCACCTGTCTCCTCTCACCTGTCTCCTCTCACCTGTCGCCTCTCACCTGTCTCCTCTCACCTGTCGCCTCTCACCTGTCGCCTCTCACCTGTCTCCTCTCACCTGTCTCCTCTCACCTGTCGCCTCTCACCTGTCTCCTCTCACCTGTCGCCTCTCACCTGTCGCCTCTCACCTGTCGCCTCTCACCTGTCGCCTCTCACCTGTCTCCTCTCACCTGTCTCCTCTCACCTGTCGCCTCTCACCTGTCGCCTCTCACCTGTCTCCTCTCACCTGTCGCCTCTCACCTGTCGCCTCTCACCTGTCGCCTCTCACCTGTCGCCTCTCACCTGTCTCCTCTCACCTGTCTCCTCTCACCTGTCGCCTCTCACCTGTCTCCTCTCACCTGTCGCCTCTCACCTGTCTCCTCTCACCTGTCTCCTCTCACCTGTCGCCTCTCACCTGTCGCCTCTCACCTGTCGCCTCTCACCTGTCGCCTCTCACCTGTCGCCTCTCACCTGTCGCCTCTCACCTGTCTCCTCTCACCTGTCGCCTCTCACCTGTCGCCTCTCACCTGTCTCCTCTCACCTGTCTCCTCTCACCTGTCGCCTCTCACCTGTCGCCTCTCACCTGTCTCCTCTCACCTGTCTCCTCTCACCTGTCGCAGGATGTGGCTGAACGGCTGCAGGGCCTCACCTGTCGCAGGATGTGGCTGAACGGCTGC
Source organism: Odontamblyopus rebecca (assembly GCA_030686955.1). Classification (NCBI taxonomy): domain Eukaryota; kingdom Metazoa; phylum Chordata; class Actinopteri; order Gobiiformes; family Gobiidae; genus Odontamblyopus; species Odontamblyopus rebecca. Next base: position 32,577,370 of record CM060674.1, read on the forward strand.
AGGGCCTCACCTGTCGCAGGATGTGACTGAACGGCTGCAGGGCCTCACCTGTCGCAGGATGTGGCTGAACGGCTGCAGGGCCTCACCTGTCGCAGGATGTGGCTGAACGGCTGCAGGGCCTCACCTGTCGCAGGATGTGGCTGAACGGCTGCAGGGCCTCACCTGTCGCAGGATGTGGCTGAACGGCTGCAGGGCCTCACCTGTCGCAGGATGTGGCTGAACGGCTGCAGGGCCTCACCTGTCGCAGGATGTGACTGAACGGCTGCAGGGCCTCACCTGTCGCAGGATGTGGCTGAACGGCTGCAGGGCCTCACCTGTCGCAGGATGTGGCTGAACGGCTGCAGGGCCTCACCTGTCGCAGGATGTGGCTGAACGGCTGCAGGGCCTCACCTGTCGCAGGATGTGGCTGAACGGCTGCAGGGCCTCACCTGTCGCAGGATGTGGCTGAACGGCTGCAGGGCCTCACCTGTCGCAGGATGTGGCTGAACGGCTGCAGGGCCTCACCTGTCGCAGGATGTGGCTGAACGGCTGCAGGGCCTCACCTGTCGCAGGATGTGACTGAACGGCTGCAGGGCCTCACCTGTCGCAGGATGTGGCTGAACGGCTGCAGGGCCTCACCTGTCGCAGGATGTGACTGAACGGCTGCAGGGCCTCACCTGTCGCAGGATGTGACTGAACGGCTGCAGGGCCTCACCTGTCGCAGGATGTGGCTGAACGGCTGCAGGGCCTCACCTGTCGCAGGATGTGACTGAACGGCTGCAGGGTCTCACCTGTCGCAGGATGTGGCTGAACGGCTGCAGGGCCTCACCTGTCGCAGGATGTGGCTGAACGGCTGCAGGGCCTCACCTGTCGCAGGATGTGGCTGAACGGCTGCAGGGCCTCACCTGTCGCAGGATGTGGCTGAACGGCTGCAGGGCCTCACCTGTCGCAGGATGTGGCTGAACGGCTGCAGGGCCTCACCTGTCGCAGGATGTGGCTGAACGGCTGCAGGGCCTCACCTGTCGCAGGATGTGGCTGAACGGCTGCAGGGCCTCACCTGTCGCAGGATGTGACTGAACGGCTGCAGGGCCTCACCTGTCGCAGGATGTGGCTGAACGGCTGCAGGGCCTCACCTGTCGCAGGATGTGACTGAACGGCTGCAGGGCCTCACCTGTCGCAGGATGTGACTGAACGGCTGCAGGGCCTCACCTGTCGCAGGATGTGGCTGAACGGCTGCAGGGCCTCACCTGTCGCAGGATGTGGCTGAACGGCTGCAGGGCCTCACCTGTCGCAGGATGTGACTGAACGGCTGCAGGGCCTCACCTGTCGCAGGATGTGGCTGAACGGCTGCAGGGCCTCACCTGTCGCAGGATGTGACTGAACGGCTGCAGGGCCTCACCTGTCGCAGGATGTGACTGAACGGCTGCAGGGCCTCACCTGTCGCAGGATGTGGCTGAACGGCTGCAGGGCCTCACCTGTCGCAGGATGTGACTGAACGGCTGCAGGGCCTCACCTGTCGCAGGATGTGGCTGAACGGCTGCAGGGCCTCACCTGTCGCAGGATGTGGCTGAACGGCTGCAGGGCCTCACCTGTCGCAGGATGTGGCTGAACGGCTGCAGGGCCTCACCTGTCGCAGGATGTGGCTGAACGGCTGCAGGGCCTCACCTGTCGCAGGATGTGACTGAACGGCTGCAGGGTCTCACCTGTCGCAGGATGTGGCTGAACGGCTGCAGGGCCTCACCTGTCGCAGGATGTGGCTGAACGGCTGCAGGGTCTCACCTGTCGCAGGATGTGGCTGAACGGCTGCAGGGCCTCACCTGTCGCAGGATGTGGCTGAACGGCTGCAGGGCCTCACCTGTCGCAGGATGTGGCTGAACGGCTGCAGGGCCTCACCTGTCGCAGGATGTGGCTGAACGGCTGCAGGGCCTCACCTGTCGCAGGATGTGGCTGAACGGCTGCAGGGCCTCACCTGTCGCAGGATGTGACTGAACGGCTGCAGGGCCTCACCTGTCGCAGGATGTGGCTGAACGGCTGCAGGGCCTCACCTGTCGCAGGATGTGACTGAACGGCTGCAGGGCCTCACCTGTCGCAGGATGTGACTGAACGGCTGCAGGGTCTCACCTGTCGCAGGATGTGGCTGAACGGCTGCAGGGCCTCACCTGTCGCAGGATGTGACTGAACGGCTGCAGGGTCTCACCTGTCGCAGGATGTGGCTGAACGGCTGCAGGGCCTCACCTGTCGCAGGATGTGGCTGAACGGCTGCAGGGCCTCACCTGTCGCAGGATGTGACTGAACGGCTGCAGGGTCTCACCTGTCGCAGGATGTGACTGAACGGCTGCAGGGCCTCACCTGTCGCAGGATGTGGCTGAACGGCTGCAGGGCCTCACCTGTCGCAGGATGTGTCTGAACGGCTGCAGGGTCTCACCTGTCGCAGGATGTGTCTGAACGGCTGCAGGGCCTCACCTGTCGCAGGATGTGACTGAACGGCTGCAGGGTCTCACCTGTCGCAGGATGTGGCTGAACGGCTGCAGGGCCTCACCTGTCGCAGGATGTGGCTGAACGGCTGCAGGGTCTCACCTGTCGCAGGATGTGACTGAACGGCTGCAGGGCCTCACCTGTCGCAGGATGTGGCTGAACGGCTGCAGGGCCTCACCTGTCGCAGGATGTGGCTGAACGGCTGCAGGGCCTCACCTGTCGCAGGATGTGGCTGAACGGCTGCAGGGTCTCACCTGTCGCAGGATGTGGCTGAACGGCTGCAGGGTCTCACCTGTCGCAGGATGTGGCTGAACGGCTGCAGGGCCTCACCTGTCGCAGGATGTGACTGAACGGCTGCAGGGCCTCACCTGTCGCAGGATGTGACTGAACGGCTGCAGGGCCTCACCTGTCGCTGGATGTGGCTGAACGGCTGCAGGGTCTCACCTGTCGCAGGATGTGACTGAACGGCTGCAGGGCCTCACCTGTCGCAGGATGTGGCTGAACGGCTGCAGGGCCTCACCTGTCGCAGGATGTGGCTGAACGGCTGCAGGGCCTCACCTGTCGCAGGATGTGGCTGAACGGCTGCAGGGCCTCACCTGTCGCAGGATGTGGCTGAACGGCTGCAGGGCCTCACCTGTCGCAGGATGTGACTGAACGGCTGCAGGGCCTCACCTGTCGCAGGATGTGGCTGAACGGCTGCAGGGCCTCACCTGTCGCAGGATGTGGCTGAACGGCTGCAGGGCCTCACCTGTCGCAGGATGTGGCTGAACGGCTGCAGGGCCTCACCTGTCGCAGGATGTGGCTGAACGGCTGCAGGGTGGAGAGCTGCACCAGGTTTAACCAGGTCTGGTCCAGGATCCAGCGTTTGGGCTTCGGCTCCACAGAGTTTAGGTCCAGAGACGCTCCTCCTGAAGACACCAGGAACATCACTGCTCCTGTCTGCTCCTCTCTGCTCCTGTCTGCTCCTGCCTGCTCCTGTCTGCTCCTGTCTGCTCCTCTTCACTCCTGTCTGCTCCTGCCTGCTCCTGCCTGCTCCTGCCTGCTCCTGTCTGCTCCTGCCTGCTCCTGTCTGCTCCTGTCTGTCTGCTCCTGTCTGTCTGCTCCTGTCTGCTCCTGTCTGCTCCTGTCTGTCTGCTCCTGTCTGTCTGCTCCTGTCTGCTCCTCTTCACTCCTGTCTGCTCCTGCCTGCTCCTGCCTGCTCCTGTCTGCTCCTGCCTGCTCCTGTCTGCTCCTGTCTGCTCCTGTCTGCTCCACATGAACACGCTGCAAAAGGGAAACTGTGGAGCTTATTTCACTGAACGATTTCAGATCCAGACTCAGAGCAGTGAAGTGGCCTCCTCCATTTGTACTTGTTTTAATTCAGTTAATATAATTCTGATGTCATTTTAATTGTGTTTCAAATGGCTCCCGAGAAAAAGAGGTTTTTAATCTCACTGTGACTTCCCTGGAAAAATAAAGGTCAAATGTGTAAATAAAAGTGCCTTTGATGAAGGTGAGGACCTCCTGCTGGGAGATGGTTCCTGCCTCCAGGTCGATCTTCAGGGCGAGGAGCAAAGTGAAGAGCAGCGTGTGCTCCTCATACAGACCCCTGCAGGTGTAGGAGAACACCTGAACACACACATGTGCAAACACACCTGAACACACACATGTGCAAACACACCTGAACACACACATGTGCAAACACACCTGAACACACACATGTGCAAACACACCTGAACACACACATGTGCAAACACACCTGAACACACACATGTGCAAACACACCTGAACACACACATGTGCAAATACACCTGAACACACACATGTGCAAACACACCTGAACACACACATGTGTAAATACACCTGAACACACACATGTGCAAACACACCTGAACACATACATGTGTAAATACACCTGAACACACACATGTGCAAATACACCTGAACACACACATGTGTAAATACACCTGAACACACACATGTGCAAACACACCTGAACACATACATGTGTAAATACACCTGAACACACACATGTGCAAATACACCTGAACACACACATGTGCAAACACACCTGAACACACACATGTGCAAATACACCTGAACACACACATGTGCAAATACACCTGAACACACACATGTGCAAACACACCTGAACACACACATGTACAAATACACCTGAACACACACATGTGCAAACACACCTGAACACACACGTGCAAATGCACCTGAACACACACATGTGCAAATACACCTGAACACACACATGTGCAAATACACCTGAACACACACATGTGCAAATGCACCTGAACACACACATGTGCAAATACACCTGAACACACACATGTACAAACACACCTGAACACACACATGTGCAAATACACCTGAACACACACATGTGCAAACACACCTGAACACACACATGTGCAAATACACCTGAACACACACATGTGCAAATACACCTGAACACACACGTGCAAATACACCTGAACACACACATGTGCAAATACACCTGAACACACACATGTGCAAATACACCTGAACACACACATGTGCAAACACACCTGAACACACACATGTACAAATACACCTGAACACACACATGTGCAAACACACCTGAACACACACATGTGCAAATACACCTGAACACACACATGTACAAATACACCTGAACACACACATGTGCAAACACACCTGAACACACACGTGCAAATACACCTGAACACACACATGTGCAAATACACCTGAACACACACATGTGCAAATACACCTGAACACACACATGTGCAAATACACCTGAACACACACATGTGCAAATACACCTGAACACACACGTGCAAATACACCTGAACACACACATGTGCAAATACACCTGAACACACACATGTGCAAATACACCTGAACACACACATGTGCAAACACACCTGAACACACACGTGCAAATACACCTGAACACACACATGTGCAAATACACCTGAACACACACATGTGCAAATACACCTGAACACACACATGTGCAAATACACCTGAACACACACATGTGCAAACACACCTGAACACACACATGTGCAAATACACCTGAACACACACATGTGCAAATACACCTGAACACACACATGTGCAAACACACCTGAACACACACATGTGCAAACACACCTGAACACACACATGTGCAAATACACCTGAACACACACATGTACAAATACACCTGAACACACACATGTGCAAACACACCTGAACACACACATGTGCAAACACACCTGAACACACACATGTACAAACACACCTGAACACACATATTTATATGATAAACATATATAAATAAAAAACACAATTTACATTAGTAATTCATTTTGTGCATAATTTTATATTGTTTTTGTGCATAATTTTATTTTGTTGATCATAAATTAATTAAAGTAACAAAACAACCTGAAGAGCCGCTTGGGAGCCGAAAGAGCCGGCTCTTTTTAGTTTTAGTTAGGTTCTCTAAAAAGAGCCGGGATTCCCATCACTAACGCCCACTGTTCTCTGCTTTTCTTTTCTAGAGTTGTTTTTCTGATTCTTGTGTGTAAAGCGTCCACAGAACGACCCCGGGTCAGAGGTCAGAACCACAGACACAGTGGTTCTGTGGAGACTCACCTGCTGCGTGAGGTACTGGACGATGTTCCCGATGCGTTTGGCGGTGACCGGAGAGCGGCCGGAGTTCTTCATGGACGAGTCGAACAGACCCAGGAACTGCCGGAGCGACGTCTGGTACATGACGTTCACCACGGACAGCTCCACGATCAGGAAGTACAGGATACTGCCCCTGGTGGCCACAGGGCGGTACTCCTCACGCGCCTGGTTTATCTTCACCTCCGTCTCAGCCGCGATCGACAACTTCTCACTCACCTGCAGGGGAAAGAGGGCAGAGGGCAGAGGACAGAGGAAAGAGGACAGAGGGGAGAGGAGAGAGGAAAGAGGAGAGAGGGAAGAGGAAAGAGGACAGAGGGGAGAGGGCAGAGGAAAGAGGGAAGAGGAGAGAGGGAAGAGGAGAGAGGGAAGAGGAAAGAGGACAGAGGGGAGAGGGCAGAGGAAAGAGGGAAGAGGAGAGAGGGAAGAAGAAAGAGGGCAGAGGACAGAGGAAAGAGGACAGAGGGGAGAGGAGAGAGGAAAGAGGAGAGAGGAAAGAGGAGAGAGGGAAGAGGACAGAGGAAAGAAGACAGAGGGAAGAGGACAGAGGGCAGAGGACAGAGGGCAGAGGACAGAGGGCAGAGGACAGAGGGCAGAGGACAGAGGACAGAGGGCAGAGGACAGAGGGCAGAGGACAGAGGACAGAGGGCAGAGGACAGAGGACAGAGGGCAGAGGGCAGAGGACAGAGGTCAGAGGGAAGAGGACAGAGGGAAGAGGGCAGAGGTCAGAGGTCAGAGGGAAGAGGACAGAGGGAAGAGGGCAGAGGTCAGAGGTCAGAGAAGCGGCTGCTTTACTGCTTTACAATAACAGTGCAGAAGTGCTGAATATCTGTGGTGGAAATGGTCCGTCCCCTTTCACCCCATGAACTTTCACCCAGTTTAAGTTGTTCATTAATGGTTCTGTTGGTCACTGGTAACGAGCTGATGCTTCGTTATGCACAGCGCTGCCGTCTTATCTTATTGTGTCACTTTATCAGTTCTCAAACCATTCGCTGCCAACGATCTGTTACTTATATCGGTCCAAAACCAGCGTTGGCGCGATTACACTGCTGCTTATTGCCCCATGTGCCCCTGAGGAGGATCAGGTCTGCCCCTGGAGGACCCGCCTGTATCACTGAGCGATTACACTGCTGCTTATTGCCCCATGTGCCCCTGAGGAGGATCAGGTCTGCCCCTGGAGGACCCGCCTGTATCACTGAGCGATTACACTGCTGCTTATTGCCCCATGTGCCCCTGAGGAGGATCAGGTCTGCCCCTGGAGGACCCGCCTGTATCACTGAGCTTTAGGTCAGGGCTGTGCTCGTGTTTCTTAATAAATCAGACTCTTTGATTTAAGGCCACGTTTCAGTTTTTTTATTCTTTGCAGTCGAGAAAATCCACAACATCAACACGACTAAAGCCCAGGAAAGTTTGGTCAGGGCTCATTTCTCTTTCTTATTTAGAGCCAAACTTTTTTCCCTCATAGAATAAATGTATTCAGCCCACGAGAAAAAAGCAGAACAAAAACCTCCTGGGCCGTGCTCTTGGTTGCAGTAGCAGTAGTATCAGTATCAGTATCAGTATCAGTATCAGTATCAGTATCAGTATCAGTAGTACCTCCTGAGCCGTGCTCTTGGTTGCAGTAGCAGTAGTATCAGTATCAGTATCAGTATCAGTATCAGTATCAGTAGTACCTCCTGGGCCATGCTCTTGGTTGCAGTAGCAGTAGTATCAGTATCAGTATCAGTATCAGTATCAGTATCAGTATCAGTAGTACCTCCTGAGCCGTGCTCTTGGTTGCAGTAGCAGTAGTATCAGTATCAGTATCAGTATCAGTATCAGTATCAGTATCAGTATCAGTAGTACCTCCTGGGCCGTGCTCTTGGTGACCTGCAGCACTTCTATCAGAGACTCGTCGTCCACCAGGGAGCCCTGAGTGGAGCTGAGTCTGAGCAGGAGACTCTCCTCCAGCTCCTGTGTCCTCCTGCGGTTCAGCGTCACCTCCTCCAGGAGGCGCACACGCTCCCCCTCCAGCTCCTGAGGACAGAGAGGGTCAGGGCCTCACCTGTCCCCGCCCCCTCACACGCTCCCCCTCCAGCTCCTGAGGACAGAGAGGGTCAGGGCCTCACCTGTCCCCGCCCCCTCACCTGTCCCCGCCCCCTCACACGCTCCCCCTCCAGCTCCTGAGGACAGAGAGGGTCAGGGCCTCACCTGTCCCCGCCCCCTCACCTGTCCCCGCCCCCTCACACGCTCCCCCTCCAGCTCCTGAGGACAGAGAGGGTCAGGGCCTCACCTGTCCCCGCCCCCTCACCTGTCCCCGCCCCTCACACGCTCCCCTCCAGCTCCTGAGGACTGAGAGGGTCCGGTGCTCACCTGTCCCCGCCCCCTCACCTGTCCCCGCCCCCTCACACGCTCCCCCTCCAGCTCCTGAGGACAGAGAGGGTCAGGGCCTCACCTGTCCCCGCCCCCTCACCTGTCCCCGCCCCCTCACACGCTCCCCCTCCAGCTCCTGAGGACAGAGAGGGTCAGGGCCTCACCTGTCCCCGCCCCCTCACCTGTCCCCGCCCCTCACACGCTCCCCCTCCAGCTCCTGAGGACAGAGAGGGTCAGGGCCTCACCTGTCCCCGCCCCTCACCTGTCCCCGCCCCTCACACGCTCCCCCTCCAGCTCCTGAGGACAGAGAGGGTCAGGGCCTCACCTGTCCCCGCCCCTCACCTGTCCCCGCCCCCTCACATGCTCCCCCTCCAGCTCCTGAGGACAGAGAGGGTCAGGGCCTCACCTGTCCCCGCCCCCTCACCTGTCCCCGCCCCCTCACACGCTCCCCTCCAGCTCCTGAGGACAGAGAGGGTCAGGACCTCCCTGTCCCCTCCCCTTCACCTGTCCCCGCCCCTCACCTGTCCCCTCCCCTCACCTGTCCCCGCCCCTCATCTGTCCCCGCCCCTCACATGCTCCCCTCCAGCTCCTGAGGACAGAGAGGGTCAGGGCCTCACCTGTCCCCGCCCCTCACCTGTCCCCGCCCCTCACACGCTCCCCTCCAGCTCCTGAGGACAGAGAGGGTCAGGGCCTCACCTGTCCCCGCCCCTCACCTGTCCCCGCCCCTCACACGCTCCCCTCCAGCTCCTGAGGACAGAGAGGGTCAGGGCCTCACCTGTCCCCGCCCCTCACCTGTCCCCGCCCCCTCACACGCTCCCCCTCCAGCTCCTGAGGACAGAGAGGGTCAGGACCTCCCCTGTCCCCTCCCCCTCACCTGTCCCCGCCCCTCACACGCTCCCCTCCAGCTCCTGAGGACAGAGAGGGTCAGGGCCTCACCTGTCCCCGCCCCCTCATCTGTCCCCGCCCCCTCACACGCTCCCCCTCCAGCTCCTGAGGACAGAGAGGGTCAGGGCCTCACCTGTCCCCGCCCCTCACCTGTCCCCGCCCCCTCATCTGTCCCCGCCCCTCACAAGCTCCCCCTCCAGCTCCTGAGGACAGAGAGGGTCAGGACCTCACCTGTCCCCGCCCCCTCACCTGTCCCCTCCCCTCACCTGTCCCCGCCCCTCACATGCTCCCCTCCAGCTCCTGAGGACAGAGAGGGTCAGGACCTCACCTGTCCCCGCCCCTCACCTGTCCCCGCCCCCACACAAGCTCCCCCTCCAGCGCCTGAGGACAGAGAGGGTCAGGACCACACCAGTCCCCGCCCCTCACCTGTCCCCGCCCCTCACACGCTCCCCCTCCAGCTCCTGAGGACAGAGAGGGTCAGGACCTCCCCTGTCCCCTCCCCTCACCTGTCCCCGCCCCTCACACGCTCCCTCCAGCTCCTGAGGACAGAGAGGGTCAGGGCCTCACCTGTCCCCGCCCCTCATCTGTCCCCGCCCCTCACACGCTCCCCCTCCAGCTCCTGAGGACAGAGAGGGTCAGGACCTCACCTGTCCCCTCCCCCTCACCTGTCCCCGCCCCCTCACCTGTCCCCTCCCCCTCACCTGTCCCCGCCCCCTCACATGCTCCCCCTCCAGCTCCTGAGGACAGAGAGGGTCAGGACCTCACCTGTCCCCTCCCCCTCACCTGAACAAGGAAGTTGGAGTTGGACTGTTGTTTGTTTCTCTACATTTCCATAAACTCCTCAACCTTGTACCTGTTTCTTGATGAAGACCAGGCCTAGACCAGGACCAGGCCCAGACCAGGCCCAGACCAGGCCCAGACCAGACCAGACCAGACTAGGACCAGGCCCAGGCCAGGCCCAGACCAGACCAGACCAGACTAGGACCAGGCCCAGGCCAGGCCCAGACCAGGCCCAGACCAGGCCCAGACCAGGCTCAGACCAGGCCCAGACCAGGCTCAGACCAGGCCCAGACCAGACCAGACCAGACCAGGCTCAGACCAGGCCCAGACCAGGCCCAGACCAGGCTCAGACCAGGCCCAGACCAGGCCCAGACCAGGCTCAGACCAGGCCCAGGCCAGGCCCAGACCAGGCCCAGACCAGGCCCAGACCAGGCCCAGGCCAGGCCCAGACCAGGCCCAGACCAGGCCCAGACCAGGCCCAGACCAGGCCCAGACCAGGCCCAGGCCAGGCCCAGACCAGGCCCAGACCAGGCCCAGACCAGGCTCAGACCAGGCCCAGGCCAGGCCCAGACCAGGCCCAGACCAGGCCCAGACCAGGCCCAGGCCAGGCCCAGACCAGGCCCAGACCAGGCCCAGACCAGGCCCAGACCAGGCCCAGACCAGGCCCAGACCAGGCCCAGCCGTGTATTTATCGGACCTGTTTCTCGATGAGGATGACGCGTCCCAGCAGCTGGTCCTCGAGGCCTCTCTGCGTCACGGTGAAGTCGACCACGGCCACGCGAGCGCTCACCTCGGGGCTGAACACCGGGTTGGGCAGTTTGGTGGTGATGTAGAGACAGAATCCCTTCAGCACATCCACCTCTTTGTCCCCGACCTTCACCTGAGCCACGGGGAGAACGTTCAGCACCGACACCAGACAAACACCTCCCTGAAGTCGCCTCAAACTCAAACCTACAAAAACTGTGTCAGTCGTTTGTGCTGCAGAAAGTTCAGTTTGTGATTCTGGTTCTTCAGATATTCACAGTTTTATTTTGGTCGATGACGTCGTCCAGAACCTCAGAATGTGAAACAGCCTCAAAACAGGAAGAAAATGATGTCAAACGTTTGTATTTGGTTTGTGCTGTTTTGTGCTGTGACAGTTTCATTTGTGTGAGTTTATTTCTAAAATTCTTCATTATTATTTCTGTGGTAATTACAGGACGTCATTTCTGCTCAGCTGACGGAGACAAACTCCACAAAACTAGAGAAGAGAAACGACCTGAGGCTGAGGAAAAGTCTGTGTTATTATAGAAAAATGAATCAAAAGCAAATGACTAAAGACTGAGACAGACTTTTCCTCAGCCTCAGGTCGTTTCTCTTCTCTAGTTTTGTGTCACAGCACAAACCAAATACAAACGTTTGACATCATTTTCTTCTGTTTTGAGGCTGTTTCACATTCTGAGGTTCTGGACGACGTCATCGACCAAAATAAAACTGAATATCTGAAGAACCAGAATCACAAACTGAACTTTCTGCAGCACAAACGACTGACTCAGTTTTTGGCGTTTTCGAGCGTTTTTCTTCTTCCTGTGGGTCTGACCCCAGTTTGACCTGTACAAGAATCGTTAATTTCTCCAAAACTAAAGAAGCACAAATGAAACTTTCTGCAGCACAAACGAGGCACAAATGATCCGACAGTTTTCGTGCAGGTTTGAGTTTGACGGGCGACTTCCCGCAGGCAGAACGAACCCGTGCACCTCGGATTCAAACCCACTCACTTTGAAGGACGAGCCGGACTTGATGAAGTTCTTGTCCAGGATGTTGTCCAGCACCGGGTCCAGCTCGTGCCCCACATCCTCCAGCAGCAGGGGGCGCCCCAGAGACAGGCAGTCCTCCAGGTGAGAGCGGAAGTACTTATGGTTCAGGGACGTCACCTGCGCGAGGACCAGGGGTAACTCGGTAGTTAGTCAAGTTTGGTATTTAATTAATTTTATTTCCATATTCTACTTTGTCTCACAACATTCTGTAGGTCGATAATATTTGAATTTTATTGATATTTTGGTGTAAAAAGCAAAAAAGAAGATGTAAGATTCATGAAGATCCAGGAGCAGTCCGACGCAGCTGACAAAGGCCAGGACAACGTAAAATTTCCTTTCAAACATTCATTTGTGTTTCTACCAAACGACTTGGAAACTGCGAGACGAAAACGATTCCGCCTCAAGAGGCTTCTGAGCTCTTCCCACACAAAATACGAAGCCAATGGAGTTAAAAACGCACTTTTTACTATTTCCATTTGTTTGTCATTTATGTTTAATAATAATTTATATGTGAAGTTTATCATTTTGACATTTTATTTTGACAAACAGGAAGTGACTGCTGCTCCCGTGTTTTATTTTGGCGGCTCCACTTCCTCTCAGTCGCACGCTGGAGGCTGCAGAGGGAAGTTCTGTCTGGGCTCAGAAGAACATATTTCACAGAAAGATGAAGCCCCATGAAGCACTGAAGCCTCCACCCGACTGCTCGACGCTTCAAGGAGCTTCAGTCGCTCCACTGCGCCATCGAGAGGCCAAAAACATGTACAACAGTGAGAATCGTGCAGTCAACACGATGGTCGTGGTTCTGATGGAAAGATTTATATTGAACAAATGAATCATTAAATATTCGAATGTTTGAACGTGAATTGTGACTTTATTATGATTCTACTAACGCAGGGTCTGTTTCCACGATACATCGCTCGGGTTAAAAGGAAAAGTAGGAACTAAACTGGAGACAGGGATGTCAGGCAATAACCCCACAGCACAAAACGTGAGGGGGGATCCTTGTGTTTCTCTGGGCCTCGTGTTTCCTGAAGCAGTCACGTGGTACAGCCGCTTCACCAGGCTTCAGACGCCTCCATCCTTCACCAAAGTCTTCCTGGACTCGGCGCGGAGGACACGGCACCAATAACTCGGCTGCAGGAAGTTCGTTTCTGCGACACGACAGACGATCTCACTGCTGAATTTGCCAAAAGATGAGAGACGACGTGCTGGACGCATCCGGAGGTTCTGCACCACCTCCACTTTCCACCTACATTAAACCCAGGAGGTTCTGCACCACCTCCACTTTCCACCTACATTAAACCCAGGAGGTTCTGCACCACCTCCACTTTCCACCTACATTAAACCCAGGAGGTTCTGCACCACCCCCACTTTCCACCTACATTAAACCCAGGAGGTTCTGCACCACCTCCACTTTCCACCTACATTAAACCCAGGAGGTTCTGCACCACCTCCACTTTCCACCTACATTAAACCCAGGAGGTTCTGCACCACCCCCACTTTCCACCTACATTAAACCCAGGAGGTTCTGCACCACCTCCACTTTCCACCTACATTAAACCCAGGAGGTTCTGCACCACCTCCACTTTCCACCTACATTAAACCCAGGAGGTTCTGCACCACCTCCACTTTCCACCTACATTAAACCCAGGAGGTTCTGCACCACCTCCACTTTCCACCTACATTAAACCCAGGAGGTTCTGCACCACCTCCACTTTCCACCTACATTAAACCCAGGAGGTTCTCGCACCAGAGCCTCCTCCAGACCCAGAGACACACAGAAGAACTTTGGGACAAACTGTTGTGTCAGAGGAGGAACTTCTGGAACAGCCTCCCCACAGACATAAGGGAAAGTCTCACTTACTGCACATTTAAGAAGCGCCTTAAACGTTCCCACTCATCTCGACTCATGTTATCGTTGTGATGTCATTTGTCTGAACGTGAGTCTCTGTGTTTTATCTGATATCGTGTTGTTTTGTCTTCCTGCCAAATGTTTAAAGCTGCATTAAACACATGATTCCTCAGAGTGTAGAATGAGGAGGAGGTGCAGAGCGGTGCAGAGGACCAGTCACAGCCCTCATGTCTGCGGCGTTTTGAGGCGTCGGTAGAAAGTTCGGGAGGTGCAGGTCGGTCGGATCAGAACCATAAATTGTTCTTTACCGTCTCCTCGGTGAAAGTCTGACTTCGCCCTCGGGAACTTTCTCCTCTTCGGCCTCGTCCCCTCTCGACTCTCGGCTTCAGTAAAACGTCTCCATCACAAACTTTTGGGCTCAGCGTCGCACACGAAGCGTCAGTCAGGTTTTTTTCTTCTTCCTGCTGCGTGTGGAGGAAAATCTCCGAGCGGAACCACGTCTGAAGAGGAGAGAGCGGAGGGAGAAAGTCCTGCTGTGGGTTTAGGTCTTCATCAAACACGAGTTTCTCTCCCTCCAAACTTTCTTTCTGCTGCTCGATTGTTCCTCTCTTCCTCCGCTCTTCACACGTTTCCGGTTCTCGCTCAGTATTTGCCGTAAGTAATAATGTGGTTGAAGTTTGACACAAACTAAACTCAAAGCCTCGTGGCTCATTTGCAGACAGTGAAAAAACAGAAGCTTCTGTCGACTAAAGGACCAGATTCACTGGACTAAAAAAGTCTCCATGTGGATTTAAGTCAGAAAACAGGAGTGAGGTGCTGCAGGTGGAGACAGAAGTGACAGTGGAGCAGGAGGAGGAGCCTGAGGCGGAGCAGATGCTGGTACAGAGAGCGCCCCCTGTGGCTCAGTGTGAAAATCACCAACATGTGAAATTATATCTGACTGTGGAAACGCGTCGGCTCCTTCGATGCATAAAGGACTTTAATATATTCAGTCGGTGCCTCGGGTTTGGACCTCGCCCACGTTACATTTACGTTTAGATGAACTCAAATATTTCATATATAAGTCGCACCTGAGGATAAGTCGCAGGAAACACCCAAACTATGAAAAAAGTGCGACTTATAGTCCAAAAAACAGGGTAAAGCCGGCTCTGACCTGCAGGAGGCGCTCCCTCTCGCGGTTCTGGATCCAGGTCTTGCCTTGTCCCTGTGGGTCGATGAGCAGAGGGAACCGCGGCGCTCGGGTCACGATGACGGCGTTTTGCACCGACAGAGCGTCTGTGGGGAGGCCCTGGAGAGACCACTCCCCCACAGTGCCCGAGTCCACCAGGGCCGAGGCCACGTCCAGGTCCTACAGGAAGACCAGAGACCGGACTGAGACCAGAGACCGGACTGAGACCAGAGACCGGACTGAGACCAGACCAGAGACCAGAGACCAGAGACCAGAGGCCAGAGACCGGACTGAGACCAGACCAGAGACCAGGGACCGGACTGAGACCAGAGACCGGACTGAGACCAGACCAGAGACCAGAGACCAGAGACCGGACTGAGACCAGACCAGAGACCAGAGACCAGAGACCGGACTGAGACCAGAGACCAGACTGAGACCAGACCAGAGACCGGACTGAGACCAGACCAGAGACCAGAGACTGGACTGAGACCAGACCAGAGACCAGAGACTGGACTGAGACCAGACCAGAGACCAGAGACCAGAGACCAGAGACCAGAGACCAGAGACCAGAGACCAGAGACCGGACTGAGACCAGAGACCGGACTGAGACCAGAGACCGGACTGAGACCAGAGACCGGACTGAGACCAGACCAGAGACCAGAGACCGGACTGAGACCAGACCAGAGACCAGAGACCAGAGACTGGACTGAGACCAGACCAGAGACCAGAGACCAGAGACCGGACTGAGACCAGAGACCAGACTGAGACCAGACCAGAGACCGGACTGAGACCAGACCAGAGACCAGAGACTGGACTGAGACCAGACCAGAGACCAGAGACTGGACTGAGACCAGACCAGAGACCAGAGACCAGAGACCAGAGACCAGAGACCAGAGACCGGACTGAGACCAGAGACCGGACTGAGACCAGAGACCGGACTGAGACCAGACCAGAGACCAGAGACCGGACTGAGACCAGACCAGAGACCAGAGACCAGAGACCAGAGACCGGACTGAGACCAGACCAGAGACCAGAGACCAGAGACCGGACTGAGACCAGAGACCAGACTGAGACCAGACCAGAGACCGGACTGAGATCAGACCAGAGACCAGACCTGAGACCTGGACCGGACTCCACCCCCCCGGGTCCTCACCGGGCTGAAGGGGATGTGGTGGGCTTCCATAAGGTTCTTCCACAGTTCCTGCAGCAGATCCCGGAACTCCTGGTTAAAGGGTCCGGAATAGGAGAGGAACCCGGAGCAGAGCAGCACGTCCCCCACGAGGTTCTGCATCTGCGCCTGAAGAGCCGAGCACGAGCTGGTCCAACGCACCTGAGACAGACGGAGGAGAAAGGACCAACACACCTGAGACAGACGGAGGAGAAAGGACCAACACACCTGAGACAGACGGAGGAGAAAGGACCAACACACCTGAGACAGACGGAGGAGAAAGGACCAACGCACCTGAGACAGACGGAGGAGAAAGGACCAACGCACCTGAGACAGACGGAGGAGAAAGGACCAACACACCTGAGACAGACGGAGGAGAAAGGACCAACGCACCTGAGACAGACGGAGGAGAAAGGACCAACGCACCTGAGACAGACGGAGGAGAAAGGACCAACACACCTGAGACAGACGGAGGAGAAAGGACCAACACACCTGAGACAGACGGAGGAGAAAGGACCAACACACCTGAGACAGACGGAGGAGAAAGGACTTCAAACGGACGGGGACGGGGGGGACACTGCCGAGAGGAGCCACGCTTTGATTTACCATTCACCATCTCCAGAGTGACAAATGGCCTCCTGTAAAACCCTGTTGAACCTGACGCTGACCAGAATCACACCTATCACCTTTTGGGCAAAGAGCAGGACCGAACGGCGCCGAGGATCACCCCGCTGTGGAGTGTTCCAAACCCCTGGGCCGCCCGAGAAATAATTATTTCCGATGTACAATCCGGATTCTCTCGGTTACATCTCGGACACTTGAGCGCCAAAAAACCCACAAATGAGCTCATTCCGAAGGGGAAAAGGCCCAGTGAGGAGACAGGAGAAGAGCAGACGAGGACACAGCGGATTCATGTCTGTTTTTAAATTCGCAATATAAACAATCTACGTCCCCCCGGTCCACGGTAAAAGTGTCAAGCGTTGGCCGGTCCACGGTAAAGTCCACGGTAAAAGTGTCAAGCGTTGGCCGGTCCACGGTGATAAAGTGGTTGGGGACCACAGCAATAAAGGACTGAATATAATGAGTGGTCTGGTTTCTGATGTTTCAAAGCTTTAAAACTGATATCCTGTCACATTCCCTTTTAGAGTCTGAAAAAGGAAAACGTAAGAGCGACACCGAGTCTGTTTTACGTCTGTTTAGGACCAACACCGCTGAACCACACAGGACCAACACCGCTGAACCACACAGGACCAACACCGCTGAACCACACCACAGGACCAACACCGCTGAACCACATCACAGGACCAACACCGCTGAACCACATCACAGGACCAACACCGCTGAACCACACAGGACCAACACCGCTGAACCACATCACAGGACCAACACCGCTGAACCACATCACAGGACCAACACCGCTGAACCACATCACAGGACCAACACCGCTGAACCACATCACAGGACCAACACCGCTGAACCACACCACAGGACCAACACCGCTGAACCACATCACAGGACCAACACCGCTGAACCACACCACAGGACCAACACCGCTGAACCACATCACAGGACCAACACCGCTGAACCACACAGGACCAACACCGCTGAACCACATCACAGGACCAACACCGCTGAACCACATCACAGGACCAACACCGCTGAACCACATCACAGGACCAACACCGCTGAACCACACCACAGGACCAACACCGCTGAACCACACAGGACCAACACCGCTGAACCACATCACAGGACCAACACCGCTGAACCACACCACAGGACCAACACCGCTGAACCACATCACAGGACCAACACCGCTGAACCACATCACAGGACCAACACCGCTGAACCACACAGGACCAACACCGCTGAACCACACCACAGGACCAACACCGCTGAACCACACCACAGGACCAACACCGCTGAACCACACCACAGGACCAACACCGCTGAACCACACAGGACCAACACCGCTGAACCACACAGGACCAACACCGCTGAACCACATCACAGGACCAACACCGCTGAACCACATCACAGGACCAACACCGCTGAACCACACCACAGGACCAACACCGCTGAACCACACCACAGGACCAACACCGCTGAACCACATCACAGGACCAACACCGCTGAACCACATCACAGGACCAACACCGCTGAACCACACCACAGGACCAACACCGCTGAACCACATCACAGGACCAACACCGCTGAACCACATCACAGGACCAACACCGCTGAACCACACCACAGGACCAACACCGCTGAACCACATCACAGGACCAACACCGCTGAACCACACCACAGGACCAACACCGCTGAACCACATCACAGGACCAACACCGCTGAACCACATCACAGGACCAACACCGCTGAACCACATCACAGGACCAACACCGCTGAACCACATCACAGGACCAACACCGCTGAACCACATCACAGGACCAACACCGCCGAACCACATCACAGGACCAACACCGCCGAACCACATCACAGGACCAACACCGCTGAACCACATCACAGGACCAACACCGCTGAACCACACCACAGGACCAACACCGCTGAACCACATCACAGGACCAACACCGCTGAACCACATCACAGGACCAACACCGCTGAACCACACCACAGGACCAACACCGCTGAACCACATCACAGGACCAACACCGCTGAACCACATCACAGGACCAACACCGCTGAACCACACCACAGGACCAACACCGCTGAACCACATCACAGGACCAACACCGCTGAACCACACCACAGGACCAACACCGCTGAACCACATCACAGGACCAACACCGCTGAACCACATCACAGGACCAACACCGCTGAACCACATCACAGGACCAACACCGCTGAACCACATCACAGGACCAACACCGCTGAACCACACCACAGGACCAACACCGCTGAACCACATCACAGGACCAACACCGCCGAACCACATCACAGGACCAACACCGCTGAACCACACCACAGGACCAACACCGCTGAACCACATCACAGGACCAACACCGCTGAACCACATCACAGGACCAACACCGCTGAACCACACCACAGGACCAACACCGCTGAACCACATCACAGGACCAACACCGCTGAACCACACCACAGGACCAACACCGCTGAACCACATCACAGGACCAACACCGCTGAACCACACAGGACCAACACCGCTGAACCACATCACAGGACCAACACCGCTGAACCACACCACAGGACCAACACCGCTGAACCACATCACAGGACCAACACCGCTGAACCACATCACAGGACCAACACCGCTGAACCACACCACAGGACCAACACCGCTGAACCACATCACAGGACCAACACCGCTGAACCACACCACAGGACCAACACCGCTGAACCACATCACAGGACCAACACCGCTGAACCACATCACAGGACCAACACCGCTGAACCACACAGGACCAACACCGCTGAACCACATCACAGGACCAACACCGCTGAACCACATCACAGGACCAACACCGCTGAACCACATCACAGGACCAACGCCGCTGAACCACGGTCGGAGAGGGAGGGCGCCACGGAGACCTTTTACGGCATCACCGCTACGACCGGCACCTAACGCCTCCTTCACCGCTGCTACATCGCCCACGCCGAGCGCTGCCATCGCCACCACCCTGCCTCACCACACGACCGGATCCTGGCACAAAGTCGCCCGTCAAACTCAAACCTACAAAAACTGTGTCAGTCGTTTGTGCTGCAGAAAGTTCAGTTTGTGATTCTGGTTCTTCAGATATTCACAGTTTTATTTTGGTCGATGACGTCGTCCAGAACCTCAGAATGTGAAACAGCCTCAAAACAGGAAGGAGATGACAGAAATCGTTTGTATTTGGTTTGTGCTGTTTTGTGCTGTGACAGTTTCATTTGTGTGAGTTTATTTCTACAATTATTATTATTTCTATGGTAATTATAGGACGTCATTTCTGTTATATAAAACATAAACTCACACAAATGAAACTGTCACAGCACAAATGACTGACTCCATTTTGGGCGTTTTCGAGCATTTTTCTTCTTCCTGTGGGTCTGACCCCGGTTTGACCTGTAAAAGAATCGTTGATTTCTCCAAAACTAAAGAAGCACAAACGAAATTTTTTGCAGCACAAAACACTGCCACAGTTTTTGTAGCTTTGTGTTTGATGGGGCGACTTCACGGAGGTTTGTGGCCTCCGTCTCCGGGCCTGATCACCTCTGAACCACGCCAAAGATCTGATCCGTGTGCACAGAGGTCGGCAGTTCTTGGTCCTTTAGCGATAACCAGGACGTCCCTGTCCGCAGCACAGTTACTGTTGTGACTTAAACCAGTTTTAAAGCAAATGTTCATGTTTCGCTGTTGCTAAAAATAAACCACATAAAGTAATTTTGGCCTCGGTGTTTTGTAAGAGGTGTGTTCAGATCCCTGATCGGTTCAGAGCTTTTATCCTTCAGACTGAGAATAGTGCAGACGGGATAATGTTCATTTTATTGTGATTTATAATCCTTTTCTTGGTATAAAGTCTGTGCTAATAGCAAATCCATGACACCATCTACACCACTGAGACACACGTAACGTTTCCCTACACAGAACCAGGACCAGGACTGAACCAGGACTGAACCAGGACTAAACCAGGACTGAACCAGGACTAAACCAGGACTGAGCCAGGACCAGTACCTTCTCTCCTCCGAGTCCGTCTATCAGGGCCGTGGCGTTGGACATTTTCCTCCTGCAGTTCTGAGCGTCGTCCTCCAGGTCCTGCTTCTCCTTCATCGCCGCGTCGTACAAAGCCTTCCACAGAAACACGCGTTTATTTACGGTTTTAGCTACGAGCCAAAGCGAGGTCAAAGGTCAAATGTCCTTCTCTCGTTCTCCTGGAGATGTTCTGTCCAGGAGATGTTCTGACTTGGAGAAGTTCTGACCTGGATCCTGGAGATGTTCCGACCTGGATCATGGAGATGTTCTGACCCAGAGATGTTCTGACCTGGATCATGGAGATGTTCTGACCTGGAGATGTTCTGACCTGGAGATATTCTGACCTGGAGATGTTCTGACCTGGATCCTGGAGATGTTCTGACCTGGATCATGGAGATGTTCTGACCCGGAGATGTTCTGACCTGGATCATGGAGATGTTCTGACCTGGAGATGTTCTGACCTGGATCATAGAGATGTTCTGACCTGGAGATGTTCTGACCTGGAGATGTTCTGACCTGGATCATGGAGATGTTCTGACCCGGAGATGTTCTGACCTGGATCATGGAGATGTTCTGACCTGGAGATGTTCTGACCTAGAGATGTTCTGACCTGGATCCTGGAGATGTTCTGACCCGGAGATGTTCTGACCTGGATCATGGAGATGTTCTGACCTGGAGATGTTCTGACCTGGAGATGTTCTGACCTGGATCATAGAGATGTTCTGACCTGGAGATGTTCTGACCTGGATCATGGAGATGTTCTGACCCGGAGATGTTCTGACCTGGATCATGGAGATGTTCTGACCTGGAGATGTTCTGACCTGGATCCTGGAGATGTTCTGACCTGGATCATGGAGATGTTCTGACCCGGAGATGTTCTGACCTGGATCATGGAGATGTTCTGACCTGGAGATGTTCTGACCTGGAGATGTTCTGACCTGGATCATAGAGATGTTCTGACGTGGAGATGTTCTGACCTGGATCATGGAGATGTTCTGACCCGGAGATGTTCTGACCTGGATCATGGAGATGTTCTGACCTGGAGATGTTCTGACCTGGAGATGTTCTGACCTGGATCATAGAGATGTTCTGACCTGGAGATGTTCTGACCTGGATCATGGAGATGTTCTGACCTGGAAATGTTCTGTCCTGGAGATGTTCTGACCTGGATCATAGAGATGTTCTGACCTGGAGATGTTCGGTCCTGGAGATGTTCTGACCTGGAGATGTTCTGACCCGGAGATGTTCTGTCCTGGAGATGTTCTGACCTGGAGATGTTCTGACCCGGAGATGTTCTGACCTGGATCCTGGAGATGTTTTGACCCGGAGAAGTTCTGACCTGGATCCTGGAGATGTTCTGACCTGGAGATGTTCTGACCTGGAGATATTCTGACCTGGATCATGGAGATGTTCAGACCTGGAGATGTTCTGACCTGGATCATGGAGATGTTCAGACCTGGAGATGTTCTGACCTGGATCATGGAGATGTTCAGACCTGGAAATGTACTGACCTGGATCATGGAGATGTTCAGACCTGGAGATGTTCTGACCTGGAGATGTTCTGACCTGGAGATGTTCTGACCTGGATCATGGAGATGTTCTGACCTGGAGATGTTCTGACCCAGAGATGTTCTGACCTGGAGATGTTCTGACCTGGAGATGTTCTGACCTGGATCATGGAGATGTTCTGACCTGGAGATGTTCTGACCCAGAGATGTTCTGACCTGGAGATGTTCTGACCTGGATCATGGAGATGTTCTGACCTGGAGATGTTCTGACCTGGAGATGTTCTGACCTGGAGATGTTCTGACCTGGATCCTGGAGATGTTCTGACCTGGAGATGTTCTGACCTGGAGATGTTCAGACCTGGATCCTGGAGATGTTCTGACCTGGAGATGTTCTGACCTGGAGAAGTTCTGACCTGGATCCTGGAGATGTTCTGACCTGGGGAGGTTCTGACCCGGGGAGGTTCTGACCTGCACTTGGTCCAGCTCCTTCTGTTTGGCGTCCAGCTGCTCTTGAGCTTTGGTGAGTTCAGCCTGAGCCACGACAAGACGAGCCTCCTGAAGAGCGAGGTTAGCCTGAGGAGAAGAGGCAGACCAGACTGAACCAGGACTGAACCAGGACTAGACCAGACTGAACCAGGACTGAACCAGGACTAGACCAGACTGAACCAGGACTGAACCAGGACTAGACCAGACTGAACCAGGACTGAACCAGGACTAGACCAGGACTGAACCAGGAGTGAACCAGGACTGAACCAGGTCTAAACTGGGACTGAACCAGGTCTGAACCAGGTCTAAACTGGGACTGAACCAGGTCTAAACCAGGACTGAACCAGGTCTAAACCAGGACTAAACCAGGACTGAACCAGGACTGAACCAGGACTAGACCAGGACTGAACCAGGACTGAACCAGGACTGAACCAGGACTAGACCAGGACTGAACCAGGAGTGAACCAGGACTGAACCAGGACTAGACCAGGACTGAACCAGGTCTGAACCAGGTCTAAACTGGGACTGAACCAGGACTGAACCAGGACTGAACCAGGACTAGACCAGGACTGAACCAGGTCTGAACCAGGTCTAAACTGGGACTGAACCAGGTCTAAACCAGGACTGAACCAAGTCTAAACTGGGACTGAACCAGGTCTGAACCAGGTCTAAACTGGGACTGAACCAGGTCTGAACCAGGTCTAAACTGGGACTGAACCAGGTCTAAACCAACACTGAACCAGGTCTAAACCAGGACTAGACCAGGACTGAACCAGGCCTGAACCAGGTCTAAACTGGGACTGAACCAGGTCTAAACCAGGACTGAACCAAGTCTAAACTGGGACTGAACCAGGTCTGAACCAGGTCTAAACTGGGACTGAACCAGGTCTGAACCAGGTCTAAACTGGGACTGAACCAGGTCTAAACCAACACTGAACCAGGTCTAAACCAGGTCTAAACCAGGACTGAACCCGGACTGAACCCGGACCTTCAGGGGCAGCACTTCCTTGTTGATGCCGTAGAAGTCGACCATGGCCTGGGTCCAGGAGCAAAGTCCCGCCACGTTACCGCAGGTTCTCTTGGCCGAGTCCATGTTGTAGTCCTCCATCTGCAGATAGGGGGCGACGAGCTCCACCACCTCCTCCGTGATCGAGTCCTGACGCAAAACAACGTTAAAGCCGCACTCTGGAACTTTCCAAAGCTCGACAGGCGAATAACAAAGAGCTACTCAAACGTGTGGAGGAAACGACAGCTTCAGCTCTGAACACGGCTAAAAGCTCCGGTTTGAGTAACATCGGAACTTTAAACTCATTTATCTCCACTGAGACAGACAACGATACAGGTCAGATCTGTGGAGAGGCGAGCGGACTCAAAGTAAGAATGGATCATTTTCAGGTTCATTTTTGACCTGCGTGAAGTCGCCTCATCAAACTCAAACCTACAAAAACTCCGTCAGTCGTTTGTGCTGCAGAAAGTTCAGTTTGTGTGATTCTGGTTCCTAGAAACGACCTGAGGCTGTGAAACGACCTGAGGCTGTGAAACGACCTGAGGCTGTGAAACGACCTGAGGCTGTGAAACGACCTGAGGCTGTGAAACGACCTGAGGCTGAGGAAAAGTCTGTGTTATTATAAAATCTGACCCAAAAGCAAATGACTAAAGACAAACAGACTTTTCCACAGCCTCAGGTCGTTTCACAGCCTCAGGTCGTTTCACAGCCTCAGGTCGTTTCTCTTCTCTAGTTTTGTGGAGTTTGTCTCCGTCAGCTGAGCAGAAATGACGTCCTGTAATTACCACAGAAATAATAATGAAGAATTTTAGAAATAAACTCACACAAATGAAACTGTCACAGCACAAAACAGCACAAACCAAATACAAACGTTTGACATCATTTTCTTCCTGTTTTGAGGCTGTTTCACATTCTGAGGTTCTGGACGACGTCATCGACCGAAATAAAACTGTGAATATCTGAAGAACCAGAATCACAAACTGAACTTTCTGCAGCACAAACGACTGACACAGTTTTTGTAGCTTTGAGTTTGACGGGGCGACTTCAGGGAGGCCGCTCAGAAATCATGAATCGTGTGTTAATAAATAAATAAATGGCATCAGTGGCAGCGTTTCGTACGGACAGCGCCCCCCGCCTCCGGCCCAAAGCAGCACATGCCCATAAAAGGGCGTGAGGGAAGCAGCAGTTATGAATAGGCCCAGCTCCAGACACAGGCCTCTTCTTAATAAGGACCTGGGTCTTGGTCTGGTCTTGGACGAGATCTTGGTCTCTGCAGGGTCTTTTGTGGATTATCGGCTGTGAACAGCTGCAGGGTCTGTTTGGACGGGGACTTCCCCGCGGCCCCGTGTGTGTGAGGGGCCAGACGCTATTTAAAGCTCCATTATGAGGCTTTGTTCAGGCTTAAAATACCTCGGATACCGTCGCCATGGCGAAGTTAAGTCACATCACCGGGTCTCGGATCACATCACGACAACGTTATAGGTCAGAATGAACACACAAGAGAGCAGGTCACACACACATATACACACACGCACACTATAGAGACACACACACACTATAGAGACACACACACACTATAGAGACACACACACACTATAGAGACACACACACACTATAGAGACACACACACACACACACACACACACACACACACACTATAGAGACACACACACACTATAGAGACACACACACACTATAGAGACACGCACACACACACACACACACACACTATAGAGACACACACACACACTATAGAGACACACACACACACATATACACACACTATAGAGACACACACACACTATAGAGACACATACACACTATAGAGACACACACACACTATAGAGACACACACACACACACTATAGAGACACACACACACTATAGAGACACACACACACTATAGAGACACACAGTGTGTGTGTCTCTATAGATTAGAGATCATCGACTGATGTCAATCATCATGACCATAAGAGATCAGCGCGCATAGAGTGTGCGTGCGCATAGCGTGTGCGGTCCCATTAGCGCAGCAAGGTGCGGTCCCATAGTGTGATGATGATATGCGTATGGTGATGAGTGCGTGTGTGCGGTCCCGATAGTGTGTAGGTGTGTGTGCGGTCCCCATATGCGGTGCAGGCAGGCATTATGCGCGTCTCTATGGCGTGTGTGTCTCTAGACATGTGTGTGTGTGACAGCGCGGTGTCGCATTAGTGCGGGTGTGTGTCTCTATAGTGCGTGCGCGCAGACGAGCGTGCGCGGTGACAGCAGGCGCGCGGCAAGTGTGTCGCAAGACAGCGCGTGCGCGATGAGTGCGCGCGTATATAGACGCAGTGCGCGGACAGCGCGCGAGTGTATGCCAGCGTATATTGCGCGCAAGTATTGAGCGTATGCGTGTGCGCACAGCGCGCGACAGTGCGCGTGTGCGCGTGCGCGCGACGAGTGCGCGCGCGGCAGCACCGTGTATGCGCGCGCAGACAGCGCGCGCGCGCGGCGCGTACATCAACATGGCGCGCGTGCGTGTGCGTTAATATGCGCGTTGTGTACGTGTGCGCTAGTGCGCGCTGTATAGTGTGCGCGGCAAAGACCGAGCGCGTATAGTGCGTACGATTAGGTGCCGCGCATTAGTGCGCGCATGAATTAGCGTGCAAGACAGCGCGCGGCACATCAGCGCGCATAGTGATGCGAGTGCGTGCGCACAGAACAGTGTGTACAGTGTGTGCGCGACAGTGTGTGTGCGTGCGACCAGTGCTGCGCGCGCGCAAAGATTTTTTCAGTGCGCGCGTAGAGAGCGCCGAGTTACATCAATGCAGCAAAGCGCATGTGCACGCGAAGACGCCAGCGGCATGCCGCGCGCGTTTCCTGAGCACAGCGCTGCCGGAGTCACATGCGTGCGTGCGCACAGTTGACATTTTAATAATGTTTACCATGCATAATATAGGCAAACATGCGTGCAGCAGCGGTGCGTCTATCATAAAAAAAAAAAAAAGATTGAGAGCGTGCAAGAAAAAAGGTGACATTGCGTGCCATATGCAGGATACAGTGCGTGCGCACAGCGTGCGGTCAGTGCGTGTGCAATAGTGTGTGTGTATAGTGTGTGTGTGTGTATAGTGTGTGTGTGTGTGTATAGTGTGTGTGTATAGTGTGTGTGTGTATAGTGTGTGTGTATAGTGTGTGTGTATAGTGTGTGTGTGTGTATAGTGTGTGTGTGTGTGTGTGTGTGTGTGTGTGTGTGTATAGTGTGTGTGTGTGGGACCTTGCTGAAGTTGAGCAGGGAGCTGAGAAAGGCCGAGTTCTGGAGCAGCTTCATGGCCTCAGTCCAGGACGGACGAGGACACGAACGCTCCGGGTCAGAGGTCACCGGGTCCACCTGCGGGTGACAGGGTGAGTCTGCGGGTGACAGGGTGAGTCTGTGGGTGAGAGGGTGAGTCTGTGGGTGAGAGGGTGAGTCTGCGGGTGACAGGGTGAGTCTGCGGGTGACGGTGAGTCTGTGGGTGAGAGAGTGAGTCTGCGGGTGAGAGGGTGAGTCTGCGGGTGACAGGGTGAGTCTGCGGGTGAGAGGGTGAGTCTGCGGGTGACAGGGTGAGTCTGCGGGTGACAGGGTGAGTCTGTGGGTGAGAGGGTGAGTCTGTGGGTGAGAGGGTGAGTCTGCGGGTGACAG
Organism: Odontamblyopus rebecca; assembly: GCA_030686955.1. NCBI lineage: Eukaryota > Metazoa > Chordata > Actinopteri > Gobiiformes > Gobiidae > Odontamblyopus > Odontamblyopus rebecca. The sequence goes on from CM060674.1 coordinate 32,604,836, forward strand.
GGTGAATCTGTGGGTGAGTCTGTGGGTGACAGGGTGAGTCTGTGGGTGAAAGGGTGAGTCTGTGGGTGAAAGGGTGAGTCTGCGGGTGACAGGGTGAGTCTGCGGGTGAAAGAGTGAGTCTGCGGGTGACAGGGTGAATCTGCGGGTGAGAGAGTGAGTCTTTGGGTGAGAGGGTGAGTCTGCGGGTGAGAGGGTGAGTCTGCGGGTGACAGGGTGAGTCTGTGGGTGACAGGGTGAGTCTGCGGGTGACAGGGTGAGTCTGCGGGTGACAGGGTGAGAGGGTGAGTCTGTGGGTGAGTCTGTGGGTGAGTCTGTGGGTGAGAGGGTGAGTCTGTGGGTGAGTCTGTGGGTGAGAGGGTGAGTCTGTGGGTGAGTCTGTGGGTGAGAGGGTGAGTCTGCGGGTGACAGGGTGAGTCTGTGGGTGAGTCTGTGGGTGAGTCTGTGGGTGAGTCTGTGGGTGAGAGGGTGAGTCTGTGGGTGAGTCTGTGGGTGAGAGGGTGAGTCTGTGGGTGAGAGGGTGAGTCTGTGGGTGAGAGGGTGAGTCTGTGGGTGAGTCTGTGGGTGAGAGGGTGAGTCTGTGGGTGAGAGGGTGAGTCTGTGGGTGAGAGGGTGAGTCTGTGGGTGAGTCTGTGGGTGAGTCTGTGGGTGAGAGGGTGAGTCGGACCTTCCTCTGGAACAGCAGGAGGACGGCGTCCATGATCCTCATGATGAGGTGAGGAGGTTTCTGCAGTTTTCGCACCGTCGCGATGTCGCCAGGTTTGATCGTCTGAGGAGACAGGACAGGGTCACACCTGCACCTGCCGCCTGACAGGAGCAGGAGACCAGAGAACATGCAAACAAGCACAGGCAGAACATCCACAAACACAGGCAGAACACGCAAACACACACAGGCAGAACACACAAACACACACAGGCAGAACACAAACACACACAGGCAGAACATACAAACACACACAGGCAGAACACACAAACACACACAGGCAGAACACAAACACGCAGGCAGAACACACAAACACACACAGGCAGAACACACAAACACACACAGGCAGAACACACAAACACACACAGGCAGAACATACAAACACACACAGGCAGAACACAAACACACAGGCAGAACACAAACACACACAGGCAGAACATACAAACACACACAGGCAGAACACACAAAAACACACAGGGGTGGCAGAACACAAAACACACAGGCAGTAGTGGGAACACAAACACAGGCAGAACACAAAACACACAGGCAGAACACAAAAACACACAGGCAGAACATACAAACACACACCTGCTGCAGCGGCTGGGCAGAACACAAACACACACAGGCAGAACATACAAACACACACAGGCAGAACACACAAACACACACAGGCAGAACACAAACACGCAGGCAGAACACACAAACACACACAGGCAGAACACACAAACACACACAGGCAGAACACACAAACACACACAGGCAGAACATACAAACACACACAGGCAGAACACAAACACACAGGCAGAACACAAACACACACAGGCAGAACATACAAACACACACAGGCAGAACACAAACACGCAGGCAGAACACACAAACACACACAGGCAGAACACACAAACACACACAGGCAGAACACACAAACACACACAGGCAGAACATACAAACACACACAGGCAGAACACAAACACACAGGCAGAACACAAACACACACAGGCAGAACATACAAACACACACAGGCAGAACACACAAACACACACAGGCAGAACACAAACACACAGGCAGAACACAAACACAGGCAGAACACAAACACACAGGCAGAACACAAACACACACAGGCAGAACATACAAACACACACAGGCAGAACACACAAACACACACAGGCAGAACACAAACACACAGGCAGAACACAAACACAGGCAGAACACAAACACACAGGCAGAACACAAACACACACAGGCAGAACATACAAACACACACAGGCAGAACACGCAAACACACACAGGCAGAACACAAACACACAGGCAGAACACAAACACACACAGGCAGAACATACAAACACACACAGGCAGAACACACAAACACACACAGGCAGAACACAAACACGCAGGCAGAACACAAACACACAGGAAGAACACAAACACACACAGGCAGAACATACAAACACACACAGGCAGAACACACAAACACACACAGGCAGAACACAAACACACAGGCAGAACACAAACACAGGCAGAACACAAACACACAGGCAGAACCGCATGAGCCTGACAAACATCACACAGGCAGAACATACAAGCCACTGGGCCACACACACAGGCAGAACACACAAACACACACACAGGCAGAACACAAACACACAGGCAGAACACAAACACAGGCAGAAAACAAACACACAGTCAGAAAACAAACATCGTGGGACACAGGTAGAACATATAAGCACACACACACACGCAGAACACAAACACACACAGGCAGAACATACAAACACACACAGGCAGAACACAAACACACAGGCAGAACACAAACACACACAGGCAGAACATACAAACACACACAGGCAGAACACAAACACACAGGCAGAACACAAACACAGGCAGAACACAAACACACAGGCAGAACACAAACACACACAGGCAGAACATACAAACACACACAGGCAGAACACTGGTGGTTCTTTCACTGAATAAACACACACAGGCAGAACACAAACACACAGGCAGAACACAAACACAGGCAGAACACAAACACACAGGCAGAACACAAACACACACAGGCAGAACATACAAACACACACAGGCAGAACACACAAACACACACAGGCAGAACATACAAACACACACAGGCAGAACACAAACACACAGGCAGAACACAAACACACACAGGCAGAACATACAAACACACACAGGCAGAACATACAAACACACACAGGCAGAACACAAACACACAGGCAGAACACAAACACACACAGGCAGAACATACAAACACACACAGGCAGAACACACAAACACACACAGGCAGAACACAAACACACAGGCAGAACACAAACACAGGCAGAACACAAACACAGGCAGAACATGCAAACACACCTGCAGCGCTGCCTCGGCCGCCTCCAGAGCCGGTTTCGCCGCCTCCAGTTTGGACTCGGCGACAGATTTATCGGCCTCGATCTCATCCACGATCATCTGAGCCCGGTCCTTCACCTTCTGCACCTGCCGCTTCACCTGCCGCACAGACAGGAGTCACACCCTCTGCACCTGCCGCCTCACCGCACACAAGAATCATGTGGACACAGGATTTGAAAGTGAAAGAACGGACACGTTTACGTGATGTTTTTTAATTCCGAATGAATCGCTCAGAATTTAATTATTCTCCTTCGAGTTTCCTGAAAAATAATAATTCCGGATTGAGGTTTACATGGAAAACCATATTCCGTATATCTGAGTGAAGTGAGTGACGTCAGTGTCAGCGTCGTTCAAATGAGGCTCCTGTTGCCACGGTTACAGGTCCATATTTGGAAATCCTCACCACGAGTATCACAGCAACACAAGAGCCAATCATGAGTGAGGAGGTTAAATGTGGCGCCTCCTCCTGGCAGAGCTGATGCATCATATATACGGACTATGGATGTGATACTCTGCACCTGCAGGACACTGGATTTACCTGATTCTGCACAAGAAGAAGAAACTTTGAGCTTTAAATAGTTTAAGTCACTGATTTATGTTGTTTGTTCTGTTCCGCATTTCAACAACAACAGAGTCACACTGCACTGAACCAAATTCTCTTTACTTTCTGCCTAGACACGTTAAATCTGCTCTGAATACCTTCAGATCTAGTCACATTAGATATTGTGACTGTTTGAGATATTTTGTCATTTATTTCAGAAATCGTCACATGAATGGGGAAAGCGGGAAGGAACTTACTTAGCAAACTAAACGAGCTGTCAATCAAACCTGTTGTTAACGCTTAGGGGAGGGGCCTGAATGGAATGAAGGCGTCTGATTGGTCCGTTATTTCTGTTCAGATCTTGATTTAGGAACAAACAGAGAAATGACAGTTCAGGATCCTGTGTGTCGGCTTCAGACGAACAGTTTAAGTCCAGAATGACGAGGCTCAGAGCAGCAGGTACAGACAGAGGGACGAGAAGATCCTAATGTGAAGGAGCCCCAAGAGCCTCCTGGAGCACTTCCTGTTTGGCACGCACCGGCTAACGGGTTAGCGGCTAACGGGTTAGCGGTAACGGGTTAGCGGCTAACGGGTTAGCTTAGTCCACTCAGATATACGGACTATGGGGAAAACAGGTTAAATCGCCTTTATTTAATTCCACGTTTACATGATCCAGGAATAAATTCATTCGTCTTTAAAACTGAAATAAACCCACACTGACTTCAGGATTAAGTTTAGTTCCGAATCATTATTTTCATCAGAATGAAGTGTTTTCATGTTCTTTTTAAAGCAGAATTAATTTTTATTTTTCTTCCTAATCAAAGTTCTCCTGTAATCGTGGCCGCTGTTTCACTGGGATCTGGGGAACGCTGGAGAAGCTCCAGGCTCCTCAGCTCCTCGTGTTTGTCCGGGACCTGCTCCGCAGCTCGGGCCTTTTCCGTGACCTCCTGCAGAACCGCCTCCGCCCTCTGGGAGGCGACAGCGAGCTCCTGCTCCTTCAGAACCAGCTGCTCGGACAGCTCCGACACAGACTGCTCCGCCTCCAGGAGCTTATTCAGACCTAAGGAGGAGAGGAGGAGGTGAGGAGGAGGAGGAGGAGAGGAGAGGAGAGGAGGGGAGGAGGAGGTGAGGAGGAGGAGAAGAGGAGGTGAGGAGGAGAGGAGAGGAGGAGAAGAGGAGGTGAGGAGGAGGAGAAGAGGAGGTGAGGAGGAGGAGGAGAGGAGAGGAGGAGGTGAGGAGGAGGAGGAGAGGACAGGAGGAGAAGAGGAGGTGAGGAGGAGAGGAGGAGGTGAGGAGGAGGAGGAGGAGGAGGAGAGGAGAGGAGAGGAGGGGAGGAGGAGGTGAGGAGGGGGAGAAGAGGAGGTGAGGAGGAGAGGAGAGGAGGAGAAGAGGAGGTGAGGAGGAGGAGGAGGAGAGGAGAGGTGGAGGTGAGGAGGAGGAGGAGAGGACAGGAGGAGAAGAGGAGGTGAGGAGGAGAGGAGGAGGTGAGGAGGAGGAGGAGGTGAGGAGGTGAGGAGGAAGAGGAGAGGACAGGAGGAGAGGAGGAGGTGAGGAGGAGAGGACAGGAGGAGAGGAGGTGGAGGAGGAGGAGAGGACAGGAGGAGAGGAGGTGGAGGAGGAGGAGAGGACAGGAGGAGAGGAGGTGAGGAGGAGGAGAGGAGGTGAGGAGGAGGAGAAGAAGAGGTGAGGAGGAGGAGGAGGAGAGGACAGGAGGAGAGGAGGTGAGGAGGAGGAGAAGGAGGAGGAGAAGAGGAGGTGAGGAGGAGTGGAGGTGAGGAGGAGGAGAAGAGGAGGTGAGGAGGAGAGGAGGTGCAGAGGAGGTGAGGAGGAGGAGAAGAGGAGATGAGGAGGAGAGGAGAAGAGGAGGAGGAGGAGAAGAGGGAGAGGAGGTGAGGAGGAGAGGAGGAGGAGAAGAGGTGAGGAGGAGGAGAAGAGGGAGAGGAGGTGAGGAGGAGGAGAAGAGGTGAGGAGGAGAAGAAGAGGGAGAGGAGGTGCAGAGGAGGTGCAGAGGAGGTGCACCTGTGGTCATGCGCTGGCTCCTGGTGCTCAGCAGAAGAACCTTGTCGCTGTAGATCAGTTTGTAGCTGTTGATGAACGAGAGAAACGAGCGCGGAGTCACGAAGATCTGACGCCGGAAACGCTCAAAGTACTGACTGCACCTCCTCCCCACCTCCTCCTGCAACACACACACACATGAGCACCTCCTCCTGCAACACACACACACGAGCACCTCCTCCCACCTCCCTCCTGGGAGGTCGACGCACACACATGGGTTAAAATCCTCCTCCTACCCTCCTCCTCGTAATACACACACGAGCACCTTTCCTCCCACTCTCCCTCCTGCAGACACACACACACACACATGAGCACCCTCTCTCCTGCAACACACACACACATGAGCACTCTCTCCCACCTCTCCTCCTGCAGAGGACACACACACATGAGCACCTCCTCCCCACCTCCTCCTGCAACACACACACACATGAGTAGGAGGAGAGGAGGAGGAGGAGAGGGGCCTCCCTCCCTGCAACACACACACACACATGAGCACCTCCTCCCACCTCTCTCCTGTGAGGACACACACACACACATGAGCACCTCCTCCTGCAACACACACACACATGAGCACCTCCTCCCACCTCCTCCTGCAACACACACACGAGCACCTCCTCCTGCAACACACACACACATGAGCACCTCCTCCCACCTCCTCCTGCAACACACACACACATGAGCACCTCCTCCCACCTCCTCCTGCAACACACACACACATGAGCACCTCCTCCTGCAACACACACGAGCACCTCCTCCTGCAGAAGGGAAGGGGAGGTGACACACACGAGCACCCCTAGGGGAGAGGACCTCCTCCTGCAATACACACACACATGAGCACCTCCTCCCACCTCCTCCTGCAACACACACACACATGAGCACCTCCTCCCACCTCCTCCTGCAACACACACACGAGCACCTCCTCCTGCAACACACACACACATGAGCACCTCCTCCCACCTCCTCCTGCAACACACACACACATGAGCACCTCCTCCTGCAACACACACACACGAGCACCTCCTCCCACCTCCTCCTGCAACACACACACACATGAGCACCTCCTCCTGCAACACACACACACATGAGCACCTCCTCCTGCAACACACACACACATGAGCACCTCCTCCCACCTCCTCCTGCAACACACACACACATGAGCACCTCCTCCTGCAACACACACACACATGAGCACCTCCTCCCACCTCCTCCTGCAACACACACACACACGAGCACCTCCTCCTGCAACACACACACACACATGAGCACCTCCTCCCACCTCCTCCTGCAACACACACACACATGAGCACCTCCTCCCACCTCCTCCTGCAACACACACACATGAGCACCTCCTCCCACCTCCTCCTGCAACACACACACGAGCACCTCCTCCTGCAACACACACACACATGAGCACCTCCTCCCACCTCCTCCTGCAACACACACACACACGAGCACCACCTCCTGCAACACACACACACGAGCACCTCCTCCTGCAACACACACACACACATGAGCACCTCCTCCCACCTCCTCCTGCAACACACACACATGAGCACCTCCTCCTGCAACACACACACACACATGAGCACCTCCTCCCCACCTCCTCCTGCAACACACACACACATGAGCACCTCCTCCCACCTCCTCCTGCAACACACACCACTGAGCCACCATTAGTCCTGGCTTAGTCCATATTCCGTATCTCTGTGTCTGAGTGAGTGACGTCAGCGTCGCTCACATGAGGCTCCTGTTGCCACGGTTACAGGAGCGAATCTGGAGCCAGGTCCATATTTGGAAATCCTCACCACGAGTATCATAGCAACACAAGAGCCAATCATGAGTGAGGAGGTTAAATGTGGAGCCTCCTCCTGGCAGAGCTGATGCATCATATATACGGACTATGGATGTGATACTCTGCACCTGCAGTGACACTGATTTACCTGATTCTGCACAAGAAGAAGAAACTTTGAGCTTTTAAATAAGCTTAAGTCACTGATTTATGTTGTTTGTTCTGTCTCCGTGACGAACAACAACAGAGTCAAACAATTTAACCAAATTACAGTCTTTACTTTTCTGCTCAAGTAAATTCTGCTCGCTCAGATTCTAGTCACATTAGATATTGTGACTGTTTGAGATATTTTGTCATTTTATTTCAGAAATCGTCACCGGGGGGAAAGTGTGAAGGGAACTTACTAGCAAACGAAACGAGCTGTCAATCAAACCTGTTGCACAACACTAGGGGAGGGCCTCGGGGAATGAAGGCCATGCCTGATTGGTCCGGTTATTTCTGTTCAGATCTTGATTTAGGAACAAAACAGAGAAATGAAAAGTTCAGATCCTGTGTGGCTTACTTTCTGTGACCTTAACAGTTTAAGTCCAGAATGACGAGGCTCAGAGCAGCAGGTACAGACAGAGGGACGAGAAGATCCTAATGTGAAGGAGCCCCAAGAGCCTCCTGGAGCACTTCCTGTTTGGCACGCACCGGCTAAGGGGTTAGCGGCTAAGGGGTTAGCCGCTAACGGGTTAGCGGCTAACGGGTTAGCCGCTAACGGGTTAGAGGCTAACGGGTTAGAGGCTAACGGGTTAGAGGCTAACGGGTTAGAGGCTAACGGGTTAGAGGCTAACGGGTTAGCGGCTAACGGGTTAGCTTAGTCCACTCAGATATACAGTCTGTGGTTTAGTCCTGGTTCAGTACCTGGAACAGTCCCATGGTCAGGACCACGCTCTCTTTGACCTGTGGGGGGCAGCGCAGCTCAGAATACGCAGACAGGAAGTGCCGGGATACGGCCACCAGGGCGTCTTTGGGCCAACGATGGAACCAGTCCACGGTACAGCCTGAGATCAGACCTGGGAACTGAGCCGGGACTCGGATTAGACCTGATTTAGACCTGGTTTAGTCCTGGTTTAGTCCTCGTTCAGTCCTAGTTTAGTCCTGGTTTAGTCTGGTTTAATTCTGGTTTAGTCCTGAGTTTAGACCTGGTTTATCCCTGGTTTAGACACTAGTCTGGTTTGAACTGGTTTGGTCCTGGTTCAGTTCTGGTTTTCAGTCCTGGTTTAGTCCTGGTTTAGTCCTGGTTGGTCTGGTTTGGTCCATATTCAGTCCTGGTTTAGACCTGGGTTCAGTCCAGGCCTTAGTCCAGTCCTGGTTCAGACCTGGTTTTCAGTACTGGTTTAGTCCTGGTCTAGTCCTGGTTCAGTCCTGGTTTGGTTTAGTCCTGGTCTAGTCCTGGTCCTGGTTCAGTCCTGGCTTAGTCCTGGTTCAGTCCTGGTTTAGTCCTGGTCTAGTCCTGGTTCAGTCCTGGTTTAGTCCTGGTTTAGTCCTGGTTTAGTCCTGGTTTAGTCCTGGTTTAGTCCTGGTTCAGTCCTGGTTTAGTCCTGGTTTAGACCTGGTTTAATCCTGGTCTAGTCCTGGTTTAGTCCTGATTTAGTCCTGGTTTAGTCCTGGTACCTTCAGGGCCCTGGACCTGAACTTGTCTCCGATGGGGGAGAAGCACAGGACCAGGTGCAGATTGGCTCGGACCCGGGACAGGAAGTGGTCGTACAGGTTCTCGGGGGTCGGGGGTCGTTTGGGGGCGTGTCTCTTCAGGTCAGAGGTCAAGTCCTGAGTGATGTCATCGAGTTCATCCCGAGAAAACAGGTCCGGAACCTCCCCGCTCGCCAGAACCAGGTTCAGGTACTCTGCAAGACCGAGACCGGACTGAGACCGAGACCAGACTGAGACCGAGACCGAGACCGAGACCGAGACCGAGACCGAGACCGAGACCGAGACCGAGACAGAGACAGAGACCAGACTGAGACCGAGACCAGACTGAGACCGAGACCGAGACAGAGACCGAGACCAGACTGAGACCGAGACCGAGGCCGAGACCAGACTGAGACCGAGACCGAGACCGAGACCCAGACTGAGACCAAGACCGAGACCGAGACCGAGACCGAGACCGAGACCGAGACCGAGACCGAGACCGAGACCGAGACCGGACTGAGACCGAGACCAGACTGAGACCGAGACCGAGACCAAGACTGAGACCGGACTGAGACTGAGACCAGACTGAGACCGAGACCGGACTGAGACCGAGACCGGACGGAGACCGAGACCGGACTGAGACCAAGACCGAGACCGAGACCGAGACCGAGACCGAGACCGAGACCAGACTGAGACCGAGACCGAGGCCGAGACCAGACTGAGACCGAGGCCGAGACCGAGACCGGACTGAGACCGAGACCAGACTGAGACCGAGACCAAGACTGAGACCGGACTGAGACCGAGACCAGACTGAGACCGAGACCGGACTGAGACCAAGACCGAGACTGAGATGAGACCGAGACCGGACTGAGACCGGACTGAGACCAGACTGAGACCAAGACCAGACTGAGACCGAGACCGAGTCCGGACTGAGACCGAGACCAGACCGAGACCGAGACCGGACTGAGACCGGACTGAGACCGAGACTGAGACCGAGACCGGACTGAGACCGGACTGAGACCAAGTCCGGACTTAGACTGGACTGAGACTTAGACTGAGACTGAGACCGAGACCGGACTGAGACCGAGACCGAGACCGAGACCGAGACCGGACTGAGACCGAGACCGAGACCGAGACCGAGACCGAGACCGGACTGAGACCGAGACCGAGACCGAGACCGAGACCGAGGCCGAGGCCGAGACCGAGACCGGACTGAGACCGAGACCGAGACCAAGACCGAGACCGAGACCGAGGCCGAGGCCGAGGCCGAGGCCGAGACTGGACTGAGACCGGACTCGGACTGAGACCGGACTGAGACCGAGACTGAGACCGAGACCGGACTGAGACCGGACTGAGACCAAGTCCGGACTTAGACTGGACTGAGACTTAGACTGAGACTGAGACCGAGACCGGACCGAGACCGAGACCGAGACCGAGACCGGACTGAGACCGGACTGAGACCGAGACTGAGACCGAGACCGGACTGAGACCGGACTGAGACCAAGTCCAGACTTAGACTGGACTGAGACTTAGACTGAGACTGAGACCGAGACCGGACTGAGACCGAGACCGAGACCGAGACCGAGACCGAGACCGAGACCGAGACCGAGACCGGACTGAGACCGAGACCGAGACCGAGACCGAGACCGAGACCGAGACCGAGACCGGACTGAGACCGGACTGAGACCGGACTGAGACCAAGACCAGACTGAGACCGAGACCGAGTCCGGACTGAGACCGAGACCGGACTGAGACCGAGACCAGACCGAGACCGAGACCGGACTGAGACCGGACTGAGACCGAGACTGAGACCGAGACTGGACTGAGACCGGACTGAGACCAAGTCCGGACTTAGACTGGACTGAGACTTAGACTGAGACTGAGACCGAGACCGGACTGAGACCGAGACCGAGACCGAGACCGAGACCGAGACCGAGACCGAGACCGAGACCGAGACCGAGACCGGACTGAGACTGAGACTGAGACTGAGACCGAGACCGAGACCGAGACCGAGACCGAGACCGAGGCCGAGGCCGAGGCCGAGGCCGAGGCCGAGGCCGAGACTGGACTGAGACCGGACTCGGACTGAGACCGAGACGGGACTGAGACCGAGACCGAGGCCGAGGCCGAGACTGGACTGAGACTGAGACCAAGACCGGACTGAGACCGAGACTGGACTGAGGCCGAGACCGGACTGAGACCGAGACCGAGACCAAGACTGGACTGAGACCGAGACTGGACTGAGGCCGAGACCAGACTGAGACCGAGACGAGACGGAGACCGGACTCGACTGAGACCGAGACCGGACCGAGACCGAGACCGAGACCGGACTGAGACCGAGACTGAGACTGAGACCGAGACCGAGACCGAGGCCGAGACTGAGACCGGACTGAGACCGAGACCGGACCGAGACCGAGACCGGACTGAGACCAAGACCGAGACCGGACTGAGACCGAGACCGAGACCGAGACCGGACTGGAGACCGAGACCGAGACCGAGACCGAGACCGGACTGAGACCGAGACCGAGACCGGACTGAGACCGAGACCGAGACCGAGACCGAGACCGAGACCGACTGAGACCGAGACCGAGACCCAGACCGAGACCGAGACCGGACTGAGACCGAGACCGAGACCGAGACCGGACTGAGACCGAGACCGAGACCGAGACCGAGACCGAGACCGAGACCGAGACCGAGACCGAGACCGGACTGAGACCGGACTGAGACCGGACTGAGACCAAGACCAGACTGAGACCGAGACCGAGTCCGGACTGAGACCGAGACCGAGACCGGACTGAGGCCGAGACCGAGACCGAGTCCGAGACCGAGACCGAGACCGGACTGAGACCGAGACCCAGACCGAGACCGAGACCGAGACCGAGACCGGGGCCGAGACCGGGACCGAGACCGGGACTGAGACCCGGACTGAGACCCGGACTGAGACTGAGACCGGGACCGAGACCGAGACCGAGACTGAGACTGAGACCGGGACTGAGACCGGGACCGAGACCGAGACCGGGACCGAGACCGAGACCGGGACTGAGACCGAGGCCGGGACCGGGGCCGGGGCCGAGACCGAGACCGAGACCGAGACCGAGACCGAGACCGGACTGAGACCGGACTGAGACCGGACTGAGACCAAGACCAGACTGAGACCGAGACCGAGTCCGGACTGAGACCGAGACCGAGACCGGACTGAGACCGAGACCGAGACCGGACTGAGACCGAGACCGAGACCGGACTGAGACCCAGACCCAGACCCAGACCCAGACCGGACTGAGACCGAGACCGGACTGGAGACCGAGACTAGACTGAGGCCGAGACTGGACTGAGACCGAGACCGAGACCGGACTGAGACCAAGACCGGATTGAGACCAGACTGAGACCAAGACCGAGACTGGACTGAGACCAAGACCGAGACCAAGACCGAGACCGAGACCGAGACCGAGACCGAGACCGGACTGAGACCGAGACCGAGACCCAGACCCAGACTCCAGACCCAGACCCAGACCCAGACCGAGACCGGACTGAGACCGAGACCGAACTGAGACCGAGACTAGACTGAGGCCGAGACTGGACTGAGACCGAGACCGAGACCGGACTGAGACCGAGACCGGACCGAGACCGAGACCCAGACCCAGACCCAGACTCCAGACCCAGACCCAGACCGGACTGGAGACCGAGACCGGACTGAGACCGAGACTAGACTGAGGCCGAGACTGGACTGAGACCGAGATCGAGACCGGACTGAGACCGAGACCGAGACGAGACGGAGACCGGACTGGAGACCGAGACCGAGACCGGGACTGAGACCGAGACAGGACTGAGACTGAGACCGGACTGAGACCAAGACCGAGACCGGACTGAGACTGGACTGAGACTTAGACCGGACTTAGACCGGACTGAGACTGAGACCGGATTGAGACTGGACTGAGACTTAGACTGAGACTGGACTGAGTCTCAGACCGAGACCGAGACCGAGACCGGACTGGAGACCGAGACCGGACTGAGACCGAGACCGGACTGAGACCGAGACCGAGACCGAGACCGAGACCGAGACCGAGACCGGACCGAGACCGAGACCGAGACCGAGACCGGACTGAGACCGAGACTCCAGACCCAGACCCAGACCCAGACCCAGACCCAGACCCAGACCCAGACCGGACTGAGACCGAGACCGAACTGAGACCGAGACTAGACTGAGGCCGAGACTGGACTGAGACCGAGACCGAGACCGGACTGAGACCGAGACCGAGACCGAGACCGAGACCGAGACCCGAGACCGAGACCGGACTGGAGACCAAGACCGAGACCAAGACCGAGACCGAGACCGAGACCGAGACCGAGACCGAGACCGAGACCGGACTGAGACCGAGACCGAGACCGAGACCCAGACCCAGACCCAGACCCAGACCCAGACCGAGACCGGACTGAGACCGAGACCGAACTGAGACCGAGACTAGACTGAGGCCGAGACTGGACTGAGACCGAGACCGAGACCGGACTGAGACCGAGACCGACCGAGACCCAGACCCAGACCCAGACCCAGACTCCAGACCCAGACCGGACTGAGACCAAGACTGGACTGAGACCGAGACTGGACTGAGGCCGAGACCAGACTGAGACCGAGACCGAGGCCGAGACTGGACTGAGACTGGACTCGGACTGAGACCGAGACAGGACTGAGACTGAGACCGGACTGAAACCGAGACCGGACTGAGACCGAGACCGGACTGAGACCAAGACCGAGACCGGACTGAGACTGGACTGAGACTTAGACCGGACTTAGACCGGACTGAGACTGAGACCGGATTGAGACTGGACTGAGACTTAGACTGAGACTGGACTGAGTCTCAGACCGAGACCGAGACCGAGACCAAGACCGGACTGAGACCGAGACAGGACTGAGGCAGAGACCGGACTGAGACCGAGACAGGACTGAGACTGAGACCGGACTGAAACCGAGACCGGACTGAGACCGAGACCGGACTGAGACCAAGACCGAGACCGGACTGAGACTGGACTGAGACTTAGACCGGACTTAGACCGGACTGAGACTGAGACCAGACCAGTCCAGAGTCCGGACTCTGGACTCTGGACTGAGGTTCTGACCCAGAAAAGCTTCGTCCTTGATGTCGTTGTCGGTGAAGATGAAGGTGACGCCGCGGCCCTGGTGCCCGCTCAGCCTGTACAGGGTCCGCAGGTCCTCCAGGAGGTTCGAGCAGCCGTACGACCTGAGGGGACAGAGAGTCAGATGCCCTCCCTCCTGCACCAGAGTCAGATGCCCTCCCTCCTGCACCAGAGTCAGATGCCCTCCCTCCTGCACCAGAGTCAGATGCCCTCCCTCCTGCACCAGAGTCAGATGCCCTCCCTCCTGCACCAGAGTCAGATGCCCTGGTTTAGACCTGGTTTAGTCCTTGTTTAGTCCTGGTTTAGACCTGATTTAGTCCTGGTTTAGGCCTGGTTTAGTCCTGGTTTAGTCCTGGTTCAGTCCAGGTTTAGTCCTGGTTTAGTCCTGGTTCAGTCCTGGTACAGTCCTGGTTCAGTCCTGGTTTAGTCCTGGTTCAGTCCTGGTTCAGTCCTGGTTTAGTCCTGGTTTAGTCCAGGTTTAGTCCAGGTTTAGTCCAGGTTTAGTCCTGGTTCAGTCCTGGTTCAGTCCTGGTTCAGTCCTGGTTCAGTCCTGGTTTAGTCCTGGTTCAGTCCTGGTTTAGTCCTGGTTTAGTCCTGGTTCAGTCCTGGTTTAGTCCAGGTTTAGTCCAGGTTTAGTCCTGGTTCAGTCCTGGTTCAGCTCTGACTTTCCTCCCACAGCGTCTGAGCCGAGTTCTTCTGGTTTTGGTGCTGATCAAAGTTTCCTGGAGTCATGAAAATAAAGAGTTTTTCTTCTGAAAATAATTAAAATAATCTGTGTTCGACACATTTGCCTCACAAATGGTGAAGGGGGAAAAAGTCTGAGCTCAGAACCTCTTGGTGCTATTTTCTCTCTGGTCGTATCACTGCTGCCTCCAGGTGGCGCCGGTTTCACTGTTTCCTGCTCGGAAAGTTCACGACGACACGTGTGACTCCGACGACACGTGTGACTCCGACGACACGTGTGACTCCGACGACACGTGTGACTCCGACAGCGGCGATGAAGACGACGCCTTGAGCTCAGAGCCAAGGGGAGGTCTGTATGAACCCCAGGATTTTCCCCCTTCACGTTTTGAACACATTTTGTTCTGAGAAGAAAAACTCTTTATTTTCATGACTCCAGGAAACTTTGATCAGCACCAAAACCAGAAGAACTCGGCTCAGACGCTGTGGGAGGAAAGTCCGAGCGGAAGAGACTCTGAGGAGACGATCAGACTCATGACAGAAACACAGACTGCTTCAGTCTGGAGCTTCAGTCTGGAGCTTCAGTCTGGTGCTTCAGTCTGGAGCTTCAGTCTGGAGCTTCAGTCTGGTGCTTCAGTCTGGTGCTTCAGTCTGGAGCTTCAGTCTGGAGCTTCAGTCTGGAGCTTCAGTCTGGAGCTTCAGTCTGGAGCTTCAGTCTGGAGCTTCAGTCTGGAGCTTCAGTCTGGAGCTTCAGTCTCCAGTTTCAGTCTGGAGCTTCAGTCTGGAGCTTCAGTCTGGAGCTTCAGTCTGGAGCTTCAGTCTGGAGCTTCAGTCTGGAGCTTCAGTCTGGAGCTTCAGTCTGGAGCTTCAGTCTGGAGCTTCAGTCTGGAGCTTCAGTCTGGTGCTTCAGTCTGGAGCTTCAGTCTGGAGCTTCAGTCTGGAGCTTCAGTCTGGAGCTTCAGTCTGGAGCTTCAGTCTGGTGCTTCAGTCTGGAGCTTCAGTCTGGAGCTTCAGTCTGGAGCTTCAGTCTGGAGCTTCAGTCTGGAGCTTCAGTCTGGAGCTTCAGTCTGGAGCTTCAGTCTGGAGCTTCAGTCTCCAGTTTCAGTCTCCAGTTTCAGTCTCCAGTTTCAGTCTCCAGTTTCAGCGGCTGTACCTGGTGAGTGTGATCTGGAAGGTCTGGTGTCCGGCGATGAAGGAGGCGAGGCGGGTCAGACTCTGTTTCCCGGACCCGCCGACGCCCACGAGCAGCGCGTTTCCCCGCGGCGTGCGCAGGACCCGGGCCACGCGCAGCAGGTGCTTCACCGCGTCCTCGGGGACACAGACACACGGACGTCACACGGAGCTCAGACGGACCCGAGTGCGACTCCACATTAGGGCCCGGCCGATATATCGGTTTGCTGGTATTATCGGCCGATATATCGGTTTGCTGGTATTATCGGCCGATATATCGGTTTGCTGGTATTATCGGCCGATATATCGGTTTGCTGGTATTATCGGCCGATATGGGCTCTTGGAAACATATGGGTTTTCAGCCTAAATCTTGCCTGGGCCGATATTCCACATGGATGTTTTCCCTCGTTCTAAAGCTCAGACTCTATATTCTGTCCGATTAATCCAGTTCACAGATGAATGTCCTGATCTGTGGCGGGGCATCAGGGTTTATCTGAGCTTTAGAACGCGTTTGTCTCCACCCACAGCCGTAGATCCATGTGCACATATACGTCTGTGTGAGCACAACACTGAGATTGTGTTGTTTTTGCGGCCGCTCAGTGTGAGTCTGGATTAAAGGACAGTTCTTAGTGCTGATCTGAGAGGAGCCTGTGTGAGGCTGAGTGTTGAAATGTGTCGGTTTTGAAGCTCGTTTTGGTTCTTTCTCATTGGTTAGCGATTAGCTGCTGTAGCTCGCACACATAAACAGGCTGTTTTCTGTTAGCGACGGTAAAGTGACTCTAGTGGCCGTATATGTGTTACTGGACACACACTGATATGGAAATGACTGTGAACAGAGGTGTGAATTACCCGCAGATCATTCATTACTGCTAGCGGTAGTTTACTTATAGAACTTTCTTTACAGGCGAGAATATGGTACAAAAACACCATGAGGCCGAGCGACTCTTTAAATATGACGTAAAGAGGCAGAAGAACAGGAAATGTCGCCTAAATAAACCAGACTGAAAATCCAATAGAGCCAAACCCAAGTTTTATAAACGACTGAAGATTTACAGGGAATTTTTACGCCATAAATATATCGGTGATTATATCGGCAGCTCCAACTCCCATTTTATCGGTGTCATATCGGCCACAACAAACTCCATATCGGTCGGGCCCAACTCCACATCTGATTTTACCTGGAAGAAGACGAGGTCCATGGCCCCGCCCCGAACCGCCTCGTTATACTGAAGCTGGAGAAACGCCAAACGCTCCGACAGCAGCTCCAGGGACGCGACCGGCTCATACAGCTGCAGATCACAGAGATACACGGGTTTAGACCTGGTTTAGACCTGGTTCAGTCCTGGTTCAGACCTGGTTCAGTCCTGGTTTAGACCTGGTTTAGACCTGGTTTAGACCTGGTTTAGACCTGGTTCAGTCCTGGTTCAGTCCTGGTTTAGTCCTGGTTTAGACCTGGTTTAGACCTGGTTTAGACCTGGTTCAGTCCTGGTTCAGTCCTGGTTTAGACCTGGTTTAGACCTGGTTCAGTCCTGGTTTAGACCTGGTTTAGACCTGGTTCAGTCCTGGTTTAGACCTGGTTTAGACCTGGTTTAGACCTGGTTCAGTCCTGGTTTAGACCTGGTTTAGACCTGGTTCAGTCCTGGTTCAGTCCTGGTTTAGACCTGGTTTAGACCTGGTTTAGACCTGGTTCAGTCCTGGTTTAGACCTGGTTTAGACCTGGTTTAGACCTGGTTCAGTCCTGGTTCAGTCCTGGTTTAGACCTGGTTTAGACCTGGTTCAGTCCTGGTTCAGTCCTGGTTTAGACCTGGTTTAGACCTGGTTTAGACCTGGTTCAGTCCTGGTTCAGTCCTGGTTCAGTCCTGGTTTAGACCTGGTTTAGACCTGGTTCAGTCCTGGTTTAGACCTGGTTTAGACCTGGTTTAGACCTGGTTCAGTCCTGGTTTAGTCCTGGTTTAGACCTGGTTTAGACCTGGTTCAGTCCTGGTTTAGACCTGGTTTAGACCTGGTTCAGTCCTGGTTCAGTCCTGGTTTAGACCTGGTTTAGACCTGGTTCAGTCCTGGTTTAGACCTGGTTTAGACCTGGTTCAGTCCTGGTTCAGTCCTGGTTTAGACCTGGTTTAGACCTGGTTTAGACCTGGTTCAGTCCTGGTTCAGTCCTGGTTCAGTCCTGGTTTAGACCTGGTTTAGACCTGGTTCAGTCCTGGTTTAGACCTGGTTTAGACCTGGTTTAGACCTGGTTCAGTCCTGGTTCAGTCCTGGTTCAGACCTGGTTCAGTCCTGGTTCAGTCCTGGTTTAGACCTGGTTTAGACCTGGTTTAGACCTGGTTCAGTCCTGGTTTAGTCCTGGTTCAGACCTGGTTCAGACCTGGTTCAGTCCTGGTTCAGTCCTGGTTCAGTCCTGGTTCAGTCCTGGTTCAGACCTGGTTCAGACCTGGTTCAGTCCTGGTTCAGTCCTGGTTCAGTCCTGGTTCAGAACTGGTTCAGTCCTGGTTCAGTCCTGGTTCAGTCCTGGTTCAGTCCTGGTTCAGACCTGGTTCAGACCTGGTTCAGTCCTGGTTCAGTCCTGGTTCAGTCCTGGTTCAGTCCTGGTTCAGTCCTGGTTCAGTCCTGTTTCAGTCCTGGTTTAGACCTGGTTCAGTCCTGGTTCAGTCCTGGTTCAGTCCTGGTTCAGTCCTGGTTTAGACCTGGTTCAGTCCTGGTTCAGTCCTGGTTCAGTCCTGGTTTAGACCTGGTTTAGACCTGGTTCAGTCCTGGTTCAGTCCTGGTTCAGACCTGGTTTAGACCTGGTTTAGACCTGGTTCAGTCCTGGTTTAGACCTGGTTTAGACCTGGTTTAGACCTGGTTCAGTCCTGGTTCAGTCCTGGTTCAGACCTGGTTCAGTCCTGGTTCAGTCCTGGTTTAGACCTGGTTTAGACCTGGTTTAGACCTGGTTCAGTCCTGGTTTAGTCCTGGTTCAGACCTGGTTCAGACCTGGTTCAGTCCTGGTTCAGTCCTGGTTCAGTCCTGGTTCAGTCCTGGTTCAGACCTGGTTCAGACCTGGTTCAGTCCTGGTTCAGTCCTGGTTCAGTCCTGGTTCAGAACTGGTTCAGTCCTGGTTCAGTCCTGGTTCAGTCCTGGTTCAGTCCTGGTTCAGTCCTGGTTCAGTCCTGGTTCCGTCCTGGTTCAGTCCTGGTTCCGTCCTGGTTCCGTCCTGGTTCCGTCCTGGTTCCGTCCTGGTTCCGTCCTGGTTCAGTCCTGGTTCAGTCCTGGTTCAGTCCTGGTTTAGTCCTGGTTCAGTCCTGGTTCAGTCCTGGTTCAGTCCTGGTTCAGTCCTGGTTCAGTCCTGGTTCAGTCCTGGTTCAGTCCTGGTTCAGTCCTGGTTTAGTCCTGGTTCAGTCCTGGTTCAGTCCTGGTTTAGTCCTGGTTCAGTCCTGTTTCAGTCCTGGTTTAGTCCTGGTTTAGTCCTGGTTCAGACTTTAGGCGCCTCCAGCTCCGTCTCCTCAGGTTCGTCTCCTGTCGCCTCTGGAGCTTCTCTCAGAAAGTCCACGAAGCTGCAGTTCCACTGAGCGTGCTCAGTGAGCGCCTTCCCATGATGCTCAGCGGTGATCTGAGGACGAACCAAAGAAAAGAACCTCCTTTACCCCTAATGAAGTGTTCTACCTCCTTTTGCTCAGCACAACCTGTTATTTCACATCTGCTGCTGGAGTTGTGTCATGAGGCTGTGAGAAAAGCTACAGGACCAGAAATAGAGATGAAAAACCCACAGCAAACATGTAGGAACAACTTTTTGGACATAAAAAATGCTTAATTTAGGGCCTGAGCTACAAAAATGCAAAATCTCAAGTCTGTAAGAAAATAAAAAATCTCCTTTTTGCCCTAAAAACAAAAAAAGTGCAGTGGCTCCATGACTTTCCTGGTCCAGTCCTGGAAACAGCTCCTGTCAGGACCACGGCCAGAGCCACAGCACTTCTGCATTTCCAGGTGGAAATTACATTTGGATTTGTTCATTTGGACTGAAATAAACCTTTAAATAAAAATAGAAAGAGATGCACAATTACACACACCAAGATGTGTCATTTTCCATGTGTGTGAGAATTAACTCCACTTAGAGCGACTTTTTCCCTCGTTATAAACACACACAGTCAGAGGAGTCGACCATCTTGACTCACTTCACTCTTTGGCAAAGTTTGGCTCCATCAAAATGGACGGAGCGCATGAGTTTGGGGAAAACAAAGTTCCTGTTGGACACTCGTTTTGCTCACGTCATCACACAGCGTGAGTGTGACGTAGGATAAAGCCGCAGAAATGTACGGAAACCTCTATGTCTGCACTTTCAGAGGGGAAAAGGACGTTTCTGTCTTTTACTGTTACAAAGTTCTGCGGTTATAGAAACATGTTCCTCTGAGTC
This sequence comes from Odontamblyopus rebecca, assembly GCA_030686955.1. Classification (NCBI taxonomy): domain Eukaryota; kingdom Metazoa; phylum Chordata; class Actinopteri; order Gobiiformes; family Gobiidae; genus Odontamblyopus; species Odontamblyopus rebecca. Next base: position 32,625,369 of record CM060674.1, read on the forward strand.
GTGGACGATGTCGTTGGTCTTCGAGGGTTAAATGGTCTTTATTTAATAGTTCTCAGCGTCAGTAGTGGGGAAGGTGCTGATCGGACAGCGACACAAACGTATTTCCGTCTTTGGGAAGTAAACCCACACTTCAGCTGCTCTTTTCTGTCATCTCCGTTTGTCGTTTCGCCGCCGACACAAACATGATCCAAACTTTTTCCGCAGTGGTTCTGATGATAATGAAGCAGCAGCTGGAGAATTCTGTCCTCACACTTTCCGTCTGTGAGCTGAGGAGGAGAAGGGAAGAGTGTGGGAGAAGGAGGAAGAAGACAAACTGAGTGTGAGGCTGCCACACCTCAGCCCACTCCCACATCCCGCTCACAAATCCACAGAGACGTGGAGGAAAGTCCCAAGAGACGACTGGAGGAGCCGGATCGTCCGGATCAGAAGGACGAGCCAACGAGCACCAACCACCGGGATTATTGTGAAGAAGAAGAAACGTTTACAGGATCCAGAAGAAACTCATTCGGCTTTAAAATCAGAATAAACCCACTGACTTCAGGACTAAGATTAATTCACAAGAATCATTTTCAGCAGAATTCAGAGTTTACAGGGACTTTTTAAAGAGGTATTCATTTTTATTTGGAATTAAATTATTTTTATTCAGAATTAAATATGTTTTGTTCAGAATTACAGCTCTGAGGAGGTCAGGCTCCTGGTCTCTGAGTGGATATATTCATGCATATATTCCCTGTGTTCCTGTGGCAGAGTGGTTGTTTTAATGCAGTTGCAGTCGTTTCTAGATAGCAGTGCTGTCTTAGAGAAATTCCAGTCTGGGTTCAGATCCCGGCACAGCACTGAATCTGCTCTACTTAAAGTACACAACGATATTGCCCTGTCAGTTGATGCTAAACGCCCCATCGTCTTGGTCTTGCTTGACTTAACCGCAGCATTTGACACAGTCGACCAATTCAATTCCATTTTACTGTCTCGCCTGAAAAATTATGTTGGTATCACAGGAACTGCTCTTAAATGGTTTGAGTCATACTTGATTAATAGAAGTTTTTCTGTTAATATTGGTGAGTTCTCCTCCTCTGTGGCCTCGCTGTTTTGTGGAGTGCCCCAGGGCTCTATTTTGGGCCCTGTTTTATTCTCTTTGTATATGTTGCCACTGGGGTCAATTATAGATAAGCATAACCTCGCCTTTCACTGCTATGCGGATGATCTGCAGATTTACTTACCTGTGTTTCCAGATAAAAATGGTGCTCTTCAGTCATTAACTGACTGCATCAAAGATTTAAAATTGTGGTTAGGACAAAATTTTCTTCATTTGAATGAAAGCAAAACAGAATACATTTTATTTGGTGATTCTGCATCTTCCGATTTTGATTGGTTGTCATCAAAGTTAAAATTGACCGTTAGGAACCTTGGGGTCACTTTTGACAACAACTTCAAATTTGATAAGCAGATTGACAGTGTTGTGAGAGCCAGTTTTTATCAGTTACGCCTTTTATCTAAAGTAAAGCCTTTTTTAAATCTCACCGACCTCGAAAGGACTATTCATACTTTTATCAGTTCGAGAATAGATTATTGTAATGCACTTTATGTCGGTGTTTCCCAAACTGCTCTCAGTCGCCTTCAGCTCGTGCACAACGCTGCAGCTCGTTTTTTAACCAACACACCGAGACATCAGCGCATCACCCCAGACCTTTTCACACTTCATTGGCTTCCAGTTTCTTTTAGAATTGATTTTAAAATTTTACTTTTTGTTTTTAAAGCTCTTAATTGCTTAGCACCTTGTTATTTGACCGAGCTTTTATCTTTCCGAAAATCAGGTCGCACTTTAAGGTCAAATAACCAACTTCTTTTGGAAGTCCCCCGAGCCGAGCTCAAACACTGGGGTGATGGAGCTTTCTCTGTGGTTGGTCCCAGACTGTGGGACAATCTGCCCTTTGAGCTACGTAGCATCACTGATTTTAATCTTTTTAAATCTAGGCTTAAAACATATTTATTCAAAATGGCTTTTAATACTTAGTGGTTTGTGGCACGTAATTTTTCTGCATTGTGTGTTTTACTGTATATTGTTTACATTGTTGTATGTTCTGTCTTTTGTATTGTTGTATTTTCTGTTTTTAATTGGAAAGCACTTTGGTCACCAATGGTGTTGTAAAGGGCTATATAAATAAAGGTTGATTGATTTGAAAGGTTGTCTCCCTCTCACCAGGAGGCTGTGGGTTCTGACCTTGCTGATGATGTCACTGAAGGCGTCAGCGTCTGATTGGTCGGTGAATCTGTCGGCGATGACCCTGGAGACTTCGTGATGGAACAAACCCGAGAGCAGCTCCTCGCTCACACACACCTCCGACTGCACACTCAGCATCCCCTGAACACAGTCCCGGTTTAGTCCTGGTTTAGTCCTGGTTTAGTCCTGGTTTAGACCCGGTTCAGTCCTGGTTCAGTCCCGGTTTAGTCCTGGTTTAGTCCTGGTTTAGACCCGGTTCAGTCCTGGTTCAGTCCCGGTTTAGTCCTGGTTTAGTCCTGGTTTAGTCCTGGTTTAGACCCGGTTCAGTCCTGGTTCAGTCCCGGTTTAGTCCCGGTTTAGTCCTGGTTCAGTCCCGGTTTAGTCCTGGTTTAGTCCTGGTTTAGTCCTGGTTTAGTACCTGCCAGATTCGGCTCAGGTCTCTCAGGTTGAAGATGTAGTGGAACTTGGCTGGAGACGGCAGCATCTGAATGAAAACAGAGTAAAGCATAATTATGGAACTTTTTTAATGATAGTCCAGAGCTCCTGATTGGGAGCTGTAACTGCTGGCCTCCATGAGCTTCATTTGGATCTGAACGCTGTAGGTGACTCTCCCTTAGTCCACTTCTGTGGCTGTCACACCTTGATGATGAGCAGCACTACGTCCACATACGGTGAAGTCACCGAAACATTTTCAGCAGGCTTCAAATTTCTGTCCGTACGTCAGCGTCTCATACGTCCTGCACGTCCTGGCCATAAGCTGGAGGTCTCATACGTCCTGCACGTCCTGGCCGTAAGCTGGAGGTCTCATACGTCCTGCACCTGGCCATAAGCTGGAGGTCTCATACGTCCTGCACCTGGCCGTAAGCTGGAGGTCTCATACGTCCTGCACGTCCTGGCCATAAGATGGAGGTCTCATACGTCCTGCACGTCCTGGCCGTAAGCTGGAGGTCTCATACGTCCTGCACGTCCTGGCCATAAGCTGGAGGTCTCATACGTCCTGCACGTCCTGGCCATAAGATGGAGGTCTCATACGTCCTGCACGTCCTGGCCATAAGCTGGAGGTCTCATACGTCCTGCACGTCCTGGCCATAAGCTGGAGGTCTCATACGTCCTGCACCTGGCCATAAGCTGGAGGTCTCATACGTCCTGCACCTGGCCGTAAGCTGGAGGTCTCATACGTCCTGCACGTCCTGGCCGTAAGCTGGAGGTCTCATACGTCCTGCACGTCCTGGCCATAAGCTGGAGGTCTCATACGTCCTGCACGTCCTGGCCATAAGCTGGAGGTCTCATACGTCCTGCACCTGGCCATAAGCTGGAGGTCTCATACGTCCTGCACCTGGCCATAAGCTGGAGGTCTCATACGTCCTGCACGTCCTGGCCATAAGATGGAGGTCTCATACGTCCTGCACCTGGCCATAAGCTGGAGGTCTCATACGTCCTGCACCTGGCCATAAGCTGGAGGTCTCATACGTCCTGCACGTCCTGGCCATAAGCTGGAGGTCTCATACGTCCTGCACGTCCTGGCCATAAGATGGAGGTCTCATACGTCCTGCACCTGGCCATAAGCTGGAGGTCTCATACGTCCTGCACCTGGCCATAAGCTGGAGGTCTCATACGTCCTGCACGTCCTGGCCGTAAGCTGGAGGTCTCATACGTCCTGCACCTGGCCATAAGCTGGAGGTCTCATACGTCCTGCACCTGGCCATAAGCTGGAGGTCTCATACGTCCTGCACGTCCTGGCCATAAGCTGGAGGTCTCATACGTCCTGCACGTCCTGGCCGTAAACTGGAGGTCTCATACGTCCTGCACGTCCTGGCCATAATCTGGAGGTCTCATACGTCCTGCACCTGGCCATAAGCTGGAGGTCTCATACGTCCTGCACCTGGCCATAAGATGGAGGTCTCATACGTCCTGCACCTGGCCATAAGCTGGAGGTCTCATACGTCCTGCACGTCCTGGCCATAAGCTGGAGGTCTCATACGTCCTGCACGTCCTGGCCATAAGCTGGAGGTCTCGTATGTCCTGCACGTCCTGGCCATAAGCTGGAGGTCTCATACGTCCTGCACGTGGCCGTAAGCTGGAGGTCTCATACGTCCTGCACGTCCTGGCCATAAGCTGGAGGTTTCATACGTCCTGCACCTGGCCGTAAGCTGGAGGTCTCATACGTCCTGCACGTCCTGGCCATAAGCTGGAGGTCTCATACGTCCTGCACGTGACCATAAGCTGGAGGTCTCATACGTCCTGCACGTGACCATAAGCTGGAGGTCTCATACGTCCTGCACGTGACCATAAGCTGGAGGTCTCATACGTCCTGCACGTGACCATAAGCTGGAGGTCTCATACGTCCTGCACGTGGCCGTAAGCTGGAGGTCAGTTATACGATACGATACACGTTAATTCTGAGTCACTCATAAGTCCAAATACGATGAGATCATGTCGAGAGTATCCATGACTTATGCGTAAAGCACTTTGAACCTGTGTGTAACTTATACCCAACTTACCTCCAGCGCATAAGGACATGTGCAGATGTGTGCAGACGTGTACAGACGTGCGCAGACGTGCGCAGACGTGTGCAGGCGTGTGCAGACGTGTGCAGGCGTGTGCAGACGTGTGCAGGCGTGTGCAGACGTGTGCAGGCGTGTGCAGACGTGCGCAGGCGTGTGCAGACGTGTGCAGACGTGCGCAGACGTGTGCAGGCGTGCGCAGGCGTGTGCAGGCGTGTGCAGACGTGTGCAGACGTGTGCAGACGTGCGCAGACGTGCGCAGACGTGTGCAGACGTGTGCAGACGTGCGCAGGCGTGTGCAGACGTGTGCAGACGTGCGCAGACGTGTGCAGGCGTGCGCAGGCGTGTGCAGGCGTGTGCAGGCGTGTGCAGGCGTGCGCAGGCGTGCGCAGACGTGTGCAGGCGTGTGCAGACGTGCGCAGGCGTGCGCAGGCGTGTGCAGGCGTGTGCAGACGTGTGCAGACGTGTGCAGACGTGCGCAGACGTGTGCAGACGTGTGCAGACGTGCGCAGGCGTGTGCAGACGTGTGCAGACGTGCGCAGACGTGTGCAGGCGTGCGCAGGCGTGTGCAGGCGTGTGCAGGCGTGTGCAGGCGTGCGCAGACGTGCGCAGGCGTGCGCAGGCGTGTGCAGGCGTGTGCAGGCGTGCGCAGGCGTGCGCAGACGTGTGCAGGCGTGTGCAGACGTGCGCAGGCGCGTGCAGGCGTGTGCAGATGTGTGCAGGCGTGTGCAGACGTAAAAATACTGGATCTGAAGTGTTGCTCCACATTTCACACATAATAATCACAGTTTGACTTGTGTCTTAAGTGGAAGTGCAGAGTCTGATCTTTGAACACTTCAGAGTCTCAGAGCGACTGGTTTTACTGGAGACAGGAAACAGCTGAGGCCATCACAGCCTCACAGCTTTATATCCTGTGGTCCGCTGCTCTATACCAACCCACCTATATTAATCGATCTGCTGTGTTCAGCACCATGGACAGCGAGAGACGTAAAATATGACGTGTCGGAACAGCGATTCCAAAAAGTGTCTAAATAGAGGAGAGTCGTAATACCGAGATGTCAGAACAGTTTTGTGGAAGAGTTTTCTTCCACATGACGCTGATTATTATGTTGCTGCTGCGATGTCCAGTGCAGTTATGATTTAAATCGTCAAGCAGCAGCTTTTTTATAGGCGACGACATGTGATCATCATTTGTGCGCTGTGCATAAGTGAGACGGTCACTGGGCATAAGTTGTGGACGCAGCAACACGCTCAGCATTAGTTGGTATAAGTTATCTATCGTTCTATATAAGTTAAAAATACGTTCTGTATATGTCCAACTTGTTATGAATACATTGTGTACACGCCCAAAATAAAGAAAAACCATCCATAGTTCAGCAAGTGCCAACGTTTTAGGGAAATTCTGGTACGTTGGCAGATGCTGGGTAAATCGCTGAGGCGTGACAGGGCCCTAAACGGAGGAATCTGAGTGTGAACAGGAGGTGGGCACTGGTACCTTGGCTTTGACCGCCTGCCACACTCGTCGGGTGGTGGGCACCAGGGCGGCCGCCAGTGCACACACCCCGGGACCGAAGCCCCTCTCTGGGCAGAAGTACCCCACGGCCAGGGCGCTGAAGATGCGGTCGATGGAGGCGTTGGACGGGAGGGGGCAGTTAAAGATGGAGAACTGCCTCTTCAGACGCTGCGGGATGTCGTTCCTGCCTCCGCCCGGGTGGATCATGGCCGCCACCAGCTGAGAGCGCGAAGAACACGGACGTGAGGAAGAGGAAACTGAACAAAAGATCCTTCTAAAGTGTGTGCAATCGAGGAGGACAACCACGAGGAGGCCAGAAGAACACAGAAGAACCCAAAAGAACAAAAAAGAACCCAAAAGAGCAAAAAGAACCTAGAAAAACAAGAAGATCCCAGAAAGGTGCGTTCTAGCATGTTCAGGTTTGTGTTCAGGTGCGTGTCCAGACGTGTTCAGGTGCGTTCAGGTGTGTGTTCAAACGTGTTCAGGTGTGTTCAGGCGTGTTCAGGTGCGTGTTCAGGTGTGTGTTCAGACGTGTTCAGGTGCATGTTCAGACGTGTTCAGGTGCATGTTCAGACGTGATCAGGTGCGTGTTCAGGTGTGTGTTCAGACGTGTTCAGGTGCATGTTCAGACGTGTTCAGGTGCGTGTTCAGACGTGATCAGGTGCATGTTCAGGTGTGTGTAGGTGTGTGTTCAGGTGTGTGTTCAGGCTTGTGTTCAGGTGCGTGTTCAGGTACGTTCAGGTGTGTGTTCAGGCGTGTGTAGGTGTGCTTGTGTGTGTTCAAGTGTGTTCAGGTGCATTCAAGCATGTTCAGGTGCATGTTCAGGTGTATTCAGGTGTGTGTTCAGGCTTGTGTTCAGGTGCGTGTTCAGGTACGTTCAGGTGTGTGTTCAGGCGTGTGTAGGTGTGCTTGTGTGTGTTCAGGTGTGTTCAGGTGCATTCAAGTATGTTCAGGTGCGTGCTCAGGTGTATTCAGGTGCGTGTTCAGGTGTGTTCAGGTGCATGTTCAGACGTGTTCAGGTGTGTTCAGGCGTGTTCAGGTGTGTGTTCAGACGTGTTCAGGTGCGTGTTCAGACGTGATCAGGTGCGTGTTCAGGTGTGTGTTCAGGCTTGTGTTCAGGCGTGTGTTCAGGTGTGTGTTCAGACATGTTCAGGTGCGTGTTCAGGTGTATTCAGGTGTGTGTTCAGGTGTGTGCTCAAATGTGTTTTCAGGTGTGTGTTCAAGTGCGTTCAGGTGCGCGTTCAGGTGCATGTTCAGGTGTGTTCAGGTGTGTGTTCAGGTGTGTGCTCAAATTTGTTTTCAGGTGCGTGTTCAGGTGCGTTCAGGTGCATGTTCAGGTGTGTTTTCAGGTGCGTTTTCAGGTGCATGTATATGTGTTCAGGTGCATTCAGGTGCGTGTTCAGATGTGTGTTCAGGTGCGTTCAGGTGTGCTCAGGTGTGTGTTCAGGTGCGTGTTCAGGTGTGTGTTCAGGTGTGCACAGGTGTGTGTTCAGGTGCGTGTTCAGGTGCGTGTTCAGGTGTGTGTTCAGGTGTGCTCAGGTGTGTGTTCAGGTGCGTGTTCAGGTGCGTGTTCAGGTGTGTTTTCAGGTGCATTTTCAGATGCATGTATGTGTGTTCAGGTGTGTGTTCAGGTGTGTGTTCAGGTGTGCTCAGGTGTGTGTTCAGGTGCGTTCAGGTGCGTGTTCAGATGTGTGTTCAGGTGTGCTCAGGTGTGTGTTCAGGTGTGCTCAGGTGTGTGTTCAGGTGCGTGTTCAGGTGTGCACAGGTGTGTGTTCAGGTGTGTGTTCAGGTGTGCTCAGGTGTGTGTTCAGGTGCGTTCAGGTGCGTTCAGGTGCGTGTTCAGATGTGTGTTCAGGTGTGTTCAGGTGCGTTCAGGTGCGTGTTCAGATGTGTGTTCAGGTGCATTCAGGTGCGTTCAGGTGTGTGTTCAGGTGTGCTCAGACCTGTACGTCCACCACATGGATAAAGTCCCCCGGTCGCTCCAGGCTGTAGAACCCGCCCTGCTCCATCAGCTGACGCACAATCTCATTGGTGATCTAAGAGAAGGGGTGGAGCCAAGAGGAGGGGGCAGAGTCAACAGGAGGAGGCGGAGTCAAGAGGAGGGGGCGGAGTCAAGAGGAGGGGGCGGAGTCAAGAGGAGGAGGCGGAGTCAAGAGGAGGGGGCGGAGTCAAGAGGAGGGGGCGGAGTCAAGAGGAGGGGCGGAGTCAAGAGGAGGGGGCGGAGTCAAGAGGAGGGGCGGAGTCAAGAGGAGAGGGCGGAGTCAACAGGAGGGGGCGGAGTCAAGAGGAGAGGGAGGAGCAAAAACAATATGAGGTTACATAATAAATACCGGTATATGTGAGTGTGGTGCTTCAGTGGGACCCTGCAGCTGTGAGGTGAGTGTGGTGCTCCAGTGGGACCCTGCGGCTGTGAGTGTGGTGCTTCGGTGGGACCCTGCGGCTGTGAGTGTGGTGCTTCGGTGGGACCCCGCGGCAGTGAGGTGAGTGTGGTGCATAAGTGTGACCCCGCGGCGGTGAGGTGAGTGTGGTGCTTCAGTGGGACCCCGTGGCGGTGAGTGTGGTGCTTCAGTGGGATCCCGTGGCGGTGAGGTGAGTGTGGTGCGTAAGTGGGACCCCGCGGCGGTGAGGTGAGTGTGGTGCATAAGTGGGACCCTGCGACGGTGAGGTGAGTGTGGTGCTTCAGTGGGACCCCGCGGCAGTGAGGTGCACCTGGTCGCCCCACTCGTTGATGACGGGCATGTTGATGTCGTCGATGAACAGGCTCATGCTGCGTCCGGCCGGGGGCCCGTAGGTGGCGCCGACGCGTTTGTCGATGTAACTCTCGACCGAGCGCTGGAACATGACGGGAAGAGTCGCCGACGAGAAACTCACCGACTTCCACAGGTGAGACTCAGCGGCCATTTTCCCCAGGTAACCCTGAACAAACAGGACTATAACAGGACTAAACCAGGACTAAACTAGGACTATAACAGGACTAAACCAGGACTATAACAGGACTAAACCAGAACTATAACAGGACTATAACAGGACTAAACCAGGACTATAACAGGACTAAACCAGGACTATAACAGGACTATAACAGGACTATAACAGGACTAAACCAGGACTAAACCAGGACTAAACCAGAACTATAACAGGACTATAACAGGACTAAACCAGGACTATAACAGGACTAAACCAGGACTATAACAGGACTATAACAGGACTATAATAGGACTATAACAGGACTAAACCAGAACTATAACAGGACTATAACAGGACTAAACTAGGGCTAAACCAGGACTAACCCCGGTCTAACCCCGGTCTAACCCCGGTCTAACCCCGGTCTAACCCAGGTCTAACCCCGGTCTAAACCCGCTCTAACCCCGGTCTAAACCCGGTCTAAACCCGGTCTAAAACAGGACTAAAACAGGACTGAAGCCGGACTCGCCTGGATCATGACGGTCTTGGCCGTTCCCTGCTCTCCGATCAGCAGCGCCGCTTTCTTCTGTTTGGAGACGGTCCGGAGCAGGAAGTCCGTCCTCACACTGTCCACGTTTGGGACCAGGATCGAGCTGAAGTCCGGGGTCTGGTCCCGCGGGTACAGGTACTCTGGGACCTGGGACACACGGGAGGGCATCTGACACAATCTGACACACGGGAGGGCATCTGACACAACCTGACACACGGGAGGGCATCTGACACAATCTGACACATGGGAGGGCATCTGACACAATCTGACACATGGGAGGGCATCTGACACAATCTGACACATGGGAGGGCATCTGACACAATCTGACACACGGGAGGGCATCTGACACAACCTGAGACACGGGGAGGGCATCTGACACACTCTGACACACGGGGAGGGCATCTGACACACTCTGACACACGGGGAGGGCATCTGACACAGTGGGAGGGCATCTGACACAGTGGGAGGGCATCTGACACAGTGGGAGGGCATCTGACACAGTGGGAGGGCATCTGGCACAGTGGGAGGGCATCTGACACAGTGGGAGGGCATCTGACACAGTGGGAGGGCAGCTGACACACGGGGAGGGCATCTGACACAGTGGGAGGGCATCTGACACAGTGGGAGGGCAGCTGACACACGGGGAGGGCATCTGGCACAGTGGGAGGGCATCTGACACAGTGGGAGGGCATCTGACCTTGTGGGCCCAGTGCTCCCAGGCTCCGCACTGGTTCACACTGAACTCAAAGATGTTCTGGTCGGGTTCAGTCTGGGGCAGGTCCAGGGCAGAACTGTGACTCTGAAAAACAGACCTGGACTTTAGACCCCAGTCCGGACTCCGGCCCCGGGATCCGGACTCCGGCCCCGGGATCCGGACTCCGGCCCGGGGGCCAAACGGGGCCCTCAGACCAGAGTTTATGGGCCCAGATGATCAGCGGCTTTGGAAATCCCCCTCTGTGCTTTAGTTTGAGTTTGTGACATGTAAAACCTGTTTTGCTAAATCCGCCTTTTCTTCCATCACAACAAGAATGAAACTCACGACCAACAGAAATGACGACATTCACTGATCTGACCACAGACGGAGAGTCTGAGTCTGAGTGAGTGACGTCAGCGTCGCTCACATGAGGCTCCTGTTGCCACGGTTACAGGAGCGAATCTGGAGCCAGGTCCATATTTGGAAATCCTCCCGCGAGTATCACAGCAACACAAGAGCCAATCATGAGTGAGGAGGTTAAATGTGGCGCCTCCTCCTGGCAGAGCTGATGCATCATATATACGGACTATGGATGTGATACTCTGCACCTGCAGGACACTGGATTTACCTGATTCTGCACAAGAAGAAGAAACTTTGAGCTTTAAATAGTTTAAGTCACTGATTTATGTTGTTTGTTCTGTTCCGTACGAACAACAACAGAGTCACAATTTAACCAAATTCTCTTTACTTTCTGCTCGTTAAATTCTGCTCGTTCAGATTCTAGTCACATTAGATATTGTGACTGTTTGAGATATTTTGTCATTTTATTTCAGAAATCGTCACTCGGGGGAAAGCGGGAAGGGAACTTACTTAGCAACGAAACGAGCTGTCAATCAAACCTGTTGCTAACGCTAGGGAGGGGCCTCGGGGAATGAAGGCGTCTGATTGGTCCGTTATTTATGTTCAGATCTTGATTCAGGAACAAAACAGAGCGAACGCGTTTGCGGCGAACGGGTTAGCGGCTAACGGGTTAGCGGCTAACGGGTTAGCGGCTAACGGGTTAGCGGCTAACGGGTTAGCGGCTAACGGGTTAGCGGCTAACGGGTTAGCGGCTAACGGGTTAGCGGCGAACAGGTTAGCGGCGAACGGGTTAGCGGCGAACGGGTTAGCGGCGAACGGGTTAGCGGCTAACGGGTTAGCGGCTAACGGGTTAGCGGCTAACGGGTTAGCGGCTAACGGGTTAGCGGCTAACGGGTTAGCGGCTAACGGGTTCGCGGCGGACGGGTTAGCGGCTAAAGGGTTAGCGGCGAGCAGGTTAGCGGCTAACGGGTTAGCGGCACGGGTTAGCGGCTAACGGGTTAGCGGCTAACGGGTTAGCGGCTAACGGGTTAGCGGCTAACGGGTTAGCGGCTAACGGGTTAGCGGCTAACGGGTTAGCCGCAACCGCGTTAGCGGCTAACGGGTTAGCGGCTAACGGGTTAGCGGCTAACGGGTTAGCGGCTAACGGGTTAGCGGCTAACGGGTTAGCGGCTAACGGGTTAGCGGCAAGCGGGGTAGCGGCTAGCGGGTTAGCGGCAACGGGTTAGCGGCACGGGTTAGCGGCACGGGTTAGCGGCTAACGGGTTAGCGGCTAACGGGTTAGCGGCTAACGGGTTAGCGGCTAACGGGTTAGCGGCCAACGGGTTAGCGGCTAACGGGTTAGCGGCTAACGGGTTAGCGGCTAACGGGTTAGCGGCTAACGGGTTAGCGGCTAACGGGTTAGCGGCTAACGGGTTAGCGGCTAACGGGTTAGCGGCTAACGGGTTAGCGGCTAACGGGTTAGCGGCTAACGGGTTAGCGGCTAACGGGTTAGCGGCTAACGGGTTAGCGGCTAACGGGTTAGCGGCTAACGGGTTAGCGGCTAACGGGTTAGCGGCTAACGGGTTAGCTTAGTCAACTCATATATACGGACTATAGTACAGCCTCATGTCAGAAACACAAACGGTCCCTTTAACCCCCTCCTGAAGCGTTCGTAGATGAAGCTGTGGCTCGGACCCTGAGGAAATCCTCCATCTTGGTGCGGTCGTCCAGCTCCAGCAGTGCCCCCAGTGACCACATGAGGGCGAACGTGAACAGGCGACTCAGGTGATCCGCCCCCACCTGCTTCTCCTCCACCGACATCAGCAAACCCTGGACACGAGGAGCACACTGAGCACAGAGCGGCGACAGGGCCGAGGGTGAACCTGACAGGGGCGCTCCTGTCGCACCTGCAGCAGGGTGATGGTCTGCTGGACGTACATACACTCCAGCACCTGCATCTTTGGACTGAGCGACGTCCACACGAAGTCCAGCACGTCCTGGAACCAGAGGCACAACTGTCACTGGAGCAGAGTCGAGTTAGTGCATTCCACTCTAACATAGTCACATTTAAACTAGTGCTGCATTTTTACATCACATTAATCACACTTTGGAATTTTCATCAATCATGATTAATCGCAGTTCAGAAAGACTTAAATATTTTGACAAAAACGCAAAAAAACCCAATGTATTATCAAGAAGTGATATCATTGCCATGTTTCTCTCGCTGTAGTGTTGTTGTGGTGCTCGGTTTGTTGTTGGTGTCGTCGTCGAGCCGCTGAATCAAACCCGTGTTTTGCTTTCAGACGTATTTTAAACATCTCTGCGACATCTGCAAACTGCCTCAGTTTATCTAAAGTCCCGTGGGGCAGTTTTGTGCTGATAAATTTGCCCTGAGCCCCAGTCACCGTCTCTTCTGTCGTCTTCACATCCGTATGGACCTGATCACTGACCTAATCACCTGCGCCGCCTTTCAGGTCACCATAAGAAAATGTAACATGTAAAAAAATCTAGTTAAATCTCGCAAATGTTCGTGCAATCTGAAATGAAAGGTCAACTCAAGCCGCAAAAATGTACCTGTATTCAGTGATTCTCAGACACTTCAACTATTGCATAAGTAGCTGGTCCCAGGCTGGTCAGAGTGCAAAAACACCGGAAGTCTTGGACAAACAAGCAATTAAAGTTACGGATAAAAAACCTCGGCATTATCATCACTGTGCAGTTTTAAAAATACAGTATTTTAAAGGGGGAAAGTCTTCACACATTTGCAGAGCTACTTTTGATTTCTAAAGCAGAGCATCGTTTGGCTCCAGATCCTCTGTGTGAGCGTCACTCTGTCATAGGTGAGGGTTTGATTCCTCTGCAGGAGCTTTCGTCAGTGAGGAGCTCATGACCTGAGGAGGTTAAACTGCTCCAACATACGAGGCCTTCACAGAAATACTGAAAATGTGGCTTATCAACAGCTCCAGCTGCCAACACTAAAGGATCAGCCTGTTTCTGATGTTGTGATGTCTTATTCTTTCCTAAGTGTACAGTAAGTGTGTGTATATGTACAGGGACTGTGTGCTCTGGCCTTATTTTTATGTGTGTATATGTACAGGGACTGTGTGCTCTGGCCTTATTTTTATGTGTGTATATGTACAGGGACTGTGTGCTCTGGCCTTATTTTTATGTGTGTATATGTACAGGGACTGTGTGCTCTGGCCTTATTTTTTATGTGTGTATAGGTACAGGGACTGTGTGCTCTGGCCTTATTTTTATGTGTGTATAGGTACAGGGACTGTGTGCTCTGGCCTTATTTTTATGTGTGTATATGTACAGGGACTGTGTGCTCTGGCCTTATTTTTATGTGTGTATATGTACAGGGACTGTGTGCTCTGGCCTTATTTTTATGTGTGTGTATATGTACAGGGACTGTGTGCTCTGGCCTTATTTTTATGTGTGTATATGTACAGGGACTGTGTGCTCTGGCCGTATTTTTATGTGTGTATATGTACAGGGACTGTGTGCTCTGGCCTTATTTTTATGTGTGTATATGTACAGGGACTGTGTGCTCTGGCCTTATTTTTATGTGTGTATATGTACAGGGACTGTGTGCTCTGGCCTTATTTTTATGTGTGTATAGGTACAGGGACTGTGTGCTCTGGCCTTATTTTTATGTGTGTATATGTACAGGGACTGTGTGCTCTGGCCTTATTTTTATGTGTGTATATGTACAGGGACTGTGTGCTCTGGCCTTATTTTTATGTGTGTATATGTACAGGGACTGTGTGCTCTGGCCTTATTTTTATGTGTGTATATGTACAGGGACTGTGTGCTCTGGCCTTATTTTTATGTGTGTATATGTACAGGGACTGTGTGCTCTGGCCTTATTTTTATGTGTGTATATGTACAGGGACTGTGTGCTCTGGCCTTATTTTTTATGTGTGTATATGTACAGGGACTGTGTGCTCTGGCCTTATTTTTATGTGTGTATATGTACAGGGACTGTGTGCTCTGGCCTTATTTTTATGTGTGTATATGTACAGGGACTGTGTGCTCTGGCCTTATTTTTATGTGTGTATATGTACAGGGACTGTGTGCTCTGGCCTTATTTTTATGTGTGTATAGGTACAGGGACTGTGTGCTCTGGCCTTATTTTTATGTGTGTATATGTACAGGGACTGTGTGCTCTGGCCTTATTTTTATGTGTGTATATGTACAGGGACTGTGTGCTCTGGCCTTATTTTTATGTGTGTATATGTACAGGGACTGTGTGCTCTGGCCTTATTTTTATGTGTGTATATGTACAGGGACTGTGTGCTCTGGCCTTATTTTTATGTGTGTGTATATGTACAGGGACTGTGTGCTCTGGCCTTATTTTTATGTGTGTATATGTACAGGGACTGTGTGCTCTGGCCTTATTTTTATGTGTGTATATGTACAGGGACTGTGTGCTCTGGCCTTATTTTTATGTGTGTATATGTACAGGGACTGTGTGCTCTGGCCTTATTTTTTATGTGTGTATATGTACAGGGACTGTGTGCTCTGGCCTTATTTTTATGTGTGTGTATATGTACAGGGACTGTGTGCTCTGGCCTTATTTTTATGTGTGTATATGTACAGGGACTGTGTGCTCTGGCCTTATTTTTATGTGTGTATATGTACAGGGACTGTGTGCTCTGGCCTTATTTTTATGTGTGTATAGGTACAGGGACTGTGTGTGCTCTGGCCTTATTTTTATGTGTGTATATGTACAGGGACTGTGTGCTCTGGCCTTATTTTTATGTGTGTATATGTACAGGGACTGTGTGCTCTGGCCTTATTTTTATGTGTGTATATGTACAGGGACTGTGTGCTCTGGCCTTATTTTTATGTGTGTATATGTACAGGGACTGTGTGCTCTGGCCTTATTTTTATGTGTGTATATGTACAGGGACTGTGTGCTCTGGCCTTATTTTTATGTGTGTATATGTACAGGGACTGTGTGCTCTGGCCTTATTTTTATGTGTGTATATGTACAGGGACTGTGTGCTCTGGCCTTATTTTTATGTGTGTATATGTACAGGGACTGTGTGCTCTGGCCTTATTTTTATGTGTGTATATGTACAGGGACTGTGTGCTCTGGCCTTATTTTTATGTGTGTATATGTACAGGGACTGTGTGCTCTGGCCTTATTTTTATGTGTGTATATGTACAGGGACTGTGTGCTCTGGCCTTATTTTTATGTGTGTATATGTACAGGGACTGTGTGCTCTGGCCTTATTTTTATTACACTTTTTGTATAGATGTATTTTATTGTCTTTTCATATCATGGCCAGGGGACTGCAGATGAAAACTCGTGGTGTGCCCGGTGTGTCCCGGTTTGTCCCGGTGTGTCCCGGTTTGTCCCGGTGTGTCCCGGTGTGTCCCGGTTTGTCCCGGTGTGTCCCGGTGTGTCCCGGTGTGTCCCGGTGTGTCCCGGTGTGTCCCGGTGTGTCCCGGTGTGTCCCGGTGTGTCCCGGTGTGTCCCGGTTTGTCCCGGTGTGTCCCGGTGTGTCCCGGTGTGTCCCGGTTTGTCCCGGTGTGTCCCGGTGTGCCCCGGTTTGTCCCGGTGTGTCCCGGTGTGTCCCGGTGTGTCCCGGTTTGTCCCGGTGTGTCCCGGTGTGTCCCGGTTTGTCCCGGTGTGTCCCGGTTTGTCCCGGTTTGTCCCGGTGTGTCCCGGTGTGTCCCGGTGTGTCCCGGTTTGCCCCGGTGTGTCCCGGTGTGTCCCGGTTTGCCCCGGTGTGTCCCGGTGTGTCCCGGTGTGTCCCGGTTTGCCCCCGTGTGTCCCGGTTTGCCCCGGTGTGTCCCGGTCAGACCTGGAAGCAGGCGTGGAAGCTCCGCTCCACCTCCTGCCTCTGGGCCGGGGGCAGAGTCCGGGTCCAGGCCTGGACCAGAGGCCTCCAGCCGAGCACCGACTCGCTCATGAAAACCATCCCGTTACGAGACACAGTGGCCGGGGACGCGTTATCGATGTTATGAGGCTCGAACACGATCTGAGACACACAAACTCGTTTAGTCCTGGTTTAGTCCTGGTTTAGTCCTGGTTTAATTCTAGTTTAATTCTGGTTTAGTCCTGTTTTAGTCCTGGTTTAGTCCTGGTTTAGTCCTGCTTCAGTCCTGGTTTAATTCTAGTTTAATTCTGGTTTAGTCCTGGTTTAGTCCTGGTTTAGTCCTGGTTTAGTCCTGTTTTAGTCCTGGTTTAATTCTGGTTTAATCCTGGTTTAGTCCTGGTTTAATTCTAGTTTAATTCTGGTTTAGTCCTGGTTTAGTCCTGTTTTAGTCCTGGTTTAATTCTAGTTTAATTCTGGTTTAGTCCTGGTTTAGTCCTGGTTTAGTCCTGTTTTAGTCCTGTTTTAGTCCTGGTTTAATTCTGGTTTAGTCCATGGTTTAGTCCTGGTTTAGTCCTGGTTTAGTCCTGTTTTAGTCCTGTTTTAATCCTGGTTTAGTCCTGGTTTAGTCCTGGTTTAATTCTAGTTTAATTCTGGTTTAGTCCTGGTTTAGTCCTGGTTTAGTCCTGTTTTTGTCCTGTTTTTGTCCTGTTTTAATTCTGGTTTAGTCCTGGTTTAGTCCTGGTTTAGTCCTGTTTTAGTCCTGGTTTAGTCCTGTTTTAGTCCTGGTTTAATTCTGGTTTAGTCCTGGTTTAGTCCTGGTTTAGTCCATGGTTTAGTCCTGTTTAAGTCCTGGTTTAATTCTGGTTTAATTCTGGTTTAGTCCTGGTTTAGTCCTGGTCCAGTCCTGGTTTAGTCCTGGATTAGTCCTGGTTCAGTCCTGGTTCAGTCCTGGTTCAGTCCTGGTCCAGGTCCAGGTCCAGTCCTGGTCCGGACCTTGCAGCAGGGGGCCATGGGGATCCGGTCTCCGTTGGCCAGGGTCAGAGTTTTGTTGTCGTCTAAAACCGAGTTGAGGTTTTCGATCCAAATGGCGTCGACCGGTCCGTCCAGAACGATCCAGATGTGCTCCCCCTGAGAGAGACCAGCGTCAGACCCGGTCCTGATCCAGTCCACACCCGGTTTAGTCCTGGCCCAGTCCTGGTTTAGTCTGGGTTCAGTTTTAGTTTAGTCCTGGTTCAGTCCTGGTCCACTGCTGGTCCAGTCCTGGTCCAGTCCTGGTCCAGTCCTGGTCCAGGTCCGGTTCTGGTCCTGGTCTGGTCCAGTCCATAGTCCGTATATATGAGTGGACTAAGTGACTGTGACGTCTCCACAGCGTCAGCGCCGCTCACATGAGGCTCCTGTTGCCACGGTTACAGGAGCAAATTTGGAGCCAGGTCCATATTTGGAAATCCTCCCGCGAGTATCATAGCAACAACAAGAGCCAATCATGAGTGAGGAGGTTAAATATGTCGCCCCACTGTCCTGGGAGTGCCGCCCTTCTCACAGCCGGGATATTCTGCACCATTCTGCACCGCTGGATTTGGATGATTCTTGAGAATAAGAAGGAAACTTTTAGCTTTTATCATCAAACTTTAAATCGTATAAGTCATTGATTTATGTTCTATGTTCTGTTATGTACGAACAACAATACAGTCGACAATTTAATGAAATTCACTTGACTTTTTGCTAGAGAAGTTCTGCTCGTTCAGGTTCTAGTAATGTTCACTATTGTAACAGTTGGATTTATTCAGTCATTTTATTTGAAAAATAGTCGATCTTACTTATTTCCTTCATTTTACTTTAAAGAATTTTAATAATAAACCTGACTAAATGAACTGTAAAAAATATATTTTTTTTAAAAGTTATCGAACAAGTTAAAGTTGTGAGACGCAGTCCTTGAGGAACTATCAGTCCACACAGTTAAATCCACACACAAAATGGCAGTGGTCCAGTGACAGTTTTATTAAATGTCTTGATCCACTTGTTAAAGCCGTGAATCTGGTTAAAGCCCAGAAAAGTCAGAACAGGGTGACCCCCCCACAGCAGCAGGGGCAGGACAGGGTGACCCCCCCACAGCAGCAGGGGCAGGACAGGGTGACCCCCCCACAGCAGCAGGGGCAGGACAGGGTGACCCCCCCACAGCAGCAGGGGCAGGACAGGGTGACCCCCCCACAGCAGCAGGGGCAGGACAGGGTGACCCCCCCACAGCAGCAGGGGCAGGACAGGGTGACCCCCCCACAGCAGCAGGGGCAGGACAGGGTGATTCCCCCACAGCAGCAGGGGCAGGACAGGGTGACCCCCCCACAGCAGCAGGGGCAGGACAGGGTGACCCCCCCACAGCAGCAGGGGCAGAACAGGGTGACCCCCCCACAGCAGCAGGGGCAGGAAAGCGCGAAGGGGAAACGCACTAACTGTCAATCAAACCTGTTGCTAACGCGAGACGGCAGCGACCTCGGGGAGGCGATAAGATCCTAATGTAAGTCAATGGGAAGAAGGGAGAGAAGGAGCCGGAAGAGCCTGCTGGAGCACTTCCTGTTTGGCACGCGGCGGCTAACGGGATAGCTTAGTCCACTCATATATACGGTCTATGGTCCAGTCCTGGTCCTGGTCCGGTTCCGGCCCTGGTCCAGTCCCGGTCCGGTCCCGGACCTTCTTGGCCCTCAGC
Organism: Odontamblyopus rebecca; assembly: GCA_030686955.1. Classification (NCBI taxonomy): domain Eukaryota; kingdom Metazoa; phylum Chordata; class Actinopteri; order Gobiiformes; family Gobiidae; genus Odontamblyopus; species Odontamblyopus rebecca. The sequence goes on from CM060674.1 coordinate 32,644,623, forward strand.
GTCCTCCTCCAGAGGGTGGAGAAGATCCCGTCGGTCCAGTCGTTGGTGGTCGGGTCCAGGGTCCCGAACATCTGAGGAGCCGTGATGGACTTTGGGTTCATCCTCATCTCCCGGTGAGGAGCTCCACACGATCCCAGAGCTGCCATCAGAGTCCGGATACAGCACGACTTTCCCGAACCACTGGGACCCAGAGCCATCATCCCTGAGGAGGAGAGGAGAGGAGGAGGGGAGAGAGGAGGAGGGGAGGAGAGGAGGAGAGGAGGAGAGGAGGAGAGGAGGAGGAGAGAGGAGGAGAGAGGAGAGGAGGAGAGGAGGAGAGGAGTTAGGAGTGTCTGTCTCTGTCAGAGAGTTTGATCTGAACCAAACAAGTCAAAGGAGCGACTCTTGGATCAGCTCGAGCGTCGCTGAAGTTTGTGTAGTTTGTGTGTAGTTTGTGCGTAGTTTGTGTGTTGTTTGTGTAGTTTGTGTGTTGTTTGTGTGTTGTTTGTGTAGTTTGTGTGTAGTTTGTGTGTTGTTTGTGTGTTGTTTGTGTAGTTTGTGTGTTGTTTGTGTAGTTTGTGTGTTGTTTGTGTAGTTTGTGTGTTGTTTGTGTAGTTTGTGTGTTGTTTGTGCATAGTTTGTGTTGTTTGTGTAGTTTGTGTTGTTTGTGTAGTTTGTGTGTAGTTTGTGTGTAGTTTGTGTAGTTTGTGTAGTTTGTGCGTAGTTTGTGTAGTTTGTGTGTAGTTTGTGTAGTTTGTGTAGTTTGTGTTGTTTGTGTAGTTTGTGTAGTTTGTGCGTAGTTTGTGTAGTTTGTGCGTAGTTTGTGTAGTTTGTGTAGTTTGTGTAGTTTGTGTGTAGTTTGTGTAGTTTGTGTAGTTTGTGTGTTGTTTGTGTTGTTTGTGTAGTTTGTGTAGTTTGTGTAGTTTGTGCGTAGTTTGTGTAGTTTGTGTAGTTTGTGTAGTTTGTGTGTAGTTTGTGTTGTTTGTGTAGTTTGTGTGTAGTTTGTGTTGTTTGTGTAGTTTGTGTGTAGTTTGTGTGTAGTTTGTGTAGTTCGTGCGTAGTTTGTGTGTAGTTTGTGTGTAGTTTGTGTAGTTTGTGCATAGTTTGTGTTGTTTGTGTAGTTTGTGTGTAGTTTGTGTTGTTTGTGTAGTTTGTGTGTAGTTTGTGCGTAGTTTGTGTGTAGTTTGTGCGTAGTTTGTGTGTAGTTTGTGTAGTTCGTGCGTAGTTTGTGTTGTTTGTGTAGTTTGTGTGTAGTTTGTGCGTAGTTTGTGTTGTTTGTGTGTTGTTTGTGCGTAGGTTGTGTTGTTTGTGTAGTTTGTGTGTAGTTTGTGCGTAGTTTGTGTGTAGTTTGTGTGTACTTTGTGTAGTTTGTGTGTTGTTTGTGCGTAGTTTGTGTAGTTTGTGTAGTTTGTGTAGTTTGTGTAGTTTGTGTAGTTTGTGCGTAGTTTGTGTGTAGTTTGTGTGTAGTTTGTGTAGTTTGTGTGTAGTTTGTGCGTAGTTTGTGTGTTGTTTGTGTAGTTTGTGCGTCCTCACCGTGTCGGACTCTCTGCGTCTCGTACAGCTGCACCACCTTGAGGACCCAGGCGCTGTGAGGCACCAGCCCAGAGCGCTCACACTGGCTCTGGATCGCCCTCTGCAGGTCCGGGTACTCCGCTTTGTCCACCACTGCTCCAGGAGTCACAGGGGTCAGGGGTCACATGGGGGTCACACAGGGGTCACACAGGGGTCAGGGGTCACACAGGGGTCACACAGGGGTCACACAGGGGTCAGGGGTCACACAGGGGTCACACAGGGGTCACACAGGGGTCAGGGGTCACACAGGGGTAAATGGAAAAATGAAACTCACCGATTCCAGGAAACAGGTCATTGATGAGGCTCATGAACAGAGGCTCATCTTCATCCACCTGGAAAAGTCACAGGTTTAGTTCTGCTTTAGTCCTGGTTCAGTCTTAGTGTAGTCCAGGTCTAGTCTAGGTCTAGTCCAGGTCCAGTCCAGGTCCAGTCCGGGTACAGACCAGTTTGGACAGGTTCATGTCCCTCAGGACCCTCATGACCACAGTGTCCTCAGGTTCTGTGGGGTTCTGCCTCTTCACTGAGCCCAGAGTCCGCAGCACAGACAGGATGTTCCTCAGGCCAAAGTCGTAATGGACCTGAAACACAAACACATCTGTACAAAGGGCCGAGGTGTTCTGCCCAAGGGCACGAGGGCAGGAGCTGGGTACAGACCGCAGGTTTCTTGTTGGTGTCGGTCACAGCTCATCCCCGTGTCACTCTGAGACACAGACCCACGATTCAGATTTAAGGCCTGTTCATACTTCATAAGACAGAAGACAGTGAGGGGGCGGGGCAGAGGGAGGGGGCGGGGCAGAGCAAGGGGCAGAGCGAGGGGCAGAGTGAGGGGGCGGGGCAGAGCGAGGGGGCGGGGCAGAGGGTGAGGAGCAGAGTGAGGGGGCGGGGCAGAGGGAGGGGCAGAGCGAGGGGGCAGGGCGAGGGGGCAGGGCAGAGCGAGGGGCAGAGCGAGGGGGCAGGGCAGAGCGAGGGGCAGTGGGAGGGGGCAGGGCAGAGCGAGGGGCAGAGGGAGGGGGCAGGGCAGAGGGAGGGGGCAGGGCAGAGCGGGGGGGCAGAGCGAGGGGGCAGGGCAGAGCGAGGGGGCAGAGCGAGGGGGCAGGGCAGAGCGAGGGGCAGAGGGAGGGGGCAGGGCAGAGGGAGGGGCAGAGGGAGGGGGCAGGGCAGAGGGAGGGGGAGGGGCAGAGCGAGGGGGCAGGGCAGAGGGAGGGGCAGAGGGAGGGGGCAGGGCAGAGGGAGGGGGAGGGGCAGAGCGAGGGGCATTGAGAGGGGCAGAGGGAGTGGGCGGGGCAGAGCGAGGGGCATTGCGAGGGGCAGAGGGAGGGGGCGGGGCAGAGGGAGGGGGCGGGGCAGAGAACCTCAAGAACAAGAACAAAGTTCTTATGGAGGATGAAGAGGCCTTTAGACCTGCTGGTACTGGTCTGTAGAGTGTGGGACCTGCTCAGAGTGGTCCCTGTCAGCCCCTGTCAGTCCCTGTCAGCCCCTGTCAGCCCCTGTCACCCCCTGTCACCCCCTGTCAGCCCCTGTCACCCCCTGTCAGCCCCTGTCAGTCCCTGTCAGCCCCTGTCAGCCCCTGTCAGTCCCTGTCAGTCCCTGCCGTACCTGTCAGCCCCTGTCAGTCCCTGTCACCCCCTGTCAGCCCCTGTCAGCCCCTGTCAGTCCCTGTCAGTCCCTGCCGTACCTGTCAGCCCCTGTCAGCCCCTGTCAGTCCCTGTCAGCCCCTGTCAGCCCCTGTCAGCCCCTGTCAGCCCCTGTCAGCCCCTGTCAGTCCCTGCCGTACCTGCTTGGACAGCTGCTCCTCACACAGCTTGTAGAGTGTGTAGAACTTGCGGCTCAGGCTCTGGTTTTCCCTGAATCCGGCGCTGGCGAGTTTCACCCTCATGATGATGGCTCGGTCCGGGACCATCATGGCCACGGTCCGGAACTGGATCTTCAGGTTCTCCGGGAGCTCCTGCCGCCCGGCGTATCCAGGGTTCTGACGGAGAGGAACATCACAACAACACGAGAAACATCAGAGACGTTCAGGAAAACACGGACGACACAAGCCCGGGACGAACGACACGGCCGGAATTCCAAATATGGATCCGGCTCCAGATTAGACACTATAACTGATCAGCTCGAGTTTTTATCCAAGAGCGTTTTTAAACACAGCTAAAATCTAGTTGGTGCTCGTTGGCTCGTCCTTCTGAACTATTATTGACATGGAAACTCCAAGGAGAAGATTTTAATTCAGAATTAAAACCCTCATGTAAATGTGGACACTAAACCCGGTCTAAACCCGGTCTAAACCTGGTCTAAACCCGGTCTAAACCCGGTCTAAACCTGGTCTAAACTCGGTCTAAACCTGGTCTAAACCCGGTCTAAACCTGGTCTAAACTCGGTCTAAACCTGGTCTAAACCCGGTCTAAACCCGGTCTAAACCTGGTCTAAACTCGGTCTAAACCTGGTCTAAACCCGGTCTAAACCCGGTCTAAACCCGGTCTAAACCCGGTCTAAACTCGGTCTAAACCTGGTCTAAACTCGGTCTAAACCTGGTCTAAACCCGGTCTAAACCCGGTCTAAACCTGGTCTAAACCCGGTCTAAACCTGGTCTAAACTCGGTCTAAACCTGGTCTAAACCCGGTCTAAACCCGGTCTAAACCTGGTCTAAACTCGGTCTAAACCTGGTCTAAACTCGGTCTAAACCCGGTCTAAACCCGGTCTAAACTCGGTCTAAACCTGGTCTAAACTCGGTCTAAACCCGGTCTAAACTCGGTCTAAACCCGGTCTAAACCCGGTCTAAACTCGGTCTAAACCTGGTCTAAACTCGGTCTAAACTCGGTCTAAACCCGGTCTAAACCCGGTCTAAACCTGGTCTAAACTCGGTCTAAACCTGGTCTAAACCCGGTCTAAACCCGGTCTAAACCTGGTCTAAACTCGGTCTAAACCTGGTCTAAACTCGGTCTAAACCCGGTCTAAACCCGGTCTAAACTCGGTCTAAACCTGGTCTAAACTCGGTCTAAACCCGGTCTAAACTCGGTCTAAACCCGGTCTAAACCCGGTCTAAACTCGGTCTAAACCTGGTCTAAACTCGGTCTAAACTCGGTCTAAACCCGGTCTAAACTCGGTCTAAACCCGGTCTAAACCCGGTCTAAACCCGGTCTAAACCCGGTCTAAACCCGGTCTAAACTCGGTCTAAACCCGGTCTAAACTCGGTCTAAACCCGGTCTAAACCCGGTCTAAACTCGGTCTAAACCCGGTCTAAACTCGGTCTAAACCTGGTCTAAACCTGGTCTAAACTCGGTCTAAACCCGGTCTAAACCCGGTCTAAACCCGGTCTAAACTCGGTCTAAACCCGGTCTAAACCCGGTCTAAACCCGGTCTAAACCCGGTCTAAAACCGGTCTAAACTCGGTCTAAACCCGGTCTAAACTCGGTCTAAACCCGGTCTAAACCCGGTCTAAACTCGGTCTAAACCCGGTCTAAACCCGGTCTAAACTCGGTCTAAACCCGGTCTAAACCCGGTCTAAACTCGGTCTAAACCCGGTCTAAACCCGGTCTAAACCCGGTCTAAACCCGGTCTAAACCCGGTCTAAAGCCTCCTGGTTACCATGGTGAGGAAGATCCCAAACTCCGGGTCCATCTCGACCTCGTCTCCGTCCGAAAACACAAAGCTTTTCTTCTTGTTCTTCTTACACTGCAGCACGATGTAAATCTGCTGCGCCGCCACCGACAGGACGGGAAGCTCGATGCGATTAAACTCATCGAAGCATCCCCAGGCCCCGGACTGAGCCAGACCTGCAACAGACCGGGACTGAACCAGGACTGAACCAGGACTGAACCAGGACTGAACCAGGACTGAACCAGGACTGAACCAGGACCAGACCTGCAACAGACTGGGACTGAACCAGGACTGAACCAGGACTGAACCAGGACTGAACCAGGACTGAACCAGGACCAGACCTGCAACAGACTGGGACTGAACCAGGACTGAACCAGGACTGAACCAGGACTGAACCAGGACTGAACCAGGACTGAACCAGGACTGAACCAGGACCAGACCTGCAACAGACTGGGACTGAACCAGGACTGAACCAGGACTGAACCAGGACTGAACCAGGACTAAGCCAGGACTAAACCAGGACTGAACCAGGACTGAACCAGGACTGAACCAGGACTGAACCAGGACTGAGTCAGACCTTTGTAGATCCGGCCCAGGCCTCTGTAGTCCATCTGGTCCGAACAGTTAAACACGACCACGTACTTCCCCAGACACCGGCCCATGTCTTTGGTCGTCTCCGTTTTACCTGCACACAGGGAGAGGGGAGGGCATCTGACACACTCTGACACACGGGGAGGGCATCTGACACAATCTGACACACAGGGAGGGCATCTGACACAATCTGACACACGGGGAGGGCATCTGACACACTCTGACCCACGGGGCGGGCATCTGACACACTCTGACCCACGGGGAGGGCATCTGACACACTCTGACCCACGGGGAGGGCATCTGACACACTCTGACCCACGGGGAGGGCATCTGACACACTCTGACCCACGGGGAGGGCATCTGACACACGGGGAGTGCATCTGACACACTCTGACACACGGGGAGGGCATCTGACACAATCTGACACACAGGGAGGGCATCTGACACACTCTGACCCACGGGGAGGGCATCTGACACACTCTGACCCACGGGGCGGGCATCTGACACACTCTGACCCACGGGGAGGGCATCTGACACACTCTGACCCACGGGGAGGGCATCTGACACACTCTGACCCACGGGAGGGCATCTGACACACTCTGACCCACGGGAGGGGAGGGCATCTGACACACTCTGACCCACGGGGAGGGCATCTGACACACGGGAGGGCATCTGACACACTCTGACACACGGGGAGGGCATCTGACACAATCTGACACACAGGGAGGGCATCTGACAGACTCTGACCCACGGGAGGGCATCTGACACACTCTGACCCACGGGGCGGGCATCTGACACACTCTGACCCACGGGGAGGGCATCTGACACACTCTGACCCACGGGGCGGGCATCTGACACACTCTGACCCACGGGGAGGGCATCTGACACACTCTGACCCACGGGGAGGGCATCTGACACACGGGGAGGGCATCTGACACACTCTGACCCACGGGGAGGGCATCTGACACACTCTGACCCACGGGGAGGGCATCTGACACACTCTGACCCACGGGGAGGGCATCTGACACACTCTGACCCACGGGGAGGGCATCTGACACACTCTGACACATGGGGAGGGCATCTGACACACAGGGTGCTGTACCTGTTCCCGCGGGCCCTGCCGGAGCTCCTCCCAGACTCATGCCGAGCGCCTGAGACAGAGTGATGTAGCACCTGCACACAGACAGGGGGCGCTCACACAGCTTCAGGTTTCTACGGTGGCCCAAGAGCTCCATATTCAAATCATACAGTGAGTGGAGAAAAATGTGACTTTTGGCTGAGCAGATGTCCAGAAAAATTCAGGACAGTCCCAAAGTCTAAGGTCCTGAGTCCCAAATCTGGCCCTAAATGTCCCGAAAATCGCTAACAGCAAAAGCCTCAGTGCAGGTGCTGGGAGGAAACACCTGACTGCCAAAGCCCAGAGCCATGAAATGAATTCTGGAAAGTAGAAAATAGACTTTGAGGTCATGATTTGTGTGAAAAAGAAACACTGTCCTGAATCTCAGCCAGTCTCATGTGGTCAGAGCTGATGAGAAATCACTAAATATCGATCCTCCTGTGTGTGAGACAGGAGGAAAGCACCTTAACCACTCTGTTACTCACATTATATTTAGACTGTGGAGGGTCACCTGACCACAGGTACTGTGAGTCAGGGGCATGATGAAAGGGGCATGATGACAGGGGCATGGTGACAGGGGCATGATGACAGGGGCATGGTGACAGGGGCATGGTGACAGGGGCATGATGACAGGGGCATGATGACAGGGGCATGGTGACAGGGGCATGATGACAGGGGCATGGTGACAGGGGCATGATGACAGGGGCATGGTGACAGGGGCATGATGACAGGGGCATGGTGACAGGGGCATGGTGACGGGCATGATGACAGGGGCATGGTGACAGGGGCATGGTGACAGGGGCATGATGACAGGGGCGTGATGACAGGGGCGTGATGACAGGGGCATGATGACAGGGGCATGATGACAGGGGCATGGTGACAGGGGCGTACCTGTCGGTCAGAGGCGTCCTGTGGGTTAGAGGCGTACCTGTGGGTCAGGGGCGTATCTGTGGGTCAGGGGCGTGATGACAGGGGCGTACCTGTGGGTCAGGGGCGTACCTGTGGGTCAGGGGCGTGATGACAGGGGCGTACCTGTGGGTCAGGGGCGTACCTGTGGGTCAGGGGTGTACCTGTCGGTCAGAGGTGTACCTGTCGGTCAGGGGCGTACCTGTGGGTCAGGGGCGTACCTGTCGGTCAGGGGCGTACCTGTGGGTCAGGGGCGTGATGACAGAGGCGTACCTGTGGGTCAGGGGCGTACCTGTGGGTCAGGGGCGTGATGACAGAGGCGTACCTGTGGGTCAGGGGCGTACCTGTGGGTCAGGGGCGTACCTGTGGGTCAGGGGCGTACCTGTGGGTCAGGGGCGTGATGACAGGGGCGTACCTGTGGGTCAGGGGCGTACCTGTGGGTCAGGGGCGTACCTGTGGGTCAGGGGCGTACCTGTCGGTCAGGGGCGTACCTGTCGGTCAGGGGCGTGATGACAGGGGCGTACCTGTCGGTCAGGGGCGTACCTGTCAGTCAGGGGCGTACCTGTGGGTCAGGGGCGTACCTGTGGGTCAGGGGCGTACCTGTCGGTCAGGGGCGTGATGACAGGGGCGTACCTGTCGGTCAGGGGCGTACCTGTCAGTCAGGGGCGTACCTGTGGGTCAGGGGCGTACCTGTCGGTCAGGGGCGTACCTGTGGGTCAGGGGCGTACCTGTCGGTCAGGGGCGTACCTGTCAGTCAGGGGCGTACCTGTGGGTCAGGGGCGTGATGACAGGGGCGTACCTGTGGGTCAGGGGCGTACCTGTGGGTCAGGGGCGTACCTGTCGGTCAGGGGCGTACCTGTCGGTCAGGGGCGTGATGACAGGGGCGTACCTGTGGGTCAGGGGTGTACCTGTGGGTCAGGGGCGTACCTGTCGGTCAGGGGCGTGATGACAGGGGCGTACCTGTGGGTCAGGGGTGTACCTGTCGGTCAGGGGTGTACCTGTCGGTCAGGGGCGTACCTGTGGGTCAGGGGCGTACCTGTCGGTCAGGGGCGTACCTGTCGGTCAGGGGCGTGATGACAGGGGCGTACCTGTCAGTCAGGGGCGTACCTGTGGGTCAGGGGCGTACCTGTGGGTCAGGGGCGTACCTGTCGGTCAGGGACGTACCTGTCGGTCAGGGGCGTGATGACAGGGGCGTACCTGTCGGTCAGGGGCGTACCTGTCAGTCAGGGGCGTACCTGTGGGTCAGGGGCGTACCTGTCGGTCAGGGCGTACCTGTGGGTCAGGCGTACCTGTGGGTCAGGGCGTACCTGTCGGTCAGGGCGTACCTGTGGGTCAGGGCGTACCTGTGGGTCAGGCGTACCTGTCAGTCAGGGCGTACCTGTGGGTCAGGGGCGTACCTGTGGGTCAGGGGCGTACCTGTGGGTCAGGGGCGTACTTGTCGGTCAGGGGCGTGATGACAGGGGCGTACCTGTCGGTCAGGGGCGTACCTGTGGGTCAGGGCGTACCTGTGGGTCAGGCGTACCTGTCGGTCAGGGCGTACCTGTGGGTCAGGGCGTACCTGTGGGTCAGGGCGTACTTGTCGGTCAGGGGCGTGATGACAGGGCGTACCTGTCGGTCAGGGCGTACCTGTCGGTCAGGGCGTGATGACAGGGCGTACCTGTGGGTCAGGGGTGTACCTGTCTGTCAGGGGCGTACCTGTCGGTCAGGGGCGTACCTGTGGGTCAGGGGCGTACCTGTCGGTCAGGGGCGTGATGACAGGGGCGTACCTGTCGGTCAGGGGCGTACCTGTGGGTCAGGCGTACCTGTGGGTCAGGGCGTACCTGTCGGTCAGGGCGTACCTGTCGGTCAGGGCGTGATGACAGGGCGTACCTGTCAGTCAGGGCGTACCTGTGGGTCAGGGCGTACCTGTCAGTCAGGGCGGACCTGTCGGTCAGGGGCGTACCTGTCGGTCAGGGGCGTTCCTGTCGGTCAGGGCGTGATGACAGGGCGTACCTGTCGGTCAGGGCGTACCTGTCAGTCAGGGCGTACCTGTGGGTCAGGGCGTACCTGTCGGTCAGGGCGTACCTGTGGGTCAGGGCGTACCTGTCGGTCAGGGGCGTACCTGTCAGTCAGGCGTACCTGTGGGTCAGGGCGTACCTGTGGGTCAGGGCGTACCTGTCAGTCAGGGCGTACCTGTGGGTCAGGGCGTACCTGTCAGTCAGGGCGTACCTGTGGGTCAGGGCGTACCTGTCGGTCAGGGGCGTGATGACAGGGGGCGTACCTGTGGGTCAGGGGCGTACCTGTCAGTCAGGGGCGTACCTGTGGGTCAGGGGCGTACCTGTGGGTCAGGGGCGTACTTGTCGGTCAGGGGCGTGATGACAGGGGCGTACCTGTCGGTCAGGGGCGTACCTGTCGGTCAGGGGCGTGATGACAGAGGCGTACCTGTGGGTCAGGGGCGTACCTGTCAGTCAGGGGCGTACCTGTGGGTCAGGGGCGTACCTGTGGGTCAGGGGCGTACTTGTTGGTCAGGGGCGTGATGACAGGGGCGTACCTGTCGGTCAGGGGCGTACCTGTCGGTCAGGGGCGTGATGACAGGGGCGTACCTGTGGGTCAGGGGTGTACCTGTCGGTCAGGGGTGTACCTGTCGGTCAGGGGCGTACCTGTGGGTCAGGGGCGTACCTGTCGGTCAGGGGCGTGATGACAGGGGCGTACCTGTGGGTCAGGGCGTACCTGTGGGTCAGGCGTACCTGTGGGTCAGGGCGTACCTGTCGGTCAGGGGCGTACCTGTCGGTCAGGGCGTGATGACAGGGCGTACCTGTCAGTCAGGGCGTACCTGTCGGTCAGGGCGTACCTGTGGGTCAGGGCGTACCTGTGGGTCAGGGGCATACCTGTCGGTCAGGGGCGTGATGACAGGGGCGTACCTGTCGGTCAGGGGCGTACCTGTCAGTCAGGGGCGTACCTGTGGGTCAGGGGCGTACCTGTCGGTCAGGGGCGTACCTGTCGGTCAGGGGCGTACCTGTGGGTCAGGGGCGTACCTGTGGGTCAGGGGCGTACCTGTCAGTCAGGGGCGTACCTGTGGGTCAGGGGCGTACCTGTCAGTCAGGGGCGTACCTGTGGGTCAGGGGCGTACCTGTCGGTCAGGGGCGTGATGACAGGGGCGTACCTGTGGGTCAGGGGCGTACCTGTCGGTCAGGGGCGTACCTGTGGGTCAGGGGCGTGATGACAGAGGTGTACCTGTGGGTCAGGGGCGTACTTGTTGGTCAGGGGCGTGATGACAGGGGCGTACCTGTCAGTCAGGGGCGTACCTGTCGGTCAGGGGCGTACCTGTGGGTCAGGGGCGTACCTGTGGGTCAGGGGCATACCTGTCGGTCAGGGGCGTGATGACAGGGGCGTACCTGTCGGTCAGGGGCGTACCTGTCAGTCAGGGGCGTACCTGTGGGTCAGGGGCGTACCTGTCGGTCAGGGGCGTACCTGTCGGTCAGGGGCGTACCTGTGGGTCAGGGGCGTACCTGTGGGTCAGGGGCGTACTTGTCGGTCAGGGGCGTGATGACAGGGGCGTACCTGTCGGTCAGGGGCGTACCTGTCGGTCAGGGGCGTGATGACAGGGGCGTACCTGTGGGTCAGGGGCGTACTTGTTGGTCAGGGGCGTGATGACAGGGGCGTACCTGTCGGTCAGGGGCGTACCTGTCGGTCAGGGGCGTGATGACAGGGGCGTACCTGTGGGTCAGGGGTGTACCTGTCGGTCAGGGGTGTACCTGTCGGTCAGGGGCGTACCTGTGGGTCAGGGGCGTACCTGTCGGTCAGGGGCGTGATGACAGGGGCGTACCTGTGGGTCAGGGGCGTACCTGTGGGTCAGGGGCGTACCTGTGGGTCAGGGGCGTACCTGTCGGTCAGGGGCGTACCTGTCGGTCAGGGGCGTGATGACAGGGGCGTACCTGTCAGTCAGGGGCGTACCTGTCGGTCAGGGGCGTACCTGTGGGTCAGGGGCGTACCTGTGGGTCAGGGGCGTACCTGTCGGTCAGGGGCGTGATGACAGGGGCGTACCTGTCGGTCAGGGGCGTACCTGTCAGTCAGGGGCGTACCTGTGGGTCAGGGGCGTACCTGTCGGTCAGGGGCGTACCTGTCGGTCAGGGGCGTACCTGTGGGTCAGGGGCGTACCTGTGGGTCAGGGGCGTACCTGTCAGTCAGGGGCGTACCTGTGGGTCAGGGGCGTACCTGTCAGTCAGGGGCGTACCTGTGGGTCAGGGGCGTACCTGTCGGTCAGGGGCGTGATGACAGGGGCGTACCTGTGGGTCAGGGGCGTACCTGTCGGTCAGGGGCGTACCTGTGGGTCAGGGGCGTGATGACAGAGGCGTACCTGTGGGTCAGGGGCGTACCTGTCGGTCAGGGGCGTGATGACAGAGGCGTACCTGTGGGTCAGGGGCGTACCTGTGGGTCAGGGGCGTACCTGTGGGTCAGGGGCGTACCTGTCGGTCAGGGGCGTACCTGTCGGTCAGGGGCGTACCTGTCGGTCAGGGGCGTGATGACAGGGGCGTACCTGTCGGTCAGGGGCGTACCTGTCAGTCAGGGGCGTACCTGTGGGTCAGGGGCGTACCTGTGGGTCAGGGGCGTGATGACAGGGGCGTACCTGTCGGTCAGGGGCGTACCTGTCAGTCAGGGGCGTACCTGTGGGTCAGGGGCGTACCTGTCGGTCAGGGGCGTGATGACAGAGGCGTACCTGTGGGTCAGGGGCGTACCTGTGGGTCAGGGGCGTACCTGTCGGTCAGGGGCGTACCTGTCGGTCAGGGGCGTGATGACAGGGGCGTACCTGTCGGTCAGGGGCGTGATGACAGGGGCGTACCTGTCGGTCAGGGGCGTACCTGTCGGTCAGGGGCGTACCTGTCGGTCAGGGGCGTGATGACAGGGGCGTACCTGTCGGTCAGGGGCGTACCTGTCAGTCAGGGGCGTACCTGTGGGTCAGGGGCGTACCTGTGGGTCAGGGGCGTGATGACAGAGGCGTACCTGTCGGTCAGGGGCGTACCTGTCAGTCAGGGGCGTACCTGTGGGTCAGGGGCGTACCTGTCGGTCAGGGGCGTGATGACAGAGGCGTACCTGTGGGTCAGGGGCGTACCTGTGGGTCAGGGGCGTACCTGTGGGTCAGGGGCGTACCTGTCGGTCAGGGGCGTACCTGTCGGTCAGGGGCGTGATGACAGAGGCGTACCTGTGGGTCAGGGGCGTACCTGTGGGTCAGGGGCGTACCTGTCGGTCAGGGGCGTGATGACAGAGGCGTACCTGTGGGTCAGGGGCGTACCTGTGGGTCAGGGGCGTACCTGTCGGTCAGGGGCGTGATGACAGAGGCGTACCTGTGGGTCAGGGCGTACCTGTGGGTCAGGGGCGTACCTGTGGGTCAGGGGCGTGATGACAGAGGCGTACCTGTGGGTCAGGGCGTACCTGTGGGTCAGGGGCGTACCTGTGGGTCAGGGGCGTACCTGTCGGTCAGGGGCGTACCTGTCGGTCAGGGGCGTGATGACAGGGGCGTACCTGTCGGTCAGGGGCGTGATGACAGGGGCGTACCTGTCGGTCAGGGGCGTACCTGTCGGTCAGGGGCGTGATGACGAGCCGGTCGGTGCAGCCCAGGTACTCGTTGCAGTAGCTGAACTGGACGTCGGTGATGTGGATCAGGCACCGGTCGCTCTCCTCACAGAAGGAAAAACGACACTGTTTCTGCCACTCGAAATCTGAGACCGAACGAACGCCCAGACGCACCTGAGGAGGAGAGGAGAGGAGAAGAGGAGAGAGGAGGAGGAGAGAGGAGAGGAGGAGGAGGAGGAGAAAGGAGAGGAGGAGGAGAGAGGAGAGGAGGAGGAGAGGAGGAGGAGGAGGAGGAGAAAGGAGAGGAGGAGAACGGAGAGGAGGAGAGAGGAGAGGAGGAGAGAGGAGAGGAGGAGGAGGAGAGAGGAGAGGAGGAGGAGGAGAGAGGAGAGGAGGAGAGAGGAGAGGAGGAGGAGAGAGGAGAGGAGGAGAAAGGAGAGGAGGAGGAGGAGAGGAGGCGGAGGAGAGAGGAGAGAGGAGAAGAGGAGAGGAGGAGAGGAGGAGGAGAGAGGAGAGGAGGAGAGGAGGAGGAGGAGAGAGGAGAGGAGGAGGAGGAGGAGGATTAACTGATTGGTCTTTAGAAACATTATCTCAATTCTGACCTATGAAGATTCAGCTGCTCTGTGCCGCCTCAGCCCAGCAGGCTAATGCTACAGGCTAATGCTAATGCTACAGGCTAACGAATGGAGAACTACAGAGCTGTGTGCTATGGCCGCTAAACCAAACCTGCGCCCATAATGTGACTGAGGAGTGTGTGGAGAGAGCGTGATGTTCTGGAGAGAATGAACTGAATGACTTTTGATCAGGATGATGATTTTAAGGTGCTGAGAGAACTGGGTATGAATGAGGACACAGAATTTGAATGATGCTCCGCTCATTATAAACACATTCTCTTTATTTGTATTTATGAACTACAACATCAACCTGCGCAGGGACGACAGGTGGAAATTAGCACTGGCGCTACAACCTGATACAAGCATCTCTCCTGCTGAGGTTAATGGAGATTGTGCACTGTCCCTGTCATTAAATAAACTAAAACTAAGCTACTTTTGCCTAAACCGAAACAGGAGAGCGGGAGGAGAGACCTAAACCGCGGGACACACTGACACAGACGGTGTGTTACGGTGTGTTACGTCACGTTGCAATGTGTTACGGTGTGTTACGGTGTGTTTCGGTGTGTTACGGTGTGTTGCAGTGTGTTGCGGTGTGTTTCGGTGTGTTGCAGTGTGTTACAGTGTGTTATGTTGCAGTGTGTTATGGTGTGTTACGGTGTGTTACGGTGTGTTACGGTGTGTTCCGTGTGTTGCAGTGTGTTACGGTGTGTTACAGCGCGTTACAGTGTGTTACGGTGTGTTGCGGTGTGTTTCGGTGTGTTGCAGTGTGTTGCAGTGTGTTACAGTGTGTTATGTTGCAGTGTGTTACGGTGTGTTACGGTGTGTTCCGTGTGTTGCAGTGTGTTACGGTGTGTTACAGCGCGTTACAGTGTGTTACGGTGTGTTACAGCGCGTTACAGTGTGTTACGGTGTGTTACAGTGTGTTACGGTGTGTTTCGGTGTGTTACGGTGTGTTTCGGTGTGTTACAGCGCGTTGCAGTGTGTTACGGCGCGTTATGGTGTGTTACGGTGTGTTACAGTGTGTTCCGTGTGTTGCAGTGTGTTGCAGTGTGTTACGGTGTGTTACAGCACGTTACAGTGTGTTACAGCGCGTTACAGTGTGTTACGGCGCGTTATGGTGTGTTACGGTGTGTTTCGGTGTGTTTCGGTGTGTTGCAGTGTGTTACGGTGTGTTTCGGTGTGTTACAGCGCGTTGCAGTGTGTTACGGCGCGTTATGGTGTGTTACGGTGTGTTACGGTGTGTTACAGTGTGTTACGCTGTGTTCCGTGTGTTGCAGTGTGTTACGGTGTGTTACAGCGCGTTACAGTGTGTTACGGTGTGTTTCGGTGTGTTACAGCGCGTTACGGTGTGTTTCAGTGTGTTACGGTGTGTTTCGGTGTGTTACAGCGCGTTACGGTGTGTTTCAGTGTGTTACGGTGTGTTTCGGTGTGTTACGGTGTGTTTCGGTGTGTTTCGTGTGTTACAGCGCGTTACAATGTGTTGCGGTGTGTTTCAGTGTGTTACAGTGTGTTACAGCGCGTTACGGTGTGTTTCAGTGTGTTACGGTGTGTTTCGGTGTGTTACGGTGTGTTTCGGTGTGTTTCGTGTGTTACAGCGCGTTACAATGTGTTACAGTGTGTTTCGGTGTGTTACGGTGTGTTTCGGTGTGTTACAGCGCGTTACAGTGTGTTGCGGTGTGTTACGGTGTGTTACAGCGCGTTACAGTGTGTTTCGGTGTGTTGCGGTGTGTTTCGTGTGTTACGGTGTGTTACAGCGCGTTACAGTGTGTTGCGGTGTGTTGCGGTGTGTTACAGTGTGTTTCGGTGTGTTACGGTGTGTTACAGTGTGTTGCGGTGTGTTTCGGTGTGTTACAGCGCGTTACAGTGTGTTGCGGTGTGTTGCGGTGTGTTACAGTGTGTTTCGGTGTGTTACGGTGTGTTACAGCGCGTTACAGCGTGTTGCGGTGTGTTGCGGTGTGTTACAGTGTGTTTCGGTATGTTACGGTGTGTTACAGCGCGTTACAGTGTGTTGCGGTGTGTTTCGGTGTGTTACGGTGTGTTTCGGTGTGTTACAGCGCGTTACAGTGTGTTGCGGTGTGTTTCGGTGTGTTACGGTGTGTTTCGGTGTGTTACAGTGTGTTACGGTGTGTTACAGTGTGTTTCGGTGTGTTTCGGTGTGTTACAGTGTGTTACGGTGTGTTGTGGTGTGTTTCGGTGTGTTACGGTGTGTTTTGGTGTGTTACAGTGTGTTACGGTGTGTTACAGTGTGTTTCGGTGTGTTACAGCGCGTTACAGTGTGTTACGGTGTGTTTCGGTGTGTTACAGTGTGTTTCAGTGTGTTTCGGTGTGTTACAGTGTGTTACGGTGTGTTGCGGTGTGTTACAGTGTGTTTCGGTGTGTTACGGTGTGTTTCGGTGTGTTACAGTGTGTTACGGTGTGTTACAGTGTGTTACGGTGTGTTACAGTGTGTTTCGGTGTGCTACAGTGTGTTACGGTGTGTTACAGTGTGTTTCGGTGTGTTACAGTGTGTTTCGGTGTGTTACAGCGTGTTACAGTGTGTTGCGGTGTGTTACGGTGTGTTTCGGTGTGTTACAGCGCGTTACAGTGTGTTGCGGTGTGTTACGGTGTGTTTCGTGTGTTTCGTGTGTTTCGGTGTGTTACAGTGTGTTACGGTGTGTTACGGTGTGTTACGGTGTGTTTCGGTGTGTTACAGTGTGTTTCGGTGTGTTACAGCGCGTTACAGTGTGTTTCGGTGTGTTACGGTGTGTTTCGGTGTGTTACAGTGTGTTACGGTGTGTTACGGTGTGTTACGGTGTGTTTCGGTGTGTTACAGTGTGTTTCGGTGTGTTACAGCGCGTTACAGTGTGTTGCGGTGTGTTGCGGTGTGTTTCGGTGTGTTACAGCACGTTACAGTGTGTTGCGGTGTGTTGCGGTGTGTTTTGGTGTGTTGCGGTGTGTTGCGGTGTGTTTCGTGTGTTTCGTGTGTTGCGGTGTGTTGCGGTGTGTTTCGGTGTGTTACAGTGTGTTGCGGTGTGTTTCGTGTGTTGCGGTGTGTTTCGGTGTGTTACAGCACGTTACAGTGTGTTGCGGTGTGTTGCGGTGTGTTTCGTGTGTTGCGGTGTGTTACGGTGTGTTGCGGTGTGTTTCGTGTGTTTCGTGTGTTGTGGTGTGTTACGGTGTGTTGCGGTGTGTTTCGGTGTGTTACAGCACGTTACAGTGTGTTGCGGTGTGTTTCGTGTGTTTCGTGTGTTTCGTGTGTTACGGTGTGTTACGGTGTGTTTCGGTGTGTTACAGCACGTTACAGTGTGTTGCGGTGTGTTTCGTGTGTTACGGTGTGTTACGGTGTGTTTCGTGTGTTTCGTGTGTTTCGTGTGTTACGGTGTGTTACGGTGTGTTTCGGTGTGTTACGGTGTGTTGCGGTGTGTTTCGTGTGTTTCGTGTGTTACGGTGTGTTACGGTGTGTTGCGGTGTGTTTCGTGTGTTTCGGTGTGTTGCGGTGTGTTTCGGTGTGTTTCGTGTGTTTCGTGTGTTGCGGTGTGTTGCGGTGTGTTTCGGTGTGTTACAGTGTGTTGCGGTGTGTTTCGTGTGTTGCGGTGTGTTTCGGTGTGTTACAGCACGTTACAGTGTGTTGCGGTGTGTTGCGGTGTGTTACGGTGTGTTTCGGTGTGTTGCGGTGTGTTGCGGTGTGTTGCGGTGTGTTTCGTGTGTTTCGGTGTGTTGCGGTGTGTTGCGGTGTGTTACGGTGTGTTTCGGTGTGTTACAGCACGTTACAGTGTGTTGCGGTGTGTTTCGTGTGTTTCGTGTGTTTCGTGTGTTACGGTGTGTTACGGTGTGTTTCGTGTGTTTCGTGTGTTTCGTGTGTTACGGTGTGTTTCGGTGTGTTTCGTGTGTTTCGTGTGTTACGGTGTGTTACGGTGTGTTTCGGTGTGTTACGGTGTGTTACAGTGTGTTTCGGTGTGTTACAGCGCGTTACAGTGTGTTGCGGTGTGTTGCGGTGTGTTTCGGTGTGTTACAGCACGTTACAGTGTGTTGCGGTGTGTTGCGGTGTGTTACGGTGTGTTTCGGTGTGTTGCGGTGTGTTGCGGTGTGTTTCGTGTGTTTCGGTGTGTTGCGGTGTGTTGCGGTGTGTTTCGTGTGTTTCGTGTGTTGCGGTGTGTTGCGGTGTGTTTCGGTGTGTTACAGTGTGTTGCGGTGTGTTTCGTGTGTTGCGGTGTGTTACGGTGTGTTGCGGTGTGTTTCGTGTGTTTCGTGTGTTGTGGTGTGTTACGGTGTGTTGCGGTGTGTTGCGGTGTGTTTCGGTGTGTTACAGCACGTTACAGTGTGTTGCGGTGTGTTTCGTGTGTTTCGTGTGTTACGGTGTGTTACGGTGTGTTTCGGTGTGTTTCGTGTGTTTCGTGTGTTACGGTGTGTTACGGTGTGTTTCGGTGTGTTACGGTGTGTTGCGGTGTGTTTCGTGTGTTTCGTGTGTTACGGTGTGTTACGGTGTGTTGCGGTGTGTTTCGTGTGTTTCGGTGTGTTGCGGTGTGTTGCGGTGTGTTTCGGTGTGTTTCGTGTGTTTCGTGTGTTGCGGTGTGTTGCGGTGTGTTTCGGTGTGTTACGGTGTGTTGCGGTGTGTTTCGTGTGTTGCGGTGTGTTACGGTGTGTTACGGTGTGTTGCGGTGTGTTTCGTGTGTTTCGTGTGTTGCGGTGTGTTACGGTGTGTTTCGGTGTGTTGCGGTGTGTTTCGTGTGTTTCGGTGTGTTGCGGTGTGTTTCGGTGTGTTTCGGTGTGTTGCGGTGTGTTTCGTGTGTTTCGTGTGTTGCGGTGTGTTACGGTGTGTTTCGTGTGTTTCGGTGTGTTTCGGTGTGTTTCGGTGTGTTACGGTGTGTTGCGGTGTGTTTCGTGTGTTTCGTGTGTTGCGGTGTGTTTCGTGTGTTTCGTGTGTTGCGGTGTGTTACGGTGTGTTTCGTGTGTTTCGGTGTGTTTCGGTGTGTTTCGGTGTGTTGCGGTGTGTTGTTTGGTGTGAGCAGGTGCATCAGGTTGTGTTGCTGTGTAAACTTTGTGCTTTGCGGTGCTTCGTGCTCCTGATAAAGTTCAGCCAGTAGTGACTAAAATGACTGTTTCTGGCATTTGTCATAATTTTATGGCCTGTACATAACACATATATTTATAATACAGATTTATCATTTTGACTTCTGCCCCCAAAAAATTACAGCTCCAGCGCCGCTGGTGTGAACACAGGAGCACAAACGTGAAGGTGATGAAGTGTTGAAATGTGGGAATGTCGGGTGTTCCAGGTTTGTGGGAATGTCGGGTGTTCCAGGTTTGTGGGAATGTTGGGTGTTCCAGGTTAGTGGGAATGTCGGGTGTTCCTGGTTTGTGGGAATGTCGGGTGTTCCAGGTTAGTGGGAATGTCAGGTGTTCCTGGTTTGTGGGAATGTCGGGTGTTCCAGGTTAGTGGGAATGTCGGGTGTTCCTGGTTTGTGGGAATGTCGGGTGTTCCAGGTTAGTGGGAATGTCAGGTGTTCCTGGTTTGTGGGAATGTCGGGTGTTCCAGGTTAGTGGGAATGTCGGGTGTTCCAGGTTAGTGGGAATGTCGGGTGTTCCAGGTTAGTGGGAATGTCGGGTGTTCCTGGTTTGTGGGAATGTCGGGTGTTCCTGGTTAGTGGGAATGTCGGGTGTTCCTGGTTTGTGGGAATGTCGGGTGTTCCTGGTTTGTGGGAATGTCGGGTGTTCCAGGTTAGTGGGAATGTCGGGTGTTCCAGGTTAGTGGGAATGTCGGGTGCTCCAAGTTAGTGGGAATGTCGGGTGTTCCTGGTTTGTGGGAATGTCGGGTGTTCCTGGTTTGTGGGAATGTCGGGTGTTCCAGGTTAGTGGGAATGTCAGGTGTTCCTGGTTTGTGGGAATGTCGGGTGTTCCAGGTTAGTGGGAATGTCGGGTGTTCCAGGTTAGTGGGAATGTCGGGTGTTCCAGGTTAGTGGGAATGTCGGGTGTTCCAGGTTTGTGGGAATGTCGGGTGTTCCAGCTTAGTGGGAATGTCGGGTGTTCCAGGTTAGTGAGAATGTCGGGTGTTCCAGGTTAGTGGGAATGTCGGGTGTTCCTGGTTTGTGGGAATGTCGGGTGTTCCAGGTTAGTGGGAATGTCGGGTGTTCCAGGTTAGTGGGAATGTCGGGTGTTCCAGGTTAGTGGGAATGTCGGATGTTCCAGGTTAGTGGGAATGTCGGGTGTTCCAGGTTTGTGGGAATGTCGGGTGTTCCAGGTTAGTGGGAATGTCGGGTGTTCCAGGTTAGTGGGAATGTCGGGTGTTCCAGGTTAGTGGGAATGTCGGGTGTTCCTGGTTTGTGGGAATGTCGGGTGTTCCTGGTTTGTGGGAATGTCAGGTGTTCCAGGTTAGTGGGAATGTCGGGTGTTCCTGGTTTGTGGGAATGTTGGGTGTTCCAGGTTAGTGGGAATGTCGGGTGTTCCAGGTTAGTGGGAATGTCGGGTGTTCCAGGTTAGTGGGAATGTCAGATGTTCCAGGTTAGTGGGAATGTCGGGTGTTCCAGGTTTGTGGGAATGTCGGGTGTTCCAGCTTAGTGGGAATGTCGGGTGTTCCAGGTTAGTGAGAATGTCGGGTGTTCCAGGTTAGTGGGAATGTCGGATGTTCCAGGTTAGTGGGAATGTCGGATGTTCCAGGTTAGTGGAAATGTCGGGTGTTCCAGGTTAGTGGGAATGTCGGATGTTCCAGGTTAGTGGGAATGTCGGATGTTCCAGGTTAGTGGGAATGTCGGGTGTTCCAGGTTAGTGGGAATGTCGGGTGTTCCAGGTTAGTGGGAATGTCGGGTGTTCCAGGTTAGTGGGAATGTCGGGTGTTCCAGGTTGGTGGGAATGTCGGGTGTTCCAGGTTTGTGGGAATGTCGGGTGTTCCAGGTTAGTGGGAATGTCGGGTGTTCCAGGTTAGTGGGAATGTCGGATGTTCCAGGTTTGTGGGAATGTCGGGTGTTCCAGGTTTGTGGGAATGTCGGGTGTTCCAGGTTAGTGGGAATGTCGGATGTTCCAGGTTAGTGGGAATGTCGGATGTTCCAGGTTAGTGGGAATGTCGGGTGTTCCAGGTTTGTGGGAATGTCGGGTGTTCCAGGTTAGTGGGAATGTCGGATGTTCCAGGTTAGTGGAAATGTCGGGTGTTCCAGGTTAGTGGGAATGTCGGATGTTCCAGGTTAGTGGGAATGTCGGATGTTCCAGGTTAGTGGGAATGTCGGGTGTTCCAGGTTAGTGGGAATGTCGGGTGTTCCAGGTTAGTGGGAATGTCGGGTGTTCCAGGTTAGTGGGAATGTCGGGTGTTCCAGGTTGGTGGGAATGTCGGGTGTTCCAGGTTTGTGGGAATGTCGGGTGTTCCAGGTTAGTGGGAATGTCGGGTGTTCCAGGTTAGTGGGAATGTCGGATGTTCCAGGTTTGTGGGAATGTCGGGTGTTCCAGGTTTGTGGGAATGTCGGGTGTTCCAGGTTAGTGGGAATGTCGGATGTTCCAGGTTAGTGGGAATGTCGGGTGTTCCAGGTTTGTGGGAATGTCGGGTGTTCCAGGTTAGTGGGAATGTCGGATGTTCCAGGTTAGTGGGAATGTCGGGTGTTCCAGGTTAGTGGGAATGTCGGGTGTTCCAGGTTAGTGGGAATGTCGGGTGTTCCAGGTTAGTGGGAATGTTGGGTGTTCCAGGTTGGTGGGAATGTCGGGTGTTCCAGGTTTGTGGGAATGTTGGGTGTTCCAGGTTAGTGGGAATGTCGGGTGTTCCAGGTTTGTGGGAATGCCGGACGCACCAGCTGGTGGAAGATGTCCCTCTGGTGCACGTGGACGGTGATCAGCGTCTCGTACTTCGTTCGCTCGTTGCGGCTCAGGTCTCGGGTCGTCAGGTCAATCAGTTCATTCAGAAGATCCAGAAACTTCTGATTCGTCGCCGCCATCACCTGCCCCAGACACACAGAGGGTAAAACACCTGCTCCTGTCTCCTCCTCCTCTCCTCCTCTCACCTTCTTGTCGTTCCGGCTGAGGAGCAGGGCCTTCTCCGCGTCCCGGGTCCACATCATCTGAATTCCCAGCAGTCCGACCTGAGCCGGGAAGCGTTTCTGGAATTCCTCCGTTTTGAGCGCGGCGTCGGCGAGGGAGACGTGGGCGCGGCGGATGATGTGGTGCAGAGTGAGTCTGACGGAGGAGAGAAGCTGCCCCAGCCACACCTCCACATTCCCCTGAGACGCAAACAAAACGGCTCAGAAGAACAAAAAGCAGCAGCTCTTTGGTTTAACCCTCGAAGACCAACGACATCGTACACGACTCAGAGGAACATGTTTCTATAACCGCAGAACTTTGTAAGTGTAAAAGACAGAAACGTCCTTTTCCCCTCTGAAAGTGCAGACATAGAGGTTTCCGTACATTTCTGCGGCTTTATCCTACGTCACACTCACGCTGTGTGATGACGTGAGCAAAACGAGTGTCCAATAGGAACTTTGTTTTCCCCAAACTCATGCGCTCCGTCCATTTTGATCGAGCCAAACTTTGCCAAAGAGTGAAGTGAGTCAAGATGGTCGACTCCTCTGACTGTGTGTGTTTATAACGAGGGAAAAAGTCGCTCTAAGTGGAGTTAATTCTCACACACATGGAAAATGACACATGTTGGTGTGTGTAATTGTGCATCTCTTTCTATTTTTATTTAAAGGTTTATTTCAGTCCAAATGAACAAATCCAAATGTAATAAACACTGGAAATGCAGAAGTGCTGTGGCTCTGGCCGTGGTCCTGACAGAAGCTGTTTCCAGGACTGGACCAGGAAAGTCATGGAGCCACTGCACTTTTTTTGTTTTTAGGGCAATAAGGAGATTTTTAATTTACTTACAGACTTGAGATTTTGCATTTTTGTAGCTCAGGCCCGAAATTAAGCATTTTTTATGTCCAAAAAGTTGTTTCTACATGTTTGCTGTGGGTTTTGTATAAAAGAGTGAATTTTATTTTCTGTTTTTTTTTTCATCTCTATTTCTGGTCCTGTAGCTTTTCTCACAGCCTCATGACACAACTACAGCAGCAGATTGTGAAATAACAGGTTGGACTGAACAAAAGGAGGTAGAACACTTCATTAGGGGTAAAAGGGGCAGTTTGAAAAGAAACATTAAGAACAAAATCCAGGTGAGGAGAAATGTACTAAAACTGCCCTCAGGTCTTCAGGGTTAAACGGGTTCAGCACTTGTAACTGTGGAAAGAGCTTCATCTGGAGCCGAGCGCCGTGGGGACGTGTCACTCAGTCTGGGCCTTTAAAGGTCGTTTGGAGCATTTGTCAGAGACAGAGATGTGCTTATGATGCACGGCAAAAAACTACATCTAGTCAAGAGTAAATTTCACTTGACAAGTAAAATGTTTTGCCAGTGCAGTAAGACTTCTGTACTTAAAATATGAAAAAACATCTTTGCTACACTTAAAGAAAAACACTTTCTGTACTTAAAATAAGAAATAAAATCAAATGCTTGAATTAAGACAGAATAACTCCCCTGTGGGATAATCTCACTCATGACTCAAATCATGGAAAACGATCTTTATTTACTCATATTATTCACTCGCTCATATTATTCACTCGCTCATATTATTCACTCGCTCATATTATTCACTCGCTCATATTATTCACTCGCTCATATTATTCACTCGCTCATATTATTCACTCGCTCATATTATTCACTCGCTCAGATGCAGTTTTTTTCCTCATGAAGAAAAAACTGTTGCGACGGTGAACGAGAAACAAGCTGCACTTTTTCACTCTTAAATGTTGAAGGAAAAGTTCAAACACACAGGTTATTTCAGCACTCGTCCAATCAGGGCTCGACTTTCACCTTTTATTCCTTATCTTTACAAACCGGGTCTAAAGCAGGTCTAAACCCGGTCTAAACTGGGTCTAAAGTGGGTCTAAAGCGGGTCTAAACCGGGTCTAAAGCAGGCCTAACCCAGGTCGAAACCCGGCCTAAAGCAGGTCTAAAGCAGGCCTAACCCAGGCCTAAACCGGGTCTAAAGCAGGTCTAAAGCAGGCCTAACCCAGGTCGAAACCCGGTCTAAAGCAGGTCTAAAGCAGGCCTAACCCAGGTCGAAACCCGGTCTAAAGCAGGTCTAAAGCAGGCCTAACCCAGGTCGAAACCCGGTCTAAAGCAGGTCTAAAGCAGGCCTAACCCAGGTCTAAACCGGGTCTAAAGCGGGTCTAAACCCGGTCTAAAGCAGGCCTAACCCAGGTCTAAACCGGGTCTAAAGCGGGTCTAAAGCAGGTCTAAAGCAGGCCTAACCCAGGTCTAAACCAGGTCTAAAGCAGGTCTAAAGCAGGCCTAACCCAGGTCTAAACCGGGTCTAAAGCGGGTCTAAACCCGGTCTAAAGCAGGCCTAACCCAGGTCGAAACCATGTCTAAAGCGGGTCTAAACCCGGTCTAAAGCAGGCCTAACCCAGGTCTAACCCAGGTCTAAAGCGGGTCTAAACCGGGTCTAAAGCAGGTCCGGTACCTGAGCCATGACGGTCTGGGTCAGGTCCACTCTTTCTCCCTCCTGAGACTCAAAACTCATCATCTGGTCGTAGTTTTTCTCGCTGAAGACGACGCGGTTCAGGTTATCGAACAGACTCAACAGGTGCCCCTGAAAAACACACAGTCAGGTGCCCTCCCAGAGAGTCAGATGCCCTCCCAGAGAGTCAGATGCCCTCCCAGAGAGTCAGGTGCCCTCCCAGAGAGTCAGGTGCCCTACCGCAGAGTCAGGTGCCCTCCCAGAGAGTCAGGTGCCCTCCCAGAGAGTCAGGTGCCCTCCCAGAGAGTCAGGTGCCCTCCCAGAGAGTCAGGTGCCCTCCCACAGTGTCAGGTGCCCTCCCAGAGAGTCAGGTGCCCTACCGTGTGTCAGATGCCCTCCCGTGTGTCAGATGCCCTCCTGTGTGTCAGATGCCCTCCCCGTGTGTCAGATGCCCTCCCCGTGTGTCAGATGCCCTCCCGTACCTGGATCGTGTGCGAGTCCGAGGCCTGGCCCAGGATCTCGAGCAGAGCCGGATCCGAGACGAAGAAAAACCTGGGGAAGACCAGACGCTTCTTCTCCAAATATCCAGAGAGAGATTTTTGACACAACTCGAGCTGCTCCAGGAGGTGAGGCAGCATCTGAGGACAGACCAGGACTAAACCAGGACTGAACCAGGACTGAACCAGGACTGAACCAGGACTGAACCAGGACTAAACCAGGACTGAACCAGGACTGAACCAGGACTAAACCAGGACTGAACCAGGACTGAACAAGGACTAAACCAGGACTGAACCAGGACTAAACCAGGACTAAACCAGGACTAAACCAGGACTGAACCAGGACTGAACCAGGACTGAACCAGGACTAAACCAGGACTAAACCAGGACTGAACCAGGACTGAACAAGGACTAAACCAGGACTGAACCAGGACTAAACCAGGACTAAACCAGAACTGAACAAGGACTAAACCAGGACTAAACCAGGACTAAACCAGGACTAAACCAGGACTAAACCACCAGTGCGTCTGTTAGCATTAGGGTCGGGCTGATTCGTCGATTAATCGATAATCGATCGTTAAGAATTTCTTGGATCAGGTTCATGTTAATGGCCAAACTGAATGTGTCTGTGTAACGGAGCCTGAGGAGGTCTGAGCACAAACTCTGGAGCCTCACAGTCCCACGGCTCGGCTCTGGCTCCTTGGAGATCCCTATATTCCTCAGAGCGCGTTTCCCTGCACATCAGTGTCCCGGGTATGATCGGGTTTTTGAGTGTCCCGGTTTCACATGTTTACGCAGCATCTGCAACGCGACATACGCACAGAACAGACTCAGCATCAGCAGAACATCCTCTGTCACAGAGAGAACACTCATATTCACTGAGTCACAGAAAGAACACTCATATTCACTGAGTCACAGAGAGAACACTCATATTCACTGAGTCACAGAGAGAACACTCATATTCACTGAGTCACAGAGAGAACACTCATATTCACTGAGTCACAGAGAGAACACTCATATTCACTGAGTCACAGAGAACACACTCATATTCACTGAGTCACAGAGAGAACACTCATATTCACTGAGTCACAGAGAGAACACTCATATTCACTGAGTCACAGAGAACACACTCATATTCACTGAGTCACAGAGAGAACACTCATATTCACTGAGTCACAGGGAGAACACTCATATTCACTGAGTCACAGAGAGAACACTCATATTCACTGAGTCACAGAGAGAACACTCATATTCACTGAGTCACAGAGAGAACACTCATATTCACTGAGTCACAGAGAGAACACTCATATTCACTGAGTCACAGGGAGAACACTCATATTCACTGAGTCGAGTCCTTTAGTCCCACAGAAGCTGAAGCAGCAGCACAAGGAAAGAGCTGCTTTTTTCAGCTCTTACAGTTTATGCAAATGAGCCGTGAGGTTTTTGTTTAATTTGTGTAAAACATAAACAAATGTGTGCGGCAACACTCATGCCTCACAGCAAGAAGGTTGTGGGTTCGATCCCCGGGCCTTTCTGTGTAGAGTTTGCATGTTCTCCCCGTGTCTGGATGAGTTTCCTCTGGGTTTCCCCCATCAACTCAAAACATGCAGCACCTGAACTAGGGTCAGGTGCTATAAGGACTGGGCGGCGAACAGCTGGATCAAGCGGAGGAAGATGGATAAACAAATGTTTAAATCTGCATTAAACACATTCTGATCTCACACTGATGAGGCTCTGGACTCAGGACCTTTATGTGTTTAAAGTTTATTTATGCAGATGAGGAACAGGAAGAACAATGAGGATCATGATAATGATTCATCGAAAATTTATTGTTAATTTTACCGACGATCGATTAAGAAAATTTAATTGAATGCCCATCCCAAGTTAGCGTAGCTGGGGCAGACACAGCAGTGCCTCTGTTAGCGTAGCTGGGGCAGACACAGCAGTGCCTCTGTTAGCGTAGCTGGACAGACACAGCAGTGCCTCTGTTAGCGTAGCTGGACAGACACAGCAGTGCCTCTGTTAGCGTAGCTGGGGCAAACACAGCAGTGCCTCTGTTAGCGTAGCTGGGGCAGACACAGCAGTGCCTCTGTTAGCGTAGCTGGACAGACACAGCGGTGCCTCTGTTAGCGTAGCTGGACAGACACAGCGGTGCCTCTGTTAGCGTAGCTGGACAGACACAGCGGTGCCTCTGTTAGCATAGCTGGACAGACACAGCGGTGCCTCTGTTAGCGTAGCTGGACAGACACAGCGGTGCCTCTGTTAGCGTACCTGAACAGACACAGCGGTGCCTCTGTTAGCGTAGCTGGACAGACACAGCGGTGCCTCTGTTAGCGTAGCTGGACAGACACAGCAGCGCCTCTGTTAGCGTAACTGGGGCAGACACAGCGGTGCCTCTGTTAGCGTAGCTGGGGCAGACACAGCGGTGCCTCTGTTAGCGTAACTCGGGCAGACACAGCGGTGCCTCTGTTAGCGTAGCTGGGGCAGACACAGCGGTGCCTCTGTTAGCGTAGCTGGACAGACACAGCGGTGCCTCTGTTAGCGTACCTGGGGCAGACACAGCGGTGCCTCTGTTAGCGTAGCTGGGGCAGACACAACGGTGCCTCTGTTAGCGTAGCTGGACAGACACAGCGGTGCCTCTGTTAGCGTACCTGGGACAGACACAGCGGTGCCTCTGTTAGCGTAGCTGGGGCAGACACAGCAGTGCCTCTGTTAGTGTAGCTGGACAGACACAGCAGTGCCTCTGTTAGCGTAGCTGGACAGACACAGCAGTGCCTCTGTTAGCGTAGCTGGGGCAGACACAGCGGTGCCTCTGTTAGCGTAACTCGGGCAGACACAGCGGTGCCTCTGTTAGCGTAGCTGGGGCAGACACAGCGGTGCCTCTGTTAGCGTAGCTGGACAGACACAGCGGTGCCTCTGTTAGCGTACCTGGGGCAGACACAGCGGTGCCTCTGTTAGCGTAGCTGGGGCAGACACAACGGTGCCTCTGTTAGCGTAGCTGGACAGACACAGCAGTGCCTCTGTTAGCGTACCTGGGACAGACACAGCGGTGCCTCTGTTAGCGTAGCTGGGGCAGACACAGCGGTGCCTCTGTTAGCGTAGCTGGGGCAGACACAGCGGTGCCTCTGTTAGCGTAGCTGAGGCAGACACAGCGGTGCCTCTGTTAGCGTAGCTGGGGCAGACACAGCGGTG
Organism: Odontamblyopus rebecca; assembly: GCA_030686955.1. Lineage (NCBI taxonomy): Eukaryota > Metazoa > Chordata > Actinopteri > Gobiiformes > Gobiidae > Odontamblyopus > Odontamblyopus rebecca. The sequence continues at coordinate 32,672,683 of CM060674.1, forward strand.
CCTCTGTTAGCGTAGCTGGGGCAGACACAGCGGTGCCTCTGTTAGCGTACCTGGGGCAGACACAGCGGTGCCTCTGTTAGCGTAGCTGGGGCAGACACAACGGTGCCTCTGTTAGCGTAGCTGGACAGACACAGCGGTGCCTCTGTTAGCGTACCTGGGGCAGACACAGCAGTGCCTCTGTTAGCGTACCTGGGGCAGACACAGCGGTGCCTCTGTTAGCGTAGCTGGGGTAGACACAGCGGTGCCTCTGTTAGCGTAGCTGGACAGACACAGCGGTGCCTCTGTTAGCGTACCTGGGGCAGACACAGCAGTGCCTCTGTTAGCGTACCTGGGGCAGACACAGCGGTGCCTCTGTTAGCGTAGCTGGGGCAGACACAGCGGTGCCTCTGTTAGCGTAGCTGGGGCAGACACAGCGGTGCCTCTGTTAGCGTAGCTGGGGCAGACACAGCGGTGCCTCTGTTAGCGTAGCTGGGGCAGACACTGCGATGCCTCTGTTAGCGTAGCTGGACAGACACAGCAGTGCCTCTGTTAGCGTAGCTGGGGCAGACACAGCGGTGCCTCTGTTAGCGTAGCTGGGGCAGACACAGCGGTGCCTCTGTTAGCGTAGCTGGGGCAGACACAGCGGTGCCTCTGTTAGCGTAGCTGGGGCAGACACAGCGGTGCCTCTGTTAGCGTAGCTGGGGCAGACACAGCGGTGCCTCTGTTAGCGTAGCTGGACAGACACAGCGGTGCCTCTGTTAGCGTAGCTGGGGCAGACACAGCGGTGCCTCTGTTAGCGTACCTGGGGCAGACACAGCGGTGCCTCTGTTAGCGTAGCTGGGACAGACACAGCGGTGCCTCTGTTAGCGTAGCTGGACAGACACAGCGGTGCCTCTGTTAGCGTAGCTGGGACAGACACAGCGGTGCCTCTGTTAGCGTAGCTGGGGCAGACACAGCAGTGCCTCTGTTAGTGTAGCTGGGGCAGACACAGCGGTGCCTCTGTTAGCGTAGCTGGGACAGACACAGCGGTGCCTCTGTTAGCGTAGCTGGGACAGACACAGCGGTGCCTCTGTTAGCGTAGCTGGGGCAGACACAGCGGTGCCTCTGTTAGCGTAGCTGGGACAGACACAGCGGTGCCTCTGTTAGCGTAGCTGGACAGACACAGCGGTGCCTCTGTTAGCGTAGCTGGGACAGACACAGCGGTGCCTCTGTTAGCGTAGCTGGGACAGACACAGCGGTGCCTCTGTTAGCGTAGCTGGGGCAGACACAGCGGTGCCTCTGTTAGCGTAGCTGGACAGACACAGCGGTGCCTCTGTTAGCGTAGCTGGGACAGACACAGCGGTGCCTCTGTTAGCGTAGCTGGGGCAGACACAGCGGTGCCTCTGTTAGCGTAGCTGGGGCAGACACAGCGGTGCCTCTGTTAGCGTAGCTGGGGCAGACACAGCGGTGCCTCTGTTAGCGTAGCTGGACAGACACAGCGGTGCCTCTGTTAGCGTAGCTGGGGCAGACACAGCGGTGCCTCTGTTAGCGTAGCTGGGGCAGACACAGCGGTGCCTCTGTTAGCGTAGCTGGGACAGACACAGCGGTGCCTCTGTTAGCGTAGCTGGACAGACACAGCGGTGCCTCTGTTAGCGTACCTGGGACAGACACAGCGGTGCCTCTGTTAGCGTACCTGGGACAGACACAGCGGTGCCTCTGTTAGCGTAGCTGGGACAGACACAGCGGTGCCTCTGTTAGCGTAGCTGGGGCAGACACAGCGGTGCCTCTGTTAGTGTAGCTGGGGCAGACACAGCGGTGCCTCTGTTAGCGTAGCTGGGACAGACACAGCGGTGCCTCTGTTAGCGTAGCTGGGGCAGACACAGCGGTGCCTCTGTTAGCGTAGCTGGGACAGACACAGCGGTGCCTCTGTTAGCGTAGCTGGACAGACACAGCGGTGCCTCTGTTAGCGTAGCTGGGACAGACACAGCGGTGCCTCTGTTAGCGTAGCTGGGACAGACACAGCGGTGCCTCTGTTAGCGTAGCTGGGGCAGACACAGCGGTGCCTCTGTTAGCGTAGCTGGACAGACACAGCGGTGCCTCTGTTAGCGTAGCTGGGACAGACACAGCGGTGCCTCTGTTAGCGTAGCTGGGACAGACACAGCGGTGCCTCTGTTAGCGTAGCTGGGGCAGACACAACGGTGCCTCTGTTAGCGTAGCTGGACAGACACAGCGGTGCCTCTGTTAGCGTAGCTGGGACAGACACAGCGGTGCCTCTGTTAGCGTAGCTGGGACAGACACAGCGGTGCCTCTGTTAGCGTAGCTGGGGCAGACACAGCGGTGCCTCTGTTAGCGTAGCTGGGGCAGACACAGCGGTGCCTCTGTTAGCGTAGCTGGGGCAGACACAGCGGTGCCTCTGTTAGCGTAGCTGGGGCAGACACAGCGGTGCCTCTGTTAGCGTACCTGGGACAGACACAGCGGTGCCTCTGTTAGCGTAGCTGGGACAGACACAGCGGTGCCTCTGTTAGCGTAGCTGGGGCAGACACAGCAGTGCCTCTGTTAGTGTAGCTGGGGCAGACACAGCGGTGCCTCTGTTAGCGTAGCTGGGACAGACACAGCGGTGCCTCTGTTAGCGTAGCTGGGACAGACACAGCGGTGCCTCTGTTAGCGTAGCTGGGGCAGACACAGCGGTGCCTCTGTTAGCGTAGCTGGGACAGACACAGCGGTGCCTCTGTTAGCGTAGCTGGACAGACACAGCGGTGCCTCTGTTAGCGTAGCTGGGACAGACACAGCGGTGCCTCTGTTAGCGTAGCTGGGACAGACACAGCGGTGCCTCTGTTAGCGTAGCTGGGGCAGACACAGCGGTGCCTCTGTTAGCGTAGCTGGACAGACACAGCGGTGCCTCTGTTAGCGTAGCTGGGACAGACACAGCGGTGCAGACACAGCGGTGCCTCTGTTAGCGTAGCTGGGGCAGACACAGCGGTGCCTCTGTTAGCGTAGCTGGGGCAGACACAGCGGTGCCTCTGTTAGCGTAGCTGGGGCAGACACAGCGGTGCCTCTGTTAGCGTACCTGGGGCAGACACAGCGGTGCCTCTGTTAGCGTACCTGGGACAGACACAGCGGTGCCTCTGTTAGCGTAGCTGGGACAGACACAGCGGTGCCTCTGTTAGCGTAGCTGGGGCAGACACAGCAGTGCCTCTGTTAGCGTAGCTGGGGCAGACACAGCGGTGCCTCTGTTAGCGTAGCTGGGACAGACACAGCGGTGCCTCTGTTAGCGTAGCTGGGGCAGACACAGCGGTGCCTCTGTTAGCGTAGCTGGGGCAGACACAGCGGTGCCTCTGTTAGCGTAGCTGGACAGACACAGCGGTGCCTCTGTTAGCGTAGCTGGGACAGACACAGCGGTGCCTCTGTTAGCGTAGCTGGGGCAGACACAGCGGTGCCTCTGTTAGCGTAGCTGGGACAGACACAGCGGTGCCTCTGTTAGCGTAGCTGGACAGACACAGCGGTGCCTCTGTTAGCGTAGCTGGGACAGACACAGCGGTGCCTCTGTTAGCGTAGCTGGGACAGACACAGCGGTGCCTCTGTTAGCGTAGCTGGGGCAGACACAGCGGTGCCTCTGTTAGCGTAGCTGGACAGACACAGCGGTGCCTCTGTTAGCGTAGCTGGGACAGACACAGCGGTGCCTCTGTTAGCGTAGCTGGGACAGACACAGCGGTGCCTCTGTTAGCGTAGCTGGGGCAGACACAGCGGTGCCTCTGTTAGCGTAGCTGGGGCAGACACAGCGGTGCCTCTGTTAGCGTAGCTGGGGCAGACACAGCGGTGCCTCTGTTAGCGTAGCTGGGGCAGACACAGCGGTGCCTCTGTTAGCGTAGCTGGGGCAGACACAGCGGTGCCTCTGTTAGCGTAGCTGGGGCAGACACAGCGGTGCCTCTGTTAGCGTAGCTGGGGCAGACACAGCGGTGCCTCTGTTAGCGTAGCTGGGGCAGACACAGCGGTGCCTCTGTTAGCGTAGCTGGGGCAGACACAGCGGTGCCTCTGTTAGCGTAGCTGGACAGACACAGCGGTGCCTCTGTTAGCGTAGCTGGGACAGACACAGCGGTGCCTCTGTTAGCGTAGCTGGGACAGACACAGCGGTGCCTCTGTTAGCGTAGCTGGGGCAGACACAGCAGTGCCTCTGTTAGCGTAGCTGGACAGACACAGCGGTGCCTCTGTTAGCGTAGCTGGGACAGACACAGCGGTGCCTCTGTTAGCGTAGCTGGGGCAGACACAGCGGTGCCTCTGTTAGCGTAGCTGGGGCAGACACAGCGGTGCCTCTGTTAGCGTAGCTGGACAGACACAGCGGTGCCTCTGTTAGCGTACCTGGGGCAGACACAGCGGTGCCTCTGTTAGCGTAGCTGGGACAGACACAGCGGTGCCTCTGTTAGCGTAGCTGGGGCAGACACAGCGGTGCCTCTGTTAGCGTACCTGGGACAGGGTGTCGTCGCCGGTGCAGCACTGCAGGACGTTGGGGACGTCGTGGGCGCGACTCATGATTCTCTGCCACGACTTATCGATGACCTGGAACCGCCGAGCCTCCTGAGACCAGACCAGGACTACGTCAGGACTAAACCAGGACTAAACCAGGACTACGTCAGGACTAAACCAGGACTAAACTAGGACTACGTCAGGACTAAACCAGGACTAAACCAGGACTACGTCAGGACTAAACCAGGACTAAACCAGGACTACGTCAGGACTAAACCAGGACTAAACTAGGACTACGTCAGGACTAAACCAGGACTAAACCAGGACTACGTCAGGACTAAACCAGGACTAAACCAGGACTACGTCAGGACTAAACCAGGACTACGTCAGGACTAAACCAGGACTAAACTAGGACTACGTCAGGACTAAACCAGGACTAAACCAGGACTACGTCAGGACTAAACCAGGACTAAACCAGGACTACGTCAGGACTAAACCAGGACTAAACTAGGACTACGTCAGGACTAAACCAGGACTAAACCAGGACTACGTCAGGACTAAACCAGGACTAAACCAGGACTGAACCAGGACTAAACCAGGACTACGTCAGGACTAAACCAGGATTATACCAGGACTACGTCAGGACTAAACCAGGACTAAACCAGGACTAAACCAGGACTACGTCAGGACTACGTCAGGACTAAACCAGGACTAAACCAGGACTGAACCAGGACTGAACCAGGACTAAACCAGGACTGAACCAGGACTGAACCAGGACTATGTCAGGACTAAACCAGGACTAAACCAGGACTGAACCAGGACTATGTCAGGACTAAACCAGGACTAAACCAGGACTATGTCAGGACTAAACCAGGACTAAACCAGGACTGAACCAGGACTATGTCAGGACTAAACCAGGACTACGTCAAAACTAAACCAGGACTACGTCAGGACTAAACCAGGACTAAACCAGGACTATGTCAGGACTAAACCAGGACTACGTCAGGACTAAACCAGGACTACGTCAGGACTAAACCAGGACTATGTCAGGACTAAACCAGGACTAAACCAGGACTAAACCAGGACTGAACCAGGACTATGTCAGGACTAAACCAGGACTACGTCAGGACTAAACCAGGACTACGTCAGGACTAAACCAGGACTATGTCAGGACTAAACCAGGACTAAACCAGGACTAAACCAGGACTGAACCAGGACTATGTCAGGACTAAACCAGGACTAAACCAGGACTAAACCAGGACTGAACCAGGACTAAACCCGGTCTAAACCCGGTCTAACCCAGACCTGGGGCAGCTGCTTGGCGATGTCTCCTCCCACGAACACGGCCTCCAGGTAAATCCACAGGTTCTGGACGCTGAGCCACTTCTCCAGGATTTCTGCAGAACCCGACAACTTCTGCACCCACTGCTGGATCTGCGGCCGGAACGGAGCGTTGTACCTGAGACGAGAGGCCCCCAGGGGCCCAGGTGAGGCCCCAGGACACATGAGGCCCCCACTGACCTGACTCAGGTCAGTGACCTGTCACTGACTTGAGTCCCTGACCTGACTCTGACCTGTTGCTGAGCAGGGACGTCAGCACCATCAGACTGTCCTCCATGTTGGAAAGCTTCTCTGTGACGTCACTTCCTCTCAGCAGCAGTTCCCCTCTCGTCCTGAAGGGGGCGAAGCTCAGAGTGTGAGCGCTCCACTCGTCCTGCACCTCCCGCAGTTTGGACTCGATGTCCTTCTGTTTGACCGCGCTCACGCAGATGTCCTACAGAGACAAATAACACGTCCTACAGACAAATAACACGTCCTACAGAGAAAAATAACACGTGTCCTACAGAGACAAATAACATGTCCTACAGACAAATAACACGTCCTACAGAGACAAATAACACGTGTCCTACAGAGACAAATAACACGTGTCCTACAGAGACAAATAACACGTGTCCTACAGAGACAAATAACACGTGTCCTACAGAGACAAATAACACGTGTCCTACAGAGACAAATAACACGTGTCCTACAGAGACAAATAACACGTCCTACAGAGACAAATAACACGTGTCCTACAGAGACAAATAACACGTGTCCTACAGAGACAAATAACACGTGTCCTACAGAGACAAATAACACGTGTCCTACAGAGACAAATAACACGTCCTACAGAGACAAATAACACGTGTCCTACAGAGACAAATAACACGTCCTACAGAGACAAATAACACGTCCTACAGACAAATAACACGTCCTACAGAGACAAATAACACGTGTCCTACAGAGACAAATAACATGTCCTACAGACAAATAACACGTCCTACAGAGACAAATAACACGTGTCCTACAGAGACAAATAACACGTCCTACAGACAAATAACACGTCCTACAGAGACAAATAACACGTGTCCTACAGACAAATAACACGTCCTACAGAGACAAATAACACGTGTCCTACAGAGACAAATAACACGTCCTACAGACAAATAACACGTGTCCTACAGACAAATAACACGTCCTACAGAGACAAATAACACGTGTCCTACAGAGACAAATAACATGTCCTACAGACAAATAACACGTCCTACAGAGACTAATAACACGTGTCCTACAGAGACAAATAACACGTGTCCTACAGAGACAAATAACACGTGTCCTACAGAGACTAATAACACGTGTCCTACAGAGACAAATAACACGTGTCCTACAGAGACAAATAACACGTGTCCTACAGACAAATAACACGTCCTACAGAGACAAATAACACGTGTCCTACAGAGACAAATAACATGTCCTACAGACAAATAACACGTCCTACAGAGACTAATAACACGTGTCCTACAGAGACAAATAACACGTGTCCTACAGAGACTAATAACACGTGTCCTACAGAGACAAATAACACGTGTCCTACAGACAAATAACACGTCCTACAGAGACAAATAACACGTGTCCTACAGAGACAAATAACACGTGTCCTACAGACAAATAACACGTGTCCTACAGAGAAAAATAACACGTCCTACAGAGACAAATAACACGTCCTACAGACAAATAACACGTCCTACAGAGACAAATAACACGTGTCCTACAGAGACAAATAACACGTGTCCTACAGAGACAAATAACACGTGTCCTACAGAGACAAATAACACGTGTCCTACAGAGACAAATAACACGTCCTACAGAGACAAATAACACGTCCTACAGAGACAAATAACACGTGTCCTACAGAGACAAATAACACGTCCTACAGAGACAAATAACACGTGTCCTACAGAGACAAATAACACGTGTCCTACAGAGACAAATAACACGTCCTACAGACAAATAACACGTCCTACAGAGACAAATAACACGTGTCCTACAGAGACAAATAACACGTCCTACAGACAAATAACACGTCCTACAGAGACAAATAACACGTGTCCTACAGACAAATAACACGTGTTCTACAGAGACAAATAACACGTCCTACAGAGACAAATAACACGTGTCCTACAGAGACAAATAACACGTGTCCTACAGAGACAAATAACACGTCCTACAGAGACAAATAACACGTGTCCTACAGAGACAAATAACACGTGTCCTACAGAGACAAATAACACGTGTCCTACAGAGACAAATAACACGTGTCCTACAGAGACAAATAACACATCCTACAGAGACAAATAACACGTGTCCTACAGAGACAAATAACACATGTCCTACAGAGACAAATAACACGTGTCCTACAGACAAATAACACGTGTCCTACAGACAAATAACACATGTCCTACAGAGACAAATAACACGTCCTACAGAGACAAATAACATGTGTTCTACAGAGACAAATAACACGTGTCCTACAGAGACAAATAACACGTGTCCTACAGAGACAAATAACATGTGTTCTACAGAGACAAATAACACGTGTCCTACAGAGACAAATAACACGTGTTCTACAGAGACAAATAACACGTGTCCTACAGAGACAAATAACACGTGTCCTACAGAGACAAATAACACGTGTCCTACAGAGACAAATAACACGTGTCCTACAGAGACAAATAACACGTGTCCTACAGAGACAAATAACACGTCCTACAGAGACAAATAACACGTGTCCTACAGAGACAAATAACACGTCCTACAGAGACAAATAACACGTGTCCTACAGAGACAAATAACACGTGTCCTACAGAGACAAATAACACGTGTCCTACAGAGACTAATAACACGTGTCCTACAGAGACAAATAACACGTGTCCTACAGAGACAAATAACACGTGTCCTACAGAGACAAATAACACGTGTCCTACAGAGACAAATAACACATCCTACAGAGACAAATAACACGTGTCCTACAGAGACAAATAACACATGTCCTACAGAGACAAATAACACGTGTCCTACAGACAAATAACACGTGTCCTACAGACAAATAACACGTGTCCTACAGAGACAAATAACACGTCCTACAGAGACAAATAACACGTGTCCTACAGAGACAAATAACACGTGTCCTACAGAGACAAATAACATGTGTTCTACAGAGACAAATAACACGTGTCCTACAGAGACAAATAACACGTGTCCTACAGAGACAAATAATACGTCCTACAGAGACAAATAACACGTGTTCTACAGAGACAAATAACACGTGTCCTACAGAGACAAATAACACGTGTCCTACAGAGACAAATAACACGTGTCCTACAGACAAATAACACGTGTCCTACAGAGAGAAATAACACGTGTCCTACAGAGACAAATAACACATGTCCTACAGAGACAAATAACATGTGTCCTACAGAGAGAAATAACACGTGTCCTACAGACAAATAACACGTGTCCTACAGACAAATAACACGTGTCCTACAGAGACAAATAACCCGTGTCCTACCGAGACAAATAACACGTCCTACAGAGACAAATAATACGTGTCCTACAGAGACAAATAACACGTGTCCTACAGAGACAAATAACACGTGTCCTACAGAGACAAATAACACGTATCCTACAGAGACAAATAACACGTCCTACAGAGACAAATAACACGTGTCCTACAGAGAAAAATAACACGTCCTACAGAGACAAATAACACGTGTTCTACAGAGACAAATAACACGTCCTACAGAGACAAATAACATGTGTCCTACAGAGACAAATAACACGTGTCCTACAGAGACAAATAACACGTGTCCTACAGAGACAAATAACACGTGTCCTACCTCGATGTCGTCCTTGTGCTGCAGCAGTGGAGCCGTCACAACGTCTCTGAGACAAAACGACTCCGACTGAACCTGGAAACTGTGACCGGTCACTTCCGAGAGACGCTCCCAATGACGCGGCAGGAGAGCCTGGAGACAAACAAGAAGAGAGGTCTAAACCAGGACTAAACCAGGTCTAAACCAGGCCTAAACCAGGCCTAAACCAGGTCTAAACCAAGTCTAAACCAGGTCTAAACCAGGACTAAACTAGGCCTAAACCAGGTCTAAACCAGGTCTAACACCAGGTCGAAACCAGGCCTAAACCAGGTCTAAACCAGGCCTAAACCAGGTCTAAACCAGGCCTAAACCAGGTCTAAACCAAGTCTAAACCAGGTCTAACACCAGGTCTAAACCAGGACTAAACCAGGTCTAAACCAGGCCTAAACCAGGTCTAAACCAAGTCTAAACCAGGACTAAACTAGGCCTAAACCAGGTCTAAACCAAGTCTAAACCAGGTCTAACACCAGGTCGAAACCAAGTCTAAACCAGGTCTAAACCAGGCCTAAACCAGGTCTAAACCAGGCCTAAACCAGGTCTAAACCAAGTCTAAACCAGGTCTAAACCAGGTCGAAACCAGGACTAAACCAGGTCTAAACCAGGCCTAAACCAGGTCTAAACCAAGTCTAAACCAGGTCTAACACCAGGTCGAAACCAGGCCTAAACCAGGTCTAAACCAGGCCTAAACCAGGTCTAAACCAAGTCTAAACCAGGTCTAACACCAGGTCTAAACCAGGCCTAAACCAGGCCTAAACCAGGTCTAAACCAGGTCTAATCCAGGTCTAAACCAGGTCTAAACCGGGTCTAAACCAAGTCTAACCCAGGTCTAACCCAGGACTAAACCAGGTCTAACAGGACCTTGCTGGCCATCATGCAGAGCAGGGGACAGGTGTCGGTGAAGTCGTCGATGGTTTTCTTCAGGTCTTTAAACGCCTGCCAGTCCTTCAGAGCTTTGGGCAACTTCCTGATCCTGAAAGAGACGCAAGTCTGAACAACAGACACAGTCCTGGTTTAGTCCTGGTTCAGTCCTGGTTCAATCCTGGTTCAATCCTAGTTCAATCCTGGTTCAGTCCTGGTTCAGTCCTAGTTCAATCCTGGTTCAGTCCTGGTTCAGTCCTAGTTCAATCCTGGTTCAGTCCTGGTTCAGTCCTGGTTCAGTCCTAGTTCAGTCCTAGTTCAATCCTGGTTCAGTCCTGGTTCTGTCCTGGTTCTGTCCTGGTTCTGTCCTGGTTTAGTCCAGGTTCAGTCCTGGTTCAGTCCTGGTTCAGTCCTGGTTCAGTCCTGGTCTAGTCCTGGTCTAGTCCTGGTTCTGGACCTGTTCTGAAAGTCCTGCAGCTCCGCGTTGATCTTGTCGATGTCCAGCTGCGTCCAGAGCAGTTCGTGGTATCTCCTGACGGTGGCGCTCACACAGTCGTACAGAGAGTAGAGTTTGGAGAGAAGAGCGAGCTCCCGGCGGATCCTCTGCAGCTCCGGGTACTCTGAGGAACGACAGACCCAACGTTTGTCTGGAGAACCGACCCGAGGAACCACAGACCCGGCGTTTCTCTGGAGAACCGACCCGAGGAACGACAGACCCAACGTTTCTCTGGAGAACCGACCCGAGGAACGACAGACCCGGCGTTTCTCTGGAGAACCGACCCGAGGAACGACAGACCCAACGTTTCTCTGGAGAACCGACCCGAGGAACGACAGACCCGGCGTTTCTCTGGAGAACCGACCCGAGGAACGACAGACCCAACGTTTCTCTGGAGAACCGACCCGAGGAACCACAGACCCAACGTTTCTCTGGAGAACCGACCCGAGGAACCACAGACCCGGCGTTTCTCTGGAGAACCGACCCGAGGAACGACAGACCCGGCGTTTCTCTGGAGAACCGACCCGAGGAACGACAGACCCGGCGTTTCTCTGGAGAACCGACCCGAGGAACCACAGACCCGGCGTTTCTCTGGAGAACCGACCCGAGGAACGACAGACCCGGCGTTTCTCTGGAGAACCGACCCGAGGAACGACAGACCCGGCGTTTCTCTGGAGAACCGACCCGAGGAACGACAGACCCAGCGTTTCTCTGGAGAACCGACCCGAGGAACGACAGACCCGGCGTTTCTCTGGAGAACCGACCCGAGGAACGACAGACCCGGCGTTTCTCTGGAGAACCGACCCGAGGAACGACAGACCCGGCGTTTCTCTGGAGAACCGACCCGAGGAACGACAGACCCGGCGTTTCTCTGGAGATCCGACCCGAGGAACGACAGACCCGGCGTTTCTCTGGAGATCCGACCCGAGGAACGACAGACCCGGCGTTTCTCTGGAGAACCGACCCGAGGAACGACAGACCCGGCGTTTCTCTGGAGAACCGACCCGAGGAACGACAGACCCGGCGTTTCTCTGGAGAACCGACCCGAGGAACGACAGACCCGGCGTTTCTCTGGAGAACCGACCCGAGGAACCACAGACCCGGCGTTTCTCTGGAGAACCGACCCGAGGAACCACAGACCCGGCGTTTCTCTGGAGAACCGACCCGAGGAACCACAGACCCGGCGTTTCTCTGGAGAACCGACCCGAGGAACCACAGACCCGGCGTTTCTCTGGAGAACCGACCCGAGGAACGACAGACCCGGCGTTTCTCTGGAGAACCGACCCGAGGAACGACAGACCCGGCGTTTCTCTGGAGAACCGACCCGAGGAACCACAGACCCGGCGTTTCTCTGGAGAACCGACCCGAGGAACGACAGACCCGGGTCTTATCCCAGGTCTAAACCAGGTCTAACCCCAGGTCTAAACCAGGTCTAAACCAGGTCTAACCCCAGGTCTAAAACAGGTCTAAACCAGGTCTAAAACAGGTCTAAACCAGGTCTAACCCCAGGTCTAAACCAGGTCTAAACCAGGTCTAACCCCAGGTCTAAACCAGCTCTAAACCAGGTCTAACCCCAGGTCTAAACCAGGTCTAACCCCAGGTCTAAACCAGGTCTAACCCGGGTCTTTGTTACCGTTGACAGTGAGTCCGAACAGCTCCTCTCCTCCTGAGTAAGTGATGAACCTGCTCCACAGCTCCTCCATGGTCCTGTTGAAGTTCTGCAGACGCTCGGAGGCTTCAGACGGAGCCAGACCCTCCACCCCAGGACCACTGTGGACCAGGCACACGGTTAGTCCTGGTTTAGTCCTGGTTTAGTCCTGGGTTAGTCCCGGTCCAATCCCGGTCCAGTCCTGATTCAGTCCTGGTTTACCGCTGGTTGTAGTCCTGGCAGAAGGTGCTGACTCTGATCTGGAAGTTCTGCACTGACGTCAGCAGCTCGGACTTCATCCTGGGCTCCATCTGGATCAGAGAGTCCTGGGTCTGGACCACCTGAGGACCAGACCGAGTTAGTCCTGGTTCAGTCCTGGTTCAGTCCTGGTCTCAGTCCTGGTCTCAGTCCTGGTTCAGTCCTGGTTCAGTCCTGGTCTCAGTCCTGGTCTCAGTCCTGGTCTTGGTCTCAGTCCTGGTCCTGGTTTAGTCCTGGTCTCAGTCTCAGTCCTGGTCCTGGTCTCACTAGCGCCTGCAGCTGGCTCCAGTGGTACTGCAGGGCGTCTGTTCTCTCTATGTTTAGTCCTGGTCTCAGTCTTAGTCCTGGTCCTGGTCTCAGTCCTGGTCCTGGTCTCAGTCCTGGTCCTGGTCTCAGTCCTGGTCCTGGTCTCAGTCCTGGTCCTGGTCTCAGTCCTGGTCCTGGTCTCAGTCCTGGTCCTGGTCTCAGTCCTGGTCCTGGTCCTGGTCCTGGTCCTGGTCTCAGTCCTGGTCCTGGTCTCACTAGCGCCTGCAGCTGGCTCCAGTGGTACTGCAGGGCATCTGTTCTCTCTGTGTTTAGTCCTGGTTCAGTCCTGGTCCTGGTCTCAATCCTGGTCCTGGTCTCAGTCCGGGTCCTGGTCCTGGTCTCAGTCCTGGTCCTGGTCTCAGTCCTGGTCCTGGTCTCAGTCCTGGTCCTGGTTTAGTCCTGGTCCTGGTTTAGTCCTGGTCCTGGTCTCAGTCCTGGTCCTGGTCTCAGTCCTGGTCCTGGTCTCAGTCCTGGTCCTGGTCTCACTAGCGCCTGCAGCTGGCTCCAGTGGTACTGCAGGGCATCTGTTCTCTCTGTGTTTAGTCCTGGTCTCAGTCCTGGTCCTGGTCTCAGTCCTGGTCCTGGTCCTGGTCCTGGTCCTGGTCTCAGTCCTGGTCCTGGTCTCACTAGCGCCTGCAGCTGGCTCCAGTGGTACTGCAGGGCATCTGTTCTCTCTGTGTTTAGTCCTGGTTCAGTCCTGGTCCTGGTCTCAATCCTGGTCCTGGTTTAGTCCTGGTCCTGGTCCTGGTCTCAGTCCTGGTCCTGGTTTAGTCCTGGTCCTGGTCCTGGTCTCAGTCCTGGTCTCACTAGCGCCTGCAGCTGGCTCCAGTGGTACTGCAGGGCGTCTGTTCTCTCTGTGTTGCTGAAGTGCAGTTGGTGTTTGAGGAGCAGAGAGAAAGATTCTTCGATCGGAGCGATGGAGCCGTCGATCCGGATTTCCTCATCCCGGATCTGAAACACCGGAAAAACCTACCGTATTTGTACGACACATAAACGTACCGTATTTGTACGACACATAAACGTACCGTATTTGTACGACACATAAACGTACCGTATTTGTACGACACATAAACGTACCGTATTTGTACGACACATAAACGTACCGTATTTGTACGACACGTAAACGTACCGTATTTGTACGACACATAAACGTACCGTATTTGTACGACACATAAACGTACCGCATTTGTACGACACATAAATGTACCGTATTTGTACGACACTTAAACGTACCGTATTTGTACGACACATAAACGTACCGTATTTGTACGACACGTAAACGCATCGTATTTGTACGACACATAAACGCATCGTATTTGTACGACACATAAATGTACCGTATTTGTACGACACATAAACGTACCGTATTTGTAATGCATACATAAACGTACCGTATTTGTACGACACATAAACGTACCGCATTTGTACGACACATAAACGCACCGTATTTGTACGACACATAAACGTACCGTATTTGTACGACACATAAACGCATCAGATTTGTAATGACACATAAACGTACCGTATTTGTACGACACATAAACGCATCGTATTTGTACGAAACATAAATGTACCGTATTTGTTCGACACATAAACGTACCGTATTTGTACGACACATAAACGCACCGTATTTGTACGACACATAAACGTACCGTATTTGTAATGACACATAAATGTACCGTATTTGTACGACACATAAATGTACCGTATTTGTACGACACATAAACGCATCAGATTTTGTAATGACACATAAACGCATCGTATTTGTACGACACATAAACGTACCGTATTTGTACGACACATAAACGTACCGTATTTGTACGAAACATAAACGTATCAGATTTGTACGAAACATAAATGTACCGTATTTGTAATGACACATAAACGCATCAGATTTGTACGACACATAAATGTACCGTGATTTGTACGACACATAAACGTACCGTATTTGTAATGCATACATAAACGCACCGTATTTGTACGACACATAAACGTACCGTGATTTGTAATGACACATAAACGTACCGTATTTGTACGACACATAAACGTACCGTATTTGTAATGACACATAAACGTGCCGTATTTGTACGACACATAAATGTACCGTATTTGTACGACACGTAAACGTACCAGATTTGTACGACACGTAAACGTACCGTATTTGTACGACACATAAACGTACCGTATTTGTACGACACATAAACGTACCGTATTTGTACGACACATAAACGTACCGTATTTGTACGACACATAAACGTACCGTATTTGTACGACACATAAACGTAGCGGATTTGTAATTACACGTAAACGTACCGTATTTGTACGACACATAAACGTACCGTATTTGTACGACACATAAACGTACCGTATTTGTACGACACATAAATGTACCGTATTTGTACGACACATAAACGTACCGTATTTGTACGACACATAAATGTATCAGATTTGTACGACACATAAACGTACCGTATTTGTACGACACATAAACGTACCGTATTTGTACGACACGTAAACGTACCGTATTTGTACGACACATAAACGTACCGTATTTGTACGACACATAAACGTACCGTATTTGTACGACACATAAACGTACCGTATTTGTACGACACATAAACGTACCGTATTTGTACGACACATAAACGTACCGTATTTGTACGACACATAAACGTACCGTATTTGTACGACACATAAACGTACCGTATTTGTACGACACATAAACGTACCGTATTTGTACGACACATAAATGTACCGTATTTGTACGACACGTAAACGCATCAGATTTGTACGACACGTAAACGTACCGTATTTGTACGACACATAAACGTACCGTATTTGTAATGCATACATAAACGTACCGTGCATTTGTACGACACATAAACGTACCGTATTTGTACGACACATAAATGTACTGATTTGTAATGCATACATAAATGTACCGTATTTGTAATACATAAACGTACCGTATTTGTACGACATACATAAATGTACCGTATTTGTAATGACACATAAACGTATCAGATTTGTACGACACATAAATGTACCTGATTTGTACGACATACATAAACGTATCAGATTTGTAATGCATACATAAATGTACCGTGATTTGTACGACACATAAACGTACTCAGTGATTTGTAATGACACATAAATGTACCGTATTTGTACGATACATAAACGTACCGTATTTGTAATGCATACATAAACGTATCAGATTTGTACGACACGTAAACGTACGCATCGATTTGTACGACACGTAAACGTATCAGTATTTGTACGACACGAACGTACCGATTTGTACGACACGTAAACGCACCAGTATTTGTACGACACGTAAACGCATCAGATTTGTACGACACGTAAACGCATCAGATTTGTACGACACGAACGCACTGCATTTGTAATGACACATAAACGCATCAGATTTGTACGACACGTAAACGCATCATTTGTACGACACGTAAACGTACCGTGATTTGTACGACACATAAACGCATCAGATTTGTAATGCTACATAAACGTACCGTATTTGTACGACACATAAACGTACCGTATTTGTACGACACATAAACGTACAGTATTTGTACGCATACATAAATGTACCGTATTTGTAATGACACATAAATGTACCGTATTTGTACGACACGTAAACGCACTGCATTTGTACGACACATAAACGCATCAGATTTGTACGACACATAAACGTACCGTATTTGTACGACACATAAACGTACCGTATTTGTACGACACATAAACGTACCGTATTTGTACGACACATAAACGTACCGTATTTGTACGACACATAAACGTACCGTATTTGTACGACACGTAAACGTACCGTATTTGTACGACACATAAACGTACCGTATTTGTACGACACGTAAACGTACCGTATTTGTACGACACATAAACGTACCGTATTTGTACGACACATAAACGTACCGTATTTGTACGACACATAAACGTACCGTATTTGTACGACACATAAACGTACCGTATTTGTACGACACATAAATGTACCGTATTTGTACGACACATAAATGTACCGTATTTGTACGACACATAAACGTACCGTATTTGTACGACACATAAACGTACCGTATTTGTACGACACATAAACGTACCGTATTTGTACGACACATAAACGTACCGTATTTGTACGACACATAAATGTACCGTATTTGTACGACACATAAATGTACCGTATTTGTACGACACATAAACGTACCGTATTTGTACGACACATAAATGTACCGTATTTGTACGACACATAAACGTACCGTATTTGTACGACACATAAACGTACCGTATTTGTACGACACGTAAACGTACCGTATTTGTACGACACGTAAACGTACCGTATTTGTACGACACATAAACGTACCGTATTTGTACGACACATAAACGTACCGTATTTGTACGACACATAAACGTACCTGTGTTATAATTTGCCAAATTCCTCCCGCAGCCGACATTACTCAACCCGGAAAGTGACATAAAATGTGCACAATATACAGAGAAAAGACCGTGGAAATGAAAGGAAGAGACAGAAAAGACGCAATTACACCAACAAACACTGAGGTGCAGATCCGCACAGGGGGATTATCACCGGACGTCTGTGTTTGGTGAAATATAGTCGGGAATTTGCGGTGGAATTTGTACTTAACAAATTCCAGACGTGGAGCATTCGCACAGGATTAAGACAGACGTCCTCCACAATTATTACAAATCACCAAAGGTCCACAGGTCAAACTGATCCTGTGCAATACGGCTTCATAGATTTTTATACCGGCTCATGTGGCCATACCAGCCACAGGAGCCGGTACGGCCACAGGAGCCGGTACGGCCACAGGAGCCGGTACGGCCACAGGAGCCGGTACGGCCACAGGAGCCGGTACGGCCACAGGAGCCGGTACGGCCACAGGAGCCGGTACGGCCACAGGAGCCGGTACGGCCACGTTTTTGTGCAGGTTTGTGTTTGATGGGGCGACTTCACGGAGGCAGCAGAAGCAGAGGAAAAAGAAACTGGCAGCAAACTCAGCCCAGGTCGACAGTTTCAACTGCTGAAATGTCTGTTCTTGCCCCCCCCCCCCAAAAAGTGCGACTTACTGTATTTTTTGGACTATAAGTTTTCATAATTTGGGTGTTTCCTGCGACTTATCCTCAGGTGCGACTTATATATGAAATATTTGAGTTCATCTAAACGTAAATGTAACGTGGGCGAGGTCCAAACCCGAGGCACCGACTGAATATATTAAAGTCCTTTATGCATCGAAGGAGCCGACGCGTTTCCACAGTCAGATATAATTTCACATGTTGGTGATTTTCACACTGAGCCACAGGGGGCGCTCTCTGTACCAGCATCTGCTCCGCCTCAGGCTCCTCCTCCTGCTCCACTGTCACTTCTGTCTCCACCTGCAGCACCTCACTCCTGTTTTCTGACTTAAATCCACATGGAGACTTTTTTAGTCCAGTGAATCTGGTCCTTTAGTCGACAGAAGCTTCTGTTTTTTCACTGTCTGCAAATGAGCCACGAGGCTTTGAGTTTAGTTTGTGTCAAACTTCAACCACATTATTACTTACGGCAAATACTGAGCGAGAACCGGAAACGTGTGAAGAGCGGAGGAAGAGAGGAACAATCGAGCAGCAGAAAGAAAGTTTGGAGGGAGAGAAACTCGTGTTTGATGGAGAAAAGTGGAGGAAACTCGAACTGAAGTGAAGAAAACAAAAGCTGAATTTATGTGGAGCTGGAGGAGTTCCTCAGAAGTGACACGAGGAAGAAGAATTCAGTGGATTCAGTGATTTGGAGCGAGATGCAGAGTTCAGTCAGATTATTCTGTTCTGTTGTTTCTGCTCTGTTCTCTTGGTGTTTCTGTCACTCATTTTATGGCTGGTGCGACTTATTAAATACGGTAAAACGTTGGTGAGAGGAGAAGCCGCACCTCCCGGAGCGTCGCCATGGCAGCGCGCACGTCCTCCAGGTCCGTGATTGGCCGCTGCAGCCGTTTGTGGGCGGAGTCCACGAAGGAGAAGACTCGGTCCATGTGCGCGGTCGCCCGGCGGTTCAGCGCGGAGCCGAACGCCCGTTTCCACCGGCCGCACTCGGACCCCACGGACCGTCTGAACCGGGCCGAGTCCAGGACCAGCCAGCCCACAGTCCAGAGACCCGGGAGGGACTCGATCTGGGACTCCAGGGCCTGAAAAGCACATAAACATAAGGACATAAACCAGGACTGAACCAGGACTGAACCAGGACTAAACCAGGACTAAACCAGGACTAAACCAGGACTAAACCAGGACTAAACCAGGACTAAAACAGGGCCAAACCAGGACTAAACCAGGACTGAACCAGGACTAAACCAGGACTAAACCAGGACTAAACCAGGACTGAACCAGGACTAAACCAGGACTGAACCAGGACTAAACCAGGACTAAACCAGGACTGAACCAGGACTAAACCAGGACTGAACCAGGACTAAACCAGGACTAAAACAGGGCCAAACCAGGACTAAACCAGGACTAAACCAGGACTAAACCAGGACTAAACCATGACTAAACCAGGACTGAACCAGGACTAAACCAGGACTAAAGGAGGACTCAGGACTCACAGAGTAATGCTGGATCTGGGCGCTGAACTCGGGCAGACCAGGATCGGACTCGAGGAAAACCTGGACCTGCTCCTCTGGATCCTGGACACAAAATCCAGCTTCAGTTAAAACGATTTTTATGTTTGAGAACGAACGGAGGAAACGAGGGGGAAGTTACTCTCATGTGTCGTTTCAGTCTGTGTGTCGTTTCAGTCCTGTGTGTCGTTTCAGTCCGTGTGTCGTTTCAGTCCGTGTGTCGTTTCAGTCCGTGTGTCGTTTCAGTCTGTGTGTCGTTTCAGTCTGTGTCGTTTCAGTCCGTGTGTCGTTTCAGTCCTGTGTCGTTTCAGTCTGTGTGTCGTTTCAGTCCTGTGTGTCGTTTCAGTCTGTGTGTCGTTTCAGTCCTGTGTGTCGTTTCAGTCTGTGTGTCGTTTCAGTCCTGTGTGTCGTTTCAGTCCGTGTGTCGTTTCAGTCCGTGTGTCGTTTCAGTCCGTGTGTCGTTTCAGTCCTGTGTGTCGTTTCAGTCTGTGTGTCGTTTCAGTCCGTGTGTCGTTTCAGTCCTGTGTGTCGTTTCAGTCTGTGTGTCGTTTCAGTCCTGTGTGTCGTTTCAGTCCTGTGTGTCGTTTCAGTCCTGTGTGTCGTTTCAGTCCGTGTGTCGTTTCAGTCCGTGTGTCGTTTCAGTCCGTGTGTCGTTTCAGTCCTGTGTGTCGTTTCAGTCTGTGTCCTTTCAGTCCTGTGTGTCGTTTCAGTCCGTGTGTCGTTTCAGTCCGTGTGTCGTTTCAGTCCTGTGTCGTTTCAGTCTGTGTGTCGTTTCAGTCCTGTGTGTCGTTTCAGTCTGTGTCCTTTCAGTCCTGTGTGTCGTTTCAGTCCGTGTGTCGTTTCAGTCCTGTTTCGTTTCAGTCTGTGTGTCGTTTCAGTCTGTGTGTCGTTTCAGTCCTATGTCGTTTCAGTCCTGTGTCGTTTCAGTCTGTGTGTTGTTTCAGTCTGTGTGTCGTTTCAGTCCTGTGTCGTTTCAGTCCAGTGTAGTATAAGTCAGTGTGTAGTTTCAGTCTGAGTGTCGTTTAAGTCCTGTGTCGTTTAAGTATGGGTGTCGTTTCAGTCCTGTGTCGTTTCAGTCCTGTGTCGTTTCAGTCCTGTGTCGTTTCAGTCCTGTGTCGTTTCATTCAGTGTGTCGTTTCAGTCTGTGTGTCGTTTCAGTCCTGTGTCGTTTCAGTCCGTGTGTCGTTTCAGTCCGTGTGTCGTTTCAGTCCTGTGTCGTTTCAGTCTGTGTGTCGTTTCAGTCCTGTGTGTCGTTTCAGTCTGTGTCCTTTCAGTCCTGTGTGTCGTTTCAGTCCGTGTGTCGTTTCAGTCCGTGTGTCGTTTCAGTCCTGTGTCGTTTCAGTCTGTGTGTCGTTTCAGTCCGTGTGTCGTTTCAGTCCTGTGTGTCGTTTCAGTCCTGTGTGTCGTTTCAGTCCGTGTGTCGTTTCAGTCCGTGTGTCGTTTCAGTCCGTGTGTCGTTTCAGTCCTGTGTGTCGTTTCAGTCTGTGTCCTTTCAGTCCTGTGTGTCGTTTCAGTCCGTGTGTCGTTTCAGTCCGTGTGTCGTTTCAGTCCTGTGTCGTTTCAGTCTGTGTGTCGTTTCAGTCCTGTGTGTCGTTTCAGTCTGTGTCCTTTCAGTCCTGTGTGTCGTTTCAGTCCGTGTGTCGTTTCAGTCCGTGTGTCGTTTCAGTCCTGTGTCGTTTCAGTCTGTGTGTCGTTTCAGTCCGTGTGTCGTTTCAGTCCTGTGTGTCGTTTCAGTCCTGTGTGTCGTTTCAGTCTGTGTCCTTTCAGTCCTGTGTGTCGTTTCAGTCTGTGTGTCGTTTCAGTCCTGTGTGTCGTTTCAGTCCTGTGTGTCGTTTCAGTCTGTGTCCTTTCAGTCCTGTGTGTCGTTTCAGTCCGTGTGTCGTTTAAGTCCTGTGTGTCGTTTCAGTCCTGTGTGTCGTTTCAGTCTGTGTCCTTTCAGTCCTGTGTGTCGTTTCAGTCTGTGTGTCGTTTCAGTCCTGTGTGTCGTTTCAGTCCTGTGTGTCGTTTCAGTCCTGTGTGTCGTTTCAGTCTGTGTCCTTTCAGTCCTGTGTGTCGTTTCAGTCCTGTGTGTCGTTTCAGTCTGTGTCCTTTCAGTCCTGTGTGTCGTTTCAGTCCTGTGTCGTTTCAGTCTGTGTCGTTTCAGTCTGTGTCGTTTCAGTCTGTGTCGTTTCAGTCTGTGTGTCGTTTCAGTCTGTGTGTCGTTTCAGTCCTGTGTCGTTTCAGTCTGTGTGTCGTTTCAGTCTGTGTGTCGTTTCAGTCCTATGTCGTTTCAGTCCTGTGTCGTTTCAGTCTGTGTGTTGTTTCAGTCTGTGTGTCGTTTCAGTCCTGTGTCGTTTCAGTCCTGTGTCGTTTCAGTCTGTGTGTCGTTTCAGTCTGTGTGTCGTTTCAGTCCTGTGTCGTTTCAGTCTGTGTGTCGTTTCAGTCCTGTGTCGTTTCAGTCCTGTGTCGTTTCAGTCCTGTGTCGTTTCAGTCTGTGTGTCGTTTCAGTCTGTGTGTCGTTTCAGTCCTGTGTCGTTTCAGTCCTGTGTCGTTTCAGTCCTGTGTCGTTTCAGTCTGTGTGTCGTTTCAGTCTGTGTGTCGTTTCAGTCCTGTGTCGTTTCAGTCCACACCTGCAGCCAGAGGGAGGAGAAGAGCGTGAGTCCGTTCAGAGTCTCGGTTGTGGAGGATCTGAGCGACGAGACAGTGGCGCCCAACTGTAGTACCAGCCTGAGACACAAGGGGGCAGCGAGAACCAGGACTGAACCAGGACTAAACCAGAACTGAACCAGGACTGAACCAGGACTAAACCAGGACTAAACCAGGACTGAACCAGGACTGAACCAGGACTGAACCAGGACTAAACCAGGACTAAACCAGGACTGAACCAGGACTGAACCAGGACTAAAGCAGGACTAAACCAGGACTAAACCGGGACTAAACCAGGACTAAACCGGGACTAAACCAGGACTGAACCAGGACTGAACCAGGACTAAAGCAGGACTAAACCAGGACTAAACCAGGACTGAACCAGGACTAAACCAGAACTGAACCAGGACTGAACCAGGACTAAACCAGGACTAAACCAGGACTGAACCAGGACTAAACCAGGACTAAACCAGGACTGAACCAGGACTGAACCAGGACTAAAGCAGGACTAAACCAGGACTAAACCAGGACTGAACCAGGACTAAACCAGGACTGAACCAGAACTGAACCAGGACTGAACCAGGACTAAACCAGGACTAAACCAGGACTGAACCAGGACTGAACCAGGACTAAAGCAGGACTAAACCAGGACTAAACCAGGACTGAACCAGGACTAAACCAGGACTGAACCAGGACTAAACCAGGACTGAACCAGGACTAAACCAGGACTGAACCAGGACTGAACCAGGACTAAACCAGGACTGAACCAGGACTAAACCGGGTCTAAAATGGGTCTAAACCAGGTCTAAACTGGGTCCAGAGCAGGTCCAAACTGGGTCTAAACCGGGTCTAAACCAGGTCTAAACCGGGTCTAAAGCAGGTCTAAACTGGGTCTAAAGCAGGACTAAAGCAGGACTCACTTGCTGATGTCTTTGTGCTCTGACACGATTCTCTCGATCGGCCTCAGGACCGGAGGCTTCACGGGGACGTCTTCTGCAGCCGCCTGGTCCACCTGAAACCAAAGGACTGACCCAGAACTGAACCAAGACTGACCCAGGACTAAACCAGGACTGACCCAGAACTGAACCAGGACTGACCCAGAACTGACTCAGAACTAACCCCATATTAAATTAGTACTGATCCAGGTCTAGTCCAGGTCTAGTCCAGGTCTAGTCCGGGTCTGGTCCAGGTCTGGTCCAGGTCTAGTCCGGGTCCGGTCCGGGTCTGTACCTGCTGCTGTCGGTGGTGCAGGTGGGCGAAGCTCCACAGAGGAACGTCTTTAGTGGCCGAAAGAAGCAGAGACACGAGTCTGTTCACCGAACCCTGGAGGAAGAAGAGGGAATTACAACACAGCCGGGGTCAGAGGGTCAGAGGGTCACGCTGACCCCTCGCTCCAGGGTCAGAGGGTCACGCCGACCCCTCGCTCCAGGGTCAGAGGGTCACGCCGACCCCTCGCTCCAGGGTCAGAGGGTCACCCCGACCCCTCACTCCAGGGTCAGAGGGTCAGAGGTTTGGTCTGCGCTGACCCCTTGCTCCAGGGTCAGAGGGTCACGCTGACCCCTCGCTCCAGGGTCAGAGGGTCACGCTGACCCCTCGCTCCAGGGTCAGAGGGTCAGAGGGTCACGCTGACCCCTCGCTCCTGCTCTCTTTAGACACACGGGCCCTGTATTCACGTGTCCTTTTTCTTGTCTCTACAGAACATGTTTTAGGCGACTGACCCGAACCCACTTTACCTCTGACAGGACCCGCCTGAGCCGGGGCCCGCAGGACCCGCAGGACCCGCCTGAGCCGGGACCCGCAGGACCCGCCTAAGCCGGGACCCGCCTGAGCCGGGGCCCGCAGGACCCGCAGGACCCGCAGGACCCCCCGCAGGACCCGCAGGACCCGCAGGACCCGCAGGACCCGCCTGAGCCGGGACCCGCAGGACCCGCCTAAGCCGGGACCCGCCTGAGCCGGGGCCCGCAGGACCCGCAGGACCCGCAGGACCCGCCTGAGCCGGGGCCCGCAGGACCCGCAGGACCCGCAGGACCCGCAGGACCCGCCTGAGCCGGGACCCGCAGGACCCGCAGGACCCGCAGGACCCGCCTGAGCCGGGACCCGCCTGAGCCGGGGCCCGCAGGACCCGCAGGACCCGCAGGACCCGCAGGACCCGCAGGACCCGCAGGACCCGCAGGACCCGCCTGATCCGCAGGACCCGCAGGACCCGCAGGACCCGCAGGACCCGCAGGACCCGCAGGACCCGTGGTTACGGGTCGACCTGTGGGTCACTGCTGCCCAGCGTCAGAAAGAACAGGTTTGATGAACACTTTAGGGGTGCAGTATTTATTTATTTATTCCCCTTTATTGAATCAGGAAAGTCCCTTTGAGATTAAAAACCTCTTGTTCATGCGAGTCCAGACCCAGCAGTCCAGACCCAGCAGTCCAGACCCAGCAGTCCAGACCCAGCAGTCCAGACCCAGCAGTCCAGGCCCAGCAGTCCAGACCCAGCAGTCCAGACCCAGCAGTCCAGACCCAGCAGTCCAGACCCAGCAGTCCAGACCCAGCAGTCCAGACCCAGCAGTCCAGGCCCAGCAGTCCAGACCCAGCAGTCCAGACCCAGCAGTCCAGGCCCAGCAGTCCAGGCCCAGCAGTCCAGACCCAGCAGTCCAGACCCAGCAGTCCAGACCCAGCAGACCAGACCCAGCAGTCCAGAACCAGCAGTCCAGACCCAGCAGTCCAGACCCAGCAGTCCAGACCCAGCAGTCCAGACCCAGCAGTCCAGACCCAGCAGTCCAGACCCAGCAGTCCAGGCCCAGCAGTCCAGACCCAGCAGTCCAGACCCAGCAGTCCAGACCCAGCAGTCCAGACCCAGCAGTCCAGACCCAGCAGTCCAGACCCAGCAGTCCAGACCCAGCAGTCCAGACCCAGCAGTCCAGACCCAGCAGTCCAGGCCCAGCAGTCCAGACCCAGCAGTCCAGGCCCAGCAGTGAATTCAAACCGTTCTAATATTACAGACAAATACAGAGGAGATCAAAACAGGCGGTGTCACTGCTTACCGCGCTGTGGCTTACCGCGCTGTGGCTTACCGCGCTGTGGCTTACCGCGCTGTGGCTTACCGCGCTGTGGCCTACCGCGCTGTGGCTTACCGCGCTGTGGCTTACCGCGCTGTGGTTTACCGCGCTGTGGTTTACCGCGCTGTGGCCTACCGCGCTGTGGCTTACCGCGCTGTGGCCTACCGCGCGGTGGCTTACCGCGCTGTGGCTTACCGCGCTGTGGCTTACCGCGCGGTGGAGCCTAAACTGCACCGCAGGAGAAACTCTCTAACCGCGACAGCCCCAGGCCACCACACCAAAGTTTTTGGGGGCCCCTAGTTTAAGAACCCCTGAAGTACGATATGTTCAAGTAAACACAGGAAATAAACAATGACACTGAAAGCACAAAGCAGAATTAGCCCCAAAATCTGAACTGCAGTAAGTAAATCACAGAATGCAGCACTGCCTGAAGGTATTAGTCTGATTCTGTCAGGGACGAGCATCCATTAAATGTTCTTCATCAGGAGAATTAACGATCGATTATTGATTCATCATGAACATTTTATATGAAAATGATGATCATTGTTCTTCCTGTTCCTCATCTGCATAAATAACTTTAAACACACAAAGGTCCTGACTCCAGAGCCTCATCAGTGTGAGGTCAGAATGAGTTTAATGCAGATTTAAACATTTGTGTTTTACACAAACTAAACTTAAACCTCACGGCTCATTTGCATAAACTGTAAGAGCTGAAAAAAGCAGCTCTTTCCTTGTGCTGCTGCTTCAGCTTCTGTGGGACTAAAGGACTCGACTCAGTGAATATGAGTGTTCTCTCTGTGACTCAGTGAATATGAGTGTTCTCTCTGTGACTCAGTGAATATGAGTGTTCTCTCTGTGACTCAGTGAATGAGTGTTCTCTCTGTGACTCAGTGAATATGAGTGTTCTCTCTGTGACTCAGTGAATATGAGTGTTCTCTCTGTGACTCAGTGAATATGAGTGTTCTCTCTGTGACTCAGTGAATATGAGTGTTCTCTCTGTGACTCAGTGAATATGAGTGTTCTCTCTGTGACTCAGTGAATATGAGTGTTCTCTCTGTGACTCAGTGAATATGAGTGTTCTCTCTGTGACTCAGTGAATATGAGTGTTCTCTCTGTGACTCAGTGAATATGAGTGTTCTCTCTGTGACAGAGGATGTTCTGCTGATGCTGAGTCTGTTCTGTGCGTATGTCGCGTTGCAGATGCTGCGTAAACATGTGAAACCGGGACACTCAAAAACCCGATCATACCCGGGACACTGATGTGCAGGGAAACACACTCTGAGGAATATAGGGATCTCCAAGGAGCCAGAGCCGAGACGTGGGACTGTGAGGCTCCAGAGTTTGTGCTCAGACCTCCTCAGGCTCCGTTACACAGACACATTCAGTTTGGCCATTAACATGAACCTGATCCAAGAAATTCTTAATGATCGATTATCGATTATTCGATTAATCCTGGCGTGTTTCTATAAAAGTGGTGTCAGTTCATTCAGTCGTGTTCAGTTCAAACAGTGTCACAGTGCAGAAAAAGAAAGTCTGTGTGGCGCAGTGAGCGACAGGGCCTCAGCAGACGCACCTGTATCTGGTCCAGACTGGGCTGCAGCACCACGTTGGGGATGCACAGCTCGACGTCGGTCCTGAACAGAGGAGGAGCACAGGGGGCGCCGTGGAGCTTGTGCACAAACAGCCTCCTCTTCAGAGCACCCAGGGACAGTTTAGTGGCTGTGGAGAGAGTTTCGGTCAGGCCCCGCTGTGTTTGTGTCTCTGTGGAGCTAATCTGACCCCCTGAGGATCGTTCAAAATCTCAATATTTGATCTAAAACGACTTCATAAAGAAACAAGAGCGACGACTTCAGCGTCAGGAAACTGCGGAGTCCAGTGGGAGCTCAGGTCTGTTTTGGATTTGATCGGATTTATTGGAGCAGAAGCTTCACCTCTGACGAGCGCCTCCGTGTTCCTGTGGCACAGCTGACCGATCAGGGCGTAGCAGCAGCACGGCAAACAGGAAGTGCAGCGCGTCCTGTGTTTGGGGTCCGGCTGAAGGCACGAGAACGGCTCCTGGACAGAGAGGGAACAGGGGCCACGTTTAATTATGAACTAAAGTATTCTCCTGGGAGGTTCCCTGGGGGTGGGGAATAGGCTGGAATGATGCACTTTTTTTCCCAGATCATTTTTGGACAGTGATAAAAAGCTGCCGACACATTCAGTGAGAAACAAAGGAAAAAATGAGACATTTTGAAGCATCTTCAGTCTCCACAACCTGAATAAACGAGGAATATGGACGATTCTGACCAAAACCACAAAAACACAAAAACAGAGGTTAGAAAAACACACAAGTCATTATTTTATTTTTTACCAAACTAACTCGTCCATATAAACATGAGAACTAACAGAAAACACGTCTCTTACATTAAAACACAGGCAAATTGTTTCCATCTCAAATTCATGTTGGGAACTGGAGACATTTTCGAGCTCGATTCTGAGCAAACACAAAACTGAATGAATCTGTGGAAATGTTTATTCACGACAAAGTAGAAAAAAACAGAAAGACATTTTTAAAACTCAGGTGATTCCTCTTAACTCTTTGACTATATACAAAAGTGTGATGTTTCCACACAGATGTTTCCTGCACTTCCTTTTCTTCCCTCACTTATATTCTGAAACATTAAACACACTGAAACAGAATCTGATCCATTCTACTTCTATTCTGCCCATTTCTTACACTACTAAGAGATGGTTCCTAAAAGTCACCATGTTAGTCTGGACTAGTTCATTTTGTAAAAATAAAATAATTATAACTGCGTTTACTAACCTTTGTGTTTTTGTGTTTTTGTGGTTTTGTGGTTTTGTGTTTTTGTGTTTTTGTGTTTTTGGTCAGAATCGTCCATATTCCTCGTTTATTCAGGTTGTGGAAACTGAAGATTTGCTTCAAAATGTCTAATTTTCTGGTTTGTTTCTCACTGAATGCGTCGACAACTTTTTATCAAAAAAGAGTTTTTTTTTCACTCCACCCTAGTGGGGAAGGTGCTGACTGGACAGCGACACAAACGTTTTTCCGTCTTTGGGAAGAAAACCCACACTTCAGCTGCTCCCGGCTTTTCTGTCATCTCAGTTTGTCGTTTCGCTGCCGGAACAAACATGATCCAAACTTTCTTCCAAATTAAATAATTTTTATTCAGAATTAAAGCTTTCTGTGAACGTGGCAAATGACAGTCAGAGCTCAGGACCTGTATATGTATAAATATAAATAGAAATTTGGAATTTCATATAAGGAATAAGAATTTAGGAAGAAAATAATGAAATAAAACCCCAGGATCATGTGAATGGGTTCAGACATGTGAAGGTCAGAATGAGCCTGAGGGGGCCACACTTTTCAATAGAGTCGATGGAGCCGGAAGTGCGTCCGTGCTCACTTCCTGTTTGGGCGGCGGCTGGCGGGTTCGCTCCGCCCACACACAGTCTACGTCAGCGGGTCAGTTACCTCCAGATTTGCGGCATCGGACGGCTTCATCTTCTTCCTCAGCTCGTCGATGAGTTCGTACACGTATCGCTCCACCTGCCGACTCTGCCTGAACACAGCAACAAACAAAATGATCCCCGTTTCCCCGGGACGGTCCCGGTCCTGACCCCGTGTCCTCTGTCCCCGTTTCCCCGGGACGGTCCGGTCCTGACCCCGTGTCCTCTGTCCCCGTTTCCCCGGGACGGTCCCGGTCCTGACCCCGTGTCCTCTGTCCCCGTTTCCCTGGGACGGTCCCGGTCCTGACCCCGTGTCCTCTGTCCCCGTCTCCCCGGGACGGTCCCGGTCCTGACCCCGTGTCCTCTGTCCCCGTTCCCCTGGCAGGGCCCGGTCCTGACCCCGTGTCCTCTGTCCCCGTTTCCCCGGGACGGTCCCGGTCCTGACCCCGTGTCCTCTGTCCCCGTTTCCCCGGGACGGTCCGGTCCTGACCCCGTGTCCTCTGTCCCCGTTTCCCCGGGACGGTCCCGGTCCTGACCCCGTGTCCTCTGTCCCCGTTTCCCCGGGACGGTCCCGGTCCTGACCCCGTGTCCTCTGTCCCCGTCTCCCCGGGACGGTCCGGTCCTGACCCCGTGTCCTCTGTCCCCGTTTCCCCGGGACGGTCCCGGTCCTGACCCCGTGTCCTCTGTCCCCGTTTCCCCGGGACGGTCCCGGTCCTGACCCCGTGTCCTCTGTCCCCGTTTCCCTGGGACGGTCCGGTCCTGACCCCGTGTCCTCTGTCCCCATTTCCTGGGACGGTCCCGGTCCTGACCCCGTGTCCTCTGTCCCCGTTTCCTGGGACGGTCCCGGTCCTGACCCCGTGTCCTCTGTCCCCGTTTCCCTGGGACGGTCCGGTCCTGACCCCGTGTCCTCTGTCCCCATTTCCTGGGACGGTCCCGGTCCTGACCCCGTGTCCTCTGTCCCCGTTTCCCTGGGACGGTCCCGGTCCTGACCCCGTGTCCTCTGTCCCCGTTTCCCGGGACGGTCCCGGTCCTGACCCCGTGTCCTCTGTCCCCGTTTCCCGGGGACGGTCCCGGTCCTGACCTTGTGTCCTCTGTCCCCGTTTCCCCGGGACGGTCCCGGTCCTGACCCCGTGTCCTCTGTCCCCGTTTCCCCGGGACGGTCCCGGTCCTGACCCCGTGTCCTCTGTCCCCGTTTCCCCGGGACGGTCCCGGTCCTGACCTTGTGTCCTCTGTCCCCGTTTCCCCGGGACGGTCCCGGTCCTGACCCTGTGTCCTCTGTCCCCGTTTCCCCGGGACGGTCCCGGTCCTGACCCCGTGTCCTCTGTCCCCGTTTCCCCGGGACGGTCCCGGTCCTGACCCCGTGTCCTCTGTCCCCGTTTCCCGGGACGGTCCCGGTCCTGACCCCGTGTCCTCTGTCCCCGTTTCCCCGGGACGGTCCCGGTCCTGACCCCGTGTCCTCTGTCCCCGTTTCCCTGGGACGGTCCGGTCCTGACCCCGTGTCCTCTGTCCCCATTTCCTGGGACGGTCCCGGTCCTGACCCCGTGTCCTCTGTCCCCGTTTCCCTGGGACGGTCCCGGTCCTGACCCCGTGTCCTCTGTCCCAAAGATTTACACAAAACCACTGATTTGTCCCAGTTTTACACCAGAAATGTCCCCGTGTCCCTGTTTTGGACCAGTCTGATCCCTGCCAACAATAAAGAGGCAGAAACTGTTGTTTGTTTGGGTAAAATACAGAAAAGCTGTTTTACTTAATTCTGCACTCGTTTAACAGTGCAGAGCAAAGGATCATGGTCTATGTAGTTCTCTCTGTTTTTTTAGCTATTTCTGCATCAGAACTGTTCATTTAAGCAAAGAGACTTGGGATTCCAGATATTGTGACGCTGCAGATTATTGGGATCTTTGACCAGAGCACCAGATTTACACTATTGGCACATCCCCATTCACTACTTTTAACTCATCTTCTGATAGATTTAAGTGTTTATTTTAAATTTTGGCCAGGCTTTTTTGCAGTGCATTGGTGTGAAATTCCAAAAATGACTTAAAAAATAATACGTCTGAATAGTGAAACAACACTACAGACTGACCCAGCCCCTCCCACTGTGTGACGACAGAAACATTCACGTTTTTATGTTGTGAAACTACAGAAGAATCCTCCACACCCCGACCTCTGGGAAAGCTGTGGACAGTCTGAGTTCACATAAACGCTCTGTGCTCAGTGCTCAGGTCCAGGGTGAGCAGAGTTTCAGAACTGTAAACTGGGACACACTGGGTTTGGATGTTTGGTGTAAGTAAAACAGTGAAAAGAGCGAGTGAGGTTGTGCGTTCTTGTGTCAGTCATGATCTGAGGGCCTTTTTTTTTGCTTTATTGTCATTCGCAGATTTGTGCAAAACAAATGACAATTTATGCTCCTCCTTACTGTTGGCAGGGATCAGATTAGTAAAAAATTGTGAAAGTCCTGGTTTAGACCTGATGTAGTCCTGGTTTAGTCTCAGTTTAGACCTGGTTTAGATAAAAATAGTCAAAAATAGAGATATGTGGGACATTTCTTGTATAAAACTGGGACAAATCAGTGGTTTTGTGTAAATCTGCTGGGACGGGGGACACAGGGTCAGGACTGGGACTGTCCCGGGTAAAGTGGGACGTCTGGACACCCTGGTCAGGTCAGAGGTCAGAGGTCAGAGGTCAGAGGTCAGGTAAGGTAGTAGAACTGTGTCTGGACTGGAGCTCCTGGGAGCTGCAGTACCAGGAGCTGCCACTAGTGGAGCTCACACAGGGACAGAAGTGTTTTATCCAGGTCTTCTTCTACACTGAGCAAAAGTTTAAATCTAACACTTTTGTTTTTCTCCCATTTCTCGTGAGCTGGACTCAAAGAGCTAAAACTTTTTCTACAGACACAAAAGGCCATTTCCCTCCAATACTGTTCACAAATCTGTCCAAATCTGTGTCAGTGCATTTCCCCTTGGTCCAGATAATCCACCTCACAGGTTTGGCTCATCCAGATGCTGATCAGAGCAGGATTAGTGCAGATGTGCCTCAGGCCACAGTAAAAGGAAACTCTGAAATGTGCAGTTTTGCTTTATTGGGAGGATCAGAAATCCAGTCAGTATCTGGTGTGACCCCATCTGCCTCCCGCAGTGCAGCAGCTCTCCTTCACACAGAGCTGATCAGGCTGTTGATGTGGCCCGTTCCTCTTCACTGTGCCAAGTTCCTGGATGTTGGCAGGAACTGGAACCCGCTGTCGTATTTGCCGATCCAGATTCGGGAGCAGCTCTGGTGGACGTTCCTGCACCAGCGCCGACTGCAGCTCCTCAAAACCTGCGACATCTGCGGCTTTGTGTGAATAAACTGCACATTTCAGAGTTTCCTTTTACTGTGGCCAGTCTAAGATACACCTGTGCACTAATCCTGCTCTGATCAGCATCTGGATGAGCCAAACCTGTGAGGTGGATTATCTGGACCAAGGGGAAATGCACTGACACAGATTTGGACAGATTTGTGAACAGTGTTGGAGGGAAATGGCCTTTTGTGTCTGTAGAAAAATTTTTAGATCTTTGAGTCCAGCTCAGGAAAAATGGGAGCAAAAACAAAAGTGTTAGGTTTATATTTTTGTTCAGTGTAGATCCTGGGGTCTCTCACCAGCTCAGTGCGGCGGCGCTCTCCTCCAGCGCCTCCTCGGTGTCGCTCAGCAGCTCCTCTGGGCTCACAGTGTGTTCAGGGGAGGACTCTGAGGGCTCTGAGGACTCTGGGGGCTCGGGGAGGGTCAGGAGCCTGCACGTGCTCATGTTCTGCAGCAGGCGTCCGATGCGACAGTCCAGGAGGTCAGTCGCACACTTACACACCTGCCTCAGCTCCACCAGGGGGCGCTGCACCGAGTCCACAACTGAGACATACACAGGGACCGTCAGACCAAACTAAAGACCTGCTTCAGTCCTGGTTCAGTCCTGGTGTAGTCCTGGTTCAGTCCTGGTTTAGTCCTGGTTCAGTCCTGGTTCAGTCCTGGTGTAGTCCTGGTTCAGTCCTGGTGTAGTCCTGGTGTAGTCCTGGTGTAGTCCTGGTTCAGTCCTGGTGTAGTCCTGGTGTAGTCCTGGTTCAGTCCTGGTTTAGTCCTGGTTCAGTCCTGGTTCAGTCCTGGTGTAGTCCTGGTTCAGTCCTGGTGTAGTCCTGGTGTAGTCCTGGTGTAGTCCTGGTTCAGTCCTGGTGTAGTCCTGGTGTAGTCCTGGTTCAGTCCTGGTTTAGTGTGAGGGTTTGGGGTTTTGTGTGTTCCTCACTGGGGGCGTGGCTGAGCTCCACCTGCAGCTCTTTTCCCATCAGTCCCACTGCAAAACCCTGTCCCCATCTCCCTGTCCCCTTCTCCCTGTCTCCTTCTGGAGGCCACTTAATTCCATGTCACATCCACATCATCCCAGGTCAAGCCTCTCCGACAGGCAGGAAGACTCCCGGGTAAACGGGAAGACATGGAGCAGGCCCGACGGGGTGGAGGCGGAGCGGGCCCGACGGGGTGGAGGCGGAGCGGGTTCGACGGGGTGGAGGCGGAGCGGGCCCGACGGGGTCGAGGCGGAGCGAGCCCGACGCGGTGGAGGCGGAGCGGGCCCGACGGGGTCGAGGCGGAGCGAGCCCGACGGGGTGGAGGCGGAGCGGGCCCGACGGGGTCGAGGCGGAGCGAGCCCGACGGGGTGGAGGCGGAGCGGGCCCGACGGGGTCGAGGCGGAGCGAGCCCGACGCGGTGGAGGCGGAGCGGGCCCGACGGGGTCGAGGCGGAGCGAGCCCGACGCGGTGGAGGCGGAGCGGGCCCGACGGGGTCGAGGCGGAGCGGGCCCGACGGGGTCGAGGCGGAGCGAGCCCGACGCGGTGGAGGCGGAGCGGGCCCGACGGGGTGGAGGCGGAGCGGGCCCGACGGGGACAGACAAAGGGCGGTTTGGGGGTAACGTCAGGAGGAGACGAGGACGACGTGGATGTGACGAGGAACTGAGGAGACACTTACAGGGAAACGGCCTGAAGCCAAAAGGCAAAGGTGTCGTTCTCCTGTTCTGTTTACACGAGTCTGATGTAGTCTGCACGGCCAGTAGGGGGCAGCATCACCAACACCAAACGCCTGAGTTTGACCCTTCTGCTGCTCCACTTCCTCTTCTCCAGCGCATCAATAAGACACGAGGAGGCGGAATAACACCACCACTTGCAAGTTGAAGCTCTGCCATGTTTGTTTTTTTACTTAACTGACTCGTGCTCGTGACCTAATCTCTACGCCACGAAAACGAGTTTTCTGTTTTCACCCGTTTCCACGCTGACGACAGGGTGGAGCATTTAAGGTTTCCACGCTGACGACAGGGTGGAGCGTTTAAGGTTTCCACGCTGACGACAGGGTGGAGCGTTTAAGGTTTCCACGCTGACGACAGGGTGGAGCGTTTAAGGTTTCCACGCTGACGACAGGGTGGAGCGTTTAAGGTTTCCACGCTGACGACAGGGTGGAGCATTTAAGGTTTCCACGCTGACGACAGGGTGGAGCGTTTGGTTTCGCGCTGACGACAGGGTGGAGCGTTTAAGGTTTCCACGCTGACGACAGGGTGGAGCGTTTAAGGTTTCCACGCTGACGACAGGGTGGAGCGTTTGGTTTCGCGCTGACGACAGGGTGGAGCGTTTAAGGTTTCCACGCTGACGACAGGGTGGAGCGTTTAAGGTTTCCACGCTGACGACAGGGTGGAGCGTTTAAGGTTTCCACGCTGACGACAGGGTGGAGCGTTTAAGGTTTCCGCGCTGACGACAGGGTGGAGCGTTTAAGGTTTCCACGCTGACGACAGGGTGGAGCGTTTAAGGTTTCCACGCTGACGACAGGGTGGAGCGTTTAAGGTTTCCACGCTGACGACAGGGTGGAGCGTTTAAGGTTTCCGCGCTGACGACAGGGTGGAGCGTTTAAGGTTTCCACGCTGACGACAGGGTGGAGCGTTTAAGGTTTCCACGCTGACGACAGGGTGGAGCGTTTAAGGTTTCCACGCTGACGACAGGGTGGAGCGTTTAAGGTTTCCACGCTGGAGGTGTTTTCAGATTTTTGAGTTTTCAGCCAAACGCCATTGCCGTCTGAACGATCTGGACATCTGGAGAAATGTTTTGTGTTTTCCACCCGTTACTGTCGTCGTGTAAACGGCCCCTGAACACACAGAAGCACCAGCTCCACCCACGGCCACAGTGACACACAGAGGAACAAAAGCCTCATTCTGCCTGTGCACAGGAACACAAACCCAACTGCCAGAGCTTTAGCTTGTGTCATCATTTTAATGCTCAGACCGTCTAGTTCCTGTAGATCTGCATATGAAGACTGAGTGCAGCTCACCTACAGACACATTCAAACAGGTCTAAAAACTCTTTTTTTTGCCTCGGAAAAAAAACTAATTATTAAAGGCTGTAACTTGGGCAAACTTCAATAGTTTGCCCAATAATAATAATAATAATAATAATAATAATATAATATAATAATAATAATAATAACAATAATAATAAGAATAATAATAAGAATAATAATAATATAATAATAATAATAATAATAATATAATAATAATATAATAATAATAATATAATATAATAATAATAATAATAATAATAATAATAATAATAATAATAATAATAATAATAATAATAATAATAATAGGCAGGTCAATAGTGGAAAAATAATTAAGGTGAATATCCTGCTTGACTTTTTAATGTTGTGTAATCGCCCACAGGCGGGTGGTAGGCAGGTCAGTCCTGGTTTAGTCCTGGTTTAGTCCTATTATAGTCCGGGTTTAGTCCGGGTTTAGTCCAGGTTTAGTCCTGGTTCAGTCCTGGTGTAGTCCTGGTTTAGTCTGGGTGTAGTCCGGGTGTAGTCCGGGTGTAGACCTGTTATAGTCCTGGTTTAGTCCTGGTTTAGTCCTGGTCTAGTCCTGGTTTAGTCCTGGTTTATTCCTGGTCTAGTCCTGGTTTAGTCCTGGTCTAGTCCTGGTGTAGTCCTGGTTTAGTCCTGGTTTATTCCTGGTGTAGTCCTGGTGTAGTCCTGGTGTAGTCCTGTTATCGTCCTGGTGTAGTCCTGGTTTAGTCCGGGTGTAGTCCTGGTGTAGTCCTGGTGTAGTCCTGGTGTAGTCCTGTTATCATCCTGGTGTAGTCCTGGTTTAGTCCTGGTTTATTCCTGGTGTAGTCCTGGTGTAGTCCTGGTGTAGTCCTGTTATCGTCCTGGTGTAGTCCTGGTTTAGTCCGGGTGTAGTCCTGGTGTAGTCCTGGTGTAGTCCTGGTGTAGTCCTGTTATCATCCTGGTTTAGTCCGGGTGTAGTCCGGGTGTAGTCCTGGTGTAGTCCTGGTGTAGTCCTGGTGTAGTCCTGGTGTAGTCTGGGTGTAGTCTGGGTGTAGTCTGGGTGTAGTCCGGGTGTAGTCCTGTTATAGTCCTGGTTTAGTCCTGGTTTAGTCCTGGTTTAGTCCTGGTCTAGTCCTGGTTTTGTCCTGGTTTATTCCTGGTGTAGTCCTGGTGTAGTCCTGGTGTAGTCCTGTTATCGTCCTGGTGTAGTCCTGGTGTAGTCCTGGTGTAGTCCTGGTGTAGTCCTGTTATCATCCTGGTGTAGTCCTGGTTTAGTCCGGGTGTAGTCCTGATGTAGTCCGGGTGTAGTCCTGGTTTAGTCCTGGTGTAGTCCTGGTGTAGTCTGGGTGTAGTCTGGGTGTAGTCCGGGTGTAGTCCTGTTATAGTCCTGGTTTAGTCCTGGTCTAGTCCTGGTCTAGTCCTGGTTTAGTCCTGGTTTATTCCTGGTGTAGTCCTGGTGTAGTCCTGGTGTAGTCCTGGTGTAGTCCTGTTATCGTCCTGGTGTAGTCCTGGTTTAGTCCTGGTTTATTCCTGGTGTAGTCCTGGTGTAGTCCTGGTGTAGTCCTGTTATCGTCCTGGTGTAGTCCTGGTTTAGACCGGGTGTAGTCCTGGTGTAGTCCTGGTGTAGTCCTGGTGTAGTCCTGGTGTAGTCCTGTTATCGTCCTGGTGTAGTCCTGTTATCATCCTGGTGTAGTCCTGGTTTAGTCCGGGTGTAGTCCTGGTGTAGTCCGGGTGTAGTCCTGGTTTAGTCCTGGTGTAGTCCTGGTGTAGTCTGGGTGTAGTCCGGGTGTAGTCCGGGTGTAGTCCTGGTGTAGTCTGGGTGTAGTCCTGGTTTAGTCCTGGTGTAGTCCTGGTGTAGTCTGGGTGTAGTCCGGGTGTAGTCTGGGTGTAGTCCTGGTGTAGTCCTGGTGTAGTCTGGGTGTAGTCCGGGTGTAGTCCGGGTGTAGTCCGGGTGTAGTCCTGGTGTAGTCTGGGTGTAGTCCTGGTGTAGTCCTGGTGTAGTCTGGGTGTAGTCTGGGTGTAGTCCGGGTGTAGTCCGGGTGTAGTCCGGGTGTAGTCCTGGTGTAGTCTGGGTGTAGTCCTGGTGTAGTCCTGGTGTAGTCCTGGTGTAGTCCTGGTGTAGTCCTGGTGTAGTCTGGGTGTAGTCTGGGTGTAGTCCTGGTGTAGTCCTGGTGTAGTCCTGGTGTAGTCTGGGTGTAGTCCGGGTGTAGTCCGGGTGTAGTCCGGGTCCTCACACGCGGGGCCCGTGAGGCTGGTCCAGGTCAGGGTGGTGAGTCCGGGGGAAAGGGCCGACTCCACCTCAGAGACGAATGGACGGAGCAAAGACACGAGGAGCTGAGGAATCTGATCCAAGACCGAGCCGAAGTCCTGAAGGAGGTCTACGAGTCTGAGGAGAGACCAGAGTCAGGACCAAGGACCAGAGACCAGAGACCAGAGACCAGGGTCAGGACCAGACACCAGAGACCGGAGACCGGAGACCGGAGACCGGAGACCGGAGACCGGAGACCAGAGACCAGAGACCAGAGACCAGAGACCAGAGACCAGGGTCAGGACCAGACACCAGAGACCGGAGACCGGAGACCGGAGACCGGAGACCGGAGACCGGAGACCAGAGACCAGAGACCAGAGTCAGGACCAAGGACCAGAGACCAGAGACCAGAGACCAGGGTCAGGACCAGACACCAGACACCAGAGACCGGAGACCGGAGACCGGAGACCAGAGACCAGAGACCAGAGACCAGAGACAGGACCAAGGACCAGAGACCAGAGACCAGGGTCAGGACCAGAGACCAGAGACCAGAGACCAGAGACCAGAGACCAGAGACCAGAGTCAGGACCAAGGACCAGAGACCAGAGACAGGACCAGAGACCAGAGACCAGAGACCAGAGACCAGAGACCAGAGACCAGAGACCGGAGACCGGAGACCGGAGACCAGAGACCAGAGACCAGAGACCAGAGACCAGAGACCAGAGACCAGAGACCAGAGACCAGAGACCAGAGACCGGAGACCGGAGACCGGAGACCGGAGACCAGAGACCAGAGACCAGAGACCAGAGACCAGAGACCAGAGACCAGAGACCAGAGACCAGAGACCAGAGACCAGAGTCAGGACCAAGGACCAGAGACCAGAGACCAGGGTCAGGACCAGAGACCAGAGACTGGAGACCGGAGACCGGAGACCGGAGACTAGAGACCAGAGACCAGGGTCAGGACCAGAGACCGGAGACCGGAGACCAGAGACCAGAGACCAGAAGACAGGACCAGAGACCGGAGACCGGAGACCGGAGACCGGAGACCGGAGACCAGAGACCAGAGACCAGAGACCAGAGACAGGACCAGAGACCGGAGACCGGAGACCGGAGACCGGAGACCGGAGACCAGAGACCAGAGACCAGAGACCAGAGACCAGAGACCAGAGACCAGGGTCAGGACCGGAGACCGGAGACCGGAGACCAGAGACCAGAGACCAGAGACCAGAGACCAGAGACCAGAGCCCAGGGTCAGGACCAGAGACCGGAGACCGGAGACCGGAGACCGGAGACCGGAGACCGGAGACCAGGGTCAGGACCAGAGACCGGAGACCGGAGACCGGAGACCGGAGACCAGAGACCAGAGACCAGAGACCAGAGACCAGAGACCAGAGACCAGAGACCGGAGACCGGAGACCGGAGACCGGAGACCGGAGACCGGAGACCGGAGACCGGAGACCGGAGACCAGAGACCAGGGTCAGGACCAGAGACCAGAGACCAGAGACCAGGGTCAGGACCAGAGACCAGAGACCAGAGACCAGAGACCAGGGTCAGGACCAGAGACCAGAGACCAGAGACCAGAGACCGGGGTCAGGACCAGAGACCAGAGACCAGAGACCAAAGACCAGAGACCAGGGTCAGGACCAGAGACCGGAGACCGGAGACCAGAGACCAGAGACCAGAGACCAGAGACCAGAGACCAGGGTCAGGACCAGAGACCGGAGACCGGAGACCAGAGACCAGAGACCAGAGACCAGAGACCGGGGTCAGGACCAGAGACCAGAGACCAAAGACCAGAGACCAGGGTCAGGACCAGAGACCAGGGTCAGGACCAGAGACCGGAGACCGGAGACCAGAGACCAGAGACCAGAGACCAGAGACCAGGGTCAGGACCGGAGACCGGAGACCGGAGACCGGAGACCAGAGACCAGGGTCAGGACCAGAGACCAGAGACCAGAGACCGGAGACCGGAGACCAGAGACCAGAGACCAGGGTCAGGACCGGAGACCGGAGACCGGAGACCGGAGACCGGAGACCAGAGACCAGGGTCAGGACCAGAGACCAGAGACCGGAGACCGGAGACCAGAGACCAGAGACCAGAGACCAGAGACCAGAGACCAAAGACCGGAGACCAGAGACCGGAGACCAGAGACCAGAGACCAGAGACCAGACCAGAGACCAGAGACCAGAGACCAAAGACCGGAGACCGGAGACCGGAGACCAAAGACCAAAGACCAGAGACCAGAGACCAGAGACAGGACCGGAGACCAGAGACCGGAGACCGGAGACCGGAGACCGGAGACCAGAGACCAGAGGCGAGACCAGAGACCAGAGACCAGAGACCAGAGGCGAGACCAGAGACCAGAGACCAAAGACCAGAGACCAGAGACGAGACCAGAGACCAGAGACCTGTGTAAGGACCAGAGACCAGAGACCAGAGACCAAAGACCAGAGACCAGGGTCAGGACCAGAGACCGGAGACCGGAGACCGGAGACCAGAGACCAGAGACCAGAGACCAGAGACAGGACCGGAGACCGGAGACCGGAGACCGGAGACCAGAGACCAGGGTCAGGACCAGACACCAGAGACCGGAGACCGGAGACCGGAGACCGGAGACCGGAGACCAGAGACCAGAGACCAGAGTCAGGACCAAGGACCAGAGACCAGAGACCAGGGTCAGGACCAGAGACCAGAGACCAGAGACCAGAGACCAGGGTCAGGACCAGAGACCAGAGACTGGAGACCAGAGACCAGAGACCAGAGACAAGAGACCAGAGACCAGAGACCAGGGTCAAGACCACAGACCGGAGACCGGAGACCGGAGACCAGAGACCAGAGACCAGGGTCAGGAGAAGAGACAGGAGACCGGAGACCGGAGACCAGAGACCAGAGACCAGAGACCAGAGACCAGGGTCAGGACCGGAGACCGGAGACCGGAGACCGGAGACCGGAGACCAGAGACCAGAGACCAGAGACCAGAGACCAAAGACCAAAGACCGGAGACCGGAGACCGGAGACCGGAGACCGAAGACCGGAGACCGGAGACCAAAGACCAAAGACCAGGGTCAGGACCAGAGACCAGAGACCGGAGACCGGAGACCGGAGACCGGAGACCGGAGACCAGAGACCAGAGCCCAGGGTCAGGACCAGAGACCAGAGACCGGAGACCGGAGACCGGAGACCGGAGACCGGAGACCGGAGACCAGAGACCAGGGTCAGGACCAGAGACCAGAGACCGGAGACCGGAGACCAGAGACCAGAGACCAGAGACCAGAGACCAGAGACCGGAGACCAGGGTCAGGACCAGAGACCAGAGACCAGAGACCGGAGACCGGAGACCAGAGACCAGAGACCAGAGACCAAAGACCGGAGACCAGAGACCAGACCAAAGTCTGAGGTCTGAGTTCTGCTGCAGGTCCGGGTTGAACACAGACCTGTCCTGCAGCGCTCGGATCTCCGGTTCCGGGTTGAACACAGACCTGTTCTGCAGCGCTCGGATCTCCGGTTCCGGGTTGAACACAGACCTGTCCTGCAGCGCTCGGATCTCCGTCTCTCTGAGGAGCATCTTCTCCACAGATCTGGGCACCTCCACCTTCATCTTCCTCATCCACCGAGCCTCCTCCAGAACCTCCAGGACACCAGGGGGCAGGTTCACCTCCAGAGCCTGGGACAGAACCGGGACAGAACCCAGAACCGGGACAGAACCGTGGAAGAACCAGGGAAGAACCGAGACAGAACCCAGAACCGGGACAGAACCAGGGTTAGACCAGAGAAAATCCAGGGTTAGTCCTGAGATAAACCCAACTAGAGATAAACCTGGTTTAGTCCTTGTCCAGTCCTGGTCCAGTCCTGGTCCAGTCCTGGTTTAGTCCTGGTCCAGTCCTGGTCCAGTCCTGGTTCAGTCCTGGTTTAGTCCTTGTCCAGTCCTTGTTCAGTCCTGGTTTAGTCCTTGTCCAGTCCTTGTCCAGTCCTGGTCCAGTCCTGG
The DNA here is from genome assembly GCA_030686955.1 of Odontamblyopus rebecca. Taxonomy (NCBI): domain Eukaryota; kingdom Metazoa; phylum Chordata; class Actinopteri; order Gobiiformes; family Gobiidae; genus Odontamblyopus; species Odontamblyopus rebecca. Next base: position 32,714,227 of record CM060674.1, read on the forward strand.
TTTAGTCCTTGTCCAGTCCTGGTTCAGTCCTGGTTTAGTCCTTGTCCAGTCCTGGTTCAGTCCTGGTTTAGTCCTTGTCCAGTCCTGGTTCAGTCCTGGTTTAGTCCTTGTCCAGTCCTGGTTCAGTCCTGGTTTAGTCCTTGTCCAGTCCTGGTTCAGTCCTGGTTTAGTCCTTGTCCAGTCCTGGTTCAGTCCTGGTTTAGTCCTGGTCCAGTCCTGGTCCAGTCCTGGTTTAGTCCTGGTCCAGACCTGGCCCTGGCCCTGTCTCAGCAGAGTGTTTCGCAGCAGGAGGTGAGCGCCCTCTGCTGTGTGGCTCCAGTGCTGCAGGTGCAGGAGTTCGTACTGAACCAGGGCTGAGGCCGTTCTGTTGTAGAGCTGCACCACCCGCCCCGACTCCACCCGCACCGACTCCACCCGCCCCGACTCCACCCGCACCGACTCCACCCGCCCCGACTCCGGGCTCTGCAGGGACACGGTACAGACGGCTCAGCTCGGAATTAAAACATTCTGACTTCAGGATTGAGTTTAATTCACAAGAATCGTTTTATTAGAATTAAGAGTTTACATGGACTTTTTAAAGACAAATTAATTTTTATTCAGAATTAAAATATTTTTATTCAGAATTAAATACATTTTTTAAAATTCAGAATTAACTTATTTTTATTCAGGATTAAATAAGGATTCAGGATAAATAAACAGACCTTGAGAAAGTCCAGTCTCGGCTTCAGGAAGTTCATCGGAGCCTCGATTTTAGAGAAAAGCTGCCGAGCCCAGAGCAGCCGCCCCGAAACCTGCAGAGACACGGGGGCCGTTACCGGGGGCAGTTACCGGGGGCAGGTTGCAGGAGGGGCAGTTACCGGGGGCAGGTTGCAGGGGGGGCAGTTACCGGGGGCAGGTTGCGGGGGGGGCAGTTACTGGGGGCAGGTTGCGGGGGGGGGGGGGGGGCAGGTTGGGTGGGGGGGGCAGTTACCGGGGGCAGGTTGCGGGGGGGCAGTTACCGGGGGCAGGTTGTGGGGGGGGCAGTTACCGGGGGCAGGTTGTGGGGGGGGGCAGTTACTGGGGGCAGGTTGCGGGGGGGGCAGTTACCGGGGGCAGGTTGCGGGGGGGCAGTTACCGGGGGCAGGTTGCGGCCCAGCGGGGGCTCGTCTCTCTGTCTCTCGTAGGTTTTCCGGATCTGCTCCAGTTCTCGGTGGAATTTCTGAAGAACCTGGAGGTAAAACGGCCTCAGCTCCAAACCACAAACCGACTGGAACTGAGACAGAAGCTCCAAGAACTGCTGCACCTGAGGACAGAGACCGGGACCGGGACTGAGACCGGGACCAGGACTGAGACCGGGACCAGGACTGAGACCGGGACCAGGACTGAGACCGGGACCAGGACTGAGACCGGGACCAGGACTGAGACCGGGACCGAGACCGGGACCAGGACCGAGACCGGGACCAGGACTGAGACCGGGACCGAGACCGGGACCAGGACTGAGACCGGGACCAGGACTGAGACCGGGACCAGGACTGAGACCGGGACCGAGACCGGGACCAGGACTGAGACCGGGACCAGGACTGAGACCGGGACCAGGACTGAGACCGGGACCGAGACCGGGACTGAGACCGGGACCGGGACTGAGACCGGGACCAGGACTGACACCGGGACCAGGACTGAGACCGGGACCAGGACTGAGACCGGGACCAGGACTGAGCCCGGAACCAGGACTGAGACCGGAACCAGGACTGAGACCGGGACCAGGACTGAGCCCGGGACCAGGACTGAGCCCGGAACCAGGACTGAGACCGGGACCAGGACTGAGACCGGGACCAGGACTGAGACCGGGACCAGGACTGAGACCGGGACCAGGACTGAGCCCGGAACCAGGACTGAGACCGGAACCAGGACTGAGACCGGGACCAGGACTGAGCCCGGAACCAGGACTGAGACCGGGACCAGGACTGAGACCGGAACCAGGACTGAGACCGGGACCAGGACTGAGCCCGGAACCAGGACTGAGACCGGAACCAGGACTGAGACCGGGACCAGGACTGAGCCCGGAACCAGGACTGAGACCGGGACCAGGACTGAGACCGGAACCAGGACTGAGACCGGGACCAGGACTGAGACCGGGACCGAGACCGGGACCAGGACCGAGACCGGGACCAGGACTGAGACCGGGACCAGGACCGAGACCGGGACCAGGACTGAGACCGGAACCAGGACTGAGACCGGGACCAGGACTGAGACCGGGACCGAGACCGGGACCAGGACTGAGACCGGGACCAGGACTGAGACCGGGACCAGGACTGAGACCGGGACCGAGACCGGGACTGAGACCGGGACCGGGACTGAGACCGGGACCAGGACTGACACCGGGACCAGGACTGACACCGGGACCGAGACCGGGACTGAGACCGGGACCGAGACCGGGACTGAGACCGGGACCGGGACTGAGACCGGGACTGAGACCGGGACTGAGACCGGGACTGAGACCGGGACCAGGACTGAGACTGGGACCGAGACCGGTACCGGGACTGAGACCGGGACCGAGACCGGGACCAGGACCGAGACCGGGACCAGGACTGAGACCGGGACCAGGACCGAGCCCGGAACCAGGACTGAGACCGGGACCAGGACTGAGACCGGGACCAGGACTGAGCCCGGAACCAGGACTGAGACCGGAACCAGGACTGAGACCGGGACCAGGACTGAGACCGGAACCAGGACTGAGACCGGGACCAGGACTGAGACCGGGACCAGGACTGAGACCGGAACCAGGACTGAGACCGGGACCAGGACTGAGACCGGGACCGAGACCGGGACCAGGACCGAGACCGGGACCAGGACTGAGACCGGGACCAGGACCGAGACCGGGACCAGGACTGAGACCGGAACCAGGACTGAGACCGGGACCAGGACTGAGACCGGAACCAGGACTGAGACCGGGACCAGGACTGAGACCGGAACCAGGACTGAGACCGGGACCAGGACTGAGACCGGGACCGAGACCGGGACCAGGACCGAGACCGGGACCAGGACTGAGACCGGGACCGAGACCGGGACCAGGACCGAGACCGGGACCAGGACTGAGACCGGGACCGAGACCGGGACCAGGACCGAGACCGGGACCAGGACTGAGACCGGGACCAGGACTGAGACCGGGACCAGGACTGAGACCGGGACCGAGACCGGGACTGAGACCGGGACCGGGACTGAGACCGGGACCAGGACTGACACCGGGACCAGGACTGAGACCGGGACCAGGACTGAGACCGGGACCAGGACTGAGCCCGGAACCAGGACTGAGACCGGAACCAGGACTGAGACCGGGACCAGGACTGAGCCCGGAACCAGGACTGAGACCGGGACCAGGACTGAGACCGGGACCAGGACTGAGACCGGGACCAGGACTGAGCCCGGAACCAGGACTGAGACCGGAACCAGGACTGAGACCGGGACCAGGACTGAGCCCGGAACCAGGACTGAGACCGGGACCAGGACTGAGACCGGAACCAGGACTGAGACCGGGACCAGGACTGAGCCCGGAACCAGGACTGAGACCGGAACCAGGACTGAGACCGGGACCAGGACTGAGCCCGGAACCAGGACTGAGACCGGGACCAGGACTGAGACCGGAACCAGGACTGAGACCGGGACCAGGACTGAGACCGGGACCGAGACCGGGACCAGGACCGAGACCGGGACCAGGACCGAGACCGGGACCAGGACTGAGACCGGGACCAGGACCGAGACCGGGACCAGGACTGAGACCGGAACCAGGACTGAGACCGGGACCAGGACTGAGACCGGGACCGAGACCGGGACCAGGACTGAGACCGGGACCAGGACTGAGACCGGGACCAGGACTGAGACCGGGACCGAGACCGGGACTGAGACCGGGACCGGGACTGAGACCGGGACCAGGACTGACACCGGGACCAGGACTGACACCGGGACCGAGACCGGGACTGAGACCGGGACCGAGACCGGGACTGAGACCGGGACCGGGACTGAGACCGGGACTGAGACCGGGACTGAGACCGGGACTGAGACCGGGACCAGGACTGAGACTGGGACCGAGACCGGTACCGGGACTGAGACCGGGACCGAGACCGGGACCAGGACCGAGACCGGGACCAGGACTGAGACCGGGACCAGGACCGAGCCCGGAACCAGGACTGAGACCGGGACCAGGACTGAGACCGGGACCAGGACTGAGCCCGGAACCAGGACTGAGACCGGAACCAGGACTGAGACCGGGACCAGGACTGAGACCGGAACCAGGACTGAGACCGGGACCAGGACTGAGACCGGGACCAGGACTGAGACCGGAACCAGGACTGAGACCGGGACCAGGACTGAGACCGGGACCGAGACCGGGACCAGGACCGAGACCGGGACCAGGACTGAGACCGGGACCAGGACCGAGACCGGGACCAGGACTGAGACCGGAACCAGGACTGAGACCGGGACCAGGACTGAGACCGGAACCAGGACTGAGACCGGGACCAGGACTGAGACCGGGACCAGGACTGAGACCGGAACCAGGACTGAGACCGGGACCAGGACTGAGACCGGGACCGAGACCGGGACCAGGACTGAGACCGGGACCAGGACTGAGACCGGGACCGAGACCGGGACTGAGACCGGGACCGGGACTGAGACCGGGACCAGGACTGACACCGGGACCAGGACTGACACCGGGACCGAGACCGGGACTGAGACCGGGACCGAGACCGGGACTGAGACCGGGACCGGGACTGAGACCGGGACTGAGACCGGGACCGAGACCGGGACTGAGACCGGGACCGAGACCGGGACCAGGACTGAGACCGGGACCAGGACTGAGACCGGGACCAGGACCGAGACCGGGACCAGGACCGAGACCGGAACCAGGACTGAGACCGGGACCAGGACTGAGACCGGGACCAGGACTGAGACCGGAACCAGGACTGAGACCGGGACCAGGACTGAGACCGGGACCGAGACCGGGACCAGGACTGAGACCGGGACCAGGACTGAGACCGGGACCAGGACTGAGACCGGGACCGAGACCGGGACTGAGACCGGGACCGGGACTGAGACCGGGACCAGGACTGACACCGGGACCAGGACTGACACCGGGACCGAGACCGGGACTGAGACCGGGACCGAGACCGGGACTGAGACCGGGACCGGGACTGAGACCGGGACTGAGACCGGGACTGAGACCGGGACTGAGACCAGGACCAGGACTGAGACTGGGACCGAGACCGGTACCGGGACTGAGACCGGGACCGAGACCGGGACCGAGACCGGGGTGATAGAGAGACTGGGACCGGGTGAGAACGAGACCGGGACCGGGGTGAGACCAGGACCAGGGCAAGACTGAGACCGGGATTAGACCAAGACCGAGGTGAGACCGAGACCGGGTTGGGACCGAGGGGTTAGACTGTTCTAGTTAATCCCTGGTTCAGTCGTCATTAGATCCAGACTCAGTCCAGACTCAGTCCTGACTCAGTCCGGACTCAGTCCAGACTCAGTCCAGACTCAGTCCAGACTCAGTCCAGACTCAATCCTAGTCTAGTTCAGCTGAAGGAGGATTTACTCACAGACAGAGACTTCTGGAGCCATGAGTCCAGCAGAGACTCAAGAGACCGGATCAAGGCCTGGATCTGGGACTGGAACTCCGAGTAATCACTGTCAAACTGAAAGAGAAACTTCACCTGTACAGGTGTGAACCACAGACACTTCACCTGCGCAGGTGTGAACCACAGACACTTCACCTGCACAGGTGTGAACACAGACGCTTCACCTGCGCAGGTGTGAACACAGACGCTTCACCTGCGCAGGTGTGGACACAGACGCTTCACCTGCGCAGGAGTGGACACAGACGCTTCACCTGCGCACGTGTGTGGACACAGACGCTTCACCTGCGCAGGTGTGTGGACACAGACGCTTCACCTGCGCAGGTGTGGACACAGACGCTTCACCCGCGCAGGTGTGTGGACACAGACGCTTCACCTGCGCAGGTGTGGACACAGACGCTTCACCTGCGCAGGTGTGTGGACACAGACGCTTCACCTGCGCAGGTGTGGACCCAGACGCTTCACCTGCGCAGGTGTGGACCCAGACGCTTCACCTGCGCAGGTGTGTGGACACAGACGCTTCACCTGCGCAGGTGTGGACACAGACGCTTCACCTGCGCAGGTGTGTGGACACAGACGCTTCACCTGCGCAGGTGTGTGGACACAGACGCTTCACCTGCGCAGGTGTGTGGACACAGACGCTTCACCTGCGCAGGTGTGGACACAGACGCTTCACCTGCGCAGGTGTGGACAGACGCTTCACCTGCGCAGCTGTGTGGACACAGACGCTTCACCTGCGCAGGTGTGGACACAGACGCTTCACCTGCGCAGGTGTGTGGACACAGACGCTTCACCTGCGCAGGTGTGGACACAGACGCTTCACCTGCGCAGGTGTGTGGACACAGACGCTTCACCTGCGCAGGTGTGTGGACACAGACGCTTCACCTGCGCAGGTGTGTGGACACAGACGCTTCACCTGCGCAGGTGTGTGGACACAGACGCTTCACCTGCGCAGGTGTGTGGACACAGACGCTTCACCTGCGCAGGTGTGTGGACACAGACGCTTCACCTGCGCAGGTGTGTGGACACAGACGCTTCACCTGTACAGGGGTGTGGACAGTGGGACCGACCTCTAGTTTTCGATGGTCCAGGACGTCGTAGCTTTTGGACTTGGTCGTGGTCACTATACTCTGATAGTCGGCGTAGATTTTCTCGACTCCCTCGACCTGGAAGTGAAACGTGAGACGAGACACGGACACAGAATCAGGATGAATCTGACCTTTGACCTTTGACTTTGTACCTTGATGTGTTCGAGGGCCGATAGATTTTCCAGCGTCGACGCCATTTCCGAGATCTTCTCCAGGCGACGGCAGAACGAGTCAAACTTCCCGAAGATGTAGTGCTCACTGCAGATGAGAATCACAGAGCGATCTGTACGAGTCCTGCTGCTGTAACTGCACCTGCACACACCACCCGCACACACCACCCGCACACACACCACCCGCACACACACCACCCGCGCACACCACCCGCGCACACACCACCCACACCACCCCCGCACACACCACCCGCACACACACCACCCGCGCACACACACCACCCCCGCACACACTACCCGCACGCACCACCCGCGCACACACACCACCCGCACACACACCACCCGCGCACACACACCACCCGCACACACACCACCCGCACACACCGCCCGCACACACACCACCCGCGCACACCACCCGCACACACACCACCCACACCACCCCCGCACACACCACCCGCACACACTCCACCCCCGCACACACACCACCCCCGCACACACTACCCGCACGCACCACCCGCGCACACACACCACCCGCACACACACCACCCGCGCACACACACCACCCGCACACACACCACCCGCACACACCACCCGCACACACCACCCGCATACACACCACTGCACCACCCTTATAAGAATTTCTACGTACATAATTCCTTAATTATGCTCTCGATTCAATATTTTACCATTACCAACCGCCACAAAGCCAGTGGTGTCCCAGCTTTTGGTTTTGAAAATCTGGTGACCTGAGTTTATGGGAGGTTGAAGAAGTCCCCAAACTCCTTTAGGCTCTGACCTGAAGTCAAACTGAGGCTGTTTGGGGTTCTGTTTGAGCTGCTCCTGAACCACGTGGAAACTCCTCTGATACTCGCGATTCAGCTCACAGCACTGAGCGACCCTCTGCAGCAGCACGGGCCTGAAACACACACCGTATTACGATAAAAACTACTCCTCCTCCCCCTGCAGACGGCAGCTGCTGTTACCGCGGGTGGTCCCACACTCTGGCCACGCCCCCGCACAGGTATCGGCGGCAGGTGTTGATCATCTGATTGGTCACTTTGAGCAGCAGCGACGTCATCCTCTGAGGAGTGTTGTAGAACGGAGACACCGAGTGGACCATCTTCAGAGAGGACATGAGGAGGGACAGGTGCTCCATCACTCCATCCTGAGAGGAGGAGAGGGGAGAGGAGAGGAGAGGAGAGAGGAGGGAGGAGAGGAGAGAGGAGAGGAGAAAGGAGAGGAGAGAGGAGGAGGGGAGAGGAGAGGAGAGGAGAGAGGAGAGGAGAAAGGAGAGGAGAGAGGAGGAGGGGAGAGGAGAGGAGAGAGGAGGGAGGAGAGGAGAGAGGAGAGGAGAAAGGAGAGGAGAGAGGAGGAGGAGAGAGGAGAGGAGAGAGGAAAAAGGAGAGGAGAGAGGAGGAGGGGAGAGGAGAGGAGAAAGGAGGGAGGAGAGGAGAGAGGAGAGGAGAAAGGAGAGGAGAGAGGAGGAGGGGAGAGGAGAGGAGAGAGGAAGAGGAGAGAGGAGTTCTCAAACTTTATCTCTTTGATTTTGAGTGACAGGTGAGTGACAGGTGAGTGGCAGGTGAGTGACAGGTGAGTGACAGGTGAGTGACAGGTGAGTGGCAGGTGAGTGACAGGTGAGTGACAGGTGAGTGGCAGGTGAGTGGCAGGTGAGTGGCAGGTGAGTGACAGGTGAGTGGCAGGTGAGTGGCAGGTGAGTGACAGGTGAGTGACAGGTGAGTGGCAGGTGAGTGGCAGGTGCGCGACAGGTTACCGGAGAGCGTTTTCCCAGCGGCTCAAAGATTCGCTCCAGAGTGTAGAGAAACTTCACGTTGTCTTTGGCCTCGTTCGCCACGACCGTGATGTCAGAGTCCTGCCGAGAAACAACCAATCAGAACACGGCAGGGGAGGGCATCTGACTCACGGGGAGGGCATCTGACACACGGGGAGGGCATCTGACACACGGGGAGGGCATCTGACACACGGGGACGGCATCTGACACACGGGGAGGGCATCTGACACACGGGGACGGCATCTGACACACGGGGAGGGCATCTGACACACGGGGAGAGGGGTGGTACCAGTTTTCTCCAGCGGCGCAGGACTTTGGACTTGGCGACCTGCAGAACGCCCAGAGTCTTCTTCACCTGAGGACGCTTCACCTCCTCCACCAGACTGAAGACACAGACCGGGTTTAGTCCTGGTTCAGTCCTGGTTTAGACCTGGTTTAGACCTGGTTTAGACTGAGTTTAGACCAGGTTTAGTCCTGGTTTAGTCCTGGTTAATCCTGGTTCAGTCCTGGTTTAGTCCTGGTTTAGTCCTGGTTCAGTCCTGGTTCAGTCCTGGTTTAGACCTGGTTTAGACCTGGTTTAGTCCTGGTTTAGTCCTGGTTCAGTCCTGGTTCAGTCCTGGTTTAGACCTGGTTTAGACCTGGTTTAGTCCTGGTTTAGTCCTGGTTTAGTCCTGGTTTAGTCCTGGTTTAGTCCTGGTTTAGTCCTGGTTTAGACCTGGTTTAGTCCTGGTTTAGTCCTGGTTCAGTCCTGGTTTAGTCCTGGTTTAGACCTGGTTTAGACCTGGTTTATTTCTGCTTTTTTCAGGTTCTTTCACAGCGACAGAAGTTCTTGCACCAAACGTTCCATGTGGACCAGAAGTTCTTAGTAGTTTCGTTTTCGTTGGTGTGAAACTTTCAGTCACACTCGGATCTACACTAAATCAATCGGACACCTCAAAAACGAGCTGGTCTCAGTCCGCTCGACTCCGCACCAAACGCCAAACTCTAGTCCGTCTGGTGAGAACGCCAACTCGGGTCCAAACCAGAGACAGAAGGTCCAAACTGTTCCAGATCATGGGAGGAGACATCGACCTCGTGGGTCTGTGGAATGATCTCCATCTCAGTCACACGACCCAATCCATGAAAACAACCTCTCCTCTGCCTGAAATGACAACGCCTTCGCCGACTCTACGCCTTCAACGACTCTACGCCTTCCCCGACTCTACGCCTTCCCCGACTCTACGCCTTCGCGGACTCTACGCCTTCCCCGACTCTACGCCTTCCCCGACTCTACGCCTTCCCCGACTCTACGCCTTCGCGGACTCTACGCCTTCCCCGACTCTACGCCTTCCCCGACTCGACGCCTTCGCGGACTCTACGCCTTCCCCGACTCTACGCCTTCCCCGACTCTACGCCTTCCCCGACTCTACGCCTTCCCCGACTCGACGCTTTCGCTGACTCTACGCCTTCCCCGACTACGCCTTCCCCGACTCTACGCCTTCCCCGACTCGACGCTTTCGCTGACTCTACGCCTTCCCGACTCCACGCCCTTCCCCGACTCGACGCACGCTGACTCCACGCCTTCCCCGACCACGCCCTTCAACGACTCCACGCCCTTCCCCGACTCGACGCTTCCGACTCCACGCCCTTCCGACCACGCCCTTCCCGACTCACGCCCTTCCCCGACTCCACGCCCTTCGCCGACTCCACGCCTTCCCCGACTCCACGCCTTCCCCGACTCCACGCCCTTCGCCGACCCCACGCCCTTCAACGACTCCACGCCCTTCCCCGACTCGACGCTTTCGCTGACTCCACGCCCTTCCCCGACTCACGCCCTTCCCGACTCCACGCCCTTCCCGACTCGACGCTTCTCGCCGACTCCACGCCCTTCCCCGACTCCCACGCCCTTCCCCGACTCTACGCCTTCCCCGACTCTACGCCTTCGCCGACTCTACGCCTTCCCCGACTCTACGCCTTCCCCGACTCTACGCCTTCGCCGACTCTACGCCTTCCCCGACTCTACGCCTTCCCCGACTCGACGCTTTCGCTGACTCTACGCCTTCCCCGACTACGCCTTCCCCGACTCTACGCCTTCCCCGACTCGACGCTTTCGCTGACTCTACGCCTTCCCCGACTACGCCTTCCCCGACTCTACGCCTTCCCCGACTCTACGCCTTCCCCGACTCTACGCCTTCCCCGACTCTACGCTTTCGCTGACTCTACGCCTTCCCCGACTCTACGCCTTCCCCGACTACGCCTTCCCCGACTCTACGCCTTCCCCGACTCCAGGGCACTACCCGATCGTTCTCCAGACGCAGCGGCTCATTTTCCAGGCGGACATTTTGCCGCAGTGGTCGATGCAGAGAATGTGATAAACAAAGACCAGAGCGAGAACCAACGTGCCAACGAGTCGCTCTAGAGCAGTGGTTCTTAACCTGGTTGGTTGGAGCCTCAGGGGTTCGGGGTCAGACTCATGTGTTTGGTGTTGACTCGCCCCGTTTGGCCGTTATTGGCTGCAGGAAATTTTGTGCAATCGTCTTGTGACTGTGGTGATGGTGTCGGGTCATTTCTTTCTTAATATTTTCCCTTCATACGAACTATGTCGAGCAAAAACAGAAAGTGGTCGGGCGAATATGTGCAATATGGATTCACATGTGCACCAATTAAATATATGTACCTATGTTTGAATTTGAAAAAACATGTTTTATTTTTCCAATTAAGAAGGTTCGGTGAAGATTAAACTAGTGGAATTCAGCACCTCCAACAAGGTGAAGAACCACTGGTCTAGAGCGACGCCAAACTGGAGCTGATTTCTGCCTGAAGATAAACTCTGATGAAACGTCCGTCTGCTACAGAAGAACTATTTTGCCAGTGCCGACCTAATAATCCAACTAGAGTGAAAGTGGAGTGAAAGTGCCCCTAGTCCTGGTTTAGTCCTGGTCTGGTACCTGTTGAAGGTGATCATGCGTCTCTTCCAATGCTCCAGCTCGGAGGCGGGACCGGCGTCGTCCGGCTCTCGTCTCAGTTGTTCGCTGTTTATCAAAACCTGCTGGATCTGATTGGTCCAGAGCGAGACCACGGCCTCCAGACGCTCCACCACCTCAGTGCTACTGGCTGAGGCACAGGAGGCGAACACAGAAAAGAGGAAGCGGAGTGATTAGATTATTCTGTCCTCGTCCTGGTCCAGTCCTGGTGGAGTCCTGGTCCAGTCCTGGTGGAGTCATGGTCCAGTCCTGGTCCGGTCCTGGTGGAGTCTCGGTACCGGCGCTGGTGTAGTCCGCGGGCGTGTGGAGGCGCTCTATGGCCTCGGGGAGCTCCACTTTCTGCAGGTGAAACCTCTGGTCCAGGTTCAGTCTCACTGAGTCCAGACTGAACAGGAAGTGGTCCAAAGAGGAGAGGAAGTCCTGAACGACGGGGGAGGAAGACGGCTCCTGCACACGGCCCCAAGACTGAAACAAACAGAGGAAACGCAAACGCAGTGATGAACGAAACACAGAGAAAACACAAAGAAAACACACAAAGAAAATACTCAAAGAAAACACAATTCATCTGTAACCAGGACCACTGAAAATCTAATCTGTGGAGGTTTAAGGTTCATTTATAAATTCAGACCCGGTTCAGTCCTGGTTCAGTCCTGGTTCAGTGCTGGCTCAGTCCTGGTTCAGTCCTGGTTCAGTCCTGGTTCAGTCCTGGTTCAGTCCTGGTTCACTCCTGGTTCAGTCCTGGTTCAGTCCTGGTTCAGTGCTGGTTCAGTCCTGGTTCAGTCCTGGTTCAGTCCTGGTTCAGTCCTGGTTCAGTCCTGGTTCAGTCCTGGTTCAGTCCTGGTTCAGTCCTGGTTCAGTCCTGGTTCAGTCCTGGTTCAGTCCTGGTTCAGTCCTGGTTCAGTGCTGGCTCAGTGCTGGCTCAGTCCTGGTTCAGACCCGGTTCAGTCCTGGTTCAGTCCCGGTTCAGACCCGGTTCAGACCCGGTCCAGACTCACCTCCTGGGACTTGAGCGCCGGGATCAGGACCTGGGAGAACAGAGTCTGAACCGTGTGGAGCAGAGATTCATCCGACGAGTTCAGCACCCCGAAGTTCACCTCCTGAAACAGCAGGGGGCACCGTCACAACAGAGGAGGAGGTGCAGAGGAGGTGCAGAGTAGGAGGTGCAGAGGAGGAGGTGCAGAGGAGGAGCAGAGGAAGTGCGGAGGAGGAGGTGCAGAGGAGGTGCAGAGGAGGTGGTGCAGAGGAGGAGGTGCAGAGGAAGTGCAGAGGAGGAGGTGCAGAGGAGGAGGAGCAGAGGAGGAGGAGCAGAGGAAGTGCGGAGGAGGTGCAGAGGAGGAGGTGCAGAGGAGGAGGAGCAGAGGAAGTGCGGAGGAGGTGCAGAGGAGGAGGAGCAGAGGAAGTGCGGAGGAGGTGCAGAGGAGGAAGTGTGGAGGAGGTGGTCTGACCTGGTGCACGTTCGACGCGGTGACGTTTTTCTCACTGGTTCTGATGAAGAACAGACACAGGCCCAAGAGCGGCTACAGGGAAAGAGCCACAAACTATTTAGTCCTGGTTCAGTCCTGGTTCAGTCCAGGTTTAGTCCTGGTTTAGTCCCGGTTCAGTCCCGGTTTAGTCCTGGTTCAGTCCCGGTTCAGTCCTGGTTTAATCCTGGTTCAGTCCTGGTTCAGTCCTGGTTTAGTCCCGGTTCAGTCCCGGTTCAGTCCCGGTTTAGTCCTGGTTCAGTCCCGGTTTAATCCTGGTTCAGTCTCGGTTCAGTCCCGGTTTAGTCCCGGTTCAGTCCTGGTTCAGTCCTGGTTTAGTCCTGGTTTAGTCCTGGTTCAGTCCCGGTTCAGTCCTGGTTTAATAATGGTTCATATTCCTGGTTTAGTCCTGGTTTAGTCCTGGTTAAGTACTGGTTAAGTCCTGGTTCAGTCCTGGTTCAGTCCTGGTTTAGTCCTGGTTTAGTCCTGGTTTAGTCCTGGTTTATTTCACCTCTTCGGTTCCAGTTGTGATGAAAAGTTTCTTCTGAGTCGCGGCTGAAGCGACGTCGCCGAACGAGGACAGAGACGCGGCGGGACTCTGGGGTCAGAGGTCAGAGGGTCAGAGGTCAGGGGTCAGGGTGAGTTTATGTGGTGGATAAGCCCCTCCCCAGGTGTGAATCTGTGGTTTGTGCAGGGAGCAGCGCCCCCTGGTGTGGCTCCCACAGTCCGTATATATGAGTGGACTAAGCTAACCCGTTAGCCGCTAACCCGTTAACCACTAACCCGTTAGCCGCTAACCCGTTAGCCGGTGCGTGCCAAACAGGAAGTGCTCCAGGAGGCTCTTGGGGTCCTTCACATTAGGATCTTCTCGTCCCTCTGTCTGTACCTGCTGCTCTGAGCCTCGTCATTCTGGACTTAAACTGTTCGTCTGAAGCCGCCACACAGGATCCTGAACTTTTCATTTCTCTGTTTTGTTCCTAAATCAAGATCTGAACAGAAATAACGGACCAATCAGACGCCTTCATTCCCCGAGGCCCCTCCCCCTAGCGTTAGCAACAGGTTTGATTGACAGCTCGTTTCGTTGCTAAGTAAGTTCCCTTCCCGCTTTCCCCCGAGTGACGATTTCTGAAATAAATGACAAAATATCTCAAACAGTCACAATATCTAATGTGACTAGAATCTGAACGAGCAGAATTTAACGAGCAGAAAGTAAAGAGAATTTGGTTAAATTGTGACTCTGTTGTTGTTCGTACGGAACAGAACAAACAACATAAATCAGTGACTTAAACTATTTAAAGCTCAAAGTTTCTTCTTCTTGTGCAGAATCAGGTAAATCCAGTGTCCTGCAGGTGCAGAGTATCACATCCATAGTCCGTATATATGATGCATCAGCTCTGCCACTTTTATATATGGTCTATGGTGACGCCCCCTGGTGTGGTGCGGTGGTGTTACCGGTGTGGAGCCCCCTGGTGTGGTGCGGTGGTGTTACCGGTGTGGCGCCCCCTGGTGTGGTGCGGTGGTGTTACCGGTGTGGAGCCCCCTGGTGTGGTGCGGTGGTATTACCGGTGTGGAGCCCGCTGTTGTGGTGCTGTGGTGTTACCGGTGTGTCGCCCCCTGGTGTGGTGCGTTGGTGTTACCGTTGTGGCGCCCCCTGGTGTGGTGCGGTGGTGTTACCGGTGTGGCGCCCCCTGGTGTGGTGCGGTGGTGTTACCGGTGTGACGCCCCCTGGTGTGGTGCGGTGGTGTTACCGGTGTGGAGCCCCCTGGTGTGGTGCGGTGGTGTTACCGGTGTGGCGCCCCCTGGTGTGGTGCGGTGGTGTTACCGGTGTGGAGCCCCCTGGTGTGGTGCGGTGGTGTTACCGGTGTGACGCCCCCTGGTGTGGTGCGGTGGTGTTACCGGTGTGGAGCCCCCTGGTGTGGTGCGGTGGTGTTACCGGTGTGACGCCCCCTGGTGTGGTGCGGTGGTATTACCGGTGTGGAGCCCCCTGGTGTGGTGCGGTGGTGTTACCGGTGTGGAGCCCCCTGGTGTGGTGCGGTGGTGTTACCGGTGTGGCGCCCCCTGGTGTGGTGCGGTGGTGTTACCGGTGTGGAGCCCCCTGGTGTGGTGCGGTGGTGTTACTGGTGTGGAGCCCCCTGGTGTGGTGCGGTGGTGTTACCGGTGTGGAGCCCCCTGGTGTGGTGCGGTGGTGTTACCGGTGTGGAGCCCCTGGTGTGGTGCGGTGGTGTTACCGGTGTGGAGCCCCTGGTGTGGTGCGGTGGTGTTACCGGTGTGGAGCCCCTGGTGTGGTGCGGTGGTGTTACCGGTGTGGAGCCCCTGGTGTGGTGCGGTGGTGTTACCGGTGTGGAGCCCCCTGGTGTGGTGCGGTGGTGTTACCGGTGTGGAGCCCCCTGGTGTGGTGCGGTGGTGTTACCGGTGTGGAGCCCCCTGGTGTGGTGCGGTGGTGTTACCGGTGTGGAGCCCCCTGGTGTGGTGCGGTGGTGTTACCGGTGTGGAGCCCCCTGGTGTGGTGCGGTGGTGTTACCGGTGTGGAGCTCTGGTAGAAGAACATGAGTCGTTTGGAGCCGTTCGCAGAGAAGAATTCCTCTATCAGCGAGAACTGGAAAAAATGACCAAAATAAACTTGAGAAAGAGCCACAAAGACGCTCAAACTAAACCCCGGGAACAGAGCGACTCTCGCTCCGGCTAAAGTCTCACACCGAACTCCAGAAAACAGCCGCATGGTTTTATTTACCAGAACAAACCTACGGTGGGTCTGATGTTCCTCTGAAACTACAGCGGCGCTGTGGAGGAGGAAAACTGCAGAAATATTCATGTGCAGAGGAGAGAAATCTGTGCATATTGGGCTGTAGATGAGCATAAAATAAATATTCATAAACTCTGGAATGAATCCGGTCGTATGTGTTTTATCCGTTAGAAGATGAATTAAAAAGTTACGGCATCAAGAATTACAAGAACAAAATGAACACTTAAGATTTGGCTTTTTTCAGGAGGGACAAAACCAGGACTAAACCAGGACTGAACCAGGACTAAACCAGGACTAAACCAGGACTAAACCAGGACTAAACCAGGACTAAACCAGGACTGAACCAGAACTAAAGCCCTGGAGTAGTGGTTAAGTAAGGTTAAGGTTAAGTTAATAGTAATGAAGTCTTGGTTTAGACCTGATTAAGACCTGGTTTAGATCTGGTTTATTATCAGTTCAGTCCTGGTTTAATCCTAGATTAGTCCTGGTTTAGTCCTGGTTTAGTCCTGGTTTAGTCCTGGTTTAGTCCTGGTTTAGTCCTGGTTTAGTTCTGGTCCTTCACCAAGAGCCCAGTGGAGTCTGTGCTCTGGAGGTTTAAAGTTCATATCAAAGGCAGAAGTCGGCGTTCCTTCTCAGGGCGTCAGGATCTAACCGTCCCCGTCTGTACCTTGGCGTCGGACACCAGCGCCTCCTCGGCCTCGCGCTCCCCCAGCCCAGTGCTCTCCGTCAGGCAGGAGAGGAGGTGTCTGTGCCGCGGGTCCAGGGTGGCCCGGCGCTCCTCCCTGAGCGCCCGGGCCTGTTTCAGGAGCTCCCTGTGGGCTTCATTAGAGAGGAGCAGCCCCCTCTTCCCCGACACCTGGAGGAGCCACAAGGATCGGAATATTACGACTACGAATATTACTACTGCTACTGCTACTGCTACTACTACTACTGCTACTGCTACTGCTACTGCTACTGCTGCTACTGCTACTACTACTACTGCTACTGCTACTGCTAATGATCGTTAATACTTTACAGTACATTACTGCATATAGCTACTGCTACATTGCTACTACTACTGCCATACTACTACTGCTACTGCTGCTACTGCTACTTGCATAACTAATTACATATGCTATTATATCATATAGCTGTTACTACTACTACTGCTATGCCACATGCCAATTACTACTACTGCTATATTATATTACTGCTACTATTGATTACTATTATTATTATATTATCATGATTGCTATATACATTGTTATTACTACTATTACATTAATATTATTGTTATTGTTATTGTTATATTACACTACATTGTTATTACATTACTATATTGTTATTGTTATATTACATTACACATTACATATTGCTACTACTATTATTGTTGTTATTATTACTATTGTTGCCACATTACATATAGTATTACACTGCTATTACTACTACATATTGTTATTAATACATTGTTATTATCACATTATTATCATTGTTACATTACATTATTATCATATTGTTATTGTTATTGTTATTATTACCATTACTATTGATATATATCACATTGCTACTACTGTTACTAGCATTACATTACAGTACTATATATCACAGTATTGCCATTCAGAGCATTACTATTATTACATTACTATTACATAGCATTGTTATTACATATCATCATTGTTATTAGTTTATCATATTATATTGTTACATACATACATATTATATATTATTATTACATATCATATTATTATTACATATACTACATATATTACTGGTATATATCACATTAATATATTGTTATTATTATTATCATATATTACTGTTATTATATATACATACAGCGTTAATACATTATTACATCACATCCAATACACGCATATTATATTGACATAGTTATGCACAGCACCACCGCTATACTGCCACTACTACTGCTACCATATTATATCACATCAATATTGTTATTCATCACATTCATTAATTACCATCAATATTATTATCATATATTACATCACATCATTATTGTTGTTATTATTGTTATTGTTGTTACATTAAGTATTACATATAGCATCAATTGTTATTACACATTGTTACATTACATTACATTGTTATCATACATTATCATATTATCACATTACTAATTACACATTACATAGACATTATCATATGCATATATTACATTACACAGCATACAGCATCATATTAAGACAGCAGCATATATTATTACATTAGCAGCAGTTACTATTACAGCATACAGTATTATATTATTATTATTACATAGCAGCATATATTACATTGACATATATATTAGCATATATATATTATTGCTATTATTGTTATTATTACATATTACAGCAGCATATATTATTACATATATTACAGTATATATATATATTATTACATATTATATATTATTATTATATATATTACAGTAGCAGTATTATTATTAGCACAGCATATATTATTACATATTACAGTACATATATTATTACACAGTATATTATTATTATATTATTAATATTATATTACATATTGTTATTTGATTACACAGTATTGTTATTATTGTTATTACTATCATATTGTTATTATTATATTAAAAAAATATTATCATTATTACTGTTATTGTTATTGTTATTACATATTATAATAAGACATTGTTATTATCATATTGTTATCTAATTATTACATTACATTGTTATTACACATTGTTACATTACATTGTTAATCATTACATTACATATACATTGCTACTCATTACTGTTAATTACTATCACATTGTTATTACATTACATTACATTACATTATCATACTACTGTTATTTGTTATCGTTATTACATTACTGCTACCGTTATCATATTGTTATACATAGCAGTATACTACTACTGTTATTATTGGCAGCAGCACATATATACAGTATATTATTATATATATTAGTATTGACAGTATTATATTGTATATATTGTTATTAGCATATATATTGTTATTGTTATATATTGTTATATATATTATTGTTATATTATTGTTATTACATATATATTATTATTATATATTATTATTGTTATTGTATTATTGGCATATATTATTGTTATTATTATTATTATTACATATATATTGCTATTATCAGTATTAATATATTATTGTTATTATCATATTAAATCATATTGTTATTATTGTTATTGTTAATATTATTGTTAATATTATTATTACATTATTATTATTATTGTTATTACATTATTGTTATTATTACATTAAGTATTATTAAGTTATTATTATTATATTATTGTTATTACTATTATTGTTAATATTGTTATTATTATCATATTATTACTATTATTGTTATTATTATTATTGTTATTATTATTGTTATTATTATTATTGTTATTACTATATTATCATTGATTATCATACATTATTATTATATTGTTATTACTAATACATTGTTATTATTATTGTTAATATTGTTATTACACATTACATTGTTATTGTTATTATCTATCATTGTTACTGTTATACATTAATATCATTAATACTGTTACTGCATTACTGTTACTATCACTACTGCTACTGTTACTATTAACTACTGCTACTGTTACCATTACTGCTAATCACATTACTATTACTGTTACTACAGTACTACTATCATATATTGCAGTATATATCATTGTTATTGGCATATATATATATCACATTGCTATTATTATTATTATTATTACCACAGTATATATATACATTGTTATTATATATTACATTGCTATATATATATTAGCATATTGTTATATTATATTGTTATTGTTATACAGCATATATTATTAAGACAGTATTATTATTATTGTTACTATTACATATATACATTATTGGCATACATACATATATTATATTATTATTATTAATTATTGTTATTATTATTACAGTGCTATATTATTACAGTATTATTATTATTGTTACATATTATTATTAATTATTATTATTGTTATTATTATTATTGTTATTGTTATTGTTATTACTATTATTGTTATTGTTATTACATATTATTATTGTTATTGATATTATTATTATTGTTATCATATTAATTATTATATTATTGTTATTATTATTACTATTATTGTTATCATATTGTTATTATTAATATTGTTATTGTTATTATTATTACTAATTGCTATTACATTGCTGTTAATATTGTTACGTTACTGTTACATTGATTACTATCATTGCTAATACATTGTTACTGTTAATATCATTACTGTTGACTACTACTAATCATTACCATTGTTATCATTATTACATTGCTACTACTTACATACTGCTACTACTAATACTATACCATCGTTACTGGTTACAGTTACTACCTACATGTATATATTATTACTATATATATTATTGCTATATATTATTAATATTACATATTATTACATATATTAATATTGACGTTATTACAGTATAGTATATTAATACATTATCATATACATATATACATATATATATCACATATTATATATATTATTATATGTTATCATACATATATATTATATATTGGCATAGCAGCATATATACATACATATACATATATTATTATTATATTAGCATTATACAGCTGTTACAGCTACATTACAGCATATATTATTATTGTTATTATTATTATTGTTATTATTATTATTATTATTACAGCAGTAATATTACTATATTATTGTTATTATTATTATTATATTGTTATTGTTATTACATATTATTATTATTGTTACTATTACACATTATTGTTGTTACATTGTTATTATTATTACACATTATTGGTTATTGTTATACACGCAGATTTTTTTATCACAAGGGTTTATGGGCTCTATTCACGCGTCCGTCCCAAACCAAAAAGAAGAAGAGAAAGAAAGAAGAGAAGAGAGAGAAGAAAGAAGAAAAAAGAAGAGAAAGAGAGAAGAGAGAAGAAAAAAGAGAGAAGAGGAGAAGAGAGAGAGAAGAGAGAGAGGAGATAAGTGAAGAGAGAACAGAGAAGAAAGAAGAGAGAAGAGAAAGAGTGGAGAGAGAGAAGAGAAGAGAAGAGAGAGGAGAGAAGTGAAGAGAGAAGAAAGAAGAAAAGAGAGCAAAGAGAAAAGAGAGAGAGAGAAGAGAAAGAGAAGAATGAGATAGAGAGAGAAGAGAAAGAGAAGAGAAAAAAGAGAGAGAAAAGAAGTGAAGAGAGAAAGAAGAGAAGAGAGAGATCACAATGAGACACAGAGGAGAGAGGTGTGGTTGGATGTGTGGATGAGCCGAACATAACGGACGCTGCAGTGACCTGGAGATGAGGAAAACATTTTCTGATTTTTCCTACACTGTGTCAGACTTGAGCCCAGAGGAAGTTTTTTGCAGGTTTCCAAATGTCTTCCTGGTTTGGGAAGCGTGGACAGAGCCGGCTATCGCTCATATTTCTCTGACATCACTCACCGCGGTCGTGGGGGGAGGAGCCACGGTCGGAGAAGACACCTGATTGGCTCTGAGGTTCTGGCCTCCGATTCGTCGATGTCCGGCTGAGGTCAGGGGTCACAAAAATAGTTTTAACATCACAGAAACAGTTTTCAATGTGAGAAATATCAAAAATACCTTTTCGCAGACGGATCGGAGCCCTGGGTTTGTCCTCTGCTCCGTCCACTTCCTGTTTACCATGTGTCTCCGTCTCTGATTGGTCCACGTGCCCTCGGTCCCTCTCTCCTGATTGGCCGGGGTCCTCCTGGTCCCTCTCTCCTGATTGGCCGGGGTCCTCCTGGTCCCTCTCTCCTGATTGGCCGGGGTCCTCCTGGTCCCTCTCTCCTGATTGGCCGGGGTCCTCCTGGTCCCTCTCTCCTGATTGGCCGGGGTCCTCCTGGTCCCTCTCTCCTGATTGGCTGGGGTCCTCCTGGTCCCTCTCTCCTGATTGGCCGGGGTCCTCCTGGTTCCTCTCTCCTGATTGGCCGGGGTCCTCCTGGTTCCTCTCTCCTGATTGGCCGGGGTCCTCCTGGTTCCTCTCTCCTGATTGGCCGGTCTTATCCATTTTGGGACTTTTACCTCGTTCTGAAAAAGAAGACTAAACCAGGACTAAACCAGGACTAAAACAACTAAACCAGAACCAAACCAAGGCTAAAATAACTAAACCAGGACTAAACCAGGACTAAAACAACTAAACCAGGACTGAACAAGACTAAAACAACTAAACCAGGACTAAAACAACTAAATCAAGACTAAAACAACTAAACCAGGACTAAACCAGGACTAAACCAGGACTAAAGCAGGACTAAAACAACAAAACCAGGACTGAACCAAGACTAAAACAACTAAACCAGGACTAAACCAGGACTAAAACAACTAAACCGGGACTAAACCAGGACTAAAACAACAAAGCCAGGACTGAACCAGGACTAAAACAACTAAACCAGGACTGAACCAGTCCTAAAAACCGGGTCTAACAGAAAGTGGAGTCTCACAGGTTCAGGTCTAGTCTGAAGTTTTGTAGTTTTTGTAGAATCGGCCGTTCTCACCGTCTGTCTGCAGAGTTCAGGACCCTGGAGCCTCTGAGGGAAAGTTTAGCGTCTCCTGGAGCTTTGGACAAATCAGTGACTAAGCAACACTGCACAAAACGCACACACACACACACACACACACACACATATACATACGTGCCACACATATACATACGCACACAAACACACACACACATACATATGCGCACACACACACACACACACACACACAAACACACATATACATACGCACACACACACACACACACACACACACACACACACATATACATACGTGCCACACATATACATACGCACACAAACACACACACACATACATATGCGCACACACACACACACACACACACACACATATGCGCACACACACACACAGACACACACACACACACACATATACATACGTGCCACACATATACATACGCACACAAACACACACACACATACATATGCGCACACACACACACACACACACACACACACACACACACAAACACACATATACATACGCACACACACACACACACACACACACACACACACATATACATACGTGCCACACATATACATACGCACACAAACACACACACACATACATATGCGCACACACACACACACACACACACACACATATGCGCACACACACACACACACACACACTAAAGACAATAGCGCAGAAACATGATCAGACTCAGCCCTGTCCAGACTTGTGTTGTTATGACGGTTTCCACGACTCACTTGAATAAAACACGGTTAGGTTCATTATATTTAACACTTTACACACACAGACATGTTAAATTGCCCAGTTCGGTAATATTTTTATTTCAAATTTTACTTCCTGGTTGTAAATCGTGACATCACAGCGGGAATATTCCATGTGGTTATACTGACTTGTCGAACCCTGATCCCGTCAGATCTCAGGAGCTCAGCGGGGCCCGGTCAGGACTTGGATGGGGACACTGGAAAATCAGGTGCCACAGGGGGGCGCCAGTCGCAAAAACTGTTGTCGTAGTGTCCCGAGGCAGGACACTTCACCCACATTACCAAGTATGAGAGTGGTGTGTGGACTGACGGGGCAGAACGGAGCCTCACTTCCCTCAGTCTGTCCCAGGGCAGCTGTGGCTACAACAGGAGTTTACACCAGCGGGTCTGCAGAGAATGAAGAGTGTTCTGATGATAAAATAATGCATCTGTAAAGCATCTTTATGACATACGTCTGTAAAAAGCGGAGTATAAATAAACACTTACTAGGTCAAAGCTCCTCTAATGTTTGCACTGATCATTACCTGCACTGTTATACTGGATTCTTGTAAATTCTGCTCATTTTTTTGTGTTATATTATAGTTTATGGTTTTCTACTTTATTTTATTCTATTTTATTTATTGCATGTTTAGTGTTTGTCTACATTCCATTCCAAGAACTGCAGAATTTCCTAATGTTGTGAAGCTGCTCACTCATATGGCAATAAAACCTTTCTGATTCTGAGTGTTCACTGATTATTAGACAGTTAAAAATATAATGAAACTCATTCTGCTGAAATCATGTTTAAAGTATTTAAACTAAACCAGGACTAAGCCAGGACTGAACCAGGACTAAACCAGGACTATAACAACTAAACTAGGACTAAACCAGGATTAAACCAGAATTTAACCAGGATTAAACCAGAACTAAACCAGGATTAAACCAGAATTAAACAAGAACTAAACCAGCACTATAACAACTAAATCAGGACTAAATCAGGACTACAACAACTAAATCAGGACTAAATCGGGACTATAACAACTAAACCAGGACTAAACCGGGACTATAACAGCTAAACCAGGACTAAACCGGGACTATAACAGCTAAACCAGGACTAAACCGGGACTATAACAGCTAAACCAGGACTAAACCGGGACTATAACAGCTAAACCAGGACTAAATCAGGAAAACAACAACTAAATCAGGACTATAACAACTAAACCAGGACTAAATCAGGACTATAACAACTAAATCAGGACTAAACCAGGACTATAACAACTAAACCAGGACTAAAACAGGACTAAACCAGGACTATAACAACTAAACCAGGACTAAAATAATTAAACCAAGACTAAACCAGGACTTTAACAACTAAACCAGGACTAAAATAACTAAACCAGGACTAAACCAGGACTAAACCTGAACAGTTTCCATGAGTGAATTCTCAGAAAAACGCGCTTTGTATAAATTGTGCGGAGGTTTTGGTCCGAATCCTCTTAAATCTTTGACGTTCGGACTTTAATTCCCTGTAAGTCCTCGTTTAGGCCAAACTAAATCACAAACAAACCAAATCACTCACCTGTTCATTAGTTCCGCTTCTTTTGTTTGGTTCTCGTCATCATTTTGGACAAAATTAGAACGATAAAAGACAAGCTAACGCCATTTTACGCAGTTAGCTAACCTTAGCTTCTTTTTCACAACTTAACTACTTAAAAGATAATTAACGTGAATAAATGTCACTCACAACAGAAATTACACATTACGAAGAGCCACATTTATACGTAAATAACATATAAACTAAATAATATTAAAATTACAATGAATTTTCTCTAAATAACGTCAGCTGTGGAAGATGCTAATAGACCGGCGGTCCCATAGCCACTTATGCAGTTTAAGCTAATATATACACACATTTATACCATTTAAACTAGTATATATACACATTTATACCATTTAAACTAGTATATATACACATTTATACCATTTAAACTAGTATATATACACATTTATACCATTTAAACTAGTATATATACACATTTATACCATTTAAACTAGTATATATACACATTTATACCATTTAAACTAGTATATATACACATTTATACCATTTAAACTAGTATATATACACATTCATACCATTTAAACTAGTATATATACACATTTATACCATTTAAACTAGTATATATACACATTTATACCATTTAAACTAGTATATATACGCATTCATACCATTTAAACTAGTATATATACACATTTATACAATTTAAACTAGTATATATACAAATTTATACCATTTAAACTAGTATATATACACATTTATACAATTTAAACTAGTATATATACACATTTATACCATTTAAACTAGTATATATACACATTTATACCATTTAAACTAGTATATATACACATTTATACCATTTAAACTAGTATATATACACATTTATACCATTTAAACTAGTATATACACACATTTATACCATTTAAACTAGTATATATACACATTTATACTATTTAAGCTAATATATATACACATTTATACCATTTAAACTAGTATATATACACATTTATACCATTTAAACTAGTATATATACACATTTATACCATTTAAACTAGTATATATACACATTTATACCATTTAAACTAGTATATATACACATTTATACCATTTAAACTAGTATATATACACATTTATACCATTTAAACTAGTATATATACACATTTATACCATTTAAACTAGTATATATACACATTTATACCATTTAAACTAGTATATATACACATTTATACCATTTAAACTAGTATATATACGCATTCATACCATTTAAACTAGTATATATACACATTTATACCATTTAAACTAGTATATATACACATTTATACCATTTAAACTAGTATATATACACATTTATACCATTTAAACTAGTATATACACACATTTATACCATTTAAACTAGTATATATACACATTTATACCATTTAAACTAGTATATACACACATTTATACCATTTAAACTAGTATATATACACATTTATACTATTTAAACTAGTATATATACACATTTATACCATTTAAACTAGTATATATACACATTTATACCATTTAAACTAGTATATATACACATTTATACCATTTAAACTAGTATATATACACATTTATACCATTTAAACTAGTATATATACACATTAATACCATTTAAACTAGTATATATACACATTTATACTATTTAAACTAGTATATATATATATATATACACATTTATACCATTTAAGCTAATATATATACACATTTATACCATTTAAACTAGTATATATACACATTAATACCATTTAAACTAGTATATATACACATTTATACCATTTAAACTAGTATATATACACATTAATACCATTTAAACTAGTATATATACACATTTATACCATTTAAGCTAGTATATATACACATTTATACTATTTAAACGAGTATATATACACATTTATACCATTTAAACTAGTATATATACACATTTATACTATTTAAGCTAATATATATACACATTTATACCATTTAAACTAGTATATATACACATTTATACCATTTAAACTAGTATATATACACATTTATACCATTTAAACTAGTATATATACACATTTATAACATTTAAACTAGTATATATACACATTTATACCATTTAAACTAGTATATATACACATTTATACCATTTAAACTAGTATATATACACATTTATACTATTTAAACTAGTAATATATATATATACACATTTATACTATTTAAACTACTATATATATATACACATTTATACTTATTAAAATATTATATATATATATACACATTTATACCATTTAAGCTAATATATATACACATTTATACTATTTAAACTAGTATATATACACATTTATACCATTTAAACTAGTATATATACGCATTCATACCATTTAAACTAGTATATATACACATTTATACCATTTAAACTAGTATATATACACATTTATACCATTTAAACTAGTATATATACACATTTATACCATTTAAACTAGTATATATACACATTTATACTATTTAAGCTAATATATATACACATTTATACCATTTAAACTAGTATATATACACATTTATACCATTGAAACTAGTATATATACACATTTATACCATTTAAACTAGTATATATACACATTTATAACATTTAAACTAGTATATATACACATTTATACCATTTAAACTAGTATATATACACATTTATACCATTTAAACTAGTATATATACACATTTATACCATTTAAACTAGTATATATACACATTTATACCATTTAAACTAGTATATATACACATTTATACCATTTAAACTAGTATATATACACATTTATACCATTTAAACTAGTATATATACACATTAATACCATTTAAACTAGTATATATACACATTTATACTATTTAAACTAGTATATATATATATATATATACACATTTATACCATTTAATCTAATATATATACACATTTATACCATTTAAACTAGTATATATACACATTAATACCATTTAAACTAGTATATATACACATTTATACCATTTAAACTAGTATATATACACATTAATACCATTTAAACTAGTATATATACACATTTATACCATTTAAGCTAGTATATATACACATTTATACTATTTAAACGAGTATATATACACATTTATACCATTTAAACTAGTATATATACACAT
Organism: Odontamblyopus rebecca; assembly: GCA_030686955.1. Lineage (NCBI taxonomy): Eukaryota > Metazoa > Chordata > Actinopteri > Gobiiformes > Gobiidae > Odontamblyopus > Odontamblyopus rebecca. The sequence goes on from CM060674.1 coordinate 32,741,974, forward strand.
TTATACTATTTAAGCTAATATATATACACATTTATACCATTTAAACTAGTATATATACACATTTATACCATTTAAACTAGTATATATACACATTTATACCATTTAAACTAGTATATATACACATTTATAACATTTAAACTAGTATATATACACATTTATACCATTTAAACTAGTATATATACACATTTATACCATTTAAACTAGTATATATACACATTTATACTATTTAAACTAGTATATATATATATACACATTTATACTATTTAAACTAGTATATATATACACACATTTATACTATTTAAACTAGTATATATATATATACACATTTATACCATTTAAGCTAATATATATACACATTTATACTATTTAAACTAGTATATATACACATTTATACCATTTAAACTAGTATATATACGCATTCATACCATTTAAACTAGTATATATACACATTTATACCATTTAAACTAGTATATATACACATTTATACCATTTAAACTAGTATATATACGCATTCATACCATTTAAACTAGTATATATACACATTTATACCATTTAAACTAGTATATATACACATTTATACCATTTAAACTAGTATATATACACATTTATACCATTTAAACTAGTATATATACACATTTATACCATTTAAACTAGTATATATACACATTTATACCATTTAAACTAGTATATATACACATTTATACCATTTAAACTAGTATATATACACATTTATACCATTTAAACTAGTATATATACACATTTATACCATTTAAACTAGTATATATACACATTTATACTATTTAAGCTAATATATATACACATTTATACCATTTAAACTAGTATATATACACATTTATACCATTTAAACTAGTATATATACACATTTATACCATTTAAACTAGTATATATACACATTTATACCATTTAAACTAGTATATATACACATTTATACCATTTAAACTAGTATATATACACATTTATACCATTTAAACTAGTATATATACGCATTCATACCGTTTAAACTAAATAAACATTTATCTGTTTGAAAATATTAATTCAAATTCTTTATTTGATTGGTTGAATTACAATAGTATTTCCAGTAAAAATACAAAAAAAGTCTATTTACAAAACATGTCAACTTTTGATCTGCAAAGTGCTTTGGGTCCAGAGAAACATCCTGCAGGGCATCTGAGGCAATCCAGAGCCCAGAGGAGTCCCACTGTACCACAGCGCCCCCTCCAGGCCACAGCGCCCCCTCCAGGCCACAGCGCCCCCTCTAGGCCACAGCGCCCCCTCCAGGCCACAGCGCCCCCTCCAGGCCACAGCGCCCCCTCTAGGCCACAGCGCCCCCTCCAGGCCACAGCGCCCCCTCCAGGCCACAGCGCCCCCTCTAGGCCACAGCGGGGATGAAGTACTGCAGGGACACGTCTTCATGGAGCAGAATGAGGTGCACGAGGCGCTGATGGACCAGATCTGGAAACAAACAGAGTCTGAGTGTGAAACCGAGCGCTGTGTTCTAGAGCGAGGCATGTGTCAGACAGAGTCCGTATATCTGAGTGGACTAAGCTAACCCGTTAGCCGCTAACCCGTTAGCCGCTAACCCGTTAGCCGCTAACCCGTTAGCCGCTAACCCGTTAGCCGCTAACCCGTTAGCCGCTAACCCGTTAGGGAAACTTGCCAGCAAGCAGCTGTCAATCAAACCTGTTGCTAACGCTAGGGGAGGGCCTCGGGAATGAAGGCGTCTGATTGGTCCGTTATTTCTGTTCAGATCTTGATTTAGGAACAAAACAGAGAAATGAAAAGTTCAGGATCCTGTGTGTCGGCTTCAGACGAACAGTTTAAGTCCAGAATGACGAGGCTCAGAGCAGCAGGTACAGACAGAGGGACGAGAAGATCCTAATGTGAAGGACCCCAAGAGCCTCCTGGAGCACTTCCTGTTTGGCACGCACCGGCTAACGGGTTAGCGGATAACCCGTTAGCCGCTAACCCGTTAGCGGCTAACCCGTTAGCCGCTAACCCGTTAGCGGCTAACCCGTTAGCCGCTAACCCGTTAGCGGCTAACCCGTTAGCCGCTAACCCGTTAGCGGCTAACCCGTTAGCCGCTAACCCGTTAGCGGCTAACCCGTTAGCCGCTAACCCGTTAGCGGCTAACCCCTTAGCCGCTAACCCCTTAGCCGGTGCGTGCCAAACAGGAAGTGCTCCAGGAGGCTCTTGGGGTCCTTCACATTAGGATCTTCTCGTCCCTCTGTCTGTACCTGCTGCTCTGAGCCTCGTCATTCTGGACTTAAACTGTTCGTCTGAAGCCGACACACAGGATCCTGAACTTTTCATTTCTCTGTTTTGTTCCTAAATCAAGATCTGAACAGAAATAACGGACCAATCAGACGCCTTCATTCCCCGAGGCCCCTCCCCCTAGCGTTAGCAACAGGTTTGATTGACAGCTCGTTTCGTTGCTAAGTAAGTTCCCTTCCCGCTTTCCCCGAGTGATGATTTCTGAAATAAAATGACAAAATATCTCAAACAGTCACAATATCTAACTAGACTAGAATCTGAACGAGCAGAATTTAACGAGCAGAAAGTAAAGAGAATTTGGTTAAATTGTGACTCTGTTGTTGTTCGTACGGAACAGAACAAACAACATAAATCAGTGACTTAAACTATTTAAAGCTCAAAGTTTCTTCTTCTTGTGCAGAATCAGGTAAATCCAGTGTCCTGCAGGTGCAGAGTATCACATCCATAGTCCGTATATATGATGCATCAGCTCTGCCAGGAGGAGGCGCCACATTTAACCTCCTCACTCATGATTGGCTCTTGTGTTGCTGTGATACTCGCGGGAGGATTTCCAAATATGGACCTGTAACCGTGGCAACAGGAGCCTCATTTGAGCAACGCTGATGCTGACGTCACTCACTCAGACACAGAGATACGGAATATGGTGCTAGAGGGAGGCATGTGTGAGTCTGTGCTAGAGGGAGGCATGTGTGAGTCTGTGCTAGAGGGAGGCATGTGTGAGTCTGTGCTAGAGGGAGGCATGTGTGAGTCTGTGCTAGAGGGAGGCATGTGTCAGTCTGTGCTAGAGGGAGGCATGTGTGAGTCTGTGCTAGAGGGAGGCATGTGTGAGTCTGTGCTAGAGGGAGGCATGTGTGAGTCTGTGCTAGAGGGAGGCATGTGTGAGTCTGTGCTAGAGGGAGGCATGTGTCAGTCTGTGCTAGAGGGAGGCATGTGTGAGTCTGTGCTAGAGGGAGGCATGTGTCAGTCTGTGCTAGAGGGAGGCATGTGTGAGTCTGTGCTAGAGGGAGGCATGTGTGAGTCTGTGCTAGAGGGAGGCATGTGTGAGTCTGTGCTAGAGGGAAGCATGTCACTCACTGCACAGGGCCTTGGTGGGGTGGACCTGTTGACCCGTCAGAAACTGCTGGAGCCTCCGGATGTCGAGCCGAGCCTGAGCCATGGCCTCCCTGTCCCTCTGAGAGCCGTCCTCCCCTACACACAACAGGACTGAACCAGGACTGAACCAGGCCTGAACCAGGACTAAACCAGGACTGAACCGGGACTGAACCGGGACTGAACCGGGACTGAACCGGGACTGAACCGGGACTAAACCGGGACTAAACCGGGACTAAACCAGGACTAAGCCAGGTCTAAAGTAGGACTAAACCAGGACTAGAACAGGACTGAAGCAGGACTAAACCAGGACTGAACCGGGACTAAACCAGGTCTAAAGTAGGACTAAACCAGGACTAGAACAGGACTGAAGCAGGACTAAAGCAGGACTGAACCGGGACTAAACCAGTACTGAACCAGGACTAGAACAGGACTGAAGCAGGACTAAACCAGGTTTAAAGCAGGACTAAATCAGGACTGAACCAGGATTGAACCAGGTCTAAACCAGCTCTAAACCAGGACTAAGCCAGGACTAAACCAGGACTACACCAGGACTAAATCAGGACTAAACCAGGTCTAAACCAGGACTAAGCCAGGACTAAACCAGCTCTAAATCAGGACTAAACCAGGACTAAACCAGGACTAAGCCAGGACTAAACCAGCTCTAAACCAGGACTAAACCAGGACTAAACCAGGTCTAAACCAGGACTAAACCAGGTCTAACCCAGATCTAAAGCAGGTCTAAACCAGGTCTAAAGCAGAACTAAGCCCGGTCTAACCCAGGACTCACCCCAGGGCGGGTTACCCAGGTCTTTAAAGTGAGTTGTGACTGAGACCAGGTCCGTTTCTATCTTCAGGTTCATGTCTCCGCTCATGTTGGCCTCCAGAACCTGAGAAACAAAAGGACTTTAAACTTTTTAAACCAGCGTCTGGACTTAGAGCTCCTGAAATGTCCAAACCAGGAACTGTGAGAGGTTCTTCATCCTGTCCACCACGTTCTTCAGGGTTTTGAGCGGAGGCAGGTAAATACTGACCTGAGGGACACAAGGAAGCACGATAAAAACACAGGACTGAACCAGGTCTAAACCAGGACTAAAGCAGGACTGAACCAGGTCTAAACCAGGACTAAAGCAGGACTGAACCAGGACTAAAGCAAGACTAAAGCAGGACTAAAGCAGGACTAAAGCAGGACTAAAGCAGGACTGAACCAGGACTAAAGCAAGACTAAAGCAGGACTAAAGCAGGACTAAAGCAGGACTAAAGCAGGACTAAAGCAGGACTAAACCAGGACTAAAGCAGGACTAAAGCAGGACTAAAGCAGGACTAAAGCAGGACTAAAGCAGGACTGAACCAGGACTAAACCAGGACTAAAGCAGGACTAAACCAGGACTAAAGCAGGACTAAACCAGGACTAAACCAGGACTAAAGCAAGACTAAAGCAGGACTAAAGCAGGACTAAAGCAGGACTAAAGCAGGACTGAACCAGGACTAAACCAGGACTAAAGCAGGACTAAAGCAGGACTAAACCAGGACTAAACCAGGACTGAACCAGGACTGAACCAGGACTGAACCAGGACTAAAGCAGGACTAAAGCAGGACTGAACCAGGACTAAACCAGGACTGAACTCACGTCAAATTCGGGCATATGAGGCTCCTTAAATTCGTGCCACAGTTTTCTGGGAATGATGTCGACCGGAACGTCGTGTGTGACGACTCGGCTCACGGTGGAGAGAGTCGGCTACGGAAGAGAGGGATGAGACAGGAGCAGACAGGAGCAGACAGGAGCAGGCAGGAGCAGGCAGGTGCAGGCAGGTGCAGACAGGAGCAGGCAGGAGCAGGCAGGAGCAGACAGGAGCAGGCAGGAGCAGGCAGGAGCAGACAGGTGCAGGCAGGAGCAGGCAGGAGCAGACAGGTGCAGACAGGAGCAGACAGGTGCAGAAAGGAGCAGACAGAAGCAGACAGGAGCAGACAGGTGCAGGCAGGTGCAGGCAGGTGCAAGCAGGAGCAGGCAGGTGCAGGCAGGTGCAGGCAGGTGCAGGCAGGTGCAGACAGGAGCAGACAGAAGCAGACAGGAGCAGACAGGTGCAGGCAGGTGCAGGCAGGTGCAGACAGGAGCAGGCAGGTGCAGACAGGTGCAGACAGAAGCAGACAGGAGCAGACAGGTGCAGGCAGGAGCAGGCAGGTGCAGGCAGGAGCAGGCAGGTGCAGGCAGGAGCAGGCAGGTGCAGACAGGTGCAGACAGGTGCAGACAGAAGCAGACAGGAGCAGACAGGTGCAGACAGGAGCAGACAGGTGCAGGCAGGTGCAGGCAGGTGCAGGCAGGTGCAGGCAGGAGCAGACAGGTGCAGACAGGAGCAGACAGGAGCAGACAGGAGCAGACAGGTGCAGGCAGGAGCAGGCAGGTGCAGGCAGGAGCAGGCAGGTGCTCACCAGGTCGGCGGCGATGGTGAGGCAGGGACAGTGTTTCCGGGTGAGTTTGAGCTTCAGAGCTTTCGCGTTCTGAAGGGTTTTTAAAGCTCTCGCCAGATTCTCCGTCGCCACCTCCAGGCAGATCTCATTATGCTCCAGAGTCACTCCCTCCATCTGGTACTCGTCAAAGAAGTTCCCCTGAAAACCGGAGAAGAACCAGGACTGAACCAGGACTGAACCAGGACTGAACCAGGATTGAACCAGGACTGAACCAGGACTGAACCAGGACTGAACCGGGACTGAACCGGGACTGAACCGGGACTGAACCGGGACTGAACCGGGACTGAACCGGGACTGAACCGGGACTGAACCGGGACTGAGCCAGGACTGAACCGGGACTGAACCGGGACTGAACCAGGACTAAACCAGGATCATCGATGTGTTCAGAAATGTTTCGGTTCGTGGTTTGAGCCTTGTTTCATCCTGATGTGGACTTGATTTGGTCCTTTTCTTAGTCCCAGTTTCACCTGGTGTGTGTGTAAACTGTGAATGTAACATGAACTAGATCTAAACCAGGTCTGAACCAGGTCTGAACCAGGTCTGAACCAGGTCTGACCGCCGGTCTCGTTGGGGACACAAACCTGGGCCAGTTCGCACCACATGCTGACTCCTCCGTTGGCCACTTTCTCGGACAGAATGAAAAACAGGTTGTCTGTGGTCAGGCGCAGGATGCAGGACTTCGTGAGCTTCGAGATGGTCGTGATGACGCCTGAACACGAGAAACACACACGAACGACACAAACACACGTCACTGTCGGGTAAAACATGAATCCCTCACTGCAGCCTCTGGAGAAAAACTAAACATCACTGAAACAACTGTCAGTGTTTATCTGCGTTTTCATGGAAAACACGAGAAATACATTTAATTTCCCTTGAGGTGTTTATTTCCCTCTAAAACAAAGACAATTTCAAAAAGTATTCACCATAAAAAACACTGGTTGAACTATGAATTTTACTAAAACAGTCAAGATATTATATTATAGTCATTATATTTACATTATATTTTGCTAAAAAGTTTACATTTCCCCCCAGTTTGGTCATTTTTTTAGGTTTAACTTGACGAACATGTGACTAAGACTTAGACAAACTTTACTGATCCACAGGGGAAATATATAACAGAGTAAAAATATATGATAATACATAAAAAAAAATAAGGAGCAAAGAAGAGCAAGAGACAAGTGTCAAAAAAGGCATAATTATATAAATGTGTATGAAAAAATACGTAATAAAATATAAAAATCAATATAATATAAAAACATGAGTCAGTTTAGTCACATTTTCTTTGTGTTTGAGTCGTTTTTAAGCAGATTTTCGGTATTTTACCCAAACAAATCACAGTTTCTTGGTCAAATATGGACACTGGGACATTTCTTGTATAAAACTGGGACAAATCAGTGGTTTTGTATAAATGTGCGGGGACAGGGGGGGACACGGGGTCAGGACTGGGGCTGTCCCGGGGAAACAGGGACGCCTGGACACTGCTCTTACTCTTATCTGATGACATTTTACGTTCAATAAACCGTTTAAACATCCGCGTCTTTTCTCCGTTTTTCTCTCGATTTTGTGACTTACGGGTGAAGTGGTTTAAACAGGCCACGTCGATGATTTTCCCGCGGAACTTCATGTTTTTCCACTGAACTCGAGATTTGTTCCTTTTCGATTTTTAAGTAGAAAAATTTCAGAAAAAAGTGCGAGAGTTTTGAAGCTAACCGCGGCGCCCGTGTTATTGTCCCGCCCCCTTTAAGGTTCCGACGTGAAAAAACAGGATGAGATAATAGTTCCGCCACAGAACATTTGCTCAGTTTAAATGGATGATTTGTGTATGTGTCTACATAAATAATGATATATTAATATGAACTATTGTATATGTTTATATGAAGTTATGGTTGTCATTGTTTTAGTTTTTTTGTTTTGTTTTTATGTAATCCACCCATATTCACCAGATGGCGCTATTTACTACAAGAAGAAAGTAAGGAATTAGTTTTTGATTATTGTCGTCTTTATATTTTTAATAAATTAAAATTAACAAAATGCTGAGCTCAATTCTGCAGAATATTAATTGTATTTCTTTATAAAAAAAAAAAAAAAGAAGAAGAAAAAAGCAGTAAATCTCATTGTTCTGAGTTTATTTTATGACTAATGAAAAAGTGAGGCTAAAATAAAAGCAACACAGCTTTAGTCCAGGCATGAGGTTATTATAAAATATGTTTAGTTTGAGTTTAGTTTAGTCTTTATTTGTCAGGGACCATGTACAAAATTCATGAATCTTTGTAAAAGAAGAGCTGCAGCAGATTTAGCTCCTGCTACTTTCCCTCTGCAGGTGAACACAGAATATTTACAGTTTACCACAGAGCACGAAAAATACACAAGAAAACATCACAATGACTTCCTAAACTCACAGCAGTAATGAGGTTAAATGGAGTTGTGCTGAATTTGTGAGTAAAATGTCCGGCAGACTGAGCTCGCCTGACGTCCGGCAGACTGAGCTCGCCTGACGTCCGGCAGACTGAGCTCGCCTCATGTCCGGCAGACTGAGCTCGCCTCATGTCCGGCAGACTGAGCTCGCCTCATGTCCGGCAGACTGAGCTCGCCTGACGTCCGGCAGACTGAGCTCGCCTCATGTCCGGCAGACTGAGCTCGCCTGACGTCCGGCAGACTGAGCTCGCCTGACGTCCGGCAGACTGAGCTCGCCTCATGTCCGGCAGACTGAGCTCGCCTGACGTCCGGCAGACTGAGCTCGCCTGACGTCCGGCAGACTGAGCTCGCCTCATGTCCGGCAGACTGAGCTCGCCTCATGTCCGGCAGACTGAGCTCGCCTCATGTCCGGCAGACTGAGCTCGCCTGACGTCCGGCAGACTGAGCTCGCCTCATGTCCGGCAGACTGAGCTCGCCTCATGTCCGGCAGACTGAGCTCGCCTGACGTCCGGCAGACTGAGCTCGCCTCATGTCCGGCAGACTGAGCTCGCCTGACGTCCGGCAGACTGAGCTCGCCTCATGTCCGGCAGACTGAGCTCGCTTCATGTCCGGCAGACTGAGCTCGCCTCATGTCCGGCAGACTGAGCTCGCCTGACGTCCGGCAGACTGAGCTCGCCTCATGTCCGGCAGACTGAGCTCGCCTCATGTCCGGCAGACTGAGCTCGCCTCATGTCCGGCAGACTGAGCTCGCCTGACGTCCGGCAGACTGAGCTCGCCTCATGTCCGGCAGACTGAGCTCGCCTCATGTCCGGCAGACTGAGCTCGCCTGACGTCCGGCAGACTGAGCTCGCCTCATGTCCGGCAGACTGAGCTCGCCTCATGTCCGGCAGACTGAGCTCGCCTGACGTCCGGCAGACTGAGCTCGCCTGACGTCCGGCAGACTGAGCTCGCCTCATGTCCGGCAGACTGAGCTCGCCTCATGTCCGGCAGACTGAGCTCGCCTGACGTCCGGCAGACTGAGCTCGCCTGACGTCCGGCAGACTGAGCTCGCCTGACGTCCGGCAGACTGAGCTCGCCTCATGTCCGGCAGACTGAGCTCGCCTCATGTCCGGCAGACTGAGCTCGCCTGACGTCCGGCAGACTGAGCTCGCCTCATGTCCGGCAGACTGAGCTCGCCTGACGTCCGGCAGACTGAGCTCGCCTGACGTCCGGCAGACTGAGCTCGCCTCATGTCCGGCAGACTGAGCTCGCCTCATGTCCGGCAGACTGAGCTCGCCTCAAGTCCGGCAGACTGAGCTCGCCTGACGTCCGGCAGACTGAGCTCGCCAGACGTCCGGCAGACTGAGCTCGCCTGACGTCCGGCAGACTGAGCTCGCCTGACGTCCGGCAGACTGAGCTCGCCTCATGTCCGGCAGACTGAGCTCGCCTGACGTCCGGCAGACTGAGCTCGCCTGACGTCCGGCAGACTGAGCTCGCCTGACGTCCGGCAGACTGAGCTCGCCTGACGTCCGGCAGACTGAGCTCGCCTCATGTCCGGCAGACTGAGCTCGCCTCATGTCCGGCAGACTGAGCTCGCCTCATGTCCGGCAGACTGAGCTCGCCTGACGTCCGGCAGACTGAGCTCGCCTGACGTCCGGCAGACTGAGCTCGCCTGACGTCCGGCAGACTGAGCTCGCCTGACGTCCGGCAGACTGAGCTCGCCTCATGTCCGGCAGACTGAGCTCGCCTGACGTCCGGCAGACTGAGCTCGCCTGACGTCCGGCAGACTGAGCTCGCCTGACGTCCGGCAGACTGAGCTCGCCTCATGTCGGCACGTTTGAGTGTCTAGAATGAGCGGTTTCAGGTCTGGAGGAAAATGCTGAATGTCTCCAGACGGTTTCAGAGTCTGGAACTTTATTCCACTGTTTAAGAGTGAGAAATGAGAAGTCGACGGTGTTTATTTTCCACATTCTGAATGAGCTCAAACGGGAGTCGTCTGTGGCCCTGGAGCTGAGCCCAGGTCTCATATAAAAGTCGTTTCAGATGTCGCCAAACCAATTTACCGTATTCCTCACCCCGGCCTATTGAAGGTCGTTACAAATGGTGTTCTGAGGTGTTCTGAGGTGTTCTGAGGTGTTCTGAGGTGTTCTGAGGTGTTTTGAGGTGTTCTGAGGTGTTCTTGAGGTGTTCTGAGGTGTTTTGAGGTGTTTTGAGGTGTTCTGAGGTGTTCTTGAGGTGTTCTGAGGTGTTTTGAGGTGTTTTGAGGTGTTCTGAGGTGTTTTGAGGTGTTTTGAGGTGTTCTGAGGTGTTCTGAGGTGTTTCTGAGGTGTTCTTGAGGTGTTCTGAGGTGTTCTGAGGTGTTTTGAGGTGAGGTTCTGAGGTGTTTTGAGGTGTTCTGAGGTGTTCTGAGGTGTTTCTGAGGTGTTCTTGAGGTGTTCTGAGGTGTTCTGAGGTGTTCTGAGGTGTTCTGAGGTGTTTCTGAGGTGTTCTTGAGGTGTTCTGAGGTGTTCTGAGGTGTTTTGAGGTGAGGTTCTGAGGTGTTTTGAGGTGTTTTGAGGTGTTCTGGGGTGTTTTTGAGGTGTTTTGAGGTGTTCTGAGGTGTTCTGAGGTGTTTTGAGGTGTTCTGAGGTGTTCTTGAGGTGTTCTGAGGTGTTCTGAGGTGTTTTGAGGTGTTCTGAGGTGTTCTGAGGTGTTTTTGAGGTGTTTTGAGGTGTTTTGAGGTGTTTTTGAGGTGTTCGGAGGTGTTCTGATGTGTTTTGAGGTGTTTTTGAGGTGTTTTTGAGGTGTTCTGAGGTGTTCTGAGGTGTTCTGAGGTGTTTTGAGGTGTTTCTGGGGTGTTCGGAGGTGTTCTGATGTGTTTTGAGGTGTTTTTAGGTGTTTTTGAGGTGTTTTTGAGGTGTTCTGAGGTGTTCTGAGGTGTTTTGAGGTGTTTTGAGGTGTTTTTGAGGTGTTCTGGGGTGTTTTGAGGTGTTTTGAGGTGTTCTGAGGTGTTTTGAGGTGTTTTTGAGGTGTTTTGAGGTGTTTTGAGGTGTTTTGAGGTGTTTCTGGGGTGTTCGGAGGTGTTCTGATGTGTTTTGAGGTGTTTTTAGGTGTTTTTGAGGTGTTTTTGAGGTGTTCTGAGGTGTTTTGAGGTGTTCTGAGGTGTTTTGAGGTGTTTTTGAGGTGTTCTGAGGTGTTCTGAGGTGTTTTGAGGTGTTCTGAGGTGTTCTGAGGTGTTCTGAGGTGTTCTGGGGTGTTCTGAGGTGTTTTGAGGTGTTTTTGAGGTGTTTTGAGGTGTTCTGAGGTGTTCTGATGTGTTTTGAGGTGTTTTGAGGTGTTTTTGAGGTGTTTTTGAGGTGTTCTGAGGTGTTCTGAGGTGTTCTGAGGTGTTCTGAGGTGTTCTGAGGTGTTTTTGAGGTGTTTTGAGGTGTGCAGGTGAGAGCTCAGGTGAGGTATGCACACATGTGTCATACACTAGTTTACTACATACGTTCATATTCGTCCTGTATTGTCACAGTGAATTAAAATATCTCCAGATTCAGTTTGAGGCAGAACTCTGAGCATTTCGAAAATGTCGCTCTAAAAAACAGTGTTTCTGCGTTTTTATTGGGCTCCTGTTCCTGGTTCAGTCGCGCTCTCATTTGGTGGTTTTCAGAACACAAATACTTTCCTCAAATCAAATAAATCGTTGGCTTTGCTTTGTGCAGTTTTGGCTTTGAACAGCGCGGTTTAATCAGAAGAACAGAAAACACGCTCTGCAGTGCGTGTGAGAGAAATGAATGGAAAACAACACAACAAAATCAAACTGTGGTGATATGTTTGTGTTTTTTCACTTTAATAAAATACAAGTGTGAAAGTCTTCAGAAACAGGACTGGACTGGGCCGCGTGTCAGGACATGTTTTACCTCAGATCCGTTCCCCAAACTCGTCTCCTCAGACTCAGGTGTTTCTCCAGGTTCCAGGAGTTTCTTTCACTGACCCAATGACGTCTGACGAATCTTTGGTGTCGTCGTTTTGCTTTACGGTGAAGTGCAACGATCCACAGGAGGGGCCCACATCCTGGTCTAATCCTGCTTTAATCCTGGTGTAGTCCTGGTTTGGTCCTGGTTTGGTCCTGGTTTGGTCCTGGTTTAGTCCTGGTTTGGTCCTGGTTTGGTCCTGGTTTGGTCCTGGTTTGGTCCTGGTTTGGTCCTGGTTTAATCCTGGTGTAGTCCTGGTTTGGTCCTGGTTTGGTCCTGGTTTAATCCTGGTGTAGTCCTGGTTTGGTCCTGGTTTAGTCCTGGTTTGGTCCTGGTTTAGTCCTGGTTTGGTCCTGGTGTAGTCCTGGTTTGGTCCTGGTTTGGTCCTGGTTTGGTCCTGGTTTGGTCCTGGTTTGGTCCTGGTGTAGTCCTGGTTTGGTCCTGGTTTGGTCCTGGTTTAATCCTGGTGTAGTCCTGGTTTGGTCCTGGTTTAGTCCTGGTTTGGTCCTGGTTTGGTCCTGGTTTAGTCCTGGTTTGGTCCTGGTTTGGTCCTGGTTTGGTCCTGGTTTGGTCCTGGTTTAGTCCTGGTTTGGTCCTGGTTTGGTCCTGGTTTAGTCCTGGTTTGGTCCTGGTTTGGTCCTGGTTTGGTCCTGGTTTGGTCCTGGTTTGGTCCTGGTTTGGTCCTGGTGTAGTCCTGGTTTGGTCCTGGTTTGGTCCTGGTTTAGTCCTGGTTTGGTCCTGGTTTGGTCCTGGTTTGGTCCTGGTTTGGTCCTGGTTTGGTCCTGGTTTGGTCCTGGTTTGGTCCTGGTTTAGTCCCAGGAGCCCACAGATCGCTCCAGAACCTGGGGACAGACGTCAAGATCACATTAGATTTAACTTGTAAAATTTTCTCACGATAAAACACTGCAAAATATCATAAAATATCATAAAATATCATAAAATGTTATAAAAGATCATAAAATGTGGTAAAACATCATGAAACATTGTAAAATATAAAAGGTCAAATAAAAATCATTATAAAATAACAAACGATTTGAGGTTTAAGGTCTAATTAACCAGGAATAAAGAAGGAAACAACAGGTCTGAGCTGATCCTGGACGGGAACAGGAAGAACCCAGGAGGAGGAGAAGGAGGAGGAGGAGGAGGAGGAGGAGGAGGAGGAGGAGGAGGAGGAGGAGGAGAAGGAGGAGGAGGAGGAGAAGGAGGAGGAGGAGGAGGAGGAGGAGGAGGAGAAGGAGGAGGAGGAGGAGAAGGAGGAGGAGGAGGAGGAGGAGGAGGAGGAGGAGGAGGAGAAGGAGGAGGTAGAGAAGGAGGAGGAGGAGGAGGAGGAGAAGGAGGAGGAGGAGGAGGAGGAGGAGGAGGAGGAGGAGGAGGAGAAGGAGGAGGAGGAGGAGGAGGAGGAGAAGGAGGAGGAGGAGGAGAAGGAGGAGGAGGAGGAGGAGGAGGAGGAGGAGGAGGAGGAGGAGAAGGAGGAGGAGGAGGAGGAGGAGGAGGAGGAGGAGGAGGAGGAGGAGGAGGAGGAGGAGGAGGAGGAGGAGGAGGAGGAGAGGAGCAGTTGTGTTGAAGGTTTAACGACTGAACTGAAAAGATGCAAAAGTAAAAGCAATTTATGTTTGTGTGATAAGACCTAAAGAAAACAGAGAGAGACGGGAGGAGAGAGAGAGGGAAAGAGGAGAGAGAGAAACGGGAGAGGAGGAGAGAGAAACGGGAGAGGAGGAGAGAGAGAAACGGGAGAGGAGGAGGAGAGAGAAACAGGAGAGGAGGAGAGAGAGAAACAGGAGAGGAGGAGAGAGAGAAACAGGAGAGGAGGAGAGAGAGAGAAACAGGAGAGGAGGAGAGAGAAACGGGAGAGGCTGGAGGAGAGAGAGAGTAAAAGAGGAGGAGAGAGAAACGAGAGAGGCTGGAGGAGAGAGAGAGTAAAAGAGGAGGAGAGAGAGAGTAAAAGAGGAGGAGAGAGAAACGAGAGAGGCTGGAGGAGAGAGAGAGTAAAAGAGGAGGAGAGAGAAACGGGAGAGGAGGAGAGAGAGAAACAGGAGAGGAGGAGAGAGAGAAAGGGGAGAGGCTGGAGGAGAGAGAGAGTAAAAGAGGAGGAGAGAGAAACGAGAGAGGCTGGAGAAGAGAGAGTAAAAGAGGAGGAGAGAGAGAGTAAAAGAGGAGGAGAGAGAAACGAGAGAGGCTGGAGGAGAGAGCAAAAGAGGAGAGAGAGAGTAAAAGAGGAGGAGAGAGAAACGAGAGAGGCTGGAGGAGAGAGAGTAAAAGAGGAGGAGAGAGAGTAAAAGAGGAGGAGAGAGAGAGTAAAAGAGGAGGAGAGAGAAGCGAGAGAGGCTGGAGGAGAGAGAGAGTAAAAGAGGAGGAGAGAGAAACGAGAGAGGCTGGAGGAGAGAGAGAGTAAAAGAGGGGGAGAGAGAGTAAAAGAGGAGGAGAGAGAGAGTAAAAGAGGAGGAGAGAGAGAGAAGCAGAGTGGAAAGTGGAGCTGAGGGAACAGACTGAGGAGTGGAGGAGGAATGAAGACAAGACTCTGCACGAAGAAGTGGAAGAACAGAGCTCAGACCGGGACTAAACCAGGACTAAACCAGGACTAAACCAGGACTAAACCAGGACTAAACCAGGACTAAACCAGGACTGAACCAGGACTAAACCAGGACTGAACCAGGACTAAACCAGGACTGAACCAGGACTGAACCAGGACTAAACCAGGACTAAACCAGGACTGAACCAGGACTAAACCAGGACTGAACCAGGACTAAACCAGGACTGAACCAGGACTAAACCAGGACTAAACAAGGACTGAACCAGGACTAAACCAGGACTAAACCAGGACTAAACCAGGACTAAACCAGTACTGAACCAGGACTAAACCAGGACTAAACCAGGACTAAACCAGGACTGAACCAGGACTAAACCAGGACTAAACCAGGACTGAACCAGGACTAAACCAGGACCGAACCAGGACTAAACCAGGACTAAACCAGGTCTAAACCAGATCTAAACCAGGACTAAACCAGGTCTAAACCAGGACTAAACCAGGTCTAAACCAGGACTAAACCAGGACTAAACCAGGACTGAACCAGGACTAAACCAGGACTAAACCAGGACTAAACCAGGACTAAACCAGGACTGAACCAGGACTAAACCAGTACTGAACCAGGACTAAACCAGGACTAAACCAGGACTAAACCAGGACTGAACCAGGACTAAACCAGGACTAAACCAGGACTGAACCAGGACTAAACCAGGACCGAACCAGGACTAAACCAGGACTAAACCAGGACTAAACCAGGACTAAACCAGGACTGAACCAGGACTAAACCAGGACTAAACCAGGACTGAACCAGGACTAAACCAGGACCGAACCAGGACTAAACCAGGACTAAACCAGGACTAAACCAGGACTAAACCAGGACTAAACCAGGACTAAACCAGGACTGAACCAGGACTAAACCAGGACTAAACCAGGAGTGAAGAGTTGGATCTGGTCTGTTTCTGCTGAAGGATTTGAGTCTTAAACGCGTCTTTCTTCTTTTCATGAGTTTCGTTTGGAGCAGCACAGACCTGAGGTGAGTCCCCCTGTGTCAGATGCCCTCCCCTGTGTCAGATGCCCTCCCCTGTGTCAGATGCCCTCCCCTGTGTCAGATGCCCTCCCGGGGCTGTGGTGTTGGACTTTGGCTTTGGGGAAAAAAAAAAATTTGTGGATTTGACGTTTGGAGATTTGTGATGGAAAAAAAAAAAACAGAAAATGTTTTGTTTTGTTGCAGATTCCAAGGATCAAAATGAGGTCTAAACCAGGTCTAAACCAGGACTAAACCAGGCCTAAACCAGGACTAAACCAGGACTAAACCAGGACTAAACCAGGTCTAAACCAGGTCTAAACCAGGACTAAACCAGGACTAAACCAGGTCTAAACCAGGACTAAACCAGGTCTAAACCAGGACTAAACCAGGACTAAACCAGGACTAAACCAGGACTAAACCAGGACTAAACCAGGACTAAACCAGGACTGAACCAGGACTAAACCAGGACTAAACCAGGACTAAACCAGGACTAAACCAGGACTAGGAGCTCTTTTCTCTGTGGAGTTTTTGCCAGATTTTCATTGAAGATTTTTTTGTGCACAGATTTTTTTTACATATTTTTTTTGTATGTTTCTACTGGATCTGGTTTTGTGGACCGTGCGTCTCCTCCGGGTCCTCCTCCATGGCCTCCCCATCGCCTCCTCGTGTCCCCGGCACTCCCTGCTCCTCTCCAGGTCCTCCTCCTCATGTCCCTGCTCCTCCTCATGTCCCTGCTCCTCCTCCTCGCTCCTCCGCTCCTCCTCCTCGCTCCTCCGCTCCTCCTCCTCGCTCCTCCCCTGCTCCTCGCTCCTCCGGGCCCTGTGGAGGCTCCAGGGCCCGCGCTCCACTCCGCTGGCTGAGATCGAGGCTCTGTTCTCGGGGAGGCTCGCTGCTCTTCGCCCTGCTCTGGTTCGGGTCCTGGTTGGTCCTGAACGGCCTGGTCCTGGTCCACAGACGGATCACGTCCGACTTCTGCTCCGATGAACACAGCCGAGAGATCCTGCACAACCTGGTGAGGAAATGTCCCGCACTGCAGCTTTAATCCTGTTCACTTTATACAGCAGAGGGAAGTGTCCTGCCCAAAGACACAACAACACAATAAACACGAGAGATTTGGGACTGAACCTCCAACGTTCACTAACGAACTGCTAAATAAACCGGGACTAAACCAGGACTAAACCAGGTCTAAACTGGGTCTAAACCAGGTCTGAACCAGGACTAAACCAGGTCTAAACCATGTCTAAACCAGGTCCAAATTAGGTCTAAACCTGGTCTAAAACTGATCTAAACCAGGTCTAAACTGGGTCTAAACCAGGTCTAATCCAGGTCTAAACCGGGTATAAACCGGGTCTAAACTGGGTCTAAACCAGGTCTAATCCGGGTCTAAACCAGGTCTAAACCAGGTCTAATCCAGGTCTAAACCGGGTCTAATCCGGGTCTAAACCGGGTCTAAACCGGGTCTAAACCGGGTCTAAACCGGGTCTAAACCGGGTCTAAACCAGGTCTAAACCGGGTCTAAACCAGGTCTAAACCGGGTCTAAACAGCTCCAGGAGTTTGGTGCCATTTATGGCTCAGACACAAACAGGAAGCGGCGGGGAGTTATCTGGTTCCCACGGTGACGGAGATAAGACTGCATTACCCACGATGCCTCAGGAGATTACCCACACTGCACTGGCGCCCTGACCTCTGCTGGTCCGGGTCAGGTCCGGTTTATCTGGACCAGATTCCAGGAACATTCCCCAAGTCCACAAACCCACGTCATCCTCAGAGCTTTAGATCAGATCTGCCCAGACCCGGTCCAGGGACTGGTTTAGACCTGGTTTAGACCCGGCTTAGACCCAGTGTAGCCCTGGTTTAGACCCGGCTTAGACCCAGTGTAGTCCTGGTTTAGACCAGGTTTAGACCCAGTGTAGTCCTGGTTTAGTCCTGGTTTAGACCTGGTTTAGTCCTGGTTTAGACCTGGTTTAGACCTGGTTTAGGCCTGGTTTAGTCCTGGTTTAGACCTGGTTTAGACCCAGTGTAGTCCTGGTTTAGACCCAGTGTAGTCCTGGTTTAGACCCAGTGTAGTCCTGGTTTAGACCCAGTGTAGTCCTGGTTTAGACCCGGTGTAGTCCTGATTTAGACCCAGCGTAGTCCTGGTTTAGACCCAGTGTAGTCCTGGTTTAGACCCAGTGTAGTCCTGGTTTAGACCCAGTGTAGTCCTGGTTTAGACCCGGTGTAGTCCTGGTTTAGACCCAGCGTAGTCCTGGTTTAGACCCAGTGTAGTCCTGGTTTAGACCCAGCGTAGTCCTGGTTTAGACCCAGTGTAGTCCTGGTTTAGACCCGGTGTAGTCCTGGTTTAGACCCAGCGTAGTCCTGGTTTAGACCCAGCGTAGTCCTGGTTTAGACCCAGTGTAGTCCTGGTTTAGACCTGGTTTAGACCTGGTTTAGACCCAGTGTAGTCCTAGTTTAGTCTCGAGTACTTTTGTCTGTAAAAACTGTAAAACCAGGACTAAACCCCCAGATCCGGCTTTGGTCTCTGTGTGGTCCTGGTTTAGTCCTGGTTTAGACCTGGTTTAGTCCCGGTTCAGTCCTGGTTTAGTCCTGGTTTAGTCCTGGTTTAGTCCTGGTTCAGGTCCAGGTCTGGTCTTGGTCGGTTTCAGCTCATTGGTCCTAAATGAAGCAGCTCAGACACTTCTCTCCTCTCCTCATTTCCTTTCCTCTCTCCTCTCCTCCTTTCCTCTCTCCTCTTCTCCTTTCCTCTCTCCTCTCCTCCTTTCCTCTCCTCTCTCCTCTCCTCCTTTCCTCTCTCCTCTTCTCCTTTCCTCTCTCCTCTCCTCCTTTCCTCTGCTCTCTCCTCTCCTCCTTTCCTCTGCTCTCTCCTCTCCTCCTTTCCTCTACTCTCTCCTCTCCTCCTTTCCTCTACTCTCTCCTCTCCTCCTTTCCTCTACTCTCTCCTCTCCTCCTTTCCTTTCCTCTCTCCTCTCCTCCTTTCCTCTCTCCTCTCCTCCTTTCCTCTATCCTCTCCTCCTTTCCTCTGCTCTCTCCTCTCCTCCTTTCCTCTATTCTCTCCTCTCCTCCTTTCCTCTACTCTCTCCTCTCCTCCTTTCCTCTCTCCTCTCCTCCTTTCCTTTCCTCTCTCTTCTCCTCCTTTCCTCTATCCTCTCCTCCTTTCCTCTGCTCTCTCCTCTCCTCCTTTCCTCTGCTCTCTCCTCTCCTCCTTTCCTCTGCTCTCTCCTCTCCTCTCTCCTCTCCTCCTTTCCTCTCTCCTCTCCTCCTTTCCTCTGCTCTCTCCTCCTTTCCTCTGCTCTCTCCTCTCCTCCTTTCCTCTGCTCCCTCCTCTCCTCCTTTCCTCTACTCTCTCCTCCTTTCCTCTCTCCTCTCCTCCTTTCCTCTGCTCTCTCCTCTCCTCCTTTCCTCTGCTCTCTCCTCCTTTCCTCTCCTCCTTTCCTCTGCTCTCTCCTCTCCTCCTTTCCTCTACTCTCTCCTCTCCTCCTTTCCTCTCTCCTCTCCTCCTTTCCTCTGCTCTCTCCTCCTTTCCTCTCCTCCTTTCCTCTCCTCCTTTCCTCTGCTCTCTCCTCTCCTCCTCTCTCTTCTTCTTCCCCTCCGTCGTGTTTGGACTCGTCTCTTTCGTTCTGATCTCTTGATTCTCTCAAAGCCGTGACTCAAACATCTTTAAAGACACTTCGTACGTGTGTGTGTGTGTGTGAGGGGTTGTGTGTGTGAGGGGTTGTGTGTATGTGTGTGTGTGTGTGTGTGAGGGGTTGTGTGTGTGTGTGTGTGTGTGTGTGTGTGGGGTTGTGTGTGTGTGTGTGTGTGAGGGGTTGTGTGTGTGTGTGTGAGGGGTTGTGTGTGTGTGTGAGGGGTTGTGTGTGTGTGTGAGGGGTTGTGTGTGTGTGTGTGTGTGGGTGTGTGTGTGTGTGTGTGAGGGGTTGTGTGTGTGTGTGTGAGGGGTTGTGTGTGTGTGTGTGTGTGAGGGGTTGTGTGTGTGTGTGTGAGGGGTTGTGTGTGTGTGTGTGAGGGGTTGTGTGTGTGTGTGAGGGGTTGTGTGTGTGTGTGTGTGTGTGAGGGGTTGTGTGTGTGTGTGTGTGAGGGGTTGTGTGTGTGTGTGTGTGTGTGTGAGGGGTTGTGTGTGTGTGTGTGAGGGGTTGTGTGTGTGTGTGTGTGTGTGAGGGGTTGTGTGTGTGTGTGTGTGAGGGGTTGTGTGTGTGTGTGGGGTTGTGTGTGTGTGTGTGAGGGGTTGTGTGTGTGTGTGTGAGGGGTTGTGTGTGTGTGAGGGGTTGTGTGTGTGTGTGTGTGGGTTTGTGTGTGTGTGAGGGGTTGTGTGTGTGTGTGTGTGTGTGTGTGTGTGAGGGGTTGTGTGTGTGTGTGAGGGGTTGTGTGTGTGTGTGTGTGTGTGAGGGGTTGTGTGTGTGTGTGGGGTTGTGTGTGTGTGTGTGTGTGTGAGGGGTTGTGTGTGTGTGTGTGAGGGGTTGTGTGTGTGTGTGTGAGGGGTTGTGTGTGTGTGAGAGGTTGTGTGTGTGTGTGAGGGGTTGTGTGTGTGTGGGTGGGTGGTGTGTTTGTGTGTGGGTGTTGTGTGTGTGTGTGAGGGCTGTGTGTGTGTGTGTGTGTGTGAGGGTTGTGTGTGTATGTGTGTGAGGATGGCTGTGTGTGTGTGTGAGGGTTGTGTGTGTGTGAGGATGGCTGTGTGTGTGTGTGTGTGTGAGGGTTGTGTGTGTGTGAGGGTTGTGTGTGTGTGTGTGTGTGTGAGGGCTGTGTATGTGTGTGTGAGGGTTGTGTGTGTGTGTGTGAGGGGTTGGTAATGTGTGTGTGCGTGAGGGTTGTGTGTGTGAGAGTTGTAATAATGTGTGTGTGTGAGGTTGTGTGTGTGTGTGATTGTGTGTGTGTGTGTGTGAGGGTTGTGTATGTGTTATGTGTGTGAGGGGTTTGTGTGTGTGTGAGGGTTGTGTGTGTGTGTGTGATTGTGTGTGTGTGTGAGGTTGTGTGTGTGTGTGAGGTTGTGTGTGTGTGTGAGGGGTTGTGTGTGTGTGAGAATTGTATGTGTGTGTGAGGTAGTTGTAATGTGTGAGGGTTGTGATGTGTGTGTGTGAGGGTTGTGTGTGTGTGAGGGGTTGTGTGTGTGTGTGTGTGAGGGGTTGTGTAATAGTGTGTGAGAGTTAATAATATTAATATGAGGAGTTGTGTGTGTGTGTGAGAGTTGTGTGTGTGTGTGAGGGTTGTGTGTGTGTATGTGTGTGTGTGTGTGTGAAAGGTTGTATGTGTGTGTGTGTGTATGTTGTGTGTGCGTGTGTGATAATGTGTGTGTGTGTGTGAGGGTTGTGTGTGTGTGTGTGTGTAGAGTTGTGTGTGTGAGGTTTGTGTGTGTGTGTGTGTGTTTTTGTGCGTGTGTGTGAGGTGTTTTGTGTGTGTGTGAGGGGTTGTGTGTGTGTGTGTGAGGGGTTGTGTGTGTGTGTGTGAGGGGTTGTGTGTGTGTGTGTGAGGGGTTGTGTGTGTGTGTGTGTGTGTGTGTGAGGGGTTGTGTGTGTGTGTGTGAGGGGTTGTGTGTGTGTGTGTGTGAGGGGTTGTGTGTGTGTGTGAGGGGTTGTGTGTGTGTGAGGGGTTGTGTGTGTGTGTGTGAGGGGTTGTGGTGCTGTTTCCGTGGTGATTTCACGGTTTGCCGTTGCCGTGGCGACTGCACAGAGACGCGATTGTTTCGGAAAAGACGAGTGTGACGAGGACGTGGGACGAACAACCGCCTGTTATTCCCGAGGCCAAAGGGTCAGATGCCCTCCCGTGTGTGTGTGTCAGATGCCCTCCCGTGTGTGTGTGTCAGATGCCCTCCCGTGTGTGTGTGTGTGTCAGATGCCCTCCCGTGTGTGTGTGTCAGATGCCCTCCCGTGTGTGTGTGTCAGATGCCCTCCCGTGTGTGTGTGTGTGTGTCAGATGCCCTCCCGTGTGTGTGTGTGTCAGATGCCCTCCCGTGTGTGTGTGTGTCAGATGCCCTCCCGTGTGTGTGTGTGTGTGTCAGATGCCCTCCCGTGTGTGTGTGTCAGATGCCCTCCCGTGTGTGTGTGTGTCAGATGCCCTCCCGTGTGTGTGTGTGTGTCAGATGCCCTCCCGTGTGTGTGTGTCAGATGCCCTCCCGTGTGTGTGTGTGTCAGATGCCCTCCCGTGTGTGTGTGTGTCAGATGCCCTCCCGTGTGTGTGTGTGTCAGATGCCCTCCCGTGTGTGTGTGTGTGTGTCAGATGCCCTCCCGTGTGTGTGTGTGTGTCAGATGCCCTCCCGTGTGTGTGTGTGTGTCAGATGCCCTCCCGTGTGTGTGTGTGTGTCAGATGCCCTCCCGTGTGTGTGTGTGTGTGTCAGATGCCCTCCCGTGTGTGTGTGTGTCAGATGCCCTCCCGTGTGTGTGTGTGTGTCAGATGCCCTCCCGTGTGTGTGTGTGTGTCAGATGCCCTCCCGTGTGTGTGTGTGTGTGTGTCAGATGCCCTCCCGTGTGTGTGTGTGTGTCAGATGCCCTCCCGTGTGTGTGTGTGTGTGTCAGATGCCCTCCCGTCCTCACAGATCTTAAGTTTCTGGTTCCGTGCGAAACTTAAACTGCACCGGAACATTTTCCATTGATATGTTTTAATGCCGTACTGTGGAATATTATAGACAAATGAGCAGAATTCCCATGGAAACAGGCAGGAGAGTCGGGTCTGTGGAGATGTGAGGAGCCACAAGTTCTGCTGTATTTCAGCGGTTTGGGTTTATTTTATTTTAGTTTTTTATTTAGTTTTTGTTTTGTTTAATTTAATTTTTTTTGTTTAATTTAATTTTTATTTATTTAATTTTTTTGTTTTATTTTATTTTATTAGACCTGCGCAGTGTTACGGTCAATTTAACTCTATTTTCTGTATTTATCTGGATTTTTGAGCCCTGGTTCAGTCCTGGTTTAATCCTGGTTCAGTCCTGGTTCAGTCCTGGTTTAATCCTGGTTTAGTCCTGGTTTAGTCCTGGTTTAGTCCTGGTTTAGTCCTGGTTTAATCCTGGTTTAGTCCTGGTTCAGTCCTGGTTCAGTCCTGGTTCAGTCCTGGTTCAGTCCTGGTTTAGTCCTGGTTCAGTCCTGGCTCAGTCCTGGTTTAGTCCTGGTTCAGTCCTGGCTCAGTCCTGGTTCAGTTCTGTGTAAAGTCTTGGGCTGAGGCCGGAGTGGATCCTGATTTGATCTGGTTCATGTCAGAGCCCCGAGGCCCAAGTCTCAGTCTGGACTTGTCCCAGTTCTTAGAGTTCAGTTTAAAGAAGCAATGAGGAAAAGACCGGGTTTAGTCCTGGTTTAGTCCTGGTTTAGTCCTGGTTTAGTCCCGGTTCAGTCCTGGTTTAGTCCTGGTTTAGTCCATATTCAGTCCTGGTTCAGTCCTGGTTTAGTCCTGGTTCAGTCCTGGTTTAGTCCTGGTTTAGTCCTGGTTCAGTCCTGGTTTAGTCCTGGTTCAGTCCTGGTTTAGTCCTGGTTCAGTCCTGGTTTAGTCCTGGTTTAGTCCTGGTTCAGTCCTGGTTTAGTCCTGGTTCAGTCCTGGTTTAGTCCATATTCAGTCCTGGTTCAGTCCTGGTTCAGTCCTGGTTTAGTCCTGGTTCAGTCCTGGTTCAGTCCTGGTTTAGTCCTGGTTTAGTCCCGGTTCAGTCCTGGTTTAGTCCTGGTTTAGTCCATATTCAGTCCTGGTTCAGTCCTGGTTCAGTCCTGGTTTAGTCCTGGTTTAGTCCTGGTTCAGTCCTGGTTCAGTCCTGGTTTAGTCCTGGTTTAGTCCATATTCAGTCCTGGTTCAGTCCTGGTTTAGTCCTGGTTCAGTCCTGGTTTGGTCCTGGTTTAGTCCATATTCAGTCCGGGATTAGTCGTGGTTCAGTCCTGGTTCAGTCCAGGTTCAGTCCTGGTTTAGTCCTGGTTTAGTCCATATTCAGTCCTGGTTCAGTCCTGGTTTAGTCCTGGTTCAGTCCTGGTTTAGTCCTGGTTTAGTCCATATTCAGTCCTGGTTCAGTCCTGGTTCAGTCCTGGATCAGTCCTGGTTTAGTCCTGGTTCAGTCCTGGGTCTGAATCGGTCTTTGTCTCAGTGACAGTGATGAATGACCAGGGTCCAGGGTCAGGTCTAGTCCGGTTTAAATCCGGTTTAAGTCCCGGCCTGGGCTTTTGTTTGGATCCGGCTCATAGTGACGCTCCCTACACTGAGCTGCTCCCCACACTGAGCTGCTCCCCACACTGAGTGTTCAGTTGTGTTCAGTTGTGTGTTCAGTTGTGTTCAGTTGTGTGTTCAGTTGTGTGTTCAGTTGTGTGTTCAGTTGTGTTCAGTTGTGTGTTCAGTTGTGTTCAGTTGTGTGTTCAGTTGTGTGTTCAGTTGTGTTCAGTTGTGTGTTCAGTTGTGTTCAGTTGTGTGTTCAGTTGTGTGTTCAGTTGTGTTCAGTTGTGTGTTCAGTTGTGTGTTCAGTTGTGTGTTCAGTTGTGTTCAGTTGTGTTCAGTTGTGTGTTCAGTTGTGTGTTCAGTTGTGTGTTCAGTTGTGTGTCCAGTTGTGTGTTCAGTTGTGTTCAGTTGTGTGTTCAGTTGTGTTCAGTTGTGTGTTCAGTTGTGTGTGTTCAGTTGTGTGTTCAGTTGTGTGTGTTCAGTTGTGTGTGTTCAGTTGTGTGTTCAGTTGTGTGTGTTCAGTTGTGTGTTCTGTTGTGTGTTCAGTTGTGTGTGTTCAGTTGTGTGTTCTGTTGTGTGTTCAGTTGTGTGTCCAGTTGTGTGTTCAGTTGTGTTCAGTTGTGTGTGTTCAGTTGTGTGTTCAGTTGTGTGTGTTCAGTTGTGTGTTCAGTTGTGTGTGTTCAGTTGTGTGTTCAGTTGTGTGTTCAGTTGTGTGTTCAGTTGTGTGTGTTCAGTTGTGTGTGTTCAGTTGTGTGTTCTGTTGTGTGTTCAGTTGTGTGTGTTCAGTTGTGTGTTCTGTTGTGTGTTCAGTTGTGTGTCCAGTTGTGTGTTCAGTTGTGTTCAGTTGTGTGTGTTCAGTTGTGTGTGTTCAGTTGTGTGTTAAGTTGTGTGTGTTAAGTTTTGTGTTCAGTTGTGTGTTCAGTTGTGTGTGTTCAGTTGTGTGTTCTGTTGTGTGTGTTCAGTTGTGTGTTCTGTTGTGTGTTCAGTTGTGTGTTCAGTTGTGTGTTCAGTTGTGTGTGTTCAGTTGTGTGTGTTCAGTTGTGTGTTCAGTTGTGTGTGTTCAGTTGTGTGTCCAGTTGTGTGTTCAGTTGTGTGTGTTCAGTTGTGTGTTCAGTTGTGTGTGTTCAGTTGTGTGTGTTCAGTTGTGTGTTCAGTTGTGTGTGTTCAGTTGTGTGTTCAGTTGTGTGTTCAGTTGTGTGTTCAGTTGTGTGTGTTCAGTTGTGTGTGTTCAGTTGTGTGTTCAGTTGTGTGTGTTCAGTTGTGTGTTCAGTTGTGTGTGTTCAGTTGTGTGTGTTCAGTTGTGTGTGTTCAGTTGTGTGTGTTCAGTTGTGTGTTCAGTTGTGTGTTCAGTTGTGTGTGTTCAGTTGTGTGTTCAGTTGTGTGTTCAGTTGTGTGTTCAGTTGTGTGTTCAGTTTTGTGTGGTGTTTCTGTGTATTTATGGAGGATGTGGTGTGGGAGCCTGTGGGTGGAGCCTCGTACAGACTCGTACTGCTGAACATGAGGAGAGATCTCTAGATGACTCAGACTCGGGTTGTGATGAGGGGTTTAAAGTCGTCCCTCGTCAGACCCTCACACAGTCCCTCCCTCGGATTAAACCTGAGACCGGTTATAGTCCGGGTCTAAGTGCTCTGGGCCGGACTCGACGACAGACGCTCCTCCCCCTGCACTTCCTGTTTCAGTCACATGATCCATCGCCGCGGCAACAGCTCAGATCCACTTTCACTAAAGACCCATTGTTCTGACCAAGGCCAGGTGCCAGACGAGACCTGGGATAGACCGGGTTTAGACCTGGTTTAGACCTGGGTTTAGGCCTGGGATAGACCGGGTTTAGACCTGGGTTTAGGCCTGGGTTTAGGCCTGATTTAGACCTGGTTTAGACCTGGTTTAGGCCTGATTTAGACCTGGTTTAGACCTGGTTTAGACCTGGTTTAGACCTGGGTTTAGGCCTGGGTTTAGGCCTGGGATAGACTGGGTTTAGACCTGGTTTAGGCCTGATTTAGACCTGGTTTAGACCTGGTTTAGGCCTGGGTTAGACCTGGGATAGACCGGGTTTAGACCTGGTTTAGACCTGGTTCAGTTTTATAAATGTGGTGTAAATGGAAAATAATAAATTCCATCAATTGCAACTTCCAGCAAACTAGGACTGAACCAGGACTAAACCTGGACAAAACCTGGACTAAACCAGGTCGGTCTTTCCCACATCTGTCAGTCCGGATCAGGGTCTGGTCCTGGTCCAGGTTTGGTCTCTGGGTGTTAATCCCATGTTTGTGTTGGAATGTGTCAAACAGGATTAAGCCCATAATCCCCAGAGACCAGACCTGAGACCAGACCTGAGACCAGACCTGAGACCAGACCTGAGACCAGACCTGAGACCAGACCTGAGACCAGACCTGAGACCAGAGACCAGACCTGAGACCAGACCTGAGACCAGACCTGAGACCAGAGACCAGACCTGAGACCAGACCTGAGACCAGAGACCAGACCTGAGACCAGACCTGAGACCAGACCTGAGACCAGAGACCAGACCTGAGACCAGACCTGAGACCAGAAACCAGACCTGAGACCAGACCTGAGACCAGACCTGAGACCAGACCTGAGACCAGACCTGAGACCAGAGACCAGACCTGAGACCAGACCTGAGACCAGACCTGAGACCAGAGACCAGACCTGAGACCAGAGACCAGACCTGAGACCAGAGACCAGAGACCAGACCAGAGACCAGACCTGAGACCAGAGACCAGACCTGAGACCAGACCAGAGACCAGACCTGAGACCAGAGACCAGACCTGAGACCAGACCTGAGACCAGAGACCAGACCTGAGACCAGACCTGAGACCAGAGACCAGACCAGAGACCAGACCTGAGACCAGACCTGAGACCAGAGACCAGACCTGAGACCAGACCTGAGACCAGACCTGAGACCAGAGACCAGAGACCAGACCTGAGACCAGACCTGAGACCAGAGACCAGACCTGAGACCAGACCTGAGACCAGAGACCAGACCTGAGACCAGACCTGAGACCAGACCTGAGACTAGACCTGAGACCAGAGACCAGACCGGAGACTAGACCAGACCGGAGACCAGACCTGAGACTAGACCTGAGACTAGACCTGAGACTAGACCTGAGACTAGACCTGAGACTAGACCAGAGACCAGAGACCAGACCAGAGACCAGACCTGAGACCAGACCTGAGACCAGACCTGAGACCAGAGACCAGACCAGAGACCAGACCAGAGACCAGACCAGAGACCAGACCAGAGACCAGACCTGAGACCAGACCTGAGACCAGACCAGAGACCAGACCTGAGACCAGAGACCAGACCAGAGACCAGACCTGAGACCAGACCTGAGACCAGAGACCAGACCTGAGACCAGACCTGAGACCAGAGACCAGACCTGAGACCAGACCTGAGACCAGAGACCAGACCAGAGACCAGACCAGAGACCAGACCAGAGACCAGACCTGAGACCAGAGACCAGACCTGAGACCAGAGACCAGACCTGAGACCAGACCAGAGACCAGACCTGAGACCAGAGACCAGACCTGAGACCAGAGACCAGACCTGAGACCAGACCAGAGACCAGACCTGAGACCAGAGACCAGAGACCAGAGACCAGACCTGAGACCAGAGACCAGACCAGAGACCAGACCTGAGACCAGAGACCAGACCTGAGACCAGACCAGAGACCAGACCTGAGACCAGCGACCAGACCTGAGACCAGACCTGAGACCAGAGACCAGACCTGAGACCAGACCAGAGACCAGACCTGAGACCAGACCTGAGACCAGAGACCAGACCTGAGACCAGACCAGAGACCAGACCAGAGACCAGACCTGAGACCAGACCTGAGACCAGAGACCAGACCTGAGACCAGAGACCAGACCTGAGACCAGACCAGAGACCAGACCTGAGACCAGACCTGAGACCAGACCTGAGACCAGAGACCAGACCTGAGACCAGACCTGAGACCAGAGACCAGAGACCAGACCTGAGACCAGACCTGAGACCTCTGTGTGTGAGGACGTGTCGGGTGTTTGTGCAGTGTGAGGACGTGTTGTGTTTGTGCAGTGTGAGGACGTGTTGTGTTTGTGCAGTGTGAGGACGTGTCGTGTGTTTGTGCAGTGTGAGGACGTGTCGTGTGGTTGCGCAGTGTGAGGACGTGTCGTGTGTTTGCGCAGTGTGAGGACGTGTCGTGTGTTTGTGCAGTGTGAGGACGTGTCATCTGTTTGCGCAGTGTGAGGACGTGTCATGTGTTTGCGCAGTGTGAGGACGTGACATGTGTTTGTGCAGTGTGAGGACGTGTTGTGTTTGTGCAGTGTGAGGACGTGTCGTGTGTTTGTGCAGTGTGAGGACGTGTTGTGTGTTTGTACAGTGTGAGGACGTGTTGTGTTTGTGCAGTGTGAGGACGTGTTGTGTTTGTGCAGTGTGAGGACGTGTCGTGTGTTTGTGCAGTGTGAGGACGTGTTGTGTTTGTGCAGTGTGAGGACATGTCGTGTGTTTGTGCAGTGTGAGGACGTGTTGTGTTTGTGCAGTGTGAGGACGTGTCGTGTGTTTGTGCAGTGTGAGGACGTGTTGTGTTTGTGCAGTGTGAGGACATGTCGTGTGTTTGCGCAGTGTGAGGACGTGTCGTGTGTTTGCGCAGTGTGAGGACGTGTCATGTGTTTGCGCAGTGTGAGGACGTGTCATGTGTTTGCGCAGTGTGAGGACGTGACATGTGTTTGTGCAGTGTGAGGACGTGTTGTGTTTGGGCAGTGTGAGGACGTGTCGTGTGTTTGTGCAGTGTGAGGACGTGTCGTGTGTTTGCGCAGTGTGAGGACGTGTCATGTGTTTGCGCAGTGTGAGGACGTGTCATGTGTTTGCGCAGTGTGAGGACGTGACATGTGTTTGTGCAGTGTGAGGACGTGTCGTGTGTTTGTGCAGTGTGAGGACGTGTCGTGTGTTTGTGCAGTGTGAGGACGTGTTGTGTTTGTGCAGTGTGAGGACGTGTTGTGTTTGTGCAGTGTGAGGACGTGTCGTGTGTTTGTGCAGTGTGAGGACGTGTTGTGTTTGTGCAGTGTGAGGACGTGTCGTGTGTTTGTGCAGTGTGAGGACGTGTCGTGTGTTTGCGCAGTGTGAGGACGTGTCGTGTTTGTGCAGTGTGAGGACGTGTCATGTGTTTGCGCAGTGTGAGGACGTGACGTGTGTTTGTGCAGTGTGAGGACGTGTCGTGTTTGTGCAGTGTGAGGACGTGTCATGTGTTTGCGCAGTGTGAGGACGTGACGTGTGTTTGTGCAGTGTGAGGACGTGTCGTGTGTTTGTGCAGTGTGAGGACGTCGCCTCGGGCCTGGTCTCGGGGGACCTGTGTTTGGACCTGTGTGTTCTGAAGACGCTCCGGTACCAGCGCTGCCTCTACTACGAGAACGGGAAGAAGGTTCTGGAGGCTCGATGGAGGAACCGGCCCGTGATCCTCAAGTCCAAACACGAGAACTTCAGCTCCTACGAACCACTGGCCGCCCTACAGGACCAGGTCAAACCTAGACCGGACCTGGGTTAGACCGGACCTGGGGTCAGACTG
Organism: Odontamblyopus rebecca; assembly: GCA_030686955.1. Lineage (NCBI taxonomy): Eukaryota > Metazoa > Chordata > Actinopteri > Gobiiformes > Gobiidae > Odontamblyopus > Odontamblyopus rebecca. Next base: position 32,771,369 of record CM060674.1, read on the forward strand.
GACCTGGGGTCAGACCAGACCTGGGGTCAGACCGGACCTGGGGTCAGACTGGACCTGGGTTAGACTGGACCTGGGGTCAGACTGGACCTGGGTTAGACCGGACCTAAGGTCAGACTGGACCTGGGGTCAGACCGGATCTGGGGTTAGACTGGACCTGGGGTCAGACTGGACCTGGGGTCAGACCAGACCTGGGGTCAGACTGGACCTGGGTTAGACCGGACCTAAGGTCAGACTGGACCTGGGGTCAGACCAGACCTGGGGTCAGACCGGACCTGGGGTCAGACTGGACCTGGGGTCAGACTGGACCTGGGGTCAGACTGGACCTGGAGTCAGACCGGACCTGGGGTCAGACTGGACCTGGGTTTAGGCCATGTCCATTTAGTCCTGGTTTAGTTCTGTCTTAGTCCAGACTTACTCCTGTTTTACTCCTGGTTTTAAGTCTTGGTTTAATCCTGGTTTAGACCTGGTTTAGTTCTGGTTTAATCTTTTTTTTTTTTTTTGTAGAACGCAGCAGAAGAACTTTCTCCTTTCGACGTGGTTTACTACGCAACTCTGGAGGTGAGCGGCAGAGTGGTTATCCTTTAGTCCTGGTTTAGTCCTGGTTTAGTCCTGGTTTAGACCTGGTTTAGACCTGGTTTAGTCCTGGTTTAGACCTGGTTTAGACCTGGTTTAGTCCTGGTTTAGACCTGGTTTAGTCCTGGTTTAGTCCTGGTTTAGACCTGGTTTAGTCTTGGTTTAGTCCTGGTTTAGACCTGGTTTAGTCCTGGTTTAGACCTGGTTTAGTCCTGGTTTAGTCCTGGTTTAGACCTGGTTTAGTCCTGGTTTAGTCCTGGTTTAGACCTGGTTTAGTCCTGGTTTAGACCTGGTTTAGTCCTGGTTTAGACCTGGTTTAGTCCTGGTTTAGTCCTGGTTTAGACCTGGTTTAGTCCTGGTTTAGTCCTGGTTTAGTCCTGGTTTAGACCTGGTTTAGTCCTGGTTTAGACCTGGTTTAGCCCTGGTTTAGTCCTGGTTTAGTCCTGGTTTAGTCCTGGTTTAGCCCTGGTTTAGTCCTGGTTTAGTCCTGGTTTAGTCCTGGTTTAGCCCTGGTTTAGTCCTGGTTTAGTCCTGTTCTCTTTCAGGTCCGGAGCTCGTTGGGTTTGCTGGAGGAGGACGAGGACCTGGGAGACGGAGGTTTAAGTAACGGATCTTTGTGGCGGGTTTGGGACCAGAGGCCGGATCGTAACCGGACTTACTCCAGAGCGGACCTGTCGTCGCTCTGGGCTCTTCTGCAGCAGGAGGAGTACACGTTTCTACGGTAACAAACCAATCCAGGAACACCTGCGTGAAGTCGCCCCATCAAACACAAACCCACACTTCACATTCTGAGGTTCTGGACGACGTCATCGACCAAAATAAAACTGAATATCTGAAGAACCAGAATCACAAACTGAACTTTCTGCAGCACAAACACTGACTCAGTTTCTGTAGGTTTGAGTTTGAGGCGACTTCAGGCAGGTTCCAGCAACTCTCCTGTCAACGATGACCTGGACGACTGTCATTTCATCATTTATTCCCCTCTCTCTTTTCCTCCTTCTCTCTTTTCCCGTCTCCTTCTTTCCAATCTCTCCTTTCTCTCCCCCTTCTTCTCTCCCCCTTCTTTTGCTCCTTTCCTTCCTTTCTTTCCCTCCTCTTCCCTCCGTCTCTCCCCTCACTCACCTTCTCTCCTCACGCTCTTTTCTCCTTCTCTGTGGCCTTCTGGTTTAGTCCTGGTTTAGTCCTGGTTTAGACCTGGTTTAGTCCTGCTTTAGACCTGGTTTAGACCTGGTTTAGTCCTGCTTTAGACCTGGTTTAGACCTGGTTTAGTCCTGGTTTGGACTTGGTTTAGTCCAGGTTTAGTCCTGGTTTAGTCCTGGTTTAGACCTGGTTTAGTCCTGGTTTAGTCCTGGTTTAGACCTGGTTTAGTCCTGGTTTAGACCTGGTTTAGTCCTGGTTTAGTCCTGGTTTAGACCTGGTTTAGTCCTGGTTTAGACCTGGTTTAGTCCTGGTTTAGTCCTGGTTTAGACCTGGTTTAGACCTGGTTTAGTCCTGGTTTAGTCCTGGTTTAGTACTGGTTTAGTCCTGGTTGAGACCTGGTTTAGTCCTGGTTTAGACCTGGTTTAGTCCTGGTTTAGTCCTGGTTTAGTCCTGGTTTAGACCTGGTTTAGTCCTGGTTTAGTCCTGGTTTAGTCCTGGTTTAGGCCTGGTTTAGTCCTGGTTTAGGCCTGGTTTAGGTCTGGTTTAGTCCTGGTTTAGACCTGGTTTAGTCCTGGTTTAGACGTGGTTTAGTCCTGGTTTAGACCTGGTTTAGTCCTGGTTTAGACCTGGTTTAGTCCTGGTTTAGACCTGGTTTAGACCTGGTTTAGACCTGGTTTAGTCCTGGTTTAGTCCTGGTTTAGACCTGGTTTAGACCTGGTTTAGACCTGGTTTAGACCTGGTTTAGTCCTGGTTTAGGCCTGGTTTAGGTCTGGTTTAGTCCTGGTTTAGACCTGGTTTAGTCCTGGTTTAGACCTGGTTTAGACCTGGTTTAGACCTGGTTTAGTCCTGGTTTAGGCCTGGTCTTTTCCCCTCCTCTCTCCCTCTTTCTCCGAGTGGACCAATCGTTCCGGACTCTTCCATAAACTCGTTGGTTCAGTGGAATATTTGTGGCTCCGTGTTGGAAACTCAAACAGTTTAGACTCGTGTTTGTGCGTTTGGATTCTGGTGGATTACACACAACCAGACACACAACCAGACACACAACCAGACACACAACCAGACACACAACCAGACACACAACCAGACACACAACCAGACACACAACCGGACACACAACCGGACACACAACCAGACACACAACCGGACACACAACCGGACACACAACCGGACACACAACCAGACACACAACCGGACACACAACCGGACACACAACCGGACACACAACCGGACACACAACCGGACACACAACCAGACACACAACCAGACACACAACCAGACACACAAACCAGACACACAACCAGACACACAAACCAGACACACAACCAGACACACAACCAGACACACACAACCAGACACACAACCAGACACACAACCAGACACACAACCAGACACACACAACCAGACACACAACCAGACACACACAACCAGACACACAACCAGACACACAACCAGACACACAACCAGACACACAACCAGACACACAAACCAGACACACAACCAGACACACAAACCAGACACACAACCAGACACACAACCAGACACACAAACCAGACACACAACCAGACACACAAACCAGACACACAACCAGACACACAACCAGACACACAAACCAGACACACAACCAGACACACAAACCAGACACACAACCGGACACACAACCGGACACACAACCGGACACACAACCGGACACACAACCGGACACACAACCAGACACACAACCAGACACACAACCAGACACACAACCAGACACACACAACCAGACACACAACCAGACACACACAACCAGACACACAACCAGACACACAACCAGACACACAACCAGACACACACAACCAGACACACAACCAGACACACACAACCAGACACACACAACCAGACACACACAACCAGACACACAACCAGACACACAACCAGACACACAACCAGACACACAAACCAGACACACAAACCAGACACACAACCAGACACACAACCAGACACACAACCAGACACACAAAACCAGACACACAAACCAGACACACAACCGGACACACAAAACCAGACACACAACCAGACACACAACCAGACACACAAACCAGACACACAAACCGGACACACAAACCAGACACACAAACCAGACACACAACCAGACACACACAACCAGACACACAACCAGACACACACAACCAGACACACAACCAGACACACAACCAGACACACAACCAGACACACACAACCAGACACACAACCAGACACACACAACCAGACACACACAACCAGACACACACAACCAGACACACAACCAGACACACAACCAGACACACAACCAGACACACAAACCAGACACACAAACCAGACACACAACCAGACACACAACCAGACACACAAAACCAGACACACAAACCAGACACACAACCGGACACACAAAACCAGACACACAACCAGACACACAACCAGACACACAAACCAGACACACAAACCGGACACACAAACCAGACACACAAACCAGACACACAAAACCAGACACACAACCAGACACACAACCAGACACACAACCAGACACACAACCAGACACACAACCAGACACACAAACCAGACACACACAACCAGACACACAACCAGACACACAACCAGACGCACAAACCGGACACACAAACCGGACACACAAACCGGACACACAAACCAGACACACAAACCAGACACACAAACCAGACACACAACCGGACACACAAACCGGACACACAAAACCAGACACACAAACTGGACACACAAAACCAGACACACAACCAGACACACAAACCGGACACACAACCAGACACACAACCAGACACACAAACCAGACACACAAACCAGACACACAAACCTGACACACAAACCGGACACACAAACCGGACACACAACCAGACACACAAAACCAGACACAAAACCAGACACACAAAACCAGACACACAAACCAGACACACAACCGGACACACAAACCGGACACACAAAACCAGACACACAAACCGGACACACAACCGGACACACAACCGGACACACAACCAGACACACAACCAGACACACAAACCAGACACACAACCAGACACACAAACCAGACACACAACCAGACACACAACCAGACACACAAACCAGACACACAACCAGACACACAAACCAGACACACAACCAGACACACAACCAGACACACAACCAGACACACAACCAGACACACAAACCAGACACACAAACCAGACACACAAACCAGACACACAAACCAGACACACAAAACCAGACACACAAACCAGACACACAACCAGACACACAAACCAGACACACAAACCGGACACACAAACCAGACACACAAACCAGACACACAAACCGGACACACAAACCAGACACACAAAACCAGACACACAAACCAGACACACAAAACCAGACACACAAACCAGACACACAAAACCAGACACACAAACCAGACACACAACCAGACACACAAACCAGACACACAAACCGGACACACAAACCAGACACACAACCAGACACACAACCAGACACACAAACCAGACACACAAACCAGACACACAACCAGACACACAAACCAGACACACAAACCGGACACACAAACCAGACACACAAAACCAGACACACAAACCAGACACACAAACCAGACACACAAACCAGACACACAAAACCAGACACACAAACCAGACACACAAACCAGACACACAAACCAGACACACAAACCGGACACACAAACCAGACACACAAAACCAGACACACAAACCAGACACACAAACCGGACACACAAACCAGACACACAAAACCAGACACACAACCAGACACACAAACCAGACACACAACCAGACACACAAACCAGACACACAAACCCGACACACAAACCAGACACACAAAACCAGACACACAAACCAGACACACAAACCGGACACACACTCTGTGGGAGGAGGGGAAACACATGTTTTCCTCCTGTTCTAATTTTCCTCGTCAGGAGGTTCAGGTGCTGCAGGTTTGAGTCACTCGCGCTTCACAGCAGAAGGTTCCGGGTTCGATCCCCGGGTCGTCTGGGCTTTTCTGTGAGGAGTCTGCATGTTCTCCCAGTGTCTGTGAGGAGTCTGCATGTTCTCCCTGTGTCTGTGAGGAGTCTGCATGTTCTCCCAGTGTCTGTGAGGAGTCTGCATGTTCTCCCTGTGTCTGTGAGGAGTCTGCATGTTCTTCCTGTGTCTGTGTGGAGTCTGCATGTTCTCCCTGTGTCTGTGAGGAGTCTGCATGTTCTCCCTGTGTCTGTGAGGAGTTTGCATGTTCTTCCTGTGTCTGTGTGGAGTCTGCATGTTCTCCCTGTGTCTGTGTGGGGTCTGCATGTTCTTCCTGTGTCTGTGTGGAGTCTGCATGTTCTCCCTGTGTCTGTGTGGAGTTTGCATGTTCTCCCTGTGTCTGTGAGGAGTCTGCATGTTCTCCCTGTGTCTGTGTGGAGTCTGCATGTTCTTCCTGTGTCTGTGTGGAGTCTGCATGTTCTCTCTGTGTCTGTGTGGAGTTTGCATGTTCTCCCTGTGTCTGTGAGGAGTCTGCATGTTCTCCCTGTGTCTGTGTGGAGTCTGCATGTTCTTCCTGTGTCTGTGTGGAGTCTGCATGTTCTCCCTGTGTCTGTGTGGAGTTTGCATGTTCTCCCTGTGTCTGTGAGGAGTCTGCATGTTCTCCCTGTGTCTGTGTGGAGTCTGCATGTTCTCCCTGTGCCTCGGTTTGAGCAGCAGAGAATATGGATGGACACAGGTGCACTTTGGCTCCATCGATTTTGCCTCCATTTCACTTTCTACTGAAAAAGCGAGGCCCCTCTGCCCCCTGACCTCTGACCTCTGACCCTCAGGCTGCTCCAGGACCTCTCCCCTCTGACCTCTCCCCTCTGACCTCTCCCCTCTGCCCTCTGACCCTCAGGCTGCTCCAGGACCTCTCCCCTCTGACCTCTGCCCTCTGCCCCTCAGGCTGCTCCAGGACCTCTCCCCTCTGACCTCTGACCTCTGCCCTCTGACCCTCAGGCTGCTCCAGGACCTCTCCCCTCTGACCTCTGACCTCTGCCCTCTTCCCTCTGACCCTCAGGCTGCTCCAGGGACCTCTGACCTCTGACCCTCAGGCTGCTCCAGGACCTCTCCCCTCTGACCTCTGCCCTCTGACCTCTGCCCTCTGACCCTCAGGCTGCTCCAGGACCTCTCCCCTCTGACCTCTGCCCTCTTCCCTCTGACCTCTGACCCTCAGGCTGCTCCAGGACCTCTGACCTCTGACCCTCAGGCTGCTCCAGGACCTCTGACCTCTGCCCTCTGACCCTCAGGCTGCTCCAGGACCTCTCCCCTCTGACCTCTGCCCTCTGACCCTCAGGCTGCTCCAGGACCTCTCCCCTCTGACCTCTGCCCTCTGACCCTCAGGCTGCTCCAGGACCTCTCCCCTCTGACCTCTGCCCTCTGACCCTCAGGCTGCTCCAGGACCTCTCCCCTCTGACCTCTGCCCTCTGACCCTCAGGCTGCTCCAGGACCTCTCCCCTCTGACCTCTGACCTCTGCCCTCTGACCCTCAGGCTGCTCCAGGACCTCTCCCCTCTGACCTCTGACCTCTGCCCTCTGACCCTCAGGCTGCTCCAGGACCTCTCCCCTCTGACCTCTGACCTCTGACCCTCAGGCTGCTCCAGGACCTCTCTCCTCACGTGGCTCGGGTGCTCGGCTCCTGTGGACACTTCTACGCTGTGGAGTTCCTGTCAGCGGGACACGCCTGGGACCAAAACCTCTTCTCATTGGTCGAGCCGCCTCAGCCCGCGCTCCCATTGGCCCGTGGTGGGGGGCGGGACCACAGGAACGCGCTCCCATTGGCCCGTGGTGGGGGGCGGGACCACAGGAACGCGCTCCCATTGGCCCGTGGCGGGGGGCGGGACCATCGGATCGCGCTCAGCTTCCTGGACCTGGTCTGGCACTTCGAGCACGACTTCAGACATACTCTGCACCTGTGTGACGTCAAACCGGAAAACTTCGGCATCAGACAAGACCTGACGGTAACCAGACCGGTTTAGACCGGGTTTAGACCTGGTTTAGTCCTGGTTTAGAGCCGGTTTAGAGCCAGTTTAGACCTGTTATAGTCCTGGTTTAGACCTGTTATAGTCCTGGTTTAGACCTGGTTTAGAGCTCCTTTAGACCTGCTATAGGCCTGGTTCAGTTCTCATCTCTCGCAGGTTGTCACTCTGGTTGAGTCTTGGTTTAGTCCTGTTATAGTCCTGTTATAGTCCTGTTCTAGTCGTGTTATAGACCTGTTATAGTCTTGGTTTAGTTCCCTTATAGACCTGTTATAGTCCCGGTTCTGGCGTCCTGCAGGTCGTGGCTCTGTTCTAGTCCTGTTCTAGTCCTGTTCTAGTCCTGTTCTAGTTGTGTTCTAGTCCTGTTCTAGTCCTGTTCTAGTTGTGTTCTAGTCCTGTTCTAGTCCTGTTCTAGTCCTGTTCTAGTCCTGTTCTAGTCCTGTTCTAGTTGTGTTCTAGTCCTGTTCTAGTCCTGTTCTAGTTGTGTTCTAGTCCTGTTCTAGTCCTGTTCTAGTTGTGTTCTAGTCCTGTTCTAGTCCTGTTCTAGTTCTGTTCTAGTCCTGTTCTAGTCCTGTTCTAGTCCTGTTCGAGTCCTGTTCGAGTCCTGTTCTAGTCCTGTTCTAGGCCTGTTCTAGTCCTGTTCTAGTCCTGTTCTAGTTGTGTTCTAGTCCTGTTCTAGTTGTGTTCTAGTCCTGTTCTAGTTGTGTTCTAGTCCTGTTCTAGTCCTGTTCGAGTCCTGTTCGAGTCCTGTTCTAGTCCTGTTCTAGTCCTGTTTTAGTTGTGTTCTAGTCCTGTTCTAGTCCTGTTCTAGTCCTGTTCTAGTCCTGTTCTAGTCCTGTTCTAGTTGTGTTCTAGTCCTGTTCTAGTCCTGTTCTAGTTGTGTTCTAGTCCTGTTCTAGTCCTGTTCTAGTCCTGTTCTAGTCCTGTTCTAGTCCTGTTCTAGTCCTGTTCTAGTCCTGTTCTAGTCCTGTTCTAGTCCTGTTCTAGTTGTGTTCTAGTCCTGTTCTAGTCCTGTTCTAGTTGTGTTCTAGTCCTGTTCTAGTTGTGTTCTAGTCCTGTTCTAGTCCTGTTCTAGTCCTGTTCTAGTTGTGTTCTAGTCCTGTTCTAGTCCTGTTCTAGTTGTGTTCTAGTCCTGTTCTAGTCCTGTTCTAGTCCTGTTCTAGTCCTGTTCTAGTTGTGTTCTAGTCCTGTTCTAGTTGTGTTCTAGTCCTGTTCTAGTCCTGTTCGAGTCCTGTTCGAGTCCTGTTCTAGTCCTGTTCTAGTCCTGTTCTAGTCCTGTTCTAGTCGTGTTCTAGTCCTGTTCTAGTCCTGTTCTAGTCCTGTTCTAGTCCTGTTCTAGTCCTGTTCTAGTCCTGTTCTAGTCCTGTTCTAGTTGTGTTCTAGTCCTGTTCTAGTCCTGTTCTAGTCCTGTTCTAGTCCCGGTTCTGCCCCCGCAGGTCGTAGCTCTGGACGTGGACATGGCGTTCTTCGAGCCGAAGCTTCAGGAGCTGCTGGAGCAGAACTGCAGCTCGGATGAGGACTGCTCCTTCTTCGACTGCTGGTCGCGCTGTGACCCCCACACGCTGCGGTGCGCCCCCCACAGGACCAACAGCAACCTGCAGGTCAGCGCGCCCCGTCCTGCCCCTACCTGTCCCACCCAGTCCTGGTTCAGTCCTGGTTTAGTCCTGGTTCAGTCCTGGTTCAGTCCTGGTCCAGTCCTGGTTCAGTCCTGGTTCAGTCCTGGTTCAGTCCTGGTTCAGTCCTGGTCCAGTCCTGGTTCAGTCCTGGTTCAGTCCTGGTTCAGTCCTGGTTTAGTCCTGGTTCAGTCCTGGTTCAGTCCTGGTCCAGTCCTGGTTCAGTCCTGGTTCAGTCCTGGTTCAGTCCTGGTTTAGTCCTGGTTTAGTCCTGGTTTAGTCCTGGTTTAGACCTGGTCCAGACCTGGTTTAGTCCTGGTTTAGTCCTGGTGAAATTCTAACAGTTTCATTTATATTTTATTGATGATTGTTGATGAAACATAAAGTTTCTTTTGTCTAAAACACTTTTCTTTCTCGTTAAACTTCCACATGAGTGAAGTGGATCACTGTTCCACATGAGTGAAGTGGGTCACTGTTCCACATGAGTGAAGTGGGTCACTGTTCCACATGAGTGAAGTGGATCACTGTTCCACATGAGTGAAGTGGGTCACTGTTCCACATGAGTGAAGTGGATCACTGTTCCACATGAGTGAAGTGGATCACTGTTCCACATGAGTGAAGTGGATCACTGTTCCACATGAGTGAAGTGGATCACTGTTCCACATGAGTGAAGTGGGTCACTGTTCCACATGAGTGAAGTGGGTCACTGTTCCACATGAGTGAAGTGGGTCACTGTTCCACATGAGTGAAGTGGATCACTGTTCCACATGAGTGAAGTGGATCACTGTTCCACATGAGTGAAGTGGATCACTGTTCCACATGAGTGAAGTGGATCACTGTTCCACATGAGTGAAGTGGATCACTGTTCCACATGAGTGAAGTGGGTCACTGTTCCACATGAGTGAAGTGGATCACTGTTCCACATGAGTGAAGTGGGTCACTGTTCCACATGAGTGAAGTGGATCACTGTTCCACATGAGTGAAGTGGATCACTGTTCCACATGAGTGAAGTGGATCACTGTTCCACATGAGTGAAGTGGGTCACTGTTCCACATGAGTGAAGTGGGTCACTGTTCCACATGAGTGAAGTGGGTCACTGTTCCACATGAGTGAAGTGGATCACTGTTCCACATGAGTGAAGTGGGTCACTGTTCCACATGAGTGAAGTGGGTCACTGTTCCACATGAGTGAAGTGGATCACTGTTCCACATGAGTGAAGTGGATCACTGTTCCACATGAGTGAAGTGGATCACTGTTCCACATGAGTGAAGTGGGTCACTGTTCCACATGAGTGAAGTGGATCACTGTTCCACATGAGTGAAGTGGATCACTGTTCCACATGAGTGAAGTGGATCACTGTTCCACATGAGTGAAGTGGATCACTGTTCCACATGAGTGAAGTGGATCACTGTTCCACATGAGTGAAGTGGATCACTGTTCCACATGAGTGAAGTGGATCACTGTTCCACATGAGTGAAGTGGGTCACTGTTCCACATGAGTGAAGTGGGTCACTGTTCCACATGAGTGAAGTGGATCACTGTTCCACATGAGTGAAGTGGGTCACTGTTCCACATGAGTGAAGTGGATCACTGTTCCACATGAGTGAAGTGGGTCACTGTTCCACATGAGTGAAGTGGATCACTGTTCCACATGAGTGAAGTGGATCACTGTTCCACATGAGTGAAGTGGATCACTGTTCCACATGAGTGAAGTGGGTCACTGTTCCACATGAGTGAAGTGGGTCACTGTTCCACATGAGTGAAGTGGGTCACTGTTCCACATGAGTGAAGTGGATCACTGTTCCACATGAGTGAAGTGGATCACTGTTCCACATGAGTGAAGTGGGTCACTGTTCCACATGAGTGAAGTGGATCACTGTTCCACATGAGTGAAGTGGATCACTGTTCCACATGAGTGAAGTGGGTCACTGTTCCACATGAGTGAAGTGGATCACTGTTCCACATGAGTGAAGTGGATCACTGTTCCACATGAGTGAAGTGGGTCACTGTTCCACATGAGTGAAGTGGGTCACTGTTCCACATGAGTGAAGTGGGTCACTGTTCCACATGAGTGAAGTGGATCACTGTTCCACATGAGTGAAGTGGGTCACTGTTCCACATGAGTGAAGTGGGTCACTGTTCCACATGAGTGAAGTGGATCACTGTTCCACATGAGTGAAGTGGATCACTGTTCCACATGAGTGAAGTGGGTCACTGTTCCACATGAGTGAAGTGGGTCACTGTTCCACATGAGTGAAGTGGGTCACTGTTCCACATGAGTGAAGTGGATCACTGTTCCACATGAGTGAAGTGGATCACTGTTCCACATGAGTGAAGTGGGTCACTGTTCCACATGAGTGAAGTGGGTCACTGTTCCACATGAGTGAAGTGGGTCACTGTTCCACATGAGTGAAGTGGGTCACTGTTCCACATGAGTGAAGTGGATCACTGTTCCACATGAGTGAAGTGGATCACTGTTCCACATGAGTGAAGTGGATCACTGTTCCACATGAGTGAAGTGGATCACTGTTCCACATGAGTGAAGTGGATCACTGTTCCACATGAGTGAAGTGGGTCACTGTTCCACATGAGTGAAGTGGATCACTGTTCCACATGAGTGAAGTGGATCACTGTTCCACATGAGTGAAGTGGTTCACTGTTCCACATGAGTGAAGTGGGTCACTGTTCCACATGAGTGAAGTGGATCACTGTTCCACATGAGTGAAGTGGATCACTGTTCCACATGAGTGAAGTGGGTCACTGTTCCACATGAGTGAAGTGGATCACTGTTCCACATGAGTGAAGTGGGTCACTGTTCCACATGAGTGAAGTGGGTCACTGTTCCACATGAGTGAAGTGGATCACTGTTCCACATGAGTGAAGTGGATCACTGTTCCACATGAGTGAAGTGGGTCACTGTTCCACATGAGTGAAGTGGGTCACTGTTCCACATGAGTGAAGTGGGTCACTGTTCCACATGAGTGAAGTGGGTCACTGTTCCACATGAGTGAAGTGGGTCACTGTTCCACATGAGTGAAGTGGATCACTGTTCCACATGAGTGAAGTGGATCACTGTTCCACATGAGTGAAGTGGGTCACTGTTCCACATGAGTGAAGTGGGTCACTGTTCCACATGAGTGAAGTGGGTCACTGTTCCACATGAGTGAAGTGGATCACTGTTCCACATGAGTGAAGTGGATCACTGTTCCACATGAGTGAAGTGGGTCACTGTTCCACATGAGTGAAGTGGATCACTGTTCCACATGAGTGAAGTGGGTCACTGTTCCACATGAGTGAAGTGGATCACTGTTCCACATGAGTGAAGTGGTTCACTGTTCCACATGAGTGAAGTGGGTCACTGTTCCACATGAGTGAAGTGGATCACTGTTCCACATGAGTGAAGTGGGTCACTGTTCCACATGAGTGAAGTGGATCACTGTTCCACATGAGTGAAGTGGATCACTGTTCCACATGAGTGAAGTGGGTCACTGTTCCACATGAGTGAAGTGGGTCACTGTTCCACATGAGTGAAGTGGGTCACTGTTCCACATGAGTGAAGTGGGTCACTGTTCCACATGAGTGAAGTGGGTCACTGTTCCACATGAGTGAAGTGGATCACTGTTCCACATGAGTGAAGTGGATCACTGTTCCACATGAGTGAAGTGGGTCACTGTTCCACATGAGTGAAGTGGGTCACTGTTCCACATGAGTGAAGTGGATCACTGTTCCACATGAGTGAAGTGGATCACTGTTCCACATGAGTGAAGTGGGTCACTGTTCCACATGAGTGAAGTGGATCACTGTTCCACATGAGTGAAGTGGGTCACTGTTCCACATGAGTGAAGTGGATCACTGTTCCACATGAGTGAAGTGGGTCACTGTTCCACATGAGTGAAGTGGGTCACTGTTCCACATGAGTGAAGTGGATCACTGTTCCACATGAGTGAAGTGGGTCACTGTTCCACATGAGTGAAGTGGATCACTGTTCCACATGAGTGAAGTGGATCACTGTTCCACATGAGTGAAGTGGGTCACTGTTCCACATGAGTGAAGTGGGTCACTGTTCCACATGAGTGAAGTGGGTCACTGTTCCACATGAGTGAAGTGGGTCACTGTTCCACATGAGTGAAGTGGATCACTGTTCCACATGAGTGAAGTGGTTCACTGTTCCACATGAGTGAAGTGGGTCACTGTTCCACATGAGTGAAGTGGGTCACTGTTCCACATGAGTGAAGTGGGTCACTGTTCCACATGAGTGAAGTGGATCACTGTTCCACATGAGTGAAGTGGGTCACTGTTCCACTTGAGTGAAGTGGGTCACTGTTCCACATGAGTGAAGTGGATCACTGTTCCACATGAGTGAAGTGGGTCACTGTTCCACATGAGTGAAGTGGGTCACTATTCCACATGAGTGAAGTGGGTCACTGTTCCACATGAGTGAAGTGGGTCACTGTTCCACATGAGTGAAGTGGATCACTGTTCCACATGAGTGAAGTGGGTCACTGTTCCACATGAGTGAAGTGGATCACTGTTCCACATGAGTGAAGTGGATCACTGTTCCACATGAGTGAAGTGGGTCACTGTTCCACATGAGTGAAGTGGGTCACTGTTCCACATGAGTGAAGTGGGTCACTGTTCCACTTGAGTGAAGTGGGTCACTGTTCCACATGAGTGAAGTGGGTCACTGTTCCACATGAGTGAAGTGGATCACTGTTCCACATGAGTGAAGTGGATCACTGTTCCACATGAGTGAAGTGGATCACTGTTCCACATGAGTGAAGTGGGTCACTGTTCCACATGAGTGAAGTGGGTCACTGTTCCACATGAGTGAAGTGGATCACTGTTCCACATGAGTGAAGTGGATCACTGTTCCACATGAGTGAAGTGGATCACTGTTCCACATGAGTGAAGTGGGTCACTGTTCCACATGAGTGAAGTGGGTCACTGTTCCACATGAGTGAAGTGGGTCACTGTTCCACATGAGTGAAGTGGATCACTGTTCCACATGAGTGAAGTGGGTCACTGTTCCACATGAGTGAAGTGGGTCACTGTTCCACATGAGTGAAGTGGGTCACTGTTCCACATGAGTGAAGTGGGTCACTGTTCCACATGAGTGAAGTGGATCACTGTTCCACATGAGTGAAGTGGATCACTGTTCCACATGAGTGAAGTGGGTCACTGTTCCACATGAGTGAAGTGGATCACTGTTCCACATGAGTGAAGTGGGTCACTGTTCCACATGAGTGAAGTGGATCACTGTTCCACATGAGTGAAGTGGATCACTGTTCCACATGAGTGAAGTGGGTCACTGTTCCACATGAGTGAAGTGGGTCACTGTTCCACATGAGTGAAGTGGATCACTGTTCCACATGAGTGAAGTGGATCACTGTTCCACATGAGTGAAGTGGGTCACTGTTCCACATGAGTGAAGTGGATCACTGTTCCACATGAGTGAAGTGGGTCACTGTTCCACATGAGTGAAGTGGGTCACTGTTCCACATGAGTGAAGTGGGTCACTGTTCCACATGAGTGAAGTGGGTCACTGTTCCACATGAGTGAAGTGGGTCACTGTTCCACATGAGTGAAGTGGGTCACTGTTCCACATGAGTGAAGTGGATCACTGTTCCACATGAGTGAAGTGGGTCACTGTTCCACATGAGTGAAGTGGATCACTGTTCCACATGAGTGAAGTGGGTCACTGTTCCACATGAGTGAAGTGGGTCACTGTTCCACATGAGTGAAGTGGGTCACTGTTCCACATGAGTGAAGTGGGTCACTGTTCCACATGAGTGAAGTGGGTCACTGTTCCACATGAGTGAAGTGGATCACTGTTCCACATGAGTGAAGTGGGTCACTGTTCCACATGAGTGAAGTGGATCACTGTTCCACATGAGTGAAGTGGATCACTGTTCCACATGAGTGAAGTGGGTCACTGTTCCACATGAGTGAAGTGGGTCACTGTTCCACATGAGTGAAGTGGATCACTGTTCCACATGAGTGAAGTGGATCACTGTTCCACATGAGTGAAGTGGGTCACTGTTCCACATGAGTGAAGTGGATCACTGTTCCACATGAGTGAAGTGGATCACTGTTCCACATGAGTGAAGTGGGTCACTGTTCCACATGAGTGAAGTGGGTCACTGTTCCACATGAGTGAAGTGGATCACTGTTCCACATGAGTGAAGTGGGTCACTGTTCCACATGAGTGAAGTGGATCACTGTTCCACATGAGTGAAGTGGGTCACTGTTCCACATGAGTGAAGTGGGTCACTGTTCCACATGAGTGAAGTGGGTCACTGTTCCACATGAGTGAAGTGGATCACTGTTCCACATGAGTGAAGTGGATCACTGTTCCACATGAGTGAAGTGGGTCACTGTTCCACATGAGTGAAGTGGGTCACTGTTCCACATGAGTGAAGTGGATCACTGTTCCACATGAGTGAAGTGGATCACTGTTCCACATGAGTGAAGTGGGTCACTGTTCCACATGAGTGAAGTGGATCACTGTTCCACATGAGTGAAGTGGGTCACTGTTCCACATGAGTGAAGTGGATCACTGTTCCACATGAGTGAAGTGGGTCACTGTTCCACATGAGTGAAGTGGGTCACTGTTCCACATGAGTGAAGTGGATCACTGTTCCACATGAGTGAAGTGGGTCACTGTTCCACATGAGTGAAGTGGATCACTGTTCCACATGAGTGAAGTGGATCACTGTTCCACATGAGTGAAGTGGGTCACTGTTCCACATGAGTGAAGTGGGTCACTGTTCCACATGAGTGAAGTGGGTCACTGTTCCACATGAGTGAAGTGGATCACTGTTCCACATGAGTGAAGTGGGTCACTGTTCCACATGAGTGAAGTGGGTCACTGTTCCACATGAGTGAAGTGGATCACTGTTCCACATGAGTGAAGTGGGTCACTGTTCCACATGAGTGAAGTGGGTCACTGTTCCACATGAGTGAAGTGGATCACTGTTCCACATGAGTGAAGTGGGTCACTGTTCCACATGAGTGAAGTGGATCACTGTTCCACATGAGTGAAGTGGGTCACTGTTCCACATGAGTGAAGTGGGTCACTGTTCCACATGAGTGAAGTGGATCACTGTTCCACATGAGTGAAGTGGATCACTGTTCCACATGAGTGAAGTGGGTCACTGTTCCACATGAGTGAAGTGGGTCACTGTTCCACATGAGTGAAGTGGGTCACTGTTCCACATGAGTGAAGTGGGTCACTGTTCCACATGAGTGAAGTGGGTCACTGTTCCACATGAGTGAAGTGGGTCACTGTTCCACATGAGTGAAGTGGGTCACTGTTCCACATGAGTGAAGTGGATCACTGTTCCACATGAGTGAAGTGGATCACTGTTCCACATGAGTGAAGTGGGTCACTGTTCCACATGAGTGAAGTGGGTCACTGTTCCACATGAGTGAAGTGGGTCACTGTTCCACATGAGTGAAGTGGGTCACTGTTCCACATGAGTGAAGTGGATCACTGTTCCACATGAGTGAAGTGGGTCACTGTTCCACATGAGTGAAGTGGGTCACTGTTCCACATGAGTGAAGTGGGTCACTGTTCCACATGAGTGAAGTGGATCACTGTTCCACATGAGTGAAGTGGGTCACTGTTCCACATGAGTGAAGTGGGTCACTGTTCCACATGAGTGAAGTGGGTCACTGTTCCACATGAGTGAAGTGGGTCACTGTTCCACATGAGTGAAGTGGGTCACTGTTCCACATGAGTGAAGTGGATCACTGTTCCACATGAGTGAAGTGGGTCACTGTTCCACATGAGTGAAGTGGGTCACTGTTCCACATGAGTGAAGTGGATCACTGTTCCACATGAGTGAAGTGGATCACTGTTCCACATGAGTGAAGTGGGTCACTGTTCCACATGAGTGAAGTGGATCACTGTTCCACATGAGTGAAGTGGGTCACTGTTCCACATGAGTGAAGTGGATCACTGTTCCACATGAGTGAAGTGGATCACTGTTCCACATGAGTGAAGTGGATCACTGTTCCACATGAGTGAAGTGGGTCACTGTTCCACATGAGTGAAGTGGATCACTGTTCCACATGAGTGAAGTGGATCACTGTTCCACATGAGTGAAGTGGGTCACTGTTCCACATGAGTGAAGTGGATCACTGTTCCACATGAGTGAAGTGGGTCACTGTTCCACATGAGTGAAGTGGATCACTGTTCCACATGAGTGAAGTGGGTCACTGTTCCACATGAGTGAAGTGGGTCACTGTTCCACATGAGTGAAGTGGATCACTGTTCCACATGAGTGAAGTGGGTCACTGTTCCACATGAGTGAAGTGGATCACTGTTCCACATGAGTGAAGTGGATCACTGTTCCACATGAGTGAAGTGGGTCACTGTTCCACATGAGTGAAGTGGATCACTGTTCCACATGAGTGAAGTGGGTCACTGTTCCACATGAGTGAAGTGGATCACTGTTCCACATGAGTGAAGTGGGTCACTGTTCCACATGAGTGAAGTGGGTCACTGTTCCACATGAGTGAAGTGGATCACTGTTCCACATGAGTGAAGTGGATCACTGTTCCACATGAGTGAAGTGGGTCACTGTTCCACATGAGTGAAGTGGTTCACTGTTCCACATGAGTGAAGTGGGTCACTGTTCCACATGAGTGAAGTGGGTCACTGTTCCACATGAGTGAAGTGGGTCACTGTTCCACATGAGTGAAGTGGATCACTGTTCCACATGAGTGAAGTGGATCACTGTTCCACATGAGTGAAGTGGGTCACTGTTCCACATGAGTGAAGTGGGTCACTGTTCCACATGAGTGAAGTGGGTCACTGTTCCACATGAGTGAAGTGGATCACTGTTCCACATGAGTGAAGTGGGTCACTGTGCCACTTGAGTGAAGTGGGTCACAGTTCCACATGAGAGACCTGGCTCACTGGTCCACATGATTGACGTGGGTCACTGTTCCACATGAGTGAAGTGGGTCACTCTTCCACATGAGTGAAGTGGGTCACTGTTCCACATGAGTGAAGTGGGTCACTGTTCCACATGAGTGAAGTGGATCACTGTTCCACATGAGTGAAGTGGGTCACTGTTCCACATGAGTGAAGTGGATCACTGTTCCACATGAGTGAAGTGGATCACTGTTCCACATGAGTGAAGTGGGTCACTGTTCCACATGAGTGAAGTGGATCACTGTTCCACATGAGTGAAGTGGATCACTGTTCCACATGAGTGAAGTGGATCACTGTTCCACATGAGTGAAGTGGGTCACTGTTCCATTTGAGTGAAGTTGTTCACTGTTCCACATGAGTGAAGTGGGTCACTGTTCCACATGAGTGAAGTGGATCACTGTTCCACATGAGTGAAGTGGATCACTGTTCCACATGAGTGAAGTGGATCACTGTTCCACATGAGTGAAGTGGGTCACTGTTCCACATGAGTGAAGTGGGTCACTGTTCCACATGAGTGAAGTGGATCACTGTTCCACATGAGTGAAGTGGATCACTGTTCCACATGAGTGAAGTGGATCACTGTTCCACATGAGTGAAGTGGGTCACTGTTCCACATGAGTGAAGTGGGTCACTGTTCCACATGAGTGAAGTGGGTCACTGTTCCACATGAGTGAAGTGGATCACTGTTCCACATGAGTGAAGTGGGTCACTGTTCCACATGAGTGAAGTGGATCACTGTTCCACATGAGTGAAGTGGATCACTGTTCCACATGAGTGAAGTGGGTCACTGTTCCACATGAGTGAAGTGGATCACTGTTCCACATGAGTGAAGTGGATCACTGTTCCACATGAGTGAAGTGGATCACTGTTCCACATGAGTGAACTGCACAAACCCTGTGTGATCAGAAAGTCCAGAGGAAACAGAAAAACACAAATATGTTTTTATCAATTATTAAACATATGAATTCATCAAATTCATCAAATTATAGATTTTTCTTTTTTAAACTTTACTTCACATATTGAGATAATTATGTATAAATGTGACTGTTTACCACGACTATTATTAACAAATATAAAAATAACAATGAAATAAATAAAATAAGAAGAATTAAATAAAAAGTAATAATAATAATTTTTTTAAAAGAAAAAAAGGCTGAGACTGTTTCAAAAAAAGGAAATAGTTGCCACTTTATAAAAATTAAAAAATTTGTCAAAATGTTTTGTGAATTTTTTTGCTGGATTGTTCTGTTCTAATCCGAACATTTTAAATCACAATATTCGGCTAAAACGACGAAAGAAAAGAAAAATAAACAGGTTTGGAGCTCGGCGAGGAGCCGATTCTCGCTCTAAACTCGCCCGTTCCAAACGTAGAAAGTAAAAGTGCGACTCTCGTCTCCTTTAAGCTGTGAATAAAACGTCGCCGTGACGACAGCTGTGACGGACAGGTGAGTCACATGATCCCTCACCTGAGACTCACCTGGACCTGAACAAAGGCCCCGGACCAATCAGCTGTCAGCACCTCAGGGCCCGGACCAATCAGCTGTCAGCACCTCAGGGCGAGGACCAATCAGCTGTCAGCACCTCAGAGTTTGGACCAATCATGAATAAAGAGGAGGTGACAGACGACGAGAGACGAGCCAATCGCCTTTCAGGAGTTTGGACCTAAAAAGACTAAAAAGAAAAACTAAAAGAAATATTTAACAGAACTAAACCAGGACTAAACCAGGACTAGTTCAGTCCTGATTTAGTCCTGTTTCAGTTCTGGTTCAGTCCTGGTTTAGTCCTGGCTCAGTCCTGGTTCAGTCCTAGTTTAGTCCTGGTCCAGTCCCGGTCCAGTCCCGGTCCAGTCCTGGCTCAGTCCCGGTCCAGTCCCGGTCCAGTCCCGGTTCAGTTCTGGTCCAGTCCCGGTCCAGTCCCGGTCCAGTCCCGGTCCAGTCCCGGTTCAGTTCTGGTCCAGTCCCGGTCCAGTCCCGGTCCAGTCCCGGTCCAGTCCCGGTCCAGTCCTGGTCCAGTCCCGGTCCAGTCCTGGTTCAGTTCTGTGTTTCAGGCGGTGTGTGAGAAGATCTTCAGACCCTGGTTTTCTCCGTCTCTCCTCGGGGCCGGGGCAGGACTCCCCCTGCAGGTGAGACTCGTGCACTGCAGCCGGCGCCGACCAATCAGACGCCTCCCTTTCCCGGGGGCGTGTCCGCTGCCGTTAGCAACAGGTTTGATTGACAGCGTTGCTAAGCGCCGCCGATCAAACCCATGAAGGGGCGTTTCCTTCCTCAGCCTGGCTCCTGATTGGCTCTTTGGTTGCTATGGCGCTATGACTCATGGTCCAGACTCCAAATATGGGCGTGTGCTCCAGATGTGAGACTCTGGATCTGATCAGGTTTGGTTTGTTTCAGGTGGAACTGCAGAGAGCCGTCCAGGAGTGCTCCGAGACCCACTCCTCCCCGGACCAGAGCCCGGACCAGAGCCCGGACCAGAGCCCAGACCAGAGCCCGGACCAGAGCCCGGACCAGAGACCGAGACCGGGACCAGACCAGAGACCGGGTTCGGACCAAAGACCGGGACGAAACCAGAGACCATCTGGCAGCAGAGACGTGCACCAGCGCCTCGTGCACCAGCGCCTCGTGCACCAGCGCCTCGTGCACCAGCGCCTCGTGCACCAGCGCCTCGTGCACGCTCTCACGCGTCTCGTGGAGGAGGGCGGAGCTTCAGCCGAGCGGGTGGGCGGGGCTTGGGAGGAAAGCCACGCCCACACCGCTCTGCACTTTTGAAAATACAGAACCAGACCCGGTCCTGGACCTAGACCCGGTCCTGGTTCTGCTGGAGGTGCCGGACACTCAGAGACTGCAGATGAAACAGATTTAGCTTTGATGTGCTGAGGAACATCTGAGGAACATCTGAGGAGCATCTGAGGAACATCTGAGGAACATCTGAGGAGCATCTGAAAAACATCTGAGGAACATCTGAGGAACATCTGAGGAACATCTGAGGAACATCTGAGGAACATCTGAGGAACATCTGAGGAGCATCTGAGGAGCATCTGAGGAACATCTGAGGAACATCTGAGGTTCCTTCAAATAAAAACTGAACTAAACTCTGGGACTGAAGTCTGACCCAAAGTTCAGGCTTAAGAGACTCAAACAAACTGTGAGAAAAACGTAAAAACGGCTGAAGGACTCTGACCCCGACGGATTCTGTAAAACTCAAAACTGCCTCAAATGTTTCAATCAAACTGGAAAAAATAAAAAAAAGGTTTTTGTTTTTACCTGTTCAGATATTTATTCTGTAGAGTCCTGGTTTATTCCTGGTTTAGTCCTGGTTTAGTCCTGGTTTAGACCTGGTTTAGACCTGGTTTAGTCCTGGTTTAGTCCTGGTTTAGACCTGGTTTAGACCTGGTTTAGACCTGGTTTAGCCCTGGTTTAGTCCTGGTTCAGTCCTGGATTAGTCCTGGTTTAGTCCTGGTTTAGACCTGGTTTAGTCCTGGTTCAGTCCTGGTTTAGTCCTATTCTCCACATCTGTCCACATGTGAAGATAAGGTGCGTTTGATTTGAGTAAACTCTGTGCTGAAGGTGCGTTTGATTTGAGTAAACTCTGTGCTGAAGGTGCGTTTGATTTGAGTAAACTCTGTGCTGAAGGTGTGTTTGATTTGAGTAAACTCTGTGCTGAAGGTGTGTTTGATTTGAGTAAACTCTGTGCTGAAGGTGCGTTTGATTTGAGTAAACTCTGTGCTGAAGGTGTGTTTGATTTGAGTAAACTCTGTGCTGAAGGTGCGTTTGATTTGAGTAAACTCTGTGCTGAAGGTGTGTTTGATTTGAGTAAACTCTGCTGAAGGTGTGTTTGATTTGAGTAAACTCTGTGCTGAAGGTGCGTTTGATTTGAGTAAACTCTGTGCTGAAGGTGTGTTTGATTTGAGTAAACTCTGTGCTGAAGGTGCGTTTGATTTGAGTAAACTCTGTGCTGAAGGTGCGTTTGATTTGAGTAAACTCTGTGCTGAAGGTGCGTTTGATTTGAGTAAACTCTGTGCTGAAGGTGCGTTTGATTTGAGTAAACTCTGTGCTGAAGGTGCGTTTGATTTGAGTAAACTCTGTGCTGAAGGTGCGTTTGATTTGAGTAAACTCTGTGCTGAAGGTGCGTTTGATTTGAGTAAACTCTGTGCTGAAGGTGCGTTTGATTTGAGTAAACTCTGTGCTGAAGGTGCGTTTGATTTGAGTAAACTCTGTGCTGAAGGTGCGTTTGATTTGAGTAAACTCTGTGCTGAAGGTGCGTTTGATTTGAGTAAACTCTGTGCTGAAGGTGCGTTTGATTTGAGTAAACTCTGTGCTGAAGGTGTGTTTGATTTGAGTAAACTCTGTGCTGAAGGTGTGTTTGATTTGGAGTAAACTCTGTGCTGAAGGTGTGTTTGATTTGAGTAAACTCTGTGCTGAAGGTGTGTTTGATTTGAGTAAACTCTGTGCTGAAGGTGTGTTTGATTTGAGTAAACTCTGTGCTGAAGGTGCGTTTGATTTGAGTAAACTCTGTGCTGAAGGTGCGTTTGATTTGAGTAAACTCTGTGCTGAAGGTGTGTTTGATTTGAGTAAACTCTGTGCTGAAGGTGTGTTTGATTTGAGTAAACTCTGTGCTGAAGGTGCGTTTGATTTGAGTAAACTCTGTGCTGAAGGTGCGTTTGATTTGAGTAAACTCTGTGCTGAAGGTGCGTTTGATTTGAGTAAACTCTGTGCTGAAGGTGTGTTTGATTTGAGTAAACTCTGCTGAAGGTGCGTTTGATTTGAGTAAACTCTGTGCTGAAGGTGCGTTTGATTTGAGTAAACTCTGTGCTGAAGGTGCGTTTGATTTGAGTAAACTCTGTGCTGAAGATGCGGTTGATTTGAGTAAACTCTGTGCTGAAGGTGTGTTTGATTTGAGTAAACTCTGTGCTGAAGGTGAGTTTGATTTGAGTAAACTCTGTGCTGAAGATGCGTTTGATTTGAGTAAACTCTGTGCTGAAGGTGCGTTTGATTTGAGTAAACTCTGTGCTGAAGGTGCGTTTGATTTGAGTAAACTCTGTGCTGAAGGTGCGTTTGATTTGAGTAAACTCTGTGCTGAAGGTGTGTTTGATTTGAGTAAACTCTGTGCTGAAGGTGCGTTTGATTTGAGTAAACTCTGTGCTGAAGGTGCGTTTGATTTGAGTAAACTCTGTGCTGAAGGTGTGTTTGATTTGAGTAAACTCTGTGCTGAAGGTGCGTTTGATTTGAGTAAACTCTGTGCTGAAGGTGTGTTTGATTTGAGTAAACTCTGTGCTGAAGGTGCGTTTGATTTGAGTAAACTCTGTGCTGAAGGTGCGTTTGATTTGAGTAAACTCTGTGCTGAAGGTGTGTTTGATTTGAGTAAACTCTGTGCTGAAGGTGTGTTTGATTTGAGTAAACTCTGTGCTGAAGGTGCGTTTGATTTGAGTAAACTCTGTGCTGAAGGTGCGTTTGATTTGAGTAAACTCTGTGCTGAAGGTGCGTTTGATTTGAGTAAACTCTGTGCTGAAGGTGCGTTTGATTTGAGTAAACTCTGTGCTGAAGGTGCGTTTGATTTGAGTAAACTCTGTGCTGAAGGTGCGTTTGATTTGAGTAAACTCTGTGCTGAAGGTGCGTTTGATTTGAGTAAACTCTGTGCTGAATGTGCTTTTGATTTGAGTAAACTCTGTGCTGAAGGTGCGTTTGATTTGAGTAAACTCTGTGCTGAAGGTGCGTTTGATTTGAGTAAACTCTGTGCTGAAGGTGCGTTTGATTTGAGTAAACTCTGTGCTGAAGGTGTGTTTGATTTGAGTAAACTCTGTGCTGAAGGTGCGTTTGATTTGAGTAAACTCTGCTGAAGGTGCGTTTGATTTGAGTAAACTCTGTGCTGAAGGTGTGTTTGATTTGAGTAAACTCTGTGCTGAAGGTGTGTTTGATTTGAGTAAACTCTGTGCTGAAGGTGCGTTTGATTTGAGTAAACTCTGTGCTGAAGGTGCGTTTGATTTGAGTAAACTCTGTGCTGAAGGTGCGTTTGATTTGAGTAAACTCTGTGCTGAAGGTGCGTTTGATTTGAGTAAACTCTGCTGAAGGTGCGTTTGATTTGAGTAAACTCTGTGCTGAAGGTGCGTTTGATTTGAGTAAACTCTGTGCTGAAGGTGCGTTTGATTTGAGTAAACTCTGTGCTGAAGGTGCGTTTGATTTGAGTAAACTCTGTGCTGAAGGTGCGTTTGATTTGAGTAAACTCTGTGCTGAAGGTGTGTTTGATTTGAGTAAACTCTGTGCTGAAGGTGCGTTTGATTTGAGTAAACTCTGTGCTGAAGGTGTGTTTGATTTGAGTAAACTCTGTGCTGAAGGTGCGTTTGATTTGAGTAAACTCTGTGCTGAAGGTGCGTTTGATTTGAGTAAACTCTGTGCTGAAGGTGTGTTTGATTTGAGTAAACTCTGTGCTGAAGGTGCGTTTGATTTGAGTAAACTCTGTGCTGAAGGTGCGTTTGATTTGAGTAAACTCTGTGCTGAAGGTGTGTTTGATTTGAGTAAACTCTGTGCTGAAGGTGCGTTTGATTTGAGTAAACTCTGTGCTGAAGGTGCGTTTGATTTGAGTAAACTCTGTGCTGAAGGTGCGTTTGATTTGAGTAAACTCTGTGCTGAAGGTGTGTTTGATTTGAGTAAACTCTGTGCTGAAGGTGCGTTTGATTTGAGTAAACTCTGTGCTGAAGGTGCGTTTGATTTGAGTAAACTCTGTGCTGAAGGTGCGTTTGATTTGAGTAAACTCTGCTGAAGGTGCGTTTGATTCGTGCTCTGACGGCTGCAGAGGAACAGCTGGGCCTCGTCTGAGTAATGTGAGACGGATCCAGGTCATTAGGACCAGATCTGGACCGAGACCGGGACTAAACCAGGACTCGGACCACCTGCTCCAAAGTCAAAACCACTCGGGGAATATCAGAGTTTATCCGGAAACTAAAACACAAAGACTCTCTGTTTCTCCTAAAGCACGAAGAACTAAACCAGAACTAAACCAGGACTAAACCAGGACTGAACCAGGACTAAACCAGGACTGAACCAGGACTAAACCAGGACTGAACCAGGACTGAACCAGGACTAAACCAGGACTGAACCAGGACTGAACCAGGACTGAAACAGGACTAAACCAGGACTGAACCAGGACTGAACCAGGACTGAACCAGGACTGAACCAGGACTGAACCAGGACTAAACCAGGACTGAACCAGGACTGAACCAGGACTGAACCAGGACTAAACGAGGACTGAAACAGGACTAAACGAGGACTGAACCAGCACTGAACCAGGACTGAACCAGGACTAAACCAGGACTGAACCAGGACTAAACCAGGACTGAACCAGGACTAAACCAGGACTAAACCAGGACTGAACCAGGACTGAACCAGGACTAAACCAGGACTGAACCAGGACTAAACCAGGACTAAACCAGGACTGAACCAGGACTGAACCAGGACTGAACCAGGACTAAACCAGGACTGAACCAGGACTGAACCAGGACTGAACCAGGACTAAACCAGGACTGAACCAGGACTAAACCAGGACTGAACCAGGACTAAACCAGGACTGAACCAGGACTAAACCAGGACTGAAACAGGACTAAACCAGGACTGAAACAGGACTAAACCAGGACTGAACCAGGACTAAACCAGGACTGAACCAGGACTAAACCAGGACTGAAACAGGACTAAACCAGGACTGAACCAGGACTAAACCAGGACTGAACCAGCACTGAACCAGGACTGAACCAGGACTGAACCAGGACTAAACCAGGACTGAACCAGGACTAAACCAGGACTGAAACAGGACTAAACCAGGACTGAACCAGGACTAAACCAGGACTGAAACAGGACTAAACCAGGACTGAAACAGGACTAAACCAGGACTGAACCAGGACTAAACGAGGACTGAACCAGGACTGAACCAGGACTAAACCAGGACTGAACCAGGACTGAACCAGGACTGAACCAGGACCAAACCAGGACTAAACCTGGACTGAACCAGGTCTAACCCTGGACTGAACCAGGTCTAACCCTGGACTGAACCAGGTCTAACCCTGGACTGAACCAGGTCTAACCCTGGACTGAACCAGGTTTCAGACTCGTGGGAATTTTGTTCTTTCGTCTCTGAGTTTAATAAACACTGGATTCATTAGTCGAGCTGTGAACTGAAGAATGAGTCTGAGCGAAAGACCAGACCAGGACTAGGACCAGACCCGGACCAGGACCGGACCAGGACCAAGACCGGACCAGGACCAGGACTGGACCAGGACCAGGACTGGACCAAGACCAGGACCAGGACCAGGACCAGGACTAAACCAGGTCTAAAACAGGTCTGAACAGGAATAAACCAGGTCGATACAAAATCTAAACTAGGACTGGACCAGGACCAGACCAGGACCGGACCAGGACCGGACCAGGACCGGACCAGGACTCAGAACACTACGGTCTCTGTTGTGAACCCCTCCCGGATCCTGGTTGAGTCCAAAGGCCTGATCCAAGACCCCACTTGAGTCTGTCTCTGCTGAAACTCAATACATAAGAGTCCCACACACAGACTAACCTGAATATAAACCCCAAAGAGTCCTAATCAAGTCCAGACCCTGAACCGGGTCTGAACCGGGACTGAACCAGGGACTGAACCAGGGACTGAACCAGAGTCTGAACCAGCTCCAAACAGGCTCCAAACCAGGACTAAAACAGGTCTAAAACAGGTCTAACCCAAGACTAAACAGGACTATATATAAACCCCAAAGAGACCCTAGTCCTAATCAAGTCCAGACTCTTGGCCGGACTTTCTGTGGGTCTGATCCAAGCCCCAACCTCATCATTTTTCAGTGGCTCTGGACCAAACCAGTTTAGGGAGAATTTTGGTCCAAACATGAGCTCAACATGGAAATACATGTCCTCGTCTACACTGCAATAAGTCCTGCTGTAGACCTGGTTTAGTCCTGGTTTAGTCCTGGTTTAGTCCTGGTTTAGTCCTGCGTTAGACCTGGTTTCGTCCTGGTTTCGTCCTGGTTTAGTCCTGGTTTAGTCCTGCGTTAGACCTGGTTTATTCCTGGTTTAGACCTGTTTTAGTCCTGCGGTCAACCTGGTTCAGTCCTGCTGTAGACCTGGTTTAGTCCTGGTTTAGTCCTGGTTTAGTCCTGCGTTAGACCTGGTTTCGTCCTGGTTTCGTCCTGGTTTAGTCCTGCGTTAGACCTGGTTTCGTCCTGCTTTAGCCCTGGTTTAGACCTGTTTTAGTCTTGCGGTCAACCTGGTTCAGTCCTGGTTTAGTCCTGGTTTAGTCCCGTGTTAGACCTGGTTTAGTCCTGGTTTAGTCCTGCGTTAGACCTGGTTTAGTCCTGGTTTAGTCCTGGTTTAGTCCTGGTTTCGTCCTGGTTTAGTCCTGCATTAGACCTGGTTTAGTCCTGGTTTAGTCCTGGTTTCGTCCTGGTTTAGTCCTGCATTAGACCTGGTTTAGTCCTGGTTTAGTCCTGGTTTAGTCCTGGTTTCGTCCTGGTTTAGTCCTGCATTAGACCTGGTTCAGTCCTGGTTCAGTCCTGGTTTAGTCCTGGTTTAGTCCTGGTTTCGTCCTGGTTTAGTCCTGCATTAGACCTGGTTCAGTCCTGGTTCAGTCCTGGTTTAGTCCTGGTTTCGTCCTGGTTTAGTCCTGCATTAGACCTGGTTCAGTCCTGGTTCAGTCCTGGTTTAGTCCTGGTTTCGTCCTGGTTTCGTCCTGGTTTAGTCCTGGTTTAGTCCTGGTACAGTTTTGGTTCAGTCCTGGTTCAGTCCTGGTTTAGACCTGGTTCAGTTTAATAATAATAATCTCTTTTATTTCTTAGGCGTTTTTCTGTTCGCCTTAAAACATAAACGCATCAAATATGATTGAAAACACAGAGTTAAAGCCTCAGTTGCAGTGGGACAGGATTTATCTGATGAACTGTGTCTAATGTTGGATTTAGTGTTGGATTTTATCAGTATTTAGTCGTGTATCAGGAAACCAGAGGAAACCCAGCGACACACGGGCAGAACATGCAAACTCCACACCGCCGTGGGGAAACCAGAGGAAACCCAGCGACACACGGGCAGAACATGCAAACTCCACACCGCCGTGGGGAAACCAGAGGAAACCCAGCGACACACGGGCAGAACGTGCAAACTCCACACCGCCGTGGGGAAACCAGAGGAAACCCAGCGACACACGGGCAGAACATGCAAACTCCACATCGCCGTGGGGAAACCAGAGGAAACCCAGCGACGCACGGGCAGAACATGCAAACTCCACACCGCCGTGGGGAAACCAGAGGAAACCCAGCGACGCACGGGCAGAACATGCAAACTCCACACCGCCGTGGGGAAACCAGAGGAAACCCAGCGACGCACGGGCAGAACATGCAAACTCCACACCGCCGTGGGGAAACCAGAGGAAACCCAGCGACACACGGGCAGAACATGCAAACTCCACACCGCCGTGGGGGAAACCAGAGGAAACCCAGCGACGCACGGGCAGAACATGCAAACTCCACACCGCCGTGGGGAAACCAGAGGAAACCCAGCGACACACGGGCAGAACATGCAAACTCCACACCGCCGTGGGGAAACCAGAGGAAACCCAGCGACACACGGGCAGAACATGCAAACTCCACACCGCCGTGGGGAAACCAGAGGAAACCCAGCGACGCACGGGCAGAACATGCAAACTCCACACCGCCGTGGGGAAACCAGAGGAAACCCAGCGACACACGGGCAGAACATGCAAACTCCACACCGCCGTGGGGAAACCAGAGGAAACCCAGCGACGCACGGGCAGAACGTGCAAACTCCACACCACCGTGGGGAAACCAGAGGAAACCCAGCGACACACGGGCAGAACGTGCAAACTCCACACCGCCGTGGGGAAACCAGAGGAAACCCAGCGACACACGGGCAGAACATGCAAACTCCACATCGCCGTGGGGGAAACCAGAGGAAACCCAGCGACGCACGGGCAGAACATGCAAACTCCACACCGCCGTGGGGAAACCAGAGGAAACCCAGCGACGCACGGGCAGAACATGCAAACTCCACACCGCCGTGGGGAAACCAGAGGAAACCCAGCGACGCACGGGCAGAACGTGCAAACTCCACACCTCCGTGGGGAAACCAGAGGAAACCCAGCGACACACGGGCAGAACGTGCAAACTCCACACCGCCGTGGGGAAACCAGAGGAAACCCAGCGACACACGGGCAGAACATGCAAACTCCACATCGCCGTGGGGAAACCAGAGGAAACCCAGCGACGCACGGGCAGAACATGCAAACTCCACACCGCCGTGGGGAAACCAGAGGAAACCCAGCGACGCACGGGCAGAACATGCAAACTCCACACCGCCGTGGGGAAACCAGAGGAAACCCAGCGACGCACGGGCAGAACATGCAAACTCCACACCGCCGTGGGGAAACCAGAGGAAACCCAGCGACACACGGGCAGAACATGCAAACTCCACATCGCCGTGGGGAAACCAGAGGAAACCCAGCGACGCACGGGCAGAACATGCAAACTCCACACCGCCGTGGGGAAACCAGAGGAAACCCAGCGACGCACGGGCAGAACATGCAAACTCCACACCACCGTGGGGAAACCAGAGGAAACCCAGCGACACACGGGCAGAACGTGCAAACTCCACACCGCCGTGGGGAAACCAGAGGAAACCCAGCGACTCACGGGCAGAACATGCAAACTCCACATCGCCGTGGGGAAACCAGAGGAAACCCAGCGACGCACGGGCAGAACATGCAAACTCCACACCGCCGTGGGGAAACCAGAGGAAACCAGCGACACACGGGCAGAACGTGCAAACTCCACACCGCCGTGGGGAAACCAGAGGAAACCCAGCGACACACGGGCAGAACATGCAAACTCCACACCGCCGTGGGGAAACCAGAGGAAACCCAGCGACACACGGGCAGAACATGCAAACTCCACACCGCCGTGGGGGAAACCAGAGGAAACCCAGCGACGCACGGGCAGAACATGCAAACTCCACACCGCCGTGGGGAAACCAGAGGAAACCCAGCGACGCACGGGCAGAACATGCAAACTCCACACCGCCGTGGGGAAACCAGAGGAAACCCAGCGCGACGCACGGGCAGAACATGCAAACTCCACACCGCCGTGGGGAAACCAGAGGAAACCCAGCGACACACGGGCAGAACATGCAAACTCCACACCGCCGTGGGGAAACCAGAGGAAACCCAGCGACACACGGGCAGAACATGCAAACTCCACACCGCCGTGGGGAAACCAGAGGAAACCCAGCGACGCACGGGCAGAACATGCAAACTCCACACCGCCGTGGGGAAACCAGAGGAAACCCAGCGACGCACGGGCAGAACATGCAAACTCCACACCACCGTGGGGAAACCAGAGGAAACCCAGCGACACACGGGCAGAACATGCAAACTCCACACCGCCGTGGGGAAACCAGAGGAAACCCAGCGACACACGGGCAGAACATGCAAACTCCACATCGCCGTGGGGAAACCAGAGGAAACCCAGCGACGCACGGGCAGAACATGCAAACTCCACACCGCCGTGGGGAAACCAGAGGAAACCCAGCGACACACGGGCAGAACATGCAAACTCCACACCGCCGTGGGGAAACCAGAGGAAACCCAGCGACACACGGGCAGAACATGCAAACTCCACACCGCCGTGGGGAAACCAGAGGAAACCCAGCGACACACGGGCAGAACATGCAAACTCCACACCACCGTGGGGAAACTGGAGGGCTAGGAGTTTAGTCATTTTATCTCACCGAGATATTGTTTAGCACACAGTGTGTAGCACTTTCCACAGACACATGTCACAAAGACGCTTTACACCTGGTTTAGTCCTGGTTTAGTCCTGGTTTAGTCCTGGTTTAGTCCTGGTTCAGTCCTGGTTCAGTCTTGGTTCAGTCCTGGTTCAGTCCTGGTTTAATCCTGGTTCAGTCCTGGTTCAGTCCTGGTTCAGTCCTGGTTCAGTCCTGGTTTAGTCCTGGTTTAGTCCTGGTTCAGTCCTGGTTTAGTCCTGGTTCAGTCCTGGTTCAGTCCTGGTTCAGTCCTGGTTCCAGTCCCGGTGTGTGGAGTTTAAAAACACAGTGGAGCACTTCCTGTATCACCACCTGATGACATCACGAGGTGGAACAGAGTGTTTTCAGTGTGCAGGTTTGTGTGTGAAACATGGTGGGAGGCGGCGATGCTCAGGCCCCGGGGCTGAGGCGGGTTATTGGAGACATAAATCAGCCGGAGGAGTTTTTGGCCTGGTGTGAAATCGCCTTCGTGTCGCAGCTGTTTCCCATCGTCACGGCGACTTCACACAGACGCTCCATCTCTGACCGGAATGACGGAATATTCCCCCAACGCAGGTCGGGTTTCAGCGCAGGTGCTCGGACACAGCTGGAGAGGAGGAGGAGAGGAGGGAGGAGGAGACGAGAGGAGGAGAGAGGAGAGGAGAGGTGGAGGAGACGAGAGGAGGAGAGAGGAGAGGAGAGGTGGAGGAGACGAGAGGAGGAGAGAGGAGAGGAGAGGTGGAGGAGACGAGAGGAGGAGAGAGGAGAGGAGAGGTGGAGGAGATGAGAGGAGGAGAGAGGAGAGGAGGAGGAGGAGACGAGGAGAGGAGAGGAGGAGAGAGGAGAGGTGGAGGAGACGAGAGGAGGAGAGAGGAGAGGAGGAGGAGGAGACGAGGAGAGGAGGAGAGAGGAGAGGAGAGGTGGAAAAAGGAGAGGAGAGGAGGAGAAAGGAGAGGAGAGGAGGAGGAGACGAGGAGAGGAGAGAGGAGAGGAGAGAGGAGAGGAGAGGTGGAGAAAGGAGAGGAGAGGAGGAGAAAGGAGAGGAGAGGAGGAGGAGACGAGGAGAGGAGACGAGGAGAGGAGAGGAGAGAGGAGAGGTGGAGGAGATGAGAGGAGGAGAGAGGAGAGGTGGAGGAGACGAGAGGAGGAGAGAGGAGACGAGAGGAGGAGAGAGGAGACGAGAGGAGGAGAGAGGAGAGGAGAGGTGGAGAAAGGAGAGGAGGAGAAAGGAGAGGAGAGAGGACGAGGAGGAGAGAGGAGAGGAGAGGTGGAGGAGACGAGAGGAGGAGAGAGGAGAGGAGAGGTGGAGGAGACGAGGAGAGGAGAGAGGAAAGGAGAGGTGGAGGAGACGAGAGGAGGAGAGAGGAGAGGAGTAGGAGGAGACGAGGAGAGGAGAGGAGGAGAGAGGAGAGAGAGGAGAGGTGGAGAAAGGAGAGGAGAGGAGGGAGAAAGGAGAGAGGAGAGGAGGAGGAGGAGACGAGGGAGAGGAGAGAGAGAGGAGAGGAGACGAGGGAGAGGAGAGGGAGAGAGGAGAGGAGAGGTGGAGAAAGGAGAGGAGAGGAGGAGAAAGGAGAGGAGAGGAGGAGGAGACGAGGAGAGGAGAGAGGAGAGGAGACGAGGAGAGGGAGAGAGGGAGAGAGGAGAGAGGTGGAGAAAGGAGAGGGAGAGGAGGAGAAAAGGAGAGGAGAGGAGGAGGAGACGAGGAGAGGAGAGAGAGGAGAGGTGGAGAAAGGAGAGGAGAGGAGGAGAAAGGAGAGGAGAGGAGGAGACGAGGAGAGGAGAGAGGAGAGGAGAGACGAGAGAGGAGAGGAGAGAGGAGAGGTGGAGGAGATGAGAGGAGGAGAGAGGAGAGGTGGAGGAGACGAGAGGAGGAGAGAGGAGACGAGAGGAGGAGAGAGGAGACGAGAGGAGGAGAGAGGAGAGGAGAGGTGGAGAAAGGAGAGGAGAGGAGGAGAAAGGAGAGGAGAGAGGAAGAGGAGGAGAGAGGAGAGGTGGAGGAGACGAGAGGAGGAGAGAGGAGAGGAGAGGTGGAGGAGACGAGGAGAGGAGAGAGGAAAGGAGAGGTGGAGGAGACGAGAGGAGGAGAGAGGAGAGGAGTAGGAGGAGACGAGGAGAGGAGAGGAGGAGAGAGGAGAGGAGAGGTAGAGAAAGGAGAGGAGAGGAGGAGAAAGGAGAGGGGAGGAGGAGGAGACGAGGAGAGGAGAGGAGAGAGGAGAGGAGAGGTGGAGAAAGGAGAGGAGAGGAGGAGAGAGGAGAGAGGGAGAGGAGGGAGGAGAACGAGAGAGAGAGAGGAGGGAGAGGAGAGGGAGGGAGAGGAGAGGAGAGAGAGAGGGAGGTGGAGAAAAGGAGAGGAGAGGAGGAGAAAGGAGAGGAGAGGAGGAGGAGACGAGGAGAGGAGAGAGGAGAGAGGAGACGAGGGAGAGAGGAGAGAGAGAGAGAGGAGAGGAGAGGTGGAGAAAGGAGAGGAGAGGAGGAGAAAGGAGAGGAGAGGAGGAGGAGGAGACGAGGGAGAGGAGAGAGAGAGAGAGAGGTGGAGAAAGGAGAGGAGAGGTGGAGGAGACGAGAGGAGGAGAGAGGAGATGAGAGGAGGAGAGAGGAGAGGTGGAGAAAGGAGAGGAGAGGAGGAGAAAGGAGAGGAGAGAGGAAGAGGAGGAGAGAGGAGAGGAGAGGAGGAGGAGACGAGGAGAGGAAAGAGGAGAGGAGACGAGGAGAGGAGAGTAGAGAGGAGAGGAGAGGTGGAGGAGACGAGAGGAGGAGAGAGGAGAGGAGAGAGGAGAGGAGACGAGGAGAGGAGAGGAGAGAGGAGAGGTGGAGAAAGGAGAGGAGAGGAGAAAGGAGAGGAGAGGAGGAGGAGATGAGGAGAGGAGAGAGGAGAGGAGACGAGGAGATGAGAGGAGAGAGGAGAGGTGGAGGAGACGAGAGGAGGAGAGAGGAGAGGTGGAGGAGGAGACGAGGAGAGGAGGAGAGAGGAGAGGAGAGGTGGAAAAAGGAGAGGAGAGGAGGAGAAAGGAGAGGAGAGGAGGAGGAGACGAGGAGAGGAGAGAGGAGAGAGAGGGAGAGGAGAGAGAGAGGAGAGAGAGAGAGAGAGGAGAGGAGAGAGGAGGAGAAAGGAGAGGAGAGGAGGAGGAGACGAGGAGAGGAGAGGAGACGAGGAGAGGAGAGGAGAGAGGAGAGGTGGAGGAGATGAGAGGAGGAGAGAGGAGAGGAGGAGGGGAGGAGAGGCGGCGAGAGGAGACGAGAGGAGGAGAGAGGAGACGAGAGGAGGAGAGAGGAGAGGAGAGGTGGAGAAAGGAGAGGAGAGGAGGAGAAAGGAGAGGAGAGAGGAAGAGGAGGAGAGAGGAGAGGAGAGGTGGAGGAGACGAGAGGAGGAGAGAGGAGAGGAGAGGTGGAGGAGACGAGGAGAGGAGAGAGGAAAGGAGAGGTGGAGGAGACGAGAGGAGGAGAGAGGAGAGGAGAGGTGGAGAAAGGAGAGGAGAGGAGGAGAAAGGAGAGGAGAGGAGGAGGAGACGAGGAGAGGAGAGAGGAGAGGAGACGAGGAGAGGAGAGGAGAGAGGAGAGGAGAGGTGGAGAAAGGAGAGGAGAGGAGGAGAAAGGAGAGGAGAGGAGGAGGAGACGAGGAGAGGAGAGAGGAGGAGAGGAGAGAGGAGAGGAGACGAGGAGAGGAGAGGAGAGAGGAGAGGTGGAGAAAGGAGAGGAGAGGAGGAGAAAGGAGAGGAGAGGAGGAGGAGACGACGAGAGGAGAGAGGAGAGGTGGAGGAGACGAGAGGAGGAGAGAGGAGAGGTGGAGGAGACGAGAGGAGGAGAGAGGAGACGAGAGGAGGAGAGAGGAGAGGAGAGGTGGAGAAAGGAGAGGAGAGGAGGAGAAAGGAGAGGAGAGGAGGAGAGAGGAGAGGAGAGGTGGAGAAAGGAGAGGAGAGGAGGAGAAAGGAGAGGAGAGAGGAGAGAGGAAGAGGAGGAGAGAGGAGAGGAGAGGAGGAGAAAGGAGAGGAGAGAGGAAGAGGAGGAGAGAGGAGAGGAGAGGAGGAGGAGTGACCTTTAAAAACACAAATCTCCGGTTCTTCATGTCCAAAACCCAAACCCGGAGTTTTCCAAAAGGTTTTCAGGAGCCGATCCGTGGGTTCTGTGTGGATGAGGCCGAATCCTATCAACTGTTTAATCACTGTGTGGAGGCGCTGTGACCTCCAGGGGCCACAGGGGGCGCCACACACACTGTGTGGAGACGCTGTGACCTCCAGGGGCCACAGGGGGCGCCACACACACTGTGTCTGTGTCCTGAGGCAAGACACTTCCCCCACTCGGCCTCATGAAAGAGTCTGTGTGGTGGTCAGAGGATCTGCGCCCGGGGCCGGGAACAGAACAAGGGAATCTCCACAGACTAAAGGTGAAGAAAAGAGAGAAAAATGAGGAAATCGAGACACTATTTCAAACAAAAGAGTTTTAAAACGGGAAATTTGTCAAAATCACGTCAGGAATCAGATCAGGAGGGAAAAAAGAGCAAACATGTAATAAAAACACTTTAACATGTGTAAAATGTGTCAAATAAATAAGATTTGACTCATCAGGAACAAATAAGGCAAACAGAGAACAGAGAACAGGAACAAACAGTCCCGTCTGGACCCAGTCTAGTCCGGTTTAAGTCCTAGTCCAGATCTGGTTCAGTCTTCGGTCACTTCTGTCATAGACCTGATTCAGAGGTGTTGTAGTCCCGGTCTGGACCCGGTCTCGGTCTGGACCCGGTCTTGGTCTGGACCAGGTCTCGGTCTGGACCCGGTCTCGGTCTGGACCCGGTCTCGGTCTGGACCCGGTCTTCAGATCTCGGCCAAACAGCCCATGACTTTGAGCATGAGCTGATCTTTGGGCAGTTTGTTCTGAACGTTCAAACCTCGAGCCCGAAGCCACTGGAGCAACTTCACCGAGGAGACACGGGACAACTGAGGAGAGAGGAGACGAGGAGACGAGGGGTTAGGAGAGGAGACACGGGACAACTGAGGAGAGAGGAGACGAGGAGACGAGGGGTTAGGAGAGGAGACACGGGACAACTGAGGAGAGAGGAGACGAGGAGACGAGGGGTCAGAAGAGGAGACACGGGACAACTGAGGAGAGAGGAGACGAGGAGACGAGGGGTTAGGAGAGGAGACACGGGACAACTGAGGAGAGAGGAGACGAGGAGACGAGGGGTTAGGAGAGGAGACACGGGACAACTGAGGAGAGAGGAGACGAGGAGACGAGGGGTTAGGAGAGGAGACACGGGACAACTGAGGAGAGAGGAGACGAGGAGACGAGGGGTTAGGAGAGGAGACACGGGACAACTGAGGAGAGAGGAAACGAGGAGACGAGGGGTTAGGAGAGGAGACACGGGACAACTGAGGAGAGAGGAGACGAGGAGACGAGGGGTTAGGAGAGGAGACACGGGACAACTGAGGAGAGAGGAGACGAGGAGACGAGGGGTCAGAAGAGGAGACGAGGAGACGAGGGGTCAGAAGAGGAGACACGGGACAACTGAGGAGAGAGGAGACGAGGAGACGAGGGGTTAGGAGAGGAGACACGGGACAACTGAGGAGAGAGGAGACGAGGAGACGAGGGGTTAGGAGAGGAGACACGGGACAACTGAGGAGAGAGGAAACGAGGAGACGAGGGGTTAGGAGAGGAGACACGGGACAACTGAGGAGAGAGGAGACGAGGAGACGAGGGGTTAGGAGAGGAGACACGGGACAACTGAGGAGAGAGGAGACGAGGAGACGAGGGGTTAGGAGAGGAGACACGGGACAACTGAGGAGAGAGGAGACGAGGAGACGAGGGGTCAGAAGAGGAGACGAGGAGACGAGGGGTCAGAAGAGGAGACACGGGACAACTGAGGAGAGAGGAGACGAGGAGACGAGGGGTTAGGAGAGGAGACACGGGACAACTGAGGAGAGAAAAGACGAGGAGACGAGGGGTTAGGAGAGGAGACACGGGACAACTGAGGAGAGAGGAAACGAGGAGACGAGGGGTTAGGAGAGGAGACACGGGACAACTGAGGAGAGAGGAGACGAGGAGACGAGGGGTTAGGAGAGGAGACACGGGACAACTGAGGAGAGAGGAGACGAGGAGACGAGGGAGGAGACACGGGACAACTGAGGAGAGAGGAGACGAGGAGACGAGGGGTTAGGAGAGGAGACACGGGACAACTGAGGAGAGAGGAGACGAGGAGACGAGGGGTTAGGAGAGGAGACACGGGACAACTGAGGAGAGAGGAGACGAGGGGTTAGGAGAGGAGACACGGGACAACTGAGGAGAGAGGAGACGAGGAGACGAGGGGTTAGGAGAGGAGACACGGGACAACTGAGGAGAGAGGAGACGAGGAGACGAGGGGTTAGGAGAGGAGACACGGGACAACTGAGGAGAGAGGAGACGAGGAGACGAGGGGTTAGGAGAGGAGACACGGGACAACTGAGGAGAGAGGAGACGAGGAGACGAGGGGTTAGGAGAGGAGACACGGGACAACTGAGGAGAGAGGAGACGAGGAGACGAGGGGTTAGGAGAGGAGACGAGGAGACACGGGACAACTGAGGAGAGAGGAGACGAGGAGACGAGGGGTTAGGAGAGGAGACACGGGACAACTGAGGAGAGGAGACGAGGAGATGCGGGGTTAGGAGAGGAGACGAGGAGACACGGGACAACTGAGGAGAGAGGAGACGAGGAGACGAGGGGTTAGGAGAGGAGACGAGGAGACACGGGACAACTGAGGAGAGAGGAGACGAGGAGACGAGGGGTTAGGAGAGGAGACACGGGACAACTGAGGAGAGAGGAGACGAGGAGACGAGGGGTTAGAAGAGGAGACACGGGACAACTGAGGAGAGAGGAGACGAGGAGACGCGGGGTTAGGAGAGGAGACGAGGAGACACGGGACAACTGAGGAGAGAGGAGACGAGGAGACGAGGGGTTAGAAGAGGAGACACGGGACAACTGAGGAGAGAGGAGACGAGGAGACGCGGGGTTAGGAGAGGAGACGAGGAGACACGGGACAACTGAGGAGAGAGGAGACGAGGAGACGAGGGGTTAGGAGAGGAGACACGGGACAACTGAGGAGAGAGGAGACGAGGAGATGAGGGGTCAGAAGAGGAGACACGGGACAACTGAGGAGAGAGGAGACGAGGAGACGCGGGGTTAGGAGAGGAGACGAGGAGACACGGGACAGCTGAGGAGAGAGGAGACGAGGGGTTAGGAGAGGAGACACGGGACAACTGAGGAGAGAGGAGACGAGGAGACGAGGGGTTAGAAGAGGAGACACGGGACAACTGAGGAGAGAGGAGACGAGGAGACGCGGGGTTAGGAGAGGAGACGAGGAGACACGGGACAACTGAGGAGAGAGGAGACGAGGGGTTAGAAGAGGAGACACGGGACAACTGAGGAGAGAGGAGACGAGGAGACGAGGGGTTAGGAGAGGAGACGAGGAGACACGGGACAACTGAGGAGAGAGGAGACGAGGAGACGAGGGGTTAGGAGAGGAGACACGGGACAACTGAGGAGAGAGGAGACGAGGAGACGAGGGGTCAGAAGAGGAGACACGGGACAACTGAGGAGAAAGGAGACGAGGAGACGCGGGGTTAGGAGAGGAGACGAGGAGACACGGGACAGCTGAGGAGAGAGGAGACGAGGGGTTAGGAGAGGAGACACGGGACAACTGAGGAGAGAGGAGACGAGGAGACGAGGGGTTAGGAGAGGAGACACGGGACAACTGAGGAGAGAGGAGACGAGGAGACGAAGGGTTAGGAGAGGAGACACGGGACAACTGAGGAGAGAGTAGACGAGGGAGACGAGGGGAGACAAGGAGACACGGGACAACTGAGGAGAGAGGAGAGAGGAGTAGAGGGGTTAGGAGAGAGGAGACACGGGACAACTGAGGAGAGAGGAGACGAGGGGTTAGGAGAGGAGACACGGGACAACTGAGGAGAGAGGAGACAAGGAGACGAGGGGTTAGAAGAGGAGACACGGGACAACTGAGGAGAGAGGAGACGAGGGGTTAGGAGAGGAGACAAGGAGACATGGGACAGCTGAGGAGAGAGGAGAGAGGAGACGAGGAGACGAGGGGTTAGGAGAGGAGACACGGGACAACTGAGGAGAGAGGAGACGAGGAGACGAGGGGTTAGGAGAGGAGACACGGGACAACTGAGGAGAGAGGAGACGAGGAGACGAGGGGTTAGGAGAGGAGACACGGGACAACTGAGGAGAGAGGAGACGAGGAGACGAGGGGTTAGGAGAGGAGACACGGGACAACTGAGGAGAGAGGAGACGAGGAGACGAGGGGTTAGGAGAGGAGACGAGGAGACACGGGACAACTGAGGAGAGAGGAGACGAGGTGACGAGAGGGGAGGAGAGGAGAAGAGGAGACACGGGACAGCTGAGGAGAGAGGAGACGAGGGGTTAGGAGAGGAGACACGGGACAACTGAGGAGAGAGGAGACAAGGGGTTAGGAGAGGAGACACGGGACAACTGAGGAGAGAGGAGACGAGGGGTTAGGAGAGGAGACACAGGACAACTGAGGAGAGAGGAGACGAGGGGTTAGGAGAGGAGACACGGGTCAACTGAGGAGAGAGGAGACGAGGAGACGAGGGGTTAGGAGAGGAGACACGGGACAACTGAGGAGAGAGGAGACGAGGAGACGAGGGGTCAGAAGAGGAGACACGGGACAACTGAGGAGAGAGGAGACGAGGAGACGCGGGGTTAGGAGAGGAGACGAGGAGACACGGGACAGCTGAGGAGAGAGGAGACGAGGGGTTAGGAGAGGAGACACGGGACAACTGAGGAGAGAGGAGACGAGGGGTTAGAAGAGGAGACACGGGACAACTGAGGAGAGAGGAGACGAGGAGACGCGGGGTTAGGAGAGGAGACGAGGAGACACGGGACAACTGAGGAGAGAGGAGACGAGGGGTTAGAAGAGGAGACACGGGACAACTGAGGAGAGAGGAGACGAGGAGACGCGGGGTTAGGAGAGGAGACACGGGACAACTGAGGAGAGAGTAGACGAGGGGTTAGGAGAGGAGACAAGGAGACACGGGACAACTGAGGAGAGAGGAGTAGAGGGGTTAGGAGAGAGGAGACACGGGACAACTGAGGAGAGAGGAGACGAGGGGTTAGGAGAGGAGACACGGGACAACTGAGGAGAGAGGAGACGAGGAGACGAGGGGTTAGGAGAGGAGACACGGGACAACTGAGGAGAGAGGAGACGAGGAGACGAGGGGTTAGGAGAGGAGACACGGGACAACTGAGGAGAGAGGAGACGAGGAGACGAGGGGTTAGGAGAGGAGACACGGGACAACTGAGGAGAGAGGAGACGAGGAGACGAGGGGTTAGGAGAGGAGACACGGGACAACTGAGGAGAGAGGAGACGAGGAGACGAGGGGTTAGGAGAGGAGACGAGGAGACACGGGACAACTGAGGAGAGAGGAGACGAGGGGACGAGGGGTTAGGAGAGGAGACGAGGAGACACGGGACAGCTGAGGAGAGAGGAGACGAGGGGTTAGGAGAGGAGACACGGGACAACTGAGGAGAGAGGAGACAAGGGGTTAGGAGAGGAGACACGGGACAACTGAGGAGAGAGGAGACGAGGGGTTAGGAGAGGAGACACAGGACAACTGAGGAGAGAGGAGACGAGGGGTTAGGAGAGGAGACACGGGTCAACTGAGGAGAGAGGAGACGAGGAGACGAGGGGTTAGGAGAGGAGACACGGGACAACTGAGGAGAGAGGAGACGAGGAGACGAGGGGTCAGAAGAGGAGACACGGGACAACTGAGGAGAGAGGAGACGCGGGGTTAGGAGAGGAGACGAGGAGACACGGGACAGCTGAGGAGAGAGGAGACGAGGGGTTAGGAGAGGAGACACGGGACAACTGAGGAGAGAGGAGATGAGGGGTTAGAAGAGGAGACACGGGACAACTGAGGAGAGAGGAGACGAGGGGTTAGAAGAGGAGACACGGGACAACTGAGGAGAGAGGAGACGAGGAGACGCGGGGTTAGGAGAGGAGATGAGGAGACACGGGACAACTGAGGAGAGAGGAGACGAGGGGTTAGAAGAGGAGACACGGGACAACTGAGGAGAGAGGAGACGAGGAGACGCGGGGTTAGGAGAGGAGACGAGGAGACACGGGACAACTGAGGAGAGAGGAGACGAGGAGACGAGGGGTTAGGAGAGGAGACACGGGACAACTGAGGAGAGAGGAGACGAGGAGACGAGGGGTCAGAAGAGGAGACACGGGACAACTGAGGAGAAAGGAGACGAGGAGACGCGGGGTTAGGAGAGGAGACGAGGAGACACGGGACAGCTGAGGAGAGAGGAGACGAGGGGTTAGGAGAGGAGACACGGGTCAACTGAGGAGAGAGGAGACGAGGGGTTAGGAGAGGAGACAAGGAGACATGGGACAGCTGAGGAGAGAGGAGACGAGGAGACGAGGGGTTAGGAGAGGAGACACGGGACAACTGAGGAGAGAGGAGACGAGGAGTTAGGAGAGGAGACATGGGACAACTGAGGAGAGAGGAGACGAGGGGTTAGGAGAGGAGACACGGGACAACTGAGGAGAGAGGAGACGAGGAGTTAGGAGAGGAGACATGGGACAACTGAGGAGAGAGGAGACGAGGAGACGAGGGGTTAGGAGAGGAGACACGGGACAGCTGAGGAGAGAGGAGACGAGGGGTTAGGAGACGAGACGAGGAGACACGGGACAGCTGAGGAGAGAGGAGACGAGGGGTTAGGAGAGGACACACGGGACGGCTGAGGAGAGAGGAGACGAGGGGTTAGGAGAGGAGACGAGGAGACACGGGACAGGTGAGGAGACAGGAAACAAGGGGTTAGAAGAGGAGACACGGGACAACTGAGGAGAGAGGAGACGAGGGGTTAGGAGAGGAGACACGGGTCAACTGAGGAGAGAGGAGACGAGGGGTTAGGAGAGGAGACGAGGAGACATGGGACAGCTGAGGAGAGAGGAGAGAGGAGACGAGGGGTTAGGAGAGGAGACAAGGAGACACGGGACAACTGAGGAGAGAGGAGACGAGGAGACACGGGATCAGGAGAGGAGACACGGGACGACTGAGGAGAGAGGAGACGAGGGGTTAGGAGAGGAGACACGGGACAACTGAGGAGAGAGGAGACGAGGAGTTAGGAGAGGAGACATGGGACAACTGAGGAAAGAGGAGACGAGGGGTTAGGAGAGGAGACACGAGACAACTGAGGAGACGAGGAGACGAGGAGTCAGGAGAGGAGACACAGGACGACTGAGGAGAGAGGAGATGAGGAGACAAGGGGTTAGGAGAGGAGACACGGGACAACTGAGGAGACGAGGAGTTAGGAGAGGAGACACGGGACAACTGAGGAGACAAGGGGTTAGGAGAGGAGACACGGAACAACTGAGGAGACGAGGAGTTAGGAGAGGAGACACGGGACAACTGAGGAGATGAGGAGTTAGGAGAGGAGACACGGGACAACTGAGGAGACGAGGGGTTAGGAGAGGAGACACGGGACAACTGAGGAGACGAGGAGACGAGGAGACGAGGAGTCAGGAGAGGAGACACAGGACGACTGAGGAGAGAGGAGATGAGGAGACAAGGGGTTAGGAGAGGAGACACGGGACAACTGAGGAGACGAGGAGTTAGGAGAGGAGACACGGGACAACTGAGGAGACAAGGGGTTAGGAGAGGAGACACGGAACAACTGAGGAGACGAGGAGTTAGGAGAGGAGACACGGGACAACTGAGGAGATGAGGAGTTAGGAGAGGAGACACGGGACAACTGAGGAGACGAGGGGTTAGGAGAGGAGACACGGGACAACTGAGGAGAGAGGAGACGAGGGGTTAGGAGAGGACACACGGGACAGCTGAGGAGAGAGGAGACGAGGGGTTAGGAGAGGAGACACGGGACAGCTGAGGAGAGAGGAGACGAGGGGTTAGAAGAAAGGAGATGAAGGGACGAGGGGTTAGGAGAGGAGACGAGGGTTAGGAGAGGAGACACGGGACAGCTGAGGAGAGAGGAGACGAGGGGTTAGGAGAGGAGACACGGGACAGCTGAGGAGAGAGGAGACGAGGGGTTAGGAGAGGAGACGAGGAGACACGGGACAGCTGAGGAGAGAGGAGACGAGGGGTTAGGAGAGGACACACGGGACGGCTGAGGAGAGAGGAGACGAGGGGTTAGGAGAGGAGACACAGGACAGCTGAGGAGAGAGGAGACGAGGGGTTAGGAGAAAGGAGATGAAGGGACGAGGGGTTAGGAGAGGAGACGAGGGTTAGGAGAGAAGAGACAAGGATGCAAGGAGAGATCAGTTCAATCATGACTCAGTCCCACTTCAGTCCCGGTTTAGTCCTGGTTTGGTCCTTGTCCTGGTCTAGCCCTGGTCATGGGCCAGTCCTGGTCCTGGTCCTGGTCCTGCTCCTGATATTGGTCTGGTCCTGGTCCTGGTCCAGTCCTAGTCCTGGTCCTGGTCCTGGTCCTGGTCCTGGTCTGGTCCTGGTCCAGTCCTAGTCCTGGTCCAGTCCTGGTCCAGTCCGAGTCCTGGTCCTGGTCTGGTCCTGGTCCAGTCCTGGTCCTGGTCTGGGCCTGGTCTGGTCCTGGTCTGGTCCTGGTCTGGTCCTGGTCCTGGTCTGGTCCAGGTCCAGTCCTAGTCCTGGTCCAGTCCTAGCCCTGGTCTGGTCCTGGTCCAGTCCTAGTCCTAGTCCTAGTCTGGTCCAGTCCTAGTCCTAGTCCTAGTCTGGTCCTAGTCCTGGTCCAGTCCTGGTCTGGTCCTAGTCCTGGTCCTGGTCTGGTCCTGGTCTGGTCCTAGTCCTAGTCCTGGTCTGGTCCTGGTCTGGTCCAGTCCTGGTCTGGTCCTGGTCTGGTCCTGGTCTGGTCCTGGTCTGGTCCTAGTCCTGGTGCTGGTCTGGTCCTGGTCTGGTCCTAGTCCTAGTCCTAGTCCTAGTCCTGGTCTGGTCCTGGTCTGGTCCAGTCCTGGTCTGGTCCAGGTCCAGTCCTAGTCCTGGTCCAGTCCTGGTCTGGTCCTGGTCTGGTCCTGGTCTGGTCCTGGTCCAGTCCTAGTCCTAGTCCTGGTCTGGTCCTGGTCCAGTCCTAGTCCTGGTCTGGTCCTCGTCCTGGTCCTAGTCCTGGTCCAGTCCTAGCCCTGGTCTGGTCCTGGTCCAGTCCTAGTCTGGTCCTAGTCCTGGTCCAGTCCTGGTCTGGTCCTAGTCCTGGTCCTGGTCTGGTCCTAGTCCTGGTCCTGGTCTGGTCCAGTCCTGGTCTGGTCCAGGTCCAGTCCTAGTCCTGGTCCAGTCCTGGTCTGGTCCTGGTCTGGTCCTGGTCTGGTCCTGGTCTGGTCCTGGTCTGGTCCTGGTCCAGTCCTAGTCCTAGTCCTGGTCTGGTCCTGGTCCAGTCCTAGTCCTGGTCTGGTCCTCGTCCTGGTCCTAGTCCTGGTCCAGTCCTGGTCCTGGTCTGGTCCTGGTCCTGATCCTGGTCCTGGTCTGGTCCTAGT
Organism: Odontamblyopus rebecca; assembly: GCA_030686955.1. Lineage (NCBI taxonomy): Eukaryota > Metazoa > Chordata > Actinopteri > Gobiiformes > Gobiidae > Odontamblyopus > Odontamblyopus rebecca. Next base: position 32,815,910 of record CM060674.1, read on the forward strand.
CCTGGTCCTGGTCCTGGTCTGGTCCTAGTCCTAGTCCTGGTCCTGGTCCTGGTCTGGTCCTAGTCCTGGTCTGGTCCTAGTCCTAGTCCTGGTCTAGTCCTGGTCTGGTCCTGGTCCAGTCCTGGTCTGGTCCTGGTCCTGGTCTGGTCCTGGTCTCGTTCTAGTCCTGGTCTAGTCCTGGTCTGGTCCTGGTCCTGGTCTGGTCCTAGTCTGGTCCTAGTCCTGGTCCTAGTCCTGGTCTGGTCCTGGTCCTGGTCCTGGTCTGGTCCTGGTCTGGTCCTAGTCCTGGTCTAGTCCTGGTCCAGTCCTGGTCCGGTCCTGGTCCTGGTCTGGTCCTGGTCTGGTCCTAGTCCTGGTCTAGTCCTGGTCCAGTCCTGGTCTGGTCCTGGTCCTGGTCTGGTCCTAGTCCTAGTCCTGGTCTAGTCCTGGTCTAGTCCTGGTCTAGTCCTGGTCTAGTCCTGGTCCAGTCCTGGTCCAGTCCTGGTCTGGTCCTGGTCCTGGTCTGGTCCTAGTCCTAGTCCTGGTCTGGTCCTGGTCTGGTCCTAGTCCTGGTCTAGTCCTGGTCCAGTCCTGGTCTGGTCCTGGTCCTGGTCTGGTCCTGGTCTGGTCCTAGTCCTGGTCCAGTCCTGGTCTGGTCCTGGTCCTGGTCTGGTCCTGGTCTGGTCCTAGTCCTGGTCTAGTCCTGGTCCAGTCCTGGTCTGGTCCTGGTCCTGGTCCTGGTCTGGTCCTAGTCCTAGTCCTGGTCTAGTCCTGGTCTAGTCCTGGTCTAGTCCTGGTCCAGTCCTGGTCCAGTCCTGGTCTGGTCCTGATCCTGGTCCTGGTCTGGTCCTAGTCCTAGTCCTGGTCTAGTCCTGGTCTAGTCCTGGTCTAGTCCTGGTCTAGTCCTGGTCCAGTCCTGGTCTGGTCCTGGTCCTGGTCTGGTCCTAGTCCTAGTCCTGGTCTGGTCCTGGTCTGGTCCTAGTCCTGGTCTAGTCCTGGTCCAGTCCTGGTCTGGTCCTGGTCCTGGTCTGGTCCTGGTCTGGTCCTAGTCCTGGTCCAGTCCTGGTCTGGTCCTGGTCCTGGTCTGGTCCTGGTCTGGTCCTAGTCCTGGTCTAGTCCTGGTCCAGTCCTGGTCTGGTCCTGGTCCTGGTCCTGGTCTGGTCCTAGTCCTAGTCCTGGTCTAGTCCTGGTCTAGTCCTGGTCTAGTCCTGGTCCAGTCCTGGTCCAGTCCTGGTCTGGTCCTGATCCTGGTCCTGGTCTGGTCCTAGTCCTAGTCCTGGTCTAGTCCTGGTCTAGTCCTGGTCTAGTCCTGGTCTAGTCCTGGTCCAGTCCTGGTCTGGTCCTGGTCCTGGTCTGGTCCTGGTCTGGTCCTAGTCCTGGTCCGGTCCTGGTCTGGTCTGGTCCTAGTCCTGGTCTAGTCCTGGTCCAGTCCTGGTCCAGTCCTGGTCCAGTCCTGGTCTAGTCCTGGTCTGGTTCTAGTCCTGGTCTGGTCCTAGTCCTGGTCCAGTCCTGGTCCAGTCCTGGTCCAGTCCTGGTCTGGTTCTAGTCCTGGTCTGGTCCTAGTCCTGGTCCAGTCCTGGTCCAGTCCTGGTCCAGTCCTGGTCTAGTCCTGGTCTGGTTCTAGTCCTGGTCTGGTCCTAGTCCTGGTCCAGTCCTGGTCTGGTGGTCAGATTTATGGTGTTTTCCTTCTGCTGTTTTCCTTCTTGTGTCTGGAGTTTTTGCTGCTCGTTCGTCTCCTGCTCTGACACGTCTGAGTCTTTCAGGAGTCTCAAATATCCTGTTTAATCTGCTCTAAATCTGCACTAAAGACACGACTCGAGGCTTTGAACCAGTCCTCAAAGAACCTAAATCTGCACTAAAGACACGACTCGAGGCTTTGAACCACTCCTCAAAGAACCTAAATCTGCACTAAAGACACGACTCGAGGCTTTGAACCAGTCCTCAAAGAACCTAAATCTGCACTAAAGACACGACTCGAGGCTTTGAACCAGTCCTCAAAGAACCTAAATCTGCACTAAAGACACGACTCGAGGCTTTGAACCACTCCTCAAAGAACCTAAATCTGCGCTAAAGACACGACTCGAGGCTTTGAACCACTCCTCAAAGAACCTAAATCTGCGCTAAAGACACGACTCGAGGCTTTGAACCACTCCTCAAAGAACCTAAATCTGCGCTAAAGACACGACTCGAGGCTTTGAACCACTCCTCAAAGAACCTAAATCTGCACTAAATACACGACTCGAGGCTTTGAACCACTCCTCAAAGAACCTAAATCTGCGCTAAAGACACGACTCGAGGCTTTGAACCACTCCTCAAAGAACCTAAATCTGCGCTAAAGACACGACTCGAGGCTTTGAACCACTCCTCAAAGAACCTAAATCTGCACTAAATACACGACTCGAGGCTTTGAACCACTCCTCAAAGAACCTAAATCTGCACTAAAGACACGACTCGAGGCTTTGAACCACTCCTCAAAGAACCTAAATCTGCGCTAAAGACACGACTCGAGGCTTTGAACCACTCCTCAAAGAACCTAAATCTGCGCTAAAGACACGACTCGAGGCTTTGAACCACTCCTCAAAGAACCTAAATCTGCACTAAAGACACGACTCGAGGCTTTGAACCACTCCTCAAAGAACCGCCGCAAATCTGCGCCGTAAATTCACGTTTAAGCGGCGAGTCCAGAACCCGAGACGCTCAGACTGCTCCTCACGCTTATACAGCGCTTATACTGTATGCAAATGAGACAACGCTGCATGCAACACACTATTACCATATTTCTTTTTTGGGGAAATTTATTTTATAAAATCAGAGACCAGGAACCGACATTTCCTGTTAAAGGCGAATGACAGAAACACCAAGAGAACAGAGCAGAAACAACAGAACAGAATAATCTGACTGAACTCTGCATCTCGCTCCAAATCACTGAATCCACTGAATTCTTCTTCCTCGTGTCACTTCTGAGGAACTCCTCCAGCTCCACATAAATTCAGCTTTTGTTTTCTTCACTTCAGTTCGAGTTTCCTCCACTTTTCTCCATCAAACACGAGTTTCTCTCCCTCCAAACTTTCTTTCTGCTGCTCGATTGTTCCTCTCTTCCTCCGCTCTTCACACGTTTCCGGTTCTCGCTCAGTATTTGCCGTAAGTAATAATGTGGTTGAAGTTTGACACAAACTAAACTCAAAGCCTCGTGGCTCATTTGCAGACAGTGAAAAAACAGAAGCTTCTGTCGACTAAAGGACCAGATTCACTGGACTAAAAAAGTCTCCATGTGGATTTAAGTCAGAAAACAGGAGTGAGGTGCTGCAGGTGGAGACAGAAGTGACAGTGGAGCAGGAGGAGGAGCCTGAGGCGGAGCAGATGCTGGTACAGAGAGCGCCCCCTGTGGCTCAGTGTGAAAATCACCAACATGTGAAATTATATCTGACTGTGGAAACGCGTCGGCTCCTTCGATGCATAAAGGACTTTAATATATTCAGTCGGTGCCTCGGGTTTGGACCTCGCCCACGTTACATTTACGTTTAGATGAACTCAAATATTTCATATATAAGTCGCACCTGAGGATAAGTCGCAGGAAACACCCAAACTATGAAAAAAGTGCGACTTATAGTCTGAAAAATACGGTGATCAAAATTCTAAAGTGTGAGGAATCTGATTTAAAACTCATGGTTTGGCAGCAGGAGTTTTCAGAGGATCTTTGCCGCGTCGTGTCTGTGGACGTGTGAGGACATTTTTCTCCCTGTAACTGTACTTGTACTCGAGTACAAATCCCCAGTACTCCCTGCCCCCCCGAGCGCCCCTCCCCCTCCTGAACCCGCCCTGACCTGGTTGTTTCTGGCCATTTTCTCCACGTCCAGGTCCCGGGCGGCTCTGGCAGGTCTGGGCTGTTCTCCTCCCTGAGATAAACACAGTAAAAAGATTTAACGAGACGCTGGAGTTTACGAGGCTGCTCCTGTTCACAGACACACACGGCAGACCCGGAACAGACCCGGAACAGACCCGGAACAGACCCGGAACAGACCCGGAACAGACCCGGAACAGACCCGGAGCAGACCCGGAGCAGACCCGGAACAGACCCGGAGCAGACCCGGAACAGACCCGGAACAGACCCGGAGCAGACCCGGAACAGACCCGGAACAGACCCGGAACAGACCCGGAACAGACCCGGAGCAGACCCGGAACAGACCCGGAACAGACCCGGAACAGACCCGGAGCAGACCCGGAACAGACCCGGAGCAGACCCGGAACAGACCCGGAACAGACCCGGAGCAGACCCGGAACAGACCCGGAACAGACCCGGAACAGACCCGGAGCAGACCCGGAACAGACCCGGAACAGACCCGGAACAGACCCGGAGCAGACCCGGAACAGACCCGGAACAGACCCGGAACAGACCCGGAACAGACCCGGAGCAGACCAGGAACAGACCCGGAGCAGACCCGGAGCAGACCCGGAACAGACCAGGAACAGACCCGGAGCAGACCAGGAACAGACCCGGAACAGACCCGGAGCAGACCAGGAACAGACCCGGAGCAGACCCGGAGCAGACCCGGAACAGACCAGGAACAGACCCGGAACAGACCCGGAGCAGACCCGGAACAGACCCGGAGCAGACCCGGAACAGACCCGGAACAGACCCGGAACAGACCCGGAGCAGACCCGGAGCAGACCCGGAGCAGACCCGGAACAGACCCGGAACAGACCCGGAGCAGACCCGGAACAGACCAGGAACAGACCCGGAACAGACCCGGAGCAGACCCGGAACAGACCCGGAGCAGACCCGGAACAGACCCGGAACAGACCCGGAACAGACCCGGAGCAGACCCGGAGCAGACCCGGAGCAGACCCGGAACAGACCCGGAACAGACCCGGAGCAGACCCGGAACAGACCCGGAGCAGACCAGGAACAGACCCGGAGCAGACCCGGAGCAGACCCGGAACAGACCCGGAACAGACCAGGAACAGACCCGGAGCAGACTCGCAACAAACCCGATTCAGCTCTGAACCAGGACTGAACCAGGACTAAACAAGGACTAAACCAGGACTAATCCAGGACTAATCCAGAACTGAACCAGAAATGAACCAGGACTGAACCAGGACTAAACCAGGACTAATCCAGGACTAATCCAGAAGTGAACCAGGATTAAACCAGGTCTAAACCAGGACTAAACAAGGACTAAACCAGGTCTAAACCAGGACTGAACCAGGACTAATCCAGGACTAAACCAGGTCTAAACCAGGACTAATCCAGGACTAAACGAGGTCTGCCTCAGGCCTGATCCCGTCTTATTCTGACCTGCAGGTGTTTGGTTCTGTCCTCGGTTGAGGCCTTCAGAGCGGATTTGATCTTTAACGCCACTGGTCCCTGAAAACAAACAAACTGCGTCTCTGTTTTGTTCTACACTGATAACAGATAATTAACAGATTATTAACAGATAATTAACAGATTATTAACAGATAATTAACAGGTTTTTAACAGGTAATTAACAGATAATTAACGGTTTTGTCCTCTGAAAAAGCTCCGGCTCCGTCACCTTTCTTGGCTTGGACTCCGTCTTCTCCGTCTGCTCCAGGTTGAACTTCACGACGGGTTTGGACTTTTTCTCCCGGCGTTCCTGCTTCTCGTCCGGGACCAGGATCAGCGCCGGTTTTGTCCGTTTCCTGGGGCTGAGCGTGGGAATGCGCTTCACGTTCCGGGACGTCTGGGCGCCCGACGGGACCCTGGGCAGGAAGGTGGGCACGCGGGCGGAATTCTGCGGGGCCGGAGCGGGCGGGAGCGTGAGTCTTTCCGCGCTTTGCTTCTCGGCCTTGAGCAGCGCGACGTTGACGAGCTGAGACGGGGGTTTGCTCCTAAAAATGGGCACAAATTTAGTTTTTTCTTGCTGGAACGGCGTCGGAGGAAGAGGAGGAGGAGCCGGAGGGGAAGAATGAGCCTCGAACACTGCGAAAAACATGTTGACAGTCGACGCTGGTTTGAAAAAGTCGGAGAAGTTGGGAGCGGGATTGGAGCTGGAACGCTGAGAGGAGAAAGAACCGGAGCTGGAGGAGAGAGGGGGAGCTGGGGCAGGCTGCGACCCGGAAAAGAGCTTCATGGGGCGGAGAAGAGTCGGAGCCGGAGGGGGCGGCTGGGACAGGACCGGCCTGGAGCTGCACGAGGCAGTTAGGTTCAAAGGACCCGAAACCTGAAAATAAAACAAGAGGGTTTGGAAAACAGGACTAAACCAGGACTAAAACAGGCCTAAACCAGGTCTAACCCAGATCTAACCCAGGACTAAACCAGGATTAAACCAGGACTAAACCAAGACTGAACCAGGTCTAAACCAGGACTAAACCAGGATTAAACCAGGACTAAACCAGGTCTAAACCAGGACTAAACCAGGACTAACGCAGGTCTAAACCAGGACTAAACCAAGACTAAAGCAGGTCTAAACCAGGACTAAACCAAGACTAAAGCAGATCTAAACCAGGACTAAACCAAGACTAAAGCAGGTCTAAACCAGGACTAAAGCAGGTCTAAACCAGGACTAAAGCAGGTCTAAACCAGGACTACAGCAGGTCTAAACCAGGACTAAACCAGGACTAAACCGGGTCTAAACCAGGACTACAGCAGGTCTAAACCAGGACTAAACCAGGACTAAACCAGGATTAAACTGGGTCTAAAGCAGGACTAAACCAGGACTAAACAAGGATTAAACTTGGTCTAAAGCAGGACTAAACAAGGACTAAACCGGGACTAAACGAGGACTGAACCAAATCTAGAGCAGGTCTTGGTTTGGGACCTGTCTGGATGCCGGGGTGAGAGTTGTTGTGGTGAAAGTCGATTTCGTGGAGATTTTGGTTGGAAATCCACAAACAGCAGGAAGAGTTTCTGCGACGTCGGCGATGAAACAGGACAGCGCCTCCTGCTGGTGCAGACGGGGACAGCGGTGCACCGGAGACAGACGGAGGCAGCACAGAGGATACCTGAACACACACACACACACCTGAACACACACACACACACCTGAACACACACACACCTGAACACACACACACACACCTGAACACACACACACACACCTGAACACACACACACCTGAACACACACACACACACCTGAACACACACACACACACCTGAACACACACACACACACCTGAACACACACACACACCTGAACACACACACACACACACCTGAACACACACACACACACCTGAACACACACACACACACCTGAACACACACACACACACCTGAACACACACACACCTGAACACACACACACACACCTGAACACAGACACACCTGAACACACACACACACACCTGAACACACACACACACACCTGAACACACACACACCTGAACACACACACACACACCTGAACACACACACACACACCTGAACACACACACACCTGAACACACACACACACACCTGAACACACACACACCTGAACACACACACACACACCTGAACACACACACACCTGAACACACACACACACACCTGAACACACACACACCTGAACACACACACCTGAACACACACACACACACACACCTGAACACACACACACACACCTGAACACACACACACACACCTGAACACACACACACACCTGAACACACACACACACCTGAACACACACACACACACACCTGAACACACACACACACACACCTGAACACACACACACACCTGAACACACACACACACACCTGAACACACACACACCTGAACACACACACATGAACACACACACACACAAGAACACACACCAGAACACACAAACACAAACCAGAACACACACACACAAACAACAGAACACACACACACACACCTGAACACACACACACACACCTGAACACACACACCTGAACACACACACACCAGAACACACACACACACCAGAACACACACACACACCTGAACACACACACACACACACCTGAACACACACACACACACCTGAACACACACACACACACCTGAACACACACACACACACCTGAACACACACACACACACCTGAACACACACACACACACCAGACCACACACACACACCTGAACACACACACACACACCTGAACACACACACACACACACACCTGAACACACACACACACACCTGAACACACACACACACCTGAACACACACACACACACCTGAACACACACACACACACACACACACACACACACACCTGAACACACACACACACACCTGAACACACACACACACACCTGAACACACACACACACACCTGAACACACACACACACACCTGAACACACACACACACACACCTTAACACACACACACACACCTTAACACACACACACCTGAACACACACACACACACACCTGAACACACACACACACCTGAACACACACACACACACACCTGAACACACACACACACACCTGAACACACACACACACACACCTGAACACACACACACCTGAACACACACACACACACCTGAACACACACACACACCTGAACACACACACACACACCTGAACACACACACACACACCTGAACACACACACACACACCTGAACACACACACCTGAACACACACACACCTGAACACACACCTGAACACACACACACCTGAACACACACACACACACCTGAACACACACACACACACCTGAACACACACACACCTGAACACACACCTGAACACACACACACACACCTGAACACACACACACACACCTGAACACACACACACACACCTGAACACACACACACCTGAACACACACACACACACACCTGAACACACACACACACACCTGAACACACACACACACCTGAACACACACACACACACCTGAACACACACACACACACACCTGAACACACACACACACACACCTGAACACACACACACACACCTGAACACACACACACACACACCTGAACACACACACACACACCTGAACACACACACACACACCTGAACACACACACACACACCTGAACACACACACACACACCTGAACACACACACACCTGAACACACACACACACACCTGAACACACACACACACACCTGAACACACACACACCTGAACACACACCTGAACACACACACACACACCTGAACACACACACACACACTTGAACACACACACACACACACCTGAACACACACACACACACACCTGAACACACACACACACACCTGAACACACACACACCTGAACACACACACACACACACCAGAACACACACACACACCTGAACACACACACACACACATGAACACACACACACACACCTGAACACACACACACACACACACACCTGAACACACACACACCTGAACACACACACACACACCTGTACACACACACACCTGAACACACACCTGAACACACACCTGAACACACACCTGAACACACACACACCTGAACACACACACACACACCTGAACACACACCTGAACACACACCTGAACACACACACACCTGAACACACACACACACACCTGAACACACACCTGAACACACACACACCTGAACACACACACACACCTGAACACACACCTGAACACACACACACCTGAACACACACCTGAACACACACACACCTGAACACACACCTGAACACACACACACCTGAACACACACACACACACACCTGAACACACACATAATAGAAGACTATTACGTGAACAGACTTTGTCCCACAGGTTTGAAGTAGACGCTGCAGTACACGACCTGGTTCTCCTCTTGGTCTGGCAGCCTGTATCCGTACTGAGACAAGCAAAGGTACACGTCAAATCTGTGGAGAGGCGGCCACCAGTTCACTTTACGTTGACAAACCGTGGCCCCTCTCTGTGAGCCTCGTCATTTGGGTCTTAAAATGTTTGTTTGAATCTGCTCTACACGGTCCCGGGGTTTTATCTGTAAAACAATTCCTGCTCCTAATATGCACGTGGCTCCCTTGGCCTCGATGAGCTTCATTAGGCTGGAGCTGAGCGCTGTGGGTGTGTGTAGTTCTGCCTCGGGGCCGCTCAGTCCAGGGTTTTTTCTGTGAACTGCAGTGGGCCTGTTTGCACATATGCGAGTGTGAGCAGTTCTCCTGCTTTACTTCCCTTCACCCGCCGCCCGTGGGTTTTAGAAACGATTTTAAGATTTTGCTGATCACGTTTAAAGCTCGTTTAGGTCTAGCTGCAATTTCCGTTCTGAACTTTTAACTTCAGGAGCCTTAGATCCTCAGGTACCTCCGTGATGTCGCCCCATCAAACGCAAACCCACACAAAAACTGTCAATCGTTTGTGCTTCGTTTGTGCTGCAAAAAGTTTTGTTTGTGTGATTCTGGTTCTTCAGATATTCACAGTTTTATTTTGGTCGATGACGTCGTCCAGAACCTCAGAATGTGAAACAGCCTCAAAGAGGAAGAAAATGATGTCAAACGTTTGTATTTGGTTTGTGCTGTTTTGTGCTGTGACAGTTTCATTTGTGTGAGTTTATTTCTAAAATTCTTCATTATTATTTCTGTGGTAATTACAGGACGTCATTTCTGCTCAGCTGACGGAGACAAACTCCACAAAACTAGAGAAGAGAAACGACCTGAGGCTGAGGAAAAGCAAATATTTCAAGAACCAGAATTGCACAAACAAAACTTTTTGCAGCACAAACGAAGCACAAACGATTGACACAGTTTTTGTAGGTTTGAGTTTGATGGGCGACTTGGTTCCTCAGGTCCCTGAGTTCCTGAGTTCAGGCTCCGGACGAAGGTGATGGAGCTTTGGAACCTGCCACCATCAGAATCATCTTTCAAATCACTTCTTAAAGCCTATTTTTTACCACTTGGCCTTCATTAGCTGGTTTTATTTATTTATTATAATGACTTGAATGGTTTGCATCATTGTCTGTTTTTGTAATAATAACAACACATTTTATTTTGAACTTATCTTTCTGGAGCCTCAAAGTCGCCTTGCAACAACATAAACAAATTAAATACGATTAAAACACACAGTTAAAAGTTTACAGTTAAAGTGGGATTTATTGATCGATTGTATTTAGTATTTACTATTTTATTCGTATTTTTGTGCCGTCTGATATTTTCATGCTTTTTGTATTGTTCTTTGTGGCTTGTACAGAACGTTGTAAACCTTATTTTTAAAAGTGCTTTTATTATTATGATGATGATGATGATGATAATGATTATAATTATTACCAGTCTGTCCCAGTGGATCTGCAGTTCCCTGTAGGATTTAAACGGTCCGTCTTTGGGCAGTTTCCGGCTGATGCTGATGATCTGGCCTTTCTTCATACTAAAAACACAGAAGAAACATTTTTGACTGATTCCTCCTTGGTTTTGGTAACTTTTCTGGTTATTGCTTTGTCTGGAATGTTCCACAGTGCAGCATTAAACCCTTCTATGTTCACAGAGACCAAAACAGACCGAGTTCCAGGTCAGATCTGTGGAGAGGCGACCCCGCTCAGTCAGAACCTCTGTTTATCTGGGTATTTTTGAGCGATTAAACCTCCTGTAACTGAATAAATGTAAAGTAGAGCTGTTTAATGTCACACCGCGGGACATTCCAGGCAGAGCAGTGACGTATCCATGGAAACGAGCAGGAGACAGACCCTAGTGCAGCTTTAAGTGGCAAAATAAAAGTACAAAAATACAGGAAATAAAAAAGATTGAGTTGTAAAACAGAATCCCCCTGCCTATGCCATCAGCAAACTTTCATTTAACTGTAGAATAAAGGTGTTTTTCTGTTAAATTATAATAAACATAACTCTGTTTTCTAACCTGTCGGACATTATTAAAAGGCCCGTATGACTCTGTGGAGCTGAGTTTGTTTTCTAAACACTTTAAATACATGAATCACAAACTGAACTTCAGTTTAAACTAAATCTGACCTCAGTTTAATAATCATAATAATAAAGAAGAAAAAGCCCCACAAGGAATTCTACCAAAGAAAAATAAGAGAAGGAAAAGAACAGGATTCAAAGTGTAACTGTGGCTCCATCTAGTGGCTACGACTGGTATTACAACAGAGAGATTTAAAGAGAGAGTGAAGTGAAAGAATAAAGGAGGGAATAAAAGAAAGACAGAATAAGAGAGGGAGAGAGAAGAAAAAAGAAAGAGATAATGAAAAAGAGAGAGGGAATAAAAGAAAGAGAGAGAGAATAACAGAGAGATTTAAAGAGAGGGGGAATAAGAGAGAGAATAAATGAAAGGGAGAGAGAGAGAATAAAAGAGATTTAGAAAGAGAGAGTGAGAAAGAATAACAGAGAATAAAAGAGGGAGATAATGAAAAAGAAAGAGAATAAAAGAGAAAGAATAAGAGAATGAGAATAAAATAGAGAGACTATGAAAGACTAAGAATGAAAGAGATAGAATAAAAGAGAGAGAGAATAAGAAAATTAGAATAAAAGAGGGGGAGAGCAAGAGAATGAAAGAGAGAGTGAATGAAAGAAAGAAACAATAAAGAGAAAGAATGGAAAGACAATAAAAGAGAGATAATGAAAAAGAGACAATGAAAAAAAGAGAGAGAGAGAATAAGACAGAATGAGAATAAAAGAGAGAAAGAACAAGAGAATGAAAGAGAGAGACGATGAAAGAGTGAGAATGAAACACAGAGGGAGAGAGAGAATAAAAGAGAGGGAATAAAATAGAGAGAGAAAGAAAGAAAGAAAAGAAAAAGAGAAGAGAGGAAAAAAAGAAAGAGAAGAGAAAGAGAGAAGAGAAAGAGAAAGAGAGAGAGAGAGAGAGAGAGAGAGAGAGAGATAGATAGATAGATAGATAGATAGATAGATAGATACCTGGGCAGCACGTGGCACCAGACGGGTCCTCCTGTGTGATATGAATCCAACACTGAGTCCGGGTCAGAACAGAACCTCTTCAGAACCAGAGGAGAAAAACCAAAGTCCTCCAGCTGCACATAAAAAAACACAAAAACACACACATGAAAACACACAAAAACACACAAAAACACACATGAAAACACAAAAACACACATGAAAACACACAAAAACACATTAAAACACACAAAAACACACATGAAAACACAAAAACACACATGAAAACACACAAAAACACACAAAAACACATGAAAACACACATGAAAACACACAAAAACACATGAAAACACACAAAAACAGACATGAAAACACACAAAAACACATGAAAACACACAAAAACAGACATGAAAACACACAAAAACACATGAAAACACACAAAAACAGACATGAAAACACACAAAAACACATGAAAACACACATGAAAACACACAAAAACACACATGAAAACACAAAAACACATGAAAACACACAAAAACAGACATGAAAACACACATGAAAACACACAAAAACACACATGAAAACACACAAAAACACATGAAAACACACAAAAACAGACATGAAAACACACAAAAACACATGAAAACACACAAAAACACATGAAAACACACAAAAACACACATGAAAACACACAAAAACACATGAAAACACACAAAAACACACATGAAAACACAAAAACACATGAAAACACACAAAAACACACATGAAAACACACAAAAACACATGAAAACACACATGAAAACACACAAAAACACACATGAAAACACAAAAACACACATGAAAACACACAAAAACACACATGAAAACACACAAAAACACATGAAAACACACAAAAACACATGAAAACACACAAAAACAGACATGAAAACACACAAAAACACATGAAAACACACAAAAACAGACATGAAAACACAAAAACACAAAAACACACATGAAAACACACAAAAACACATGAAAACACACAAAAACAGACATGAAAACACACAAAAACACATGAAAACACACAAAAACACATGAAAACACACAAAAACAGACATGAAAACACACAAAAACACATGAAAACACACAAAAACAGACATGAAAACACAAAAACACAAAAACACAAAAACACACATGAAAACACACAAAAACACATGAAAACACACATGAAAACACACATGAAAACACACAAAAACACAAAAACACATGAAAACACACATGAAAACACACATGAAAACACACAAAAACACAAAAACACATGAAAACACACAAAAACACACATGAAAACACACAAAAACACATGAAAACACACAAAAACACACAGATGTTCCTCACTTCTCTCAGAGCATCCTAATTATTTACTATCAGCACTTTCACAGCTCTCACAGACCAGGGCAGAGTTTGGTCATCACACTAGCATGCTAACGCGTACCTCCTGATTCTGGGACAGTAAAACTCTTTATAATCAGCTGCAGACAGAACACAGTGGACTGATTTTGGCCTAATGTGTTTACTGGGGCAGGAACACGGGGAACATCAAAGGGAGGTGAAGTACATCAATGTGAGTAAACGGTGTGGGGAGAGGTGTGGTTGTGTTTACGGTGGTCGGGGGCAGTCGGATGGAGCTCGGCAGCAAACTCATGCACAGCTTTCCTCCACTGGTGCTCAACTCCAAACCTGCGAAACACACAAAGACACAAGTCAAATGTTTTAACGTCTGATGAACAAAAAATACACTGAAAGGCTCAAAATCTTCTCCTCTAATGTAGTTTATCCTGAGACTCCATGTCCCATAATCCTCTGCTCTAATGTAGTTTATCCTGATACTCCATGTCCCATAATCCTCTGCTCTAATGTAGTTTATCCTGATACTCCATGTCCCATAATCCTCTGCTCTAATGTAGTTTATCCTGAGACTCCATGTCCCATAATCCTCTGCTCTAATGTAGTTTATCCTGAGACTCCATGTCCCATAATCCTCTGCTCTAATGTAGTTTATCCTGATACTCCATGTCCCATAATCCTCTGCTCTAATGTAGTTTATCCTGAGACTCCATGTCCCATAATCCTCTGCTCTAATGTAGTTTATCCTGAGACTCCATGTCCTATAATCCTCTGCTCTAATGTAGTTTATCCTGAGACTCCATGTCCCATAATCCTCTGCTCTGATGTCGTTTATCCTGAGACTCCATGTCCCATAATCCTCTGCTCTAATGTAGTTTATCCTGAGACTCCATGTCCCATAATCCTCTGCTCTAATGTAGTTAATCCTGAGACTCCATGTCCCATAATCCTCTGCTCTGATGTCGTTTATCCTGAGACTCCATGTCCCATAATCCTCTGCTCTAATGTAGATTATCCTGAGACTCCATGTCCCATAATCCTCTGCTCTAATGTAGATTATCCTGAGACTCCATGCCCCATAATCCTCTGCTCTAATGCAGTTTATCCTGAGACTCCATGTCCCATAATCCTCTGCTCTAATGTAGTTTATCCTGAGACTCCATGTCCCATAATCCTCTGCTCTGATGTAGTTTATCCTGAGACTCCATGTCCCATAATCCTCTGCTCTAATGTAGTTTATCCTGAGACTCCATGTCCCATAATCCTCTGCTCTAATGCAGTTTATCCTGAGACTCCATGTCCCATAATCCTCTGCTCTAATGTAGTTTATCCTGAGACTCCATGTCCCATAATCCTCTGCTCTAATGTAGTTTATCCTGAGACTCCATGTCCCATAATCCTCTGCTCTAATGTAGTTAATCCTGAGACTCCATGTCCCATAATCCTCTGCTCTGATGTCGTTTATCCTGAGACTCCATGTCCCATAATCCTCTGCTCTAATGTAGTTTATCCTGAGACTCCATGTCCCATAATCCTCTGCTCTAATGTAGATTATCCTGAGACTCCATGCCCCATAATCCTCTGCTCTAATGCAGTTTATCCTGAGACTCCATGTCCCATAATCCTCTGCTCTAATGCAGTTTATCCTGAGACTCCATGTCCCATAATCCTCTGCTCTGATGTCGTTTATCCTGAGACTCCATGTCCCATAATCCTCTGCTCTAATGTAGATTATCCTGAGACTCCATGCCCCATAATCCTCTGCTCTAATGCAGTTTATCCTGAGACTCCATGTCCCATAATCCTCTGCTCTAATGTAGTTTATCCTGAGACTCCATGTCCCATAATCCTCTGCTCTAATGTAGTTTATCCTGAGACTCCATGTCCCATAATCCTCTGCTCTAATGTAGTTTATCCTGAGACTCCATGTCCCATAATCCTCTGCTGCTCTGATGTTGTTTCCTGGAGTCGTGTTTGTTTCATTCTCATGTTTCACTCAAACCTGCACATTTAGCACGAGTTCTTCTCTCAGACTGAAAACTCTCTGTTCCACCTGGTGATGTCATCGTGTGGTGATACAGGAAGTGCTCCACTGTGTTTTTAAACTCCACACACCTTCACTAGAATCATCTGGATCATTTCAGCTCTTCTGGAGTTGCCGATCTCGACTGAACTAAAGGGAAAAGGAGCTGTTACCTTGGAAACCACCACTTGATGACATCACGAGGTGGAACAGAGTGTTTGGAGCTTTGCAGATGTAACAGACGAATAATAAAGAGTTCCTCAAACATGAAAGAAACAAACACGACTCCAGCTCTGAGTGTGACGAGGAACAGCAGAATATAAATTACAGCTCAGAGTTTAATCTCAGCATCAACACTCACTGACGCCTGTGAGCCTCCCCCGCTCTGACAGGAAGTCCCTCCCTGCAAAACAAACAGGCCTGGTTCAGTCCTGGTTCAGTCCTGGTTCAGTCCTGGTTCAGTCCTGGTTCAGTCCTGGTTCAGTCCTGGTTTAGACCTGGTTCAGTCCTGGTTCAGTCCTGGTTCAGTCCTGGTTCAGTCCTGGTTCAGTCCTGGTTCAGTCCTGGTTTAGACCTGGTTCAGTCCTGGTTCAGTCCTGGTTTAGTCCTGGTTCAGTCCTGGTTCAGTCCTGGTTCAGTCCTGGTTTAGTCTTGGTTCAGTCCTGGTTTAGACCTGGTTCAGTCCTGGTTCAGTCCTGGTTCAGTCCTGGTTCAGTCCTGGTTCAGTCCTGGTTCAGTCCTGGTTTAGTCCTGGTTCAGTCCTGGTTCAGTCCTGGTTCAATCCCGGTTCAGTCCCGGTTCAGTCCCGGTTCAGTCCCGGTTCAGTCCTGGTTCAATCCCGGTTTAGTCCCGGTTTAGTCCCGGTTCAGTCCCGGTTCAGTCCCGGTTCAGTCCCGGTTTAGTTCTGGTTCAGTGCCGGTTCAGTCCCGGTTTAGTTCTGGTTCAGTCCCGGTTCAGTCCCGGTTCAGTCCCGGTTCAGTCCTGGTTCAGTCCCGGTTTAGTTCTGGTTCAGTCCTGGTTCAGTCCCGGTTCAGTCCCGGTTCAGTCCCGGTTCAGTCCCGGTTCAGTTCCGGTTCAGTCCCGGTTCAGTCCCGGTTCAGTTCTGGTTCAGTTCTGGTTCAGTCCTGGTTCAGTCCTGGTTCAGTCCTGGTTCAGTCCTCACCGTGGATCAGGTAGAGTCCGGCCTTGTTCCAGTTTGGGGCGAGTCTGGAGATGAGGGAGAAGGAGACGCAGGACTGAAGGGTCCCGGGATAAACCTGCTCCACCCGCTTCATCTGGAAACACACAACAGAACAAGTGAAAACAGGCACTAAACCTTATGATTATTACAGGTATTATGGTAATTATTAAACCTTATGATTATTACAGGTATTATGGTAATTATTAAACCTTATGATTATTACAGGTATTATGGTAATTATTAAACCTTATGATTATTACAGGTATTATGGTAATTATTAAACCTTATGATTATTACAGGTATTATGGTAATTATTAAACCTTATGATTATTACAGGTATTATGGTAATTATTAAACCTTATGATTATTACAGGTATTATGGTAATTATTAAACCTTATGATTATTACAGGTATTATGGTAATTATTAAACCTTATGATTATTACAGGTATTATGGTAATTATTAAACCTTATGATTATTACAGGTATTATGGTAATTATTAAACCTTATGATTATTACAGGTATTATGGTAATTATTAAACCTTATGATTATTACAGGTATTATGGTAATTATTAAACCTTATGATTATTACAGGTATTATGGTAATTATTAAACCTTATGATTATTACAGGTATTATGGTCATTATTAAACCTTATGATTATTACAGGTATTATGGTAATTATTAAACCTTATGATTATTACAGGTATTATGGTCATTATTAAACCTTATGATTATTACAGGTATTATGGTCATTATTAAACCTTATGATTATTACAGGTATTATGGTAATTATTAAACCTTATGATTATTACAGGTATTATGGTAATTATTAAACCTTATGATTATTACAGGTATTATGGTAATTATTAAACCTTATGATTATTACAGGTATTATGGTAATTATTAAACCTTATGATTATTACAGGTATTATGGTAATTATTAAACCTTATGATTATTACAGGTATTATGGTAATTATTAAACCTTATGATTATTACAGGTATTATGGTAATTATTAAACCTTATGATTATTACAGGTATTATGGTAATTATTAAACCTTATGATTATTACAGGTATTATGGTAATTATTAAACCTTATGATTATTACAGGTATTATGGTAATTATTAAACCTTATGATTATTACAGGTATTATGGTCATTATTAAACCTTATGATTATTACAGGTATTATGGTAATTATTAAACCTTATGATTATTACAGGTATTATGGTAATTATTAAACCTTATGATTATTACAGGTATTATGGTCATTATTAAACCTTATGATTATTACAGGTATTATGGTAATTATTAAACCTTATGATTATTACAGGTATTATGGTAATTATTAAACCTTATGATTATTACAGGTATTATGGTAATTATTAAACCTTATGATTATTACAGGTATTATGGTAATTATTAAACCTTATGATTATTACAGGTATTATGGTACTATTATGATTATTACAGGTATTATGGTAATTATTAAACCTTATGATTATTACAGGTATTATGGTAATTATTAAACCTTATGATTATTACAGGTATTATGGTAATTATTAAACCTTATGATTATTACAGCTGGAGCTTTCTGCCAGCACAAACTCATCACAAGCCTGCACCCACGCATGTTTGAGTAATCTAGAGATCTCTACCGTCTACCGGGCCCTATTCAAACCCTCCTTACGGTGAGCAGTACGAGCGTGTACGAGGCTCCGCCCACAAGCCTAATTCCCCCAGGCTCCCACACGACAATTCACCACAAATACACAAAAACATGACACAAAACTGTACAGAGCATTTCATTAGTGCTCTGAAGGGGGAGGGACTCAGCACAGGGAGCAACGGGAGAGGAGCGTTCAGGAACCAAAAAGTTGGTTTTTGGTTTTTCCAAGTGAATCGTGACGTCACAGACAACGTGAGCAGGTTCGTCCGGGTCACACTTGGTAAAATAAACAAAGAAAATGTGTGTAAATCTGCATCCGTACGGCAGAGAAAAGTGACATGAAGACTGTGCAGTGGAGGAGAACAAATATGGACTTATATCGCTCCATATGTGATCTGTGATCCTTTTCAGTGCTCTGACACCCGCTTTCATACGGCCTTGTTTTTATTTTTCTTTCGATGATGCCTCCTCGGTTCACTTAAACCACAGGTGTCAAACATGCGGCCCGGGGGCCAGATCCGGCCCTCCAAGACCTTTAATCTGGCCCTCAGCTGATTTTCTATTAAAATATTAAAAATTTTCAGATTTTTCTGGTAATTTTCTGCGCAGCTTAGCATAGCAGCGTCTCCAGTGCTTCTGTGTGTGGCGCCTCCACCAGACAAATGAAGACCTGCCTCTTTCCAAACGCTCTTAAAGGACGATCGTTTTGACTGTTGACCGTGACCCTCATCAGCAAAATGTCAAAATGGAGCTGAGTGCAGGATTTTCCAAGAAAAATTTACTAATTCTTATTTGTTCACGGAGGTGAATGGGAAACCTGTGCTCAGTGTGTTTGCAACAAGTGGCGGCGCTCAAGGAATATGATCTTAAACACCACTACGAGACACTGCGAAAAATACAATAACTTGAACAGAGAATTGAGAAGACAGAAGATAAACGATAAAAAGATTTCTGTAATAGATGCGCGTTTCTCTGCACAAATATTTGGACTCATTGCTATTTTTGGGGTATATATGTCATGAGTTTTCTGATCCGGCCCCTTTGGAGTCAAAGTTGGTTGTATACGGCCCCTGGACCAAAATGAGTCTGACACCCCTGACTTAAACGGTTTGAATTCGCCGGTGAGAACTTTGGTTCCAGTGGAGCTGGTGCAGGAACCGACACCGGCACCGTTCTGGCCTGAGAACAGCTTCAGCGCGGTGGTGAATATAACATTTTCAAAACATAAAAAGTAACATGATCTAAATCTGTGACGTCTTACAGTTAATACCCCAGAGAAGTAAATACCCCCCGTTTAACCTGGGATCCTCTGGGTGTGGGGTGACAGTACTGACCACACGGGGGCGTTACCTGAAGACAGTGTCTCTGGATGAAGCCACGAAGAACTCCAGACTGGAAGAACTGGACCTGAACCAAAAAGAGATGTGTTCAAAGACTTTAGGACATTGTTTTATGAATAAGTGCATATTAGGGGTGTTTTTTTAGTCCTGGTTTAGTCCTGGTTTAGTCCTGGTTTAGTCCTGGTTTAGTCCTGGTTTAGTCCTGGTTTGTTCCCTGATTGGTTTAGTCCTGGTTTAGTCCTGGTTTAGTCCTGGTTTAGTCCTGGTTTAGTCCTGGTTTAGTCCTGGTTTAGTCCTGGTTTGTTCCCTGATTGGTTTAGTCCTGGTTTAGTCCTGGTTTAGTCCTGGTTTAGTCCTGGTTTAGTCCTGGTTTGTTCCCTGATTGGTTTAGTCCTGGTTTAGTCCTGGTTTAGTCCTGGTTTAGTCCTGGTTTAGTCCTGGTTTGTTCCCTGATTGGTTTAGTCCTGGTTTAGTCCTGGTTTAGTCCTGGTTTAGTCCTGGTTTAGTCCTGGTTTGTTCCCTGATTGGTTTAGTCCTGGTTTAGTCCTGGTTTAGTCCTGGTTTAGTCCTGGTTTGTTCCCTGATTGGTTTAGTCCTGGTTTAGTCCTGGTTTAGTCCTGGTTTAGTCCTGGTTTGTTCCCTGATTGGTTTAGTCCTGGTTTAGTCCTGGTTTAGTCCTGGTTTAGTCCTGGTTTGTTCCCTGATTGGTTTAGTCCTGGTTTAGTCCTGGTTTAGTCCTGGTTTAGTCCTGGGTCATTCCCTGATTGGTTTAGTCCTGGTTTAGTCCTGGTTTAGTCCTGGTTTAGTCCTGGTTTAGTCCTGGTTTAGTCCTGGTTTAGTCCTGGTTTAGTCCTGGTTTAGTCCTGGTTTAGTCCTGGTCCTATTGTTCTTTCATACAGTAACTGCTCATTCGTTACTCATTAGTTAAGAGGTCACAGCTCATATCTGAAATTCCCAAAGAGTGAAGGGTCCGGCTTTATTTAACTTCAACTCCAGGTTTAGTTTCCTGTCAGAAGTGGTTTAGTCCTCACTTGATTCTGTCTTTGTCCTGGTTTAGTCATAGTTAAATCCTGGTTTAGTCCTGGTTTAGTCCTGGTTTAGTCCTGGTTTAGTCCTGGTGTAATCTCGCTTACTTACAGCCATCACTGCAGTGATCTCTGTGAAGGAGTCTAAAGCTGGAGCTGCCAAAACGTCAGAGAAAAGAAGAACCAACTCCCTGAAAAAAACTGGACAGAGTCAGAGGAGCAGAGGAGCAGAGGAGCAGAGGAGCAGAGGAGCAGAGGACCAGAGGAACAGAGGAACAGAGGAACAGAGGAGCAGAGGAACAGAGGAGCAGAGGAACAGAGGAACAGAGGACCAGAGGAACAGAGGAGCAGAGGACCAGAGGAACAGAGGACGAGAGGAACAGAGGAGCAGAGGAACAGAGGAGCAGAGGAACAGAGGACCAGAGGAACAGAGGAACAGAGGAGAGGAACAGAGGAGCAGAGGAGCAGAGGACCAGAGGAGGAGGTGAGAGGACACAGAGGAGGAGGTCAGAGGACACAGAGGAGGAGGTCAGAGGACACAGAGGAGGAGGTCAGAGGACACAGAGGAGACCTGCATGTTGTGATCTGTTTGGTGCGTGGCTGTTCGTAGTCGTCCTGCAGCATCAGGGTGACACAGCACAGAGACCTCATATCAGGGAGAGAGAGGAAGAACAGGCCTGGCTGAACTCCACTCATCCTGACGATTAGAAACCTTCAAAAACACAATTATTTCAATTCAATTATTATTACCGCAATAACAAACATCCCAACGCCCTCTCGAAAGAAACCAAAGCAACCATCAACTTTTTTTAGAACACTTGATGACACTTTTAAGTCAAAGTTACAAAGCAACAAACTAGCATGACATAATGTTAACTAACCTAAATTACTACAAAACTACTTTGAACCAAGTCAAAATAACTGTTCGTTTGTTTTAACTATACTGAAAGACAATGTGATATATTAATAGTGCAGAGAGACTTAACTTAAAATGTGTTATTTTTATATAAATAAAGAATTTAAAAATATATTTGTGGCTTACCTTTTTGTCTTTTGTAGTAGAGCAGCTAACCTAATGCTAGCGAACGGGTAATGCTAACGAGCGACTAATGCTAACGAGAAGCTAATGCTAACGAGAAGCTAATGCTAACGAAATAAACTGATTTTATTCCGGTTTTTGATCAAAATATTGTTCCCTTTTCGTACCAAAATTTACAAGAAAACGTTGTTTCTTTTGGTAATTTTCTTCAACGAGGCTAAAAATACAAAATAATCTTTAAAAACTTTGGCAAAATGTATTTGTCATCTAACATCTACGAGGGTGAGAGGTACACACTGCACATATATATATATATATATATATATATATATATATATATATACACACACACACATATATA
>CM060674.1:32843670-32861170 GCA_030686955.1 Odontamblyopus rebecca
AACGAGGGATCTCCATGTCCTGCACCTGAGTCCAAACTCCGGTCCTTGCATCAAAACATTCACAAGCACAATGAATGGTGCCCAGATCGCACCCGCCTACAACATATAGCTGATTGTCAACAACCTCGATGCCAAAGTGGCTGCGCCTGGCCCGCATCTTGGGTAGGGGGCGCCACGTGTTGGTTGCGGGGTTATAGGCTTCAACAGTGTTCAAACAGGAATCTCCATTAAACCCACCAACAGCGTAGATTTCATTGGCATAGGCGATGACACTGACCCCACAGCGCATGGTGGACATATCTGCTATCATGGTCCACTGTTCGGTTAGTGGGTTGTAAGTCTCAGCTGATGCCAGGTGATGTTGACCATTATCACCTCCACAAATGTAGATCTTTCCATTGTACACTGTGCTGCTGGCATCGCTCCTCTTTTTGTTCATAGGTGAAATCATGGTCCACTGATTGGTCACTGGCAAGTACCTTTCGGCTGTCTTCAGCCAGTCCCGTCCATCGAACCCGCCTATCGCGTAGATCAAACCATCCAGCAAAGTCACACTAAGGTAGCCCCTACGTGAATGCATGGGTGCTATTTCTTGCCACGTGTGAATTGCCAGGTCGTACTTGCAGGTAGTGTTGAGCCGGTGATTGTCGTCAGACCCTCCAATCACGTACACAGATCCATTAAGGAACACTGTGCCGTGATGGGCTCTTGGAGTCCAGTCATCATTAGCCACACCCACCCAGCGATCGGTGCAGTTGTCATAGACTTCAGTTCTGTTGGTTCTTCTTCTGTTTTGGCTACAGCCACCAATAACCATAAGCACCACACTGGGCAGCCTTGGAGTGGCTAGACGAGTGGGGGGCAGGGAGGCATTGTACCTCCTAGCTCTTTCATCCAACATCACCTTCATGATCTTCTCCTCCACAATCTTCCAGTTATGAATGTAGTGGGACAGGTTATATCTAATCATGCACTGAGTGAAGTCATCAACAGGGATCAGACCCAGACGGACTTTTAGTAGGAGGTCGGCCAAGTAGTGGTTCCTTTCCTCAGGAGCATGTGCAATCCATCTGATGACTGCCACTAACACGGTGGTCTCCTCCTTCACGTTCAGCCGATCATCATCAATGACTGAACACAGGTCTTCGCTGGAGAGCTGGAAGAACTCTTCAGAGCTGGTCACCACCTCTTCGAAATGCTTCAGGACGTATAAGAAGGCTTGTTTCCTCAGCTGGGGGTAGTAGTACTTGTTTGAGATACCCCATACAGTGATGCAGTTACTGGGGACATTTGCTCCTTCATGACCTGACAGCAGACTTCAGTAATGCCGCTCACATCTAAGTAGTCAGCAGCTATAAAGAGCTCCTGGAGGTTTTCCTGGGTGATGTGCACCACCCCGGTGTAGCAGTAGTCCAGGATAATCTTCATGATATCAGCTGACACATTGGAGATCTCAAACACCTGGCAGTCAGGGCTGGACCAGTTAGTGAAGAGGCTTTTAAAGTATGTGCTGCAGCTACACAGAACCAGTTTGTGTGCTGGGAATTGCACGCCGGCCACGTTGAGCAAAGCATCGCACAACTTCTGTTCCCTCCTCAATTCCTCGAACACAGTGTTCATGTTTGGTTTTGTATTTGAAAATGGAGATCTTTGCACAGAGACATGTCTGTCTCTGTGCCCTCTCACAGTGGAAGTGAACATCCTCCTCAGTATGAAGCCGCTCATACTGAGGAGGATGTTTCCTATTGATTTCAAGGTGATCGTTTCCATCTCTGTCTTTTTATCTTCCATCTCTGTCCTTTTATGTTACGTGCCGTAGATCTGAACTCTCTTCTCAAATGTTCTGCTGCTGAAAGCGAGAACAACCCACATTCTCTGCTTCTTTGAGCTTTGACACATTAAAGCTTTGTAGTGTCTTTAAGTTCTGTTGCTGCGATCTGATTGGTGGAATTCCGATTCTAGAATGTGATGATGTCATACTCATACTCCTACTGCAAGAGCCAGATTTCCCTATTGATTATCTGTCCGTCTGTCTGTCTGTCTGTCCGTCTGTCCGTCTGTCCGTCTGTCCGTCTGTCTGTGGACAATTTCTTGTCCGCGCTCTAACTCGACAACCGTCTCACGTAGGAATGTCAAACTTCCAAACTGCACCAACAATTCATCTTTAACTGGGTTTGACAAATTCTAACTTAATTCTATATACAATAATTCAAAGCTCTTGTTAGCACATGTATTACAAAAAAGATGATTTAAAACACAAATAAAAACAGCTAGAAAAAATACAGATTCAGTTGCTTCTGTTGAACAAAATTCAGCCCAAATCTGCATCAAAATCACTACATTTGGAGCTTTATTAGATCTGTGCAAAATACTTTTAACTCTTTCACTTTTCATTTAAACAAGTACTTTAAGACTGAGTTAAGTTTTTGTCACGTGATACATTTACTTTTACATCTATATTTTCTTAAGTAGCCAGAGTGAGCCCTGGATCCACGGCCGTACCTGCGCTCACCTGTCCGCGCTCTTATTGTGACAGTCCGCGGCGGAAGTCAGCGCACGCACACGAGCTCACCTTGACGCTGGGGTGACGCTCGGGTGACGCTCGGGGCTGTGTCGGAGTGGACTGGGGTAAATGTCGAACACTTGTGCGCAGTCACAGCCCTGAACCCGAGACGACCGGAGCTCCACACGGACAGCGGCACCTCCGAGCTCACGCACCCGGCCTCACAGCGTCACAGATGGGCGAGAAGGACCAGAGCAGCGCCGGGGAGGTCAGGTACTACCGGCTCTCCGAAATCGAGGAACAGAATTCCTTCAAGTCAACGTGGATCATCATTCACAACAAAGTTTACGATGTCACCAAGTTCCTCGAAGAGGTGAGGCGGTGAAATGACCTTTGACCCGCAGAAAGTCTCTGAAAAACTCGAGTTTGAGACACTTCCGGCGCACATTTCAACACTTTTACACTCACAGAAGTTTAACTCAGGGAGGCGTGAAGGAGCTGCAGGAGTAACAGGAAAAATGTTCACTGAGCCCAGAGAACAGGTCCTGGTTTAGTCCTGGTTTAGACCTGGTTTAGTCCTGGATTAGACCTGGTTTAGACCTGGTTTAGTCCTGGTTTAGTCCTGGTTTAGTCCTGGTTTAGTCCTGGTTTAGTCCTGGTTTAGACCTGGTTTAGTCCTGGTTTAGACCTGGTTTAGCCCTGGTTTAGCCCTGGTTTAGCCCTGGTTTAGTCCTGGTTTAGTCCTGGTTTAGCCCTGGTTTAGCCCTGGTTTAGCCCTGGTTTAGTCCTGGTTTAGCCCTGGTTTAGCCCTGGTTTAGCCCTGGTTTAGCCCTGCTGTAGTCCTGGTTTAGCCCTGGTTTAGCCCTGGTTTAGACCTGGTTTAGCCCTGGTTTAGACCTGGTTTAGACCTGGTTTAGACCTGCTGTAGTCCTGGTTTAGCCCTGGTTTAGACCTGGTTTAGACCTGGTTTAGTCCTGGTTTAGCCCTGGTTTAGCCCTGGTTTAGCCCTGGTTTAGCCCTGGTTTAGACCTGGTTTAGACCTGCTGTAGTCCTGGTTTAGCCCTGGTTTAGCCCTGGTTTAGACCTGGTTTAGCCCTGGTTTAGCCCTGGTTTAGACCTGGTTTAGACCTGCTGTAGTCCTGGTTTAGCCCTGGTTTAGACCTGGTTTAGCCCTGGTTTAGCCCTGGTTTAGACCTGGTTTAGACCTGGTTTAGACCTGGTTTAGACCTGGTTTAGCCCTGGTTTAGCCCTGGTTTAGTCCTGGTTTAGTCCTGGTTTAGACCTGGTTTAGCCCTGGTTTAGACCTGGTTTAGACCTGCTGTAGTCCTGGTTTAGACCTGGTTTAGACCTGGTTTAGACCTGGTTTAGACCTGGTTTAGCCCTGGTTTAGTCCTGGTTTAGACCTGGTTTAGACCTGGTTTAGCCCTGGTTTAGACCTGGTTTAGACCTGGTTTAGTCCTGGTTTAGACCTGGTTTAGACCTGGTTTAGCCCTGGTTTAGACCTGGTTTAGCCCTGGATTAGACCTGGTTTAGTCCTGGTTTAGCCCTGGTTTAGACCTGGTTTAGACCTGGTTTAGACCTGGTTTAGACCTGGTTTAGCCCTGGTATAGACCTGGTTTAGCCCTGGATTAGACCTGGATTAGACCTGGTTTAGTCCTGGTTTAGCCCTGGTTTAGACCTGGTTTAGACCTGGTTTAGCCCTGGTTTAGCCCTGGTTTAGTCCTGGTTTAGTCCTGGTTTAGACCTGGTTTAGTCCTGGTTTAGCCCTGGTTTAGCCCTGGTTTAGTCCTGGTTTAGTCCTGGTTTAGTCCTGGTTTAGTCCTGGTTTAGCCCTGGTTTAGCCCTGGTTTAGCCCTGGTTTAGTCCTGGTTTAGTCCTGGTTTAGTCCTGGTTTAGACCTGGTTTAGTCCTGGTTTAGCCCTGGTTTAGACCTGGTTTAGACCTGGTTTAGTCCTGGTTTAGACCTGGTTTAGACCTGGTTTAGACCTGGTTTAGTCCTGGTTTAGTCCTGGTTTAGACCTGGTTTAGACCTGTAGGTTGCCGGTTTGCTTCCTGCTCTCGACACAAACATCACCGCCTCAGACCCTCAGGTTGGTGGTACGATTCCCACAGAGTCCTGACATTAAACCTGTGCTGTAAACACATGTGACGCTTCAGTGGTTCAGTCATGAACTCTTTATATAAATGGACGTCGCGCCGCGTTCCAAACAGGAAGTGAACGTTCCAAACAGGAAGTGAACACGGCGGCTCCTCTGGACCTGCTGCTGTGGCCTCGGCGTTTCGGTCTGAAATGTTCTGAGCTCAACGGGATCCTGCGCTTTTATTTTGCTGTTTTGTTGGTTCCTGTTCCTCATGTCCAGGTTGAGTGCTGTTGGCGCTGGCCTCATGAGCTTCATTTGACTGGAGTGAAATAATAAGGAATAATTTTAGAAATAAACTCACACAAATGAAACTGTCACAGCACAAAACGGCACAAACCACGATGTCATTGGCCGAAAATAAAACTGCAAATATCTGAAGAACCAGAATCGCACAAACGAAACTTTCTGCAGCACAAACGACTGACAGTTGAGTTTGACTTGGTGCAGGTTTGAGTTTGACTTGGTGCAGGTTTGAGTTTGACTTGGTGCAGGTTTGAGTTTGACTTGGTGCAGGTTTGAGTTTGACTTGGTGCAGGTTTGAGTTTGACTTGGTGCAGGTTTGAGTTTGACTTGGTGCAGGTTTGAGTTTGACTTGGGGCAGGTTTGAGTTTGACTTGGTGCAGGTTTGAGTTTGACTTGGGGCAGGTTTGAGTTTGACTTGGGGCAGGTTTGAGTTTGACTTGGGGCAGGTTTGAGTTTGACTTGGGGCAGGTTTGAGTTTGACTTGGTGCAGGTTTGAGTTTGACTTGGTGCAGGTTTGAGTTTGACTTGGTGCAGGTTTGAGTTTGACTTGGTGCAGGTTTGAGTTTGACTTGGTGCAGGTTTGAGTTTGACTTGGTGCAGGTTTGAGTTTGACTTGGGGCAGGTTTGAGTTTGACTTGGGGCAGGTTTGAGTTTGACTTGGTGCAGGTTTGAGTTTGACTTGGGGCAGGTTTGAGTTTGACTTGGGGCAGGTTTGAGTTTGACTTGGTGTAGGTTTGAGTTTGACTTGGGGCAGGTTTGAGTTTGACTTGGTGCAGGTTTGAGTTTGACTTGGTGCAGGTTTGAGTTTGACTTGGTGCAGGTTTGAGTTTGACTTGGTGCAGGTTTGAGTTTGACTTGGGGCAGGTTTGAGTTTGACTTGGGGCAGGTTTGAGTTTGACTTGGTGCAGGTTTGAGTTTGACTTGGTGTAGGTTTGAGTTTGACTTGGGGCAGGTTTGAGTTTGACTTGGTGCAGGTTTGAGTTTGACTTGGTGTAGGTTTGAGTTTGACTTGGGGCAGGTTTGAGTTTGACTTGGTGCAGGTTTGAGTTTGACTTGGTGCAGGTTTGAGTTTGACTTGGTGCTGGTTTGAGTTTGACTTGGTGCAGGTTTGAGTTTGACTTGGTGCAGGATTGAGTTTGACTTGGTGCAGGTTTGAGTTTGACTTGGTGCTGGTTTGAGTTTGACTTGGTGCAGGTTTGAGTTTGACTTGGTGCAGGTTTGAGTTTGACTTGAGTTGAGAGTTTTCCTAGGTTCTTTAGAGTTCCCAGAGGAAGTCGTCCTCCACATGTTTCCAAACTTCCTCCGGTTTTGTGCCGTAAACGTGAACAGAGACGATATTTAATCTGTTTTAATCGTCACCTGCAAACGAGGAGGAAACTGAGAACAGCTCTGTTAACGAGGAGGAAACTGAGAACAGCTCTGTTAACGAGGAGGAAACTGAGAACAGCTCTGTTAACGAGGAGGAAACTGAGAACAGCTCTGTTAACGAGGAGGAAACTGAGAACAGCTCTGTTAACGAGGAGGAAACTGAGAACAGCTCTGTTAACGAGGAGGAAACTGAGAACAGCTCTGTTAACGAGGAGGAAACTGAGAACAGCTCTGTTAACGAGGAGGAAACTGAGAACAGCTCTGTTAACGAGGAGGAAACTGAGAACAGCTCTGTTAACGAGGAGGAAACTGAGAACAGCTCTGTTAACGAGGAGGAAACTGAGAACAGCTCTGTTAACGAGGAGGAAACTGAGAACAGCTCTGTTAACGAGGAGGAAACTGAGAACAGCTCTGTTAACGAGGAGGAAACTGAGAACAGCTCTGTTAACGAGGAGGAAACTGAGAACAGCTCTGTTAACGATGGAAATGAAAATAATGAAAATAATGAAAATAATGAAAATACTGTGGTGTTTTCACACAGAACACAGTCAAACCCAGAGACTCGGAGCTCTGCTTTTCTGCTTTTCTTCTTTTCTTCTTCACCTCTTCACCGTCTGTGGGTTAAATGTTATCACCTCTTCACCGTCTGTGGGTTAAATGTTATCACCTCTTCACCGTCTGTGGGTTAAATGTTATCACCTCTTCACCGTCTGTGGGTTAAATGTTATCACCTCTTCACCGTCTGTGGGTTAAATGTTATCACCTCTTCACCGTCTGTGGGTTAAATGTTATCACCTCTTCACCGTCTGTGGGTTAAATGTTATCACACTCAGACCTTTGGCCAAACATGAGCAGCACTGGGCACAAGTTCACCACTCCTCACCTACTGCTGTGCCAACGCCTGCCAACGCCTGCCAACGCCTGCCAACGCCTGCCAACGCCTGCCAACGCCTGCCAACGCCTGCCAACACCTGCCAACGCCTGCCAACACCTGCCAACGCGCCAAGACCTGCCAACGCCTGCCAATACCTGCCAACGCCTGCCAATACCTGCCAATACCTGCCAACGCCTGCCAATACCTGCCAATACCTGCCAACGCCTGCCAACGCCTGCCAACGCCTGCCAACGCCTGCCAACACCTGCCAACGCCTGCCAACGCCTGCCAACGCCTGCCAACGCCTGCCAACGCCTGCCAACGCCTGCCAACGCCTGCCAACGCCTGCCAACGCCTGCCAACGCCTGCCAACGCTCCTGCCAGAGCTCCTGCCAGAGCTCCTGTCAGAGCTCCTGTCAGAGCTCCTGTCAGAGCTCCTGCCAGAGCTCCTGCCAGAGCTCCTGCCAGAGCTCCTGCCAGAGCTCCTGCCAGAGCTCCTGTCAGAGCTCCTGTCAGAGCTCCTGCCAGAGCTCCTGTCAGAGCTCCTGTCAGAGCTCCTGTCAGAGCTCCTGTCAGAGCTCCTGCCAGAGCTCCTGTCAGACCTCCTCAGGCTCCGTCACACAGACACATTCAGTTTGGCCGTTAACATGAACCTGATCCAAGAAATTCTTAACGATCGATTATCGATGAATCGACTCACCTGCCCGACCCTGATGACCACTTTTACCACCACTATTACCACCACTTTTACCACCACTATTACCACCACTATTACCGCCACTATTACCACCACTATTACCACCACTATTACCACCACTATTACCGCCACTTTTACCGCCACTATTACCGCCACTATTACCGCCACTATTACCGCCACTATTACCACCACTATTACCACCACTATTACCGCCACTATTACCGCCACTATTACCGCCACTATTACCGCCACTATTACCGCCACTATTACCACCACTATTACCGCCACTATTACCGCCACTATTACCGCCACTATTACCGCCACTATTACCACCACTATTACCGCCACTATTACCACCACTATTACCACCACTATTACCGCCACTATTACCACCACTATTACCACCACTATTACCGCCACTATTACCGCCACTATTAC
This sequence comes from Odontamblyopus rebecca, assembly GCA_030686955.1. Lineage (NCBI taxonomy): Eukaryota > Metazoa > Chordata > Actinopteri > Gobiiformes > Gobiidae > Odontamblyopus > Odontamblyopus rebecca. The sequence continues at coordinate 32,851,935 of CM060674.1, forward strand.
CGCCACTATTACCGCCACTATTACCACCACTATTACCACCACTATTACCACCACTATTACCGCCACTATTACCGCCACTATTACCGCTACTATTACCGCCACTTTTACCACCACTATTACCGCCACTATTACCGCCACTATTACCGCCACTATTACCACCACTATTACCGCCACTATTACCGCCACTATTACCGCCACTATTACCACCACTATTACCGCCACTATTACCGCCACTATTACCGCCACTATTACCGCCACTATTACCGCCACTATTACCAATTAATTATTACCTCCACTATTACCACCACTATTACCGCCACTATTACCGCCACTATTACCGCAACTATTACCGCCACTGTTACCACCACTATTACCGCCACTATTACCACCACTATTACCACCACTATTACCACCACTATTACCGCTAATTATTACCACTATTACCACCACTATTAATTATTACCACCACTATTACCACTAATTATTACCGCCACTATTACCGCCACTATTACCACCACTATTACCACCACTATTACCACCACTATTACCGCCACTATTACCGCCACTATTACCACCACTATTACCGCCACTATTACCGCCACTATTACCACCACTATTACCGCCACTATTACCGCCACTCTTACCACCACTATTACCGCTAATTATTACCACCACTTTTACCACCACTATTACCACCACTATTACCGCCACTATTACCGCCACTATTACCGCCACTATTACCGCCACTATTACCGCCACTATTACCGCCACTATTACCACCACTATTACCACCACTATTACCGCCACTATTACCGCCACTATTACCGCCACTATTACCACCACTATTACCGCCACTATTACCACCACTATTACCGCCACTATTACCACCACTATTACCGCCACTATTACCGCCACTATTACCGCCACTATTACCGCCACTATTACCGCCACTATTACCGCCACTATTACCACCACTATTACCGCCACTATTACCGCCACTATTACCGCCACTATTACCGCCACTATTACCGCCACTATTACCGCCACTATTACCGCCACTATTACCGCCACTATTACCACCACTATTACCACCACTATTACCACCACTATTACCGCCACTATTACCGCCACTATTACCGCCACTTTTACTCTCAGATTCGGACTTTTTCTCTTTGTACATTTCCTTTGGACTTTGGTGGATGAGATCTGCTGATTTGCCTCACATCATTTTGAGTTTAAGTTTAACCCATGAGTTTCAGTCTGTTTCATTGTCTGAATCTTGAGTCTGTTTCATTGTCTGAATCTTGAGTCTGTTTCATTGTCTGAATCTTGAGTCTGTTTCATTGTCTGAATCTTGAGTCTGTTTCATTGTCTGAATCTTGAGTCTGTTTCATTGTCTGAATCTTGAGTCTGTTTCATTGTCTGAATCTTGAGTCTGTTTCATTGTCTGAATCTTGAGTCTCGCGGCTTTTTTCTGGAAAAGGAAAATTGGACGAACAAAAGTTGAACAAACACTTCCCCAAACTTCAGCACAACTAATACAACTAATACAACACACAAGAAGAACTTTGACCTGAGGGAACAGACGTCTGGTCCCTCCTCCTCCTCCTCCTCCTCCTCCTCCTCCTCCTCCTCCTCCTCCTCCTCCTCCTCCTCCTCTTTCTCTTTCTCCTCCTCCTCCTCCTCCTCCTCCTCCTCCTCCTCCTCCTCCTCCTCCTCCTCCTCTTTCTCTTTCTCCTCCTCCTCCTCCTCTTTCTCCTCCTCTTTCTCCTCCTCCTCCTCTTCCTCCTCTTTCTCCTCCTCCTCTTTCTCCTCCTCCTCCTCTTTCTCCTCCTCCTCCTCTTTCTCCTCCTCCTCCTCCTCTCCTCTTTTTCCTCCTCTTTCTCCTCCTCCTCCTCTCCTCTTTCTCCTCCTCTCCTTCGCCTCTCCTCTTTCTCCTCTCCTCCTCCTCCTCTCTCTCTCTCTCTCGCTCTCTCTCTCTCTCTCTCTCTCTCTCTCTCTCTCTCTCTCTCTCTCTCTCTCTCTCTCTCTCTCTCTCTCTCTCTCTCTCTCTCTCTCTCTCTCTCTCTCTCTCTCTCTCTCTCTCTCTCTCTCTCTCTCTCGCTCTCTCTCTCTCTCTCTCTCTCTCTCTCTCTCTCTCTCTCTCTCTCTCTCTCTCTCTCTCTCTCTCTCTCAGTTCACTTCAGGACAAAGTGAATCATCGACACGTTTCGTTCTCGTTTATACAAACAAACGCAGTCAATAAAACGCCACAAGTCCTGGTTCAGTCCTGGTTCAGTCCTGGTTCAGTCCTGGTCCAGTCCTGGTCCAGTCCTGGTCCAGTCCTGGTCCAGTCCTGGTCCAGTCCTGGTCCAGTCCTGGTCCAGTCCTGGTTCAGTCCTGGTCCAGTCCTGGTCCAGTCCTGGTCCAGTCCTGGTCCAGTCCTGGTTCAGTCCTGGTTCAGTCCTGGTTCAGTCCTGGTTCAGTCCTGGTCCAGTCCTGGTCCAGTCCTGGTCCAGTCCTGGTTCAGTCCTGGTCCAGTCCTGGTCCAGTCCTGGTTCAGTTCTCTGTGTCCTTGCTGCTGCCCTCATGCCCTTGAGCCAGGGTCCTTCACTGTTTTAAACTCAGCTCCAACTTTATGCACAAACAAAATCCCCCCGTGGGTCAGAGTGTGTCAGATGCCCTCCCCGTGGGTCAGAGTGTGTCAGATGCCCTCCCCGTGGGTCAGAGTGTGTCAGATGCCCTCCCCGTGGGTCAGAGTGTGTCAGATGCCCTCCCCGTGGGTCAGAGTGTGTCAGATGCCCTCCCCGTGGGTCAGAGTGTGTCAGATGCCCTCCCCGTGGGTCAGAGTGTGTCAGATGCCCTCCCCGTGGGTCAGAGTGTGTCAGATGCCCTCCCCGTGGGTCAGAGTGTGTCAGATGCCCTCCCCGTGGGTCAGAGTGTGTCAGATGCCCTCCCCGTGGGTCAGAGTGTGTCAGATGCCCTCCCCGTGGGTCAGAGTGTGTCAGATGCCCTCCCCGTGGGTCAGAGTGTGTCAGATGCCCTCCCCGTGGGTCAGAGTGTGTCAGATGCCCTCCCGTGGGTCAGAGTGTGTCAGATGCCCTCCCGTGTGTCAGAGTGTGTCAGATGCCCTCCCCGTGGGTCAGAGTGTGTCAGATGCCCTCCCCGTGGGTCAGAGTGTGTCAGATGCCCTCCCCGTGGGTCAGAGTGTGTCAGATGCCCTCCCCGTGGGTCAGAGTGTGTCAGATGCCCTCCCCGTGGGTCAGAGTGTGTCAGATGCCCTCCCCGTGGGTCAGAGTGTGTCAGATGCCCTCCCGTGGGTAAAGGTGTGTTTGTTTGCAGCACCCTGGGGGGGAGGAGGTGCTGAGGGAGCAGGCGGGTGGAGACGCCACCGAGAGCTTCGAGGACGTGGGGCATTCGACCGACGCCCGAGAGATGGCGAAGGACATGATCATCGGAGAACTGCACCCGGTGAGACCGGGTTACACCTGGTTTAGTCCTGGTTTAGACTTGGCTTAGACCTGGCTTAGTCCTGGTTTAGACCTGGTTTAGACCTGGTTTAGTCCTGGTTTAGTCCTGGTTTAGACCTGGTTTAGACCGGGTTTAGACCGGGGTTAGACCTGGTTTAGACCTGGTTTAGACCGGGGTTAGACCTGGTTTAGACCTGGTTTAGACCTGGTTTAGACCGGGGTTAGACCGGGGTTAGACCGGGGTTAGATCTGGTTTAGACCTGGTTTAGTCCTGGTTTAGACCTGGCTTAGACCTGGTTTAGACCTGGCTTAGTCCTGGTGTATTCCTGGTTTAGTCCTGGTTTAGTCCTGGTTTAGTCCTGGTTTAGTCCTGGTTTAGTCCTGGTTTAGACCTGGTTTAGACCGGGGTTAGACCTGGTTTAGACCTGGTTTAGACTGGGGTTAGACCTGGTTTAGACCTGGCTTAGACCTGTCTTAGACCTGGCTTAGTCCTGGTTTAGACCTGGTTTAGACCTGGTTTAGTCCTGGTTTAGACCGGGGTTAGACCTGGTTTAGACCTGGTTTAGACCTGGTTTATACCGGGGTTAGACCTGGCTTGGACCTGGTTCAGTCCCGGTTTATTTCTGGTTTAGTCCTGGTTTAGTCCTGGTTTGGAGCTGGTTTAGTCCTGGTTTATTCCTGGCTTAGTCCTGGCTTAGACCTGGTTTGGACCTGGTTTGGACCTGGTTTAGTCCTGGTTTAATCCTGGTTTAATCCTGGTTTAATCCTGGTTTAATCCTGGTTTGGACCTGGTTCAGTCCCGGTTTATTTCTGGTTTAGTCCTGGTTTAGTCCTGGTTTAGTCCTGGTTTAGTCCTGGTTTAGACCTGGCTTGGACCTGGTTCAGTCCCGGTTTATTTCTGGTTTAGACCGGGGTTAGACCGGGGTTAGACCGGGGTTAGACCGGGGTTAGACCGGGGTTAAATCTGGTTTAGTCCTGGTTTAGTCCTGGTTTAGTCCTGGTTTAGGCCTGGCTTAGACCTGGCTTGGACCTGGCTTAGACCTGGTTTAGACCTGGTTTAGACCTGGCGTAGTCCTGGTTTATTCCTGGTTTAGTCCTGGTTTAGACCTGGCTTGGACCTGGTTCAGTCCCGGTTTATTTCTGGTTTATTCCTGGTTTATTCCTGGTTTATTCCTGGTTTAATCCTGGTTTAATCCTGGTTTAATCCTGGTTTAATCCTGGTTTAGTCCTGGTTTAGTCCTGGTTTAGTCCTGGTTTAGTCCTGGTTTAGTCCTGGTTTAGTCCTGTACTGTTTCATTTCCTCTTTTGAGACTTTTTGTGTTTGTTTGTTTCCAGGACGACCGGGAGAAAATCGCCAAACCTGTGGTGAGTCCGAATCTGAGACGCCCAAACATGGACATCGCTAACCAGCTAACCCGCTAACCTGCTAACCCGCTAACCTGCTATCCCGCTAACCTGCTATCCCGCTAACCTGCTATCCCGCTAACCTGCTAACCCGCTAACCTGCTAACCCGCTAACCCGCTAACCCGCTAACCTGCTAACCTGCTAACCTGCTAACCCGCTAACCCGCTAACCCGCTAACCCGCTAACCTGCTAACCAGTAACCCACTACATTCCAAACAGGAAGTGTTCATTTTGTCCCAAATCCAGATCTGAACATTAAGAACCGACCAATCAGATGCCTTCTTACCCCGAGGCCCCTCCCACTAGCGTTAGCAACAGATTTGATTGACAGCGTTGCTAAGGGAATGGGACTGTTTCACCTTAAACTCTTCTTCTGTTGCAGGAAACGCTGGCGACAACTCTGCACGACGAGCCCAGGTACGCCACACCTGACTCCGCCCACACACACCACACCTGACTCCGCCCACGCACACCACACCTGACTCCGCCCACGCACACCACACCTGACTCCGCCCACGCACACCACACCTGACTCCGCCCACGCACGCCACACCTGACTCCGCCCACGCACGCCACACCTGACTCCGCCCACGCACGCCACACCTGACTCCGCCCACGCACGCCACACCTGACTCCGCCCACGCACGCCACACCTGGCGGGGCCTGGAGTACATATTGATATAAAAATATTTATATATCGATATATGTTCAACAGTATTTTTTGGTGTATTTTACTGAATTATTTTGTTACAGAACTACTGTTTTGTTGTTCAGAGGAAGGAAACTCGTTTATGCGACACATTTGACATTTTCAGTTTTTTCTGATCAAAATATTTGTGTTTCATATGAACTTTGCACAAGAAGTGGTTTAACAAAGACTTTTAGTGTCACAGCCGTGATTTTGTTTGTGTTTTTGAGCACTAAAGACACCAGGGGGCTGTTCCAGAAAGCGGGTTATGTGAAAACTCTGAGTAAGTTCACCCTGAGATGAGGGAAAGTCTGGGTTTTCTGTTCCACAAAGCGCCGTAACTGAAACACTGAGTCAGTCGCCGCGGTAACAGACTCTGTGAACTTAACCTGCTCGGGGCAGTTTTCTTCAAATAACTCAGAGTTTTTTCGCTCCTGTCGCATGAAAATCGCTTTGAGACAACATGGCTTGTCCATTCCTCCCAAACCCGACTGACACTGAAGCACAAATTATTAGAAACGCTTTAGCCCCAGGCTGGATATTCTCTCTTTTCCAGATGAATCTGTTTGAGTCAAACAGTATCATTTATCTTAAAGCCTCCGGCCTCACATCACAGACTTCACACACCGCGGACGTGGCTCACTTCCCTTCACATTTTGTGCATAGCGCTACGTTTTTATGACAACGGAAGTTTTCTTTATAATATTGGCGACGCGGAGCAACTATGGCAAGGCCACAGTGCAGAGCGGTGAGGACAGTTCCCCTGGTGCTGAAACGCCTGCTGCCGGTGATGGTGGTGGAGGCTCTTGTGTCCATGGTGCTGAAACGTCCGCTGCCGGTGATGGTGGTGGAGGCTCTTGTGTCCATGGTGCTGAAACGTCCGCTGCCGGTGATGGTGGTGGAGGCTCTTGTGTCCATGGTGCTGAAACGTCCGCTGCCGGTGATGGTGGTGGAGGCTCTTGTGTCCATGGTGCTGAAACGTCCGCTGCCGGTGATGGTGGTGGAGGCTCTTGTGTCCATGGTGCTGAAACGTCCGCTGCCGGTGATGGTGGTGGAGGCTCTTGTGTCCATGGGGGTGAAACGCCTGCTGCCGGTGATGGTGGTGGAGGCTCTTGTGTCCATGGGGGTGAAACGCCTGCTGCCGGTGATGGTGGTGGAGGCTCTTGTGTCCATGGTGCTGAAACGTCCGCTGCCGGTGATGGTGGTGGAGGCTCTTGTGTCCATGGTGCTGAAACGTCCGCTGCCGGTGATGGTGGTGGAGGCTCTTGTGTCCATGGGGGTGAAACGCCTGCTGCCGGTGATGGTGGTGGAGGCAGTTTCCTCCAGGCTCCTCTCTCTCCTTTGCCGCTGCAGGTGTTTGATTTACCACAGGAAATGTCTTCTCCCCGGAGCCTCCATGAGGACCTCGAGCTCCAGCTGAAGTGACTCCATCTCTTTTTGATCATGGTGACGCTCATGGTTTCGGGATCCACTGACTGTGGCTTTTTATAGTAGTCGTGCTGGAGGTGAACCTGCTCAGAGCTGATTTGCCTCATTCACATCAGCGGATCTGGAACCAGAAACTCAGAGTTTCCCGTCTCAGAGTAACTCAGAGTTCAGGGATAAACTCAGAGTTTGTTTAACCTGCTTCCTGGAACAGCCCCCAGGACACGACTAAAAGTGGAATTTTGTCTTTGTAAATAACCCGAGGACGACACAAGGGCAAACTAGAAATAGTGATTACAGATGTGGTTAAGGCTCTATTTGAAGAGAAGCAGCGCCCCCCGCAGGAGCTCAGGGTCATTACAGCATCAGGGAAAAAACAGAAAAGAGCTGAGTCAGTGAGACAAGGAACTTTTATGAGGTCCTGGTCTAGTCCTGGTCTCAGTCCTGGTCTCTCTGTAGTTCCTGGTCTAGTCCTGGTCTGAGTCTCCGGTCTGAGTCTCCGGTCTGAGTCTCCGGTCTGAGTCTCCGGTCTGAGTCTCCGGTCTGAGTCTCCGGTCTGAGTCTCCGGTCTCGGTCTCCGGTCTGAGTCTCCGGTCTCAGTCTCCGGTCTCAGTCTCCGGTCTCAGTCTCCGGTCTCCGGTCTCGGTCTCAGTCTCCGGTCTCCGGTCTCGGTCTCAGTCTCCGGTCTCCGGTCTCGGTCTCAGTCTCCGGTCTCGGTCTCCGGTCTCAGTCTCCGGTCTCCGGTCTCAGTCTCCGGTCTCAGTCTCCGGTCTCAGTCTCCGGTCTCAGTCTCCGGTCTCAGTCTCCGGTCTCAGTCTCCGGTCTCAGTCTCCGGTCTCAGTCTCCGGTCTCAGTTCTGGTCTCTCTGTAGTTCCTGGTCTAACTGGCTGGTCCCTCTGGTGGCGGCTGGATTGGTGACGTTTGTGTATCGGATGTACACCACCGAGAGCCAGTGACATCATCATCAGGCCATCGCCATGACGACCGCATGCCCCCAACTTCATCGCCATGACGACCGCATCCCCCCCGACACCATCGCGGCAACAACCGCATCCCCCCCGACTCCATCGCCCTGACGACCGCATGCCCCCGACTCCATCGCCCTGACGACCGCATCCCCCCCGACTCCATCGCCCTGACGACCGCATGCCCCCGACTCCATCGCCGTGACGACCGCATCCCCCCCGACTCCATCGCCGTGACGACCGCATCCCCCCCGACTCCATCGCCGTGACGACCGCATGCCCCCCGACACATTTCACCGCGTCGTTGCCGTGTTGACCTCACTCGTCTGAAACGGCCAATCAGATTTGAGCAGCAGGCGATGGGTTGAGCTCTGACCAATCAGATTAAAGCACTGATAATGAAAGAGAATTATAAATAAATATAAAAACTACAGATATATATTTTATGTTTTTAGACCAGATTTAGACCTGGTTTAGAAAAAGTCACATTATAAAATTGTTTTTTCGTGTGATAATTTTGTAATCACAGTGATGTCACTGACTTGACACAGCCAATCACGTTTGAGCAGCGGATGGACTGACCAATCAGAGCAGAGCCATATTCATTTAAACATGTGAAGATTTTATATAAATGTCATTTTTATTTCTATTTTCTGTTTCATGAATCGCTTTGAATGGACTGCATTCCGTTTATTAAAGAAAATAAACTCATATTTTTCAATCTTTGCCGTCGTGTTATTGCATGACCCTCATGAGCCTGGACAGTAGCCGTAGCAGTAGCAGTAGTAATAGCAGTAGTAGTAGTAGTAGTAGCAGTAGCAGTAGTAGTAGCAGTAGTAATAGCAGTAGCAGTAGCAGTAGTAGTAGCAGTAGTAATAGCAGTAGTAGCAGTAGCAGTAGCAGTAGCTAGCAGTAAGCAGCAGCAGCTGTTGCTGTTGTTGCAGCAGCAGTAGCAGTAATGTTAGCTGCAGCAGCAGCGCAGCAGCAGCAGCAGTTGTTGCAGCTGCAGCATAGCAGGTAAGCAGCATGGTTGTTATTACAATGTTGTAGCAGTAGTTGTTAACGTTTGTTTGTCATTGCTGTAATGCAGTTGTTGTTAGCAGTGTATTGCTTGTTGCTTAGTTGTTGTTGTTGCTAGTAATAGTTATTATTATTGCTGTTGCAGTTGTTGTTGTTGTCATTGGTTGTTTGCAGTTGTTATTGTTAAGTCATATGGCTGTATTGTTGTTGTTATGCAACATTAGTTAACAATTAGTTCATTGTAACAGAGTTGGTTGTTGTCATTGAGCTTGTTGTTGAATCGA
>CM060674.1:32863670-32941170 GCA_030686955.1 Odontamblyopus rebecca
AGTCCCCCTCCAGTTTCTGTCCGTACAGAATAAACACAGTGTGAAGTCCTTAGATCCAGATAATACTATAATATACTGTGTGTACACGGTTCTGTAGGTTCTGTATAAAGGTTCTGTATAAAGGTTCTGGTTCTGTATAGAGGTTCTGGTTCTGTATAAAGGTTCTGGTTCTGTATAGAGGTTCTGGTTCTGTATAAAGGTTCTGGTTCTGTATAGAGGTTCTGGTTCTGTATAGAGGTTCTGGTTCTGTATAAAGGTTCTGTATAAAGGTTCTGGTTCTGTATAGAGGTTCTGGTTCTGTATAAAGGTTCTGGTTCTGTATAAAGGTTCTGTATAAAGGTTCTGGTTCTGTATAGAGGTTCTGTGTGTGTCGGTCCAGATCCTTCGTGGTTCGGTCTGGATCCTCGCCCTTGGACACGCGCGCGCAGCTGGTTCCGGGTCAGGTTCTTGAACTCGGGTCGGACATAGAGAGCGCGCGCGAGGTGACCAGAGCAGCACGTCCTGACGCACGCCGTGATGACGTCAGGGGGGAGTTTAACAGCTCGCGCGGGGCTCCGCGCTCAGACGCACGGACCTGTTGGAGCGGAGCCCACGTGCCCCTCTGGAGAGCCGCGCGCCTCCAGAGCGCGCACGCGGAGGCAGAGTTTAAAGAAGCACGCGCCGGGACACCGGAGTGATGTCACAGCCGGAGAAGAGCCTCGAGCCCCGGGGCGCGAGCCCCACGGGCCCCACGGGCCCCACGGGCCCCACGGGCCCCACAGACAACGGGCTCCCGGAGTCTGACGAAGAGCTGGACGCGGCGCAGGACGCGGCGCGCATGCGCTTCATGAGGGACCGGCGCAGGGCGCGCTCTCTGCCCGCGTGCACTGCGTCGCTGCTCGGGGACGGCGGCGCACGGAAGCGCGTGCAGTTCGCGGACACGCTCGGACTGAGCCTCGCGGACGTGAAGCACTTCCGCACCACGGACGAGCCGCTCGTGCCGCACGCGGTGCTCTCACGCCACCGGAGCCTCCAGGCGCCCGCGCCGCCGACGCACGCGCACCCCATGCTCGTGCCGTGTTTCCCGGAGCCCGCGGACGCGCTGCAGAGAGCGCACGAGCAGCGCGTGGCCCTGGAGAAAGTGCACGTGACGCAGTTCGAGGTGCGCGGACAGGTGCTCGCGCGCACGGAGGACACGCGCGCGGTGGTCTTCATCAGATACACCTTCAACGAGTGGCTGTCTCACGTGGACGCGCCTGCTGTGCGCGTGCCCGACGGACGCTACACTTTCTCCGTGCTCGTGCCACCGCTGTGGAGCGCGAGCGCGGTGCACTTCGCGCTGGTTCTGCGCAGCGCGGAGGGAGAATTCTGGGACAATAACGGAGGACGGAACTTCAGCCTCCGGTACGGGTACGGCCGCACGCACGCGCACGGAGACACCTGAGGCGCGTGCACGGCGTAAAGGAAAAGAACGAGCGCCCACACCTGTGCGTCATGACGCACGCACCTGTTCCACCTGCGGGAGCGCATCACGTGCTCACGGAGCACCGGGACTTTAATCCGCCCTAATGACATAATCTTGCCCCGGAGCCCCGGAGCCCCCGGAGCCTCCGAGCCCCGGAGCCCCGGAGCAAACGGACCAAAGCCGCGCGCATTACGCGCGCTCTGTGAACTTTCTCCTCGCGCTGTGGACGCGCCTCGTGCTCCTCTGGACCCGCGCGAATGGATCAGAAATAAATGTGAAATAAACTTTATAATTTTGACAAACAGTTTTTTATGATTTAATTTGAGAAAAAATGTTTCAAACACAAATTTTATTAAAGTTTGATCAGAACTTCTGAGTCCCACTGCTTCAGTCCCGAGGGTCAGGCCGGGGTCAGGTCTGATTTAGTCCTGATTTAGTCCTGGGTTAGTCCTGTCCTGGGTTAGTCCTGGGTTAGTCCCGGGTTAGTCCGGGGTTAGTCCTGGGTTAGTCCTGGGTTAGTCCCGGGTTAGTCCGGGGTTAGTCCTGGGTTAGTCCTGGGTTAGTCCCGGGTTAGTCCGGGGTTAGTCCGGGGTTAGTCCCGGGTTAGTCCTGGGTTAGTCTGGGGTTAGTCCTGGGTTAGTCCCGGGTTAGTCCCGGGTTAGTCCGGGGTTAGTCCTGGGTTAGTCCCGGGTTAGTCCAGGGTTAGTCCTGGGTTAGTCCCGGGTTAGTCCGGGGTTAGTCCTGGGTTAGTCCTGGTTCAATCCAGGTCTTGGTCCAGAGTCCAGGTCTGAGTTGTGTTTGTTCAGTCAACACAGAAATCCCATTTAAACAAACACTCACAACACGTCCACGGGTCCCGGGTTAGACCTGGTCTACAACCGGTCTAGAGCCATGAGCGGTACTCCTGTCCCCCTGTGTCAGATGCCCTCCCCCTGTCCCTCCCCCTGTCCCCCTGTGTCAGATGCCCTCCCCCTGTCCCCCTGTGTCAGATGCCCTCCCCCTGTCCCCCTGTGTCAGATGCCCTCCCGGATGTTGTGGTTTGTCTCTGATAGAAATGATCAGGGGAAAAATGTGTATTGGAAGTTTAGTCCTGATTTAGTCCTGGTTTAGTCCTGGTTTAGTCCTGATGTCGTCCTGGTTTAGTCCTGGTTTAGTCCTGGTTTAGTCCTGGTTCAGTCCTGGTTTAGTCCTGGTTCAGTCCTGGTTTAATCCTGGTTTAGTCCTGGTTCAGTCCTGGTTTAGTCCTGGGTCAGTCCTGGTTTAATCCTGGTTTAGTCCTGGTTCAGTCCTGGTTTAATCCTGGTTCAGTCCTGGTTTAGTCCTGGTTTAGTCCTGGTTCAGTCCTGGTTTAATCCTGGTTCAGTCCTGGTTTAATCCTGGTTTAGTCCTGGTTCAGTCCTGGTTTAGTCCTGGTTCAGTCCTGGTTTAGTCCTGGTTCAGTCCTGGTTTAATCCTGGTTTAGTCCTGGTTCAGTCCTGGTTTAGTCCTGGTTCAGTCCTGGTTTAGTCCTGGTTCAGTCCTGGTTTAGTCCTGGTTTAGTCCTGGTTTAGTCCTGGTGAGTTCATGGACCCTCTGTGTTATTTTTAGCATTCTGACCTGGCTTCAGTTTAATCAGAGGTCGCTCCTGGGGTCAGAGGTCAGAGGTCAGGGGTCTCACGGTCTGGACCTGGTTCAGATAAGTCCTCCTGATGGTCCGGACTCTGAACCCGGAGACCCAAAACAAGTTCTGATGTCCGAATGTTTCCTCGTCACAGACCTGGAGTCGTGTTTTGTTTCATTCACACGTTTAACACAAACAGGAAACACTCTGTTCCACCTCGTGATGTCATCATGTGGTGATGCAGGAAGTGCTCCACAGTGTTTTGAAACTCCACCTTCACTAGAATCACCTGGAGTCACCGAACTCGACTGAACTAAAGGGAAAAGGAGCTGTTCATCTGGTTCAGTCCTGGTTTAGTCCTGGTTCAGTCCTGGTTTAATCCTGGTTTAGTCCTGGTTCAGTCCTGGTTTAGTCCTGGTTCAGTCCTGGTTTAATCCTGGTTTAGTCCTGGTTCAGTCCTGGTTTAGTCCTGGTTTAGTCCTGGTTCAGTCCTGGTTTAGTCCTGGTTCAGTCCTGGTTTAGTCCTGGTTCAGTCCTGGTTTAATCCTGGTTTAGTCCTGGTTCGGTCCTGGTTTAGTCCTGGTTTAGTCCCGGTTTAGTCCTGGTTCAGTCCTGGTTTAGTCCCGGTTTAGTCCCGGTTCAGTCCTGGTTTAGTCCTGGTTTAGTCCTGGTTCAGTCCCAGTTTAGTCCTGGTTCAGTCCCGGTTTAGTCCTGGTTCGGTCCTGGTTCAGTCCCGGTTCAGTCCTGGTTTAGTCCTGGTTTAGTCCTGGTTCAGTCCCGGTTCAGTCCCGGTTTAGTCCTGGTTTAGTCCTGGTTTAGTCCTGGTTCAGTCCTGGTTTAGTCCTGGTTCAGTCCTGGTTTAGTCCTGGTTTAGTCCTGGTTCAGTCCTGGTTTAGTCCTGGTTTAGTCCTGGTTCAGTCCCGGTTCAGTCCTGGTTTAGTCCCGGTTCAGTCCCGGTTTAGTCCCGGTTTAGTCCTGGTTCAGTCCTGGTTTAGTCCCGGTTTAGTCCCGGTTCAGTCCTGGTTTAGTCCTGGTTTAATCCTGGTTTAGTCCTGGTTTAGTCCTGGTTCAGTCCCAGTTTAGTCCTGGTTCAGTCCCGGTTTAGTCCTGGTTCGGTCCCAATTCAGTCCCGGTTCAGTCCCGGTTCAGTCCTGGTTTAGTCCTGGTTTAGTCCTGGTTCAGTCCTGGTTCAGTCCTGGTTTAGTCCTGGTTCAGTCCTGGTTTAGTCCTGGTTTAGTCCTGGTTCAGTCCTGGTTTAGTCCTGGTTTAGTCCTGGTTCAGTCCCGGTTCAGTCCTGGTTTAGTCCCGGTTCAGTCCCGGTTTAGTCCCGGTTTAGTCCCGGTTTAGTCCTGGTTCAGTCCTGGTTTAGTCCCGGTTTAGTCCCGGTTCAGTCCTGGTTTAGTCCTGGTTTAGTCCTGGTTCAGTCCTGGGTTAGTCCTGGTTCAGTCCTGGTTTAGTCCTGGTTTAGTCCTGGTTCAGTCCTGGTTCAGTCCTGGTTTAGTCCCGGTTCAGTCCCGGTTTAGTCCTGGTTTAGTCCCGGTTCAGTCCTGGTTTAGTCCTGGTTTAGTCCTGGTTTAGTCCTGGTTTAGTCCTGGTTTAGTCCTGGTTTAGTCCTGGTTTAGTCCTGGTTTAGTCCCGGTTTAGTCCCGGTTCAGTCCTGGTTTAGTCCTGGTTTAGTCCCGGTTCAGTCCCGGTTTAGTCCTGGTTTAGTCCCGGTTTAGTCCTGGTTTAGTCCTGGTTTAGTCCTGGTTTACGTTTCTCTATTTTCATTTTTTTATTTTTTATTTTTTATTTTTTTATTTTAATTTGATTATTTTTATTATTAAACTACTTTATTTATATATTTTTTAAATTAATGTTTTTGTTTTGTTTGAGGTAAAAATTCCCTATTTTAAGTGAAATTTCCACTTATCAAATTTTCTTAAAACAGACGAAATCTGAATCTTGTTCTGAGCAGAAAACACGAGTTTCAAGTGTTTATGGACAGATTTTTCCCCTTATTGGTTTGAGGAGGAAGTGAAAGAGGCTGAACCTGGACTGAGCTCAGATAAAAAGTGCTGAGGATAAGTTGTAATATCGAGATCAGAGAAATCAGGAGGAAATATCTGGAAACAAGGAAAAACATCTTAAAATTGGTCTGAAGATGAATCTGCGGAATTAAAATCAGTTTAACGAGACGAGAAAATCCTTTTCTGCCGCTTGGAACTTTGCAGATGTAACAGACGATAAAAAGTTCCTCAAACATGAATGAAACAAAGAGAACCTGAGAACATGAGAACATGAGAACATGAGAACATCAGAACATCAGAACATGAGAACATGAGAACATGAGAACATCAGAACATCAGAACATGAGAACATGAGAACATGAGAACATGAGAACATGAGAACATGAGAACATGAGAACATGAGAACATGAGAACATGAGAACATCAGAACATCAGAACATCAGAACATCAGAACATGAGAACATGAGAACATGAGAACATCAGAACATGAGAACATCAGAACATCAGAACATCAGAACATCAGAACATCAGAACATGAGAACATGAGAACATGAGAACATGAGAACATGAGAACCTGAGAACATCAGAACATCAGAACATCAGAACATGAGAACATGAGAACATGAGAACATCAGAACATGAGAACATCAGAACATGAGAACATCAGAACATGAGAACATCAGAACATCAGAACATCAGAACATCAGAACATGAGAACATGAGAACATGAGAACATGAGAACATGAGAACATGAGAACATCAGAACATGAGAACATCAGAACATGAGAACATCAGAACATGAGAACATGAGAACATGAGAACATGAGAACATCAGAACATCAGAACATGAGAACATGAGAACATGAGAACCTGAGAACATGAGAACCTGAGAACATGAGAACATGAGAACATGAGAACATGAGAACATGAGAACCTGAGAACATCAGAACATGAGAACATCAGAACATGAGAACATGAGAACCTGAGAACATGAGAACATGAGAACCTGAGAACATGAGAACATGAGAACATGAGAACCTGAGAACATGAGAACATGAGAACCTGAGAACATGAGAACATGAGAACATGAGAACCTGAGAACATGAGAACATCAGAACATGAGAACATGAGAACATGAGAACATCAGAACATCAGAACATGAGAACATGAGAACATCAGAACATGAGAACATCAGAACATCAGAACATCAGAACATGAGAACATGAGAACCTGAGAACATGAGAACATGAGAACCTGAGAACATGAGAACATGAGAACCTGAGAACATGAGAACATGAGAACATGAGAACCTGAGAACATGAGAACATGAGAACATGAGAACATGAGAACATCAGAACATCACAACATGAGAACATGAGAACATGAGAACATGAGAACATGAGAACATGAGAACATGAGAACATGAGAACATCAGAACATGAGAACATGAGAACATGAGAACATGAGAACATGAGAACATCAGAACATCAGAACATGAGAACATGAGAACATGAGAACATGAGAACATGAGAACATCAGAACATGACAACATGAGAACATGAGAACATGAGAACATGAGAACATGAGAACATCAGAACATGACAACATGAGAACATGAGAACATGAGAACATGAGAACATGAGAACATCAGAACATGACAACATGAGAACATGAGAACATGAGAACATGAGAACATCAGAACATGAGAACATGAGAACATGAGAACATCAGAACATCAGAACATGAGAACATGAGAACATGAGAACATGAGAACATGAGAACATGAGAACATGAGAACATGAGAACATGAGAACATGAGAACATGAGAACATCAGAACATCACAACATGAGAACATGAGAACATGAGAACATGAGAACACGAGAACACGAGAACATCAGAACATCAGAACATGAGAACATGAGAACCTGAGAACATGAGAACATGAGAACCTGAGAACATGAGAACATGAGAACATGAGAACATGAGAACATGAGAACATGAGAACCTGAGAACATGAGAACATGAGAACATGAGAACATGAGAACCTGAGAACATGAGAACATCAGAACATCACAACATGAGAACATGAGAACATGAGAACATGAGAACCTGAGAACATGAGAACATGAGAACATGAGAACATGAGAACATGAGAACATGAGAACATGAGAACATGAGAACATGAGAACATGAGAACATGAGAACCTGAGAACATGAGAACATGAGAACCTGAGAACATGAGAACATGAGAACCTGAGAACATGAGAACATGAGAACATGAGAACCTGAGAACATGAGAACATGAGAACATGAGAACATGAGAACATGAGAACATCAGAACATGAGAACATGAGAACATGAGAACCTGAGAACATGAGAACATGAGAACATGAGAACATGAGAACATGAGAACATGAGAACATGAGAACATGAGAACATGAGAACATGAGAACATCAGAACATCAGAACATCAGAACATGAGAACATGAGAACATGAGAACATCAGAACATGAGAACATGAGAACATGAGAACATCAGAACATGAGAACATGAGAACATGAGAACATCAGAACATGAGAACATGAGAACATGAGAACATGAGAACATGAGAACATGAGAACCTGAGAACATGAGAACCTGAGAACATGAGAACATGAGAACCTGAGAACATGAGAACATGAGAACATGAGAACCTGAGAACATCAGAACAGCAGAACATGAGAACATGAGAACATCAGAACAGCAGAACATGAGAACATGAGAACATGAGAACATGAGAACATGAGAACCTGAGAACATGAGAACAGCAGAACATGAGAACATGAGAACATCAGAACATGAGAACATGAGAACATGAGAACATCAGAACATGAGAACATCAGAACATGAGAACATGAGAACATGAGAACATCAGAACATGAGAACCTGAGAACATGAGAACATGAGAACATGAGAACATGAGAACATGAGAACATGAGAACATCAGAACATGAGAACATGAGAACCTGAGAACATGAGAACATGAGAACCTGAGAACATGAGAACATGAGAACATGAGAACATCAGAACATGAGAACATGAGAACATCAGAACATGAGAACATGAGAACATGAGAACATGAGAACATCAGAACATGAGAACATCAGAACATGAGAACATGAGAACATGAGAACATCAGAACATGAGAACATCAGAACATGAGAACATCAGAACATGAGAACATGAGAACATGAGAACAGCAGAACATGAGAACAGCAGAACATGAGAACATGAGAACAGCAGAACATGAGAACATGAGAACATGAGAACATGAGAACATGAGAACATGAGAACATGAGAACATGAGAACATGAGAACATGAGAACATGAGAACCTGAGAACATGAGAACAGCAGAACATGAGAACATCAGAACATGAGAACATGAGAACATGAGAACATCAGAACATCAGAACATGAGAACATCAGAACATGAGAACATCAGAACATGAGAACATGAGAACATGAGAACAGCAGAACATGAGAACAGCAGAACATGAGAACATGAGAACAGCAGAACATGAGAACATGAGAACATGAGAACATGAGAACCTGAGAACATCAGAACAGCAGAACATGAGAACATGAGAACATGAGAACATGAGAACATGAGAACATGAGAACATGAGAACATCAGAACATCAGAACATGAGAACATGAGAACATCAGAACATGAGAACATGAGAACATCAGAACATGAGAACATGAGAACATGAGAACATGAGAACATCAGAACCTGAGAACATGAGAACATGAGAACCTGAGAACACGAGAACATGAGAACATGAGAACATGAGAACATGAGAACATGAGAACATGAGAACATGAGAACATGAGAACATCAGAACATGAGAACATGAGAACATGAGAACATGAGAACATCAGAACATGAGAACATGAGAACATCAGAACATGAGAACATCAGAACATGAGAACATGAGAACATCAGAACATCAGAACATGAGAACATGAGAACATGAGAACCTGAGAACATGAGAACAGCAGAACATGAGAACATCAGAACATGAGAACATGAGAACATGAGAACATGAGAACATCAGAACATGAGAACATCAGAACATGAGAACATCAGAACATGAGAACATGAGAACATGAGAACAGCAGAACATGAGAACAGCAGAACATGAGAACATGAGAACAGCAGAACATGAGAACATGAGAACATGAGAACATGAGAACCTGAGAACATCAGAACAGCAGAACATGAGAACATGAGAACATGAGAACATGAGAACATGAGAACATGAGAACATCAGAACATCAGAACATGAGAACATGAGAACATCAGAACATGAGAACATGAGAACATCAGAACATGAGAACATGAGAACATGAGAACATGAGAACATCAGAACATCAGAACCTGAGAACATGAGAACATGAGAACCTGAGAACACGAGAACATGAGAACATGAGAACATGAGAACCTGAGAACATGAGAACATGAGAACATGAGAACATCAGAACAGCAGAACATGAGAACATGAGAACATGAGAACATGAGAACATCAGAACATGAGAACATCAGAACATGAGAACATCAGAACATGAGAACATGAGAACATCAGAACATCAGAACATGAGAACATCAGAACATGAGAACATGAGAACATCAGAACATCAGAACATGAGAACATGAGAACATCAGAACATGAGAACATCAGAACATGAGAACCTGAGAACAGCAGAACATGAGAACATGAGAACATGAGAACATGAGAACATGAGAACATCAGAACATCAGAACATGAGAACATGAGAACATCAGAACATGAGAACATGAGAACATGAGAACATGAGAACATGAGAACATGAGAACATGAGAACATGAGAACATGAGAACATCAGAACCTGAGAACATGAGAACATGAGAACCTGAGAACATGAGAACATGAGAACATGAGAACATGAGAACATGAGAACATGAGAACATGAGAACATGAGAACATGAGAACATGAGAACATGAGAACATGAGAACATGAGAACCTGAGAACATGAGAACATGAGAACATGAGAACATGAGAACATGAGAACCTGAGAACCTGAGAACATGAGAACCTGAGAACCTGAGAACATCAGAACATCAGAACATCAGAACATGAGAACATCAGAACATCAGAACATCAGAACATCAGAACATCAGAACATGAGAACATGAGAACCTGAGAACATGAGAACATGAGAACATGAGAACATCAGAACATCAGAACATGAGAACATGAGAACATGAGAACCTGAGAACATGAGAACATGAGAACATGAGAACATGAGAACATGAGAACCTGAGAACATGAGAACATGAGAACATCAGAACATGAGAACATGAGAACATGAGAACATGAGAACATGAGAACATGAGAACATCAGAACATCAGAACATCAGAACATGAGAACATGAGAACATGAGAACATGAGAACAGCAGAACAGCAGAACATGAGAACATGAGAACAGCAGAACATGAGAACAGCAGAACATGAGAACATGAGAACAGCAGAACATGAGAACAGCAGAACATGAGAACATGAGAACATGAGAACATGAGAACATGAGAACATGAGAACATGAGAACATCAGAACATGAGAACATGAGAACATCAGAACATCAGAACATGAGAACATGAGAACATCAGAACATGAGAACATCAGAACATGAGAACCTGAGAACAGCAGAACAGCAGAACATGAGAACATGAGAACATGAGAACATGAGAACATGAGAACATCAGAACATGAGAACATGAGAACATCAGAACATGAGAACATGAGAACATGAGAACATCAGAACATGAGAACATGAGAACATGAGAACATGAGAACATCAGAACCTGAGAACATGAGAACATGAGAACCTGAGAACACGAGAACATGAGAACATGAGAACATGAGAACATGAGAACCTGAGAACATGAGAACATGAGAACATGAGAACATGAGAACCTGAGAACATGAGAACATGAGAACATGAGAACCTGAGAACATGAGAACATGAGAACATGAGAACCTGAGAACATGAGAACATGAGAACATGAGAACATGAGAACATCAGAACATGAGAACATCAGAACATGAGAACATGAGAACATCAGAACATGAGAACATCAGAACATCAGAACATGAGAACATGAGAACATGAGAACATGAGAACATGAGAACATGAGAACATCAGAACATCAGAACATGAGAACATGAGAACATGAGAACCTGAGAACACGAGAACACGAGAACATGAGAACATGAGAACATGAGAACCTGAGAACATGAGAACATGAGAACATCAGAACATGAGAACATGAGAACATGAGAACATGAGAACATGAGAACATGAGAACATGAGAACATCAGAACATCAGAACATGAGAACATGAGAACATGAGAACATGAGAACATCAGAACAGCAGAACATGAGAACATGAGAACAGCAGAACATGAGAACAGCAGAACATGAGAACATGAGAACATCAGAACAGGGTTTGAAGCTGCAGGAGCCAGAGTGATTCAGGAGGTTTATTTGTTCACAGGACGAGACAAAAATAGTTGCAGAGTTCAGAGCAAATATTTATTTAACTTCAAACATGATTTTGAAAATATTTGTGTCGCAACAAAACAAACTGGGCAAAAGTCCAGAGGCCGAACGACGTCCACAAACCCCCAAAAACTAAAGCCCCAAACCCGACGTCCACAAACCCCCAAAAACTAAAGCCCCGAACCCGACGTCCACAAACCCCCAAAAACTAAAGCCCCGAGCAGCGTCCACAAACCCCAAAAACTAAAGCCCCGAACGACGTCCACAAACCCCAAAAACTAAAGCCCCGAACCCGACGTCCACAAACCCCAAAAACTAAAGCCCCGAACCCGACGTCCACAAACCCCCAAAAACTAAAGCCCCGAACCCGACGTCCACAGACCCCCAAAAACTAAAGCCCCGAACGACGTCCACAAACCCCCAAAAACTAAAGCCCCGAACGACGTCCACAAACCCCCAAAAACTAAAGCCCCGAACCCGACGTCCACAAACCCCCAAAAACTAAAGCCCCAAACCCGACGTCCACAAACCCCCAAAAACTAAAGCCCCGAACCCGACGTCCACAAACCCCCCAAAACAAAAGCCCCGAACGACGTCCACAAACCCCAAAAACTAAAGCCCCGAACGACGTCCACATACCCCCAAAAACTAAAGCCCCGAACGACGTCCACAAACCCCCAAAAACTAAAGCCCCGAACCCGACGTCCACAAACCCCCAAAAACTAAAGCCCCGAACCCGACGTCCACAAACCCCCAAAAACTAAAGCCCCGAACGACGTCCACAAACCCCAAAAACTAAAGCCCCGAACCCGACGTCCACAAACCCCAAAAACTAAAGCCCCGAACGACGTCCACAAACCCCCAAAAACTAAAGCCCCGAACCCGACGTCCACAAACCCCCAAAAACTAAAGCCCCGAACGACGTCCACAAACACCAAAAACTAAAGCCCCGAACCCGACGTCCACAAACCCCCAAAACTAAAGCCCCGAACGACGTCCACAAACCCCCAAAACTAAAGCCCCGAACCCGACGTCCACAAACCCCCAAAACTAAAGCCCCGAACGACGTCCACAAACCCCCAAAACTCAAGCCCCGAACTCCTTGCACACACCCCCAAAAACTATAGCCCCGAACCCGACGTCCACAAACCCCCAAAAACTAAAGCCCCGAACGACGTCCACAAACCCCCAAAAACTAAAGCCCCGAACGACGTCCACACAACCCCAAAAACTCAAGCCCCGACCGACGTCCACAAACCCCAAAAACTAAAGCCCCGAACGACGTCCACAAACCCCAAAAACTAAAGCCCCGAACGACGTCCACAAACCCCCAAAAACTAAAGCCCCGAACCCGACGTCCACAAACCCCAAAAACTAAAGCCCCGAACGACGTCCACAAACCCCCAAAACTAAAGCCCCGAACGACGTCCACAAACCCCCAAAACTAAAGCCCCGAACCCGACGTCCACAAACCCCAAAAACTAAAGCCCCGAACGACGTCCACAAACCCCCAAAAACTAAAGCCCCGAACGACGTCCACAAACCCCCAAAAACTAAAGCCCCGAACCCGACGTCCACAAACCCCCAAAAACTAAAGCCCCGAACGACGTCCACAAACCCCCAAAAACTAAAGCCCCGAACGACGTCCACAAACCCCCAAAAACTAAAGCCCCGAACCCGACGTCCACAAACCCCCAAAAACTAAAGCCCCGAACGACGTCCACAAACCCCCAAAAACTAAAGCCCCGAACGACGTCCACAAACCCCAAAAACTAAAGCCCCGAACGACGTCCACAAACCCCCAAAAACTAAAGCCCCGAACGACGTCCACAAACCCCAAAAAACTAAAGCCCCAAACGACGCCCACAAACCCCAAAAACTAAAGCCCCGAACGACGTCCACAAACCCCCAAAACTAAAGCCCCGAACCCGACGTCCACAAACCCCAAAAACTAAAGCCCCGAACGACGTCCACAAACCCCCAAAAACTAAAGCCCCGAACGACGTCCACAAACCCCAAAAACTAAAGCCCCGAACCCGACGTCCACAAACCCCCAAAAACTAAAGCCCCGAACGACGTCCACAAACCCCCAAAAACTAAAGCCCCGAACCCGACGTCCACAAACCCCAAAAACTAAAGCCCCGAACCCGACGTCCACAAACCCCAAAAACTAAAGCCCCGAACGACGTCCACAAACCCCCAAAACTAAAGCCCCGAACGACGTCCACAAACCCCCAAAAACTAAAGCCCCGAACCCGACGTCCACAAACCCCCAAAAACTAAAGCCCCGAACGACGTCCACAAACCCCCAAAAACTAAAGCCCCGAACCACGACCACAAACCCCCAAAAACTAAAGCCCCGAACGACGTCCACAAACCCCAAAAACTAAAGCCCCGAACGACGTCCACAAAACCCCAAAAACTAATGCCCCGAACGTAGTCCACAAACCCTCAAAACTAAAGCCCCGAACCCGACGTCCACAAACCCCCAAAACTACAGCCCCGAACGCCGTCCACAAACCCCAAAAACTAAAGCCCCGAACGACGTCCACAAACCCCCAAAAACTAAAGCCCCGAACGACGTCCACAAACCCCCAAAAACTAAAGCCCCGAACGACGTCCACAAACCCCCAAAAACTAAAGCCCCGAACGACGTCCACAAACCCCCAAAAACTAAAGCCCCGAACGACGTCCACAAACCCCCAAAAACTAAAGCCCCGAACCCGACGTCCACAAACCCCCAAAAACTAAAGCCCCGAACGACGTCCACAAACCCCCAAAAACTAAAGCCCCGAACCCGACGTCCACAAACCCCCAAAAACTAAAGCCCCGAACGACGCCCACAAACACCAAAACTAAAGCCCCGAACCCGACGTCCACAAACCCCCAAAAACTAAAGCCCCGAACGACGTCCACAAACCCCCAAAAACTAAAGCCCCGAACCCGACGTCCACAAACCCCCAAAAACTAAAGCCCCGAACGACGTCCACAAACCCCCAAAAACTAAAGCCCCGAACGACGTCCACAAACCCCAAAAACTAAAGCCCCGAACCCGACGTCCACAAACCCCAAAAAATAACGCCCAGAACGACGTCCACAAACCCCCAAAAACTAAAGCCCCGAACGACGTCCACAAACCCCAAAAACTAAAGCCCCGAACGACGTCCACAAACCCCAAAACTAAAGCCCCGAACCCG
Organism: Odontamblyopus rebecca; assembly: GCA_030686955.1. NCBI lineage: Eukaryota > Metazoa > Chordata > Actinopteri > Gobiiformes > Gobiidae > Odontamblyopus > Odontamblyopus rebecca. Next base: position 32,878,505 of record CM060674.1, read on the forward strand.
ACGTCCACAAACCCCAAAAACTAAAGCCCCGAACCCGACGTCCACAAACCCCAAAACTAAAGCCCCGAACGACGTCCACAAACCCCAAAACTAAAGCCCCGAACGACGTCCACAAACCCCAAAAACTAAAGCCCCGAACGACGTCCACAAACCCCAAAAACTAAAGCCCCGAACCCGACGTCCACAAACCCCAAAACTAAAGCCCCGAACGACGTCCACAAACCCCCCAAAAACTAAAGCCCCGAACGACGTCCACAAACCCCAAAAACTAAAGCCCCGAACCCGACGTCCACAAACCCCCAAAAACTAAAGCCCCGAACGACGTCCACAAACCCCCAAAACTAAAGCCCCGAACGACGTCCACAAACCCCAAAAACTAAAGCCCCGAACGACGTCCACAAACCCCCAAAAACTAAAGCCCCGAACCCGACGTCCACAAACCCCAAAAACTAAAGCCCCGAACGACGTCCACAAACCCCCAAAAACTAAAGCCCCGAACGACGTCCACAAACCCCAAAAACTAAAGCCCCGAACCCGACGTCCACAAACCCCCAAAAACTAAAGCCCCGAACGACGTCCACAAACCCCCAAAACTAAAGCCCCGAACGACGTCCACAAACCCCAAAAACTAAAGCCCCGATCCCGACGTCCACAAACCCCCAAAAACTAAAGCCCCGAACCCGACGTCCACAAACCCCAAAAACTAAAGCCCCGACCCCGACGTCCACAAACCCCCAAAAACTAAAGCCCCGAACGACGTCCACAAACCCCAAAAACTAAAGCCCCGAACCCGACGTCCACAAACCCCAAAAACTAAAGCCCCGAACGACGTCCACAAACCCCCAAAACTAAAGCCCCGAACGACGTCCACAAACCCCAAAAACTAAAGCCCCGAACGACGTCCACAAACCCCAAAAACTAAAGCCCCGAACGACGTCCACAAACCCCAAAAACTAAAGCCCCGAACGACGTCCACAAACCCCAAAAACTAAAGCCCCGAACGACGTCCACAAACCCCCAAAAACTAAAGCCCCGAACGACGTCCACAAACCCCAAAAACTAAAGCCCCGAACGACGTCCACAAACCCCCAAAAACTAAAGCCCCGAACGACGTCCACAAACCCCAAAAACTAAAGCCCCGAACCCGACGTCCACAAACCCCAAAAACTAAAGCCCCGAACGACGTCCACAAACCCCAAAAACTAAAGCCCCGAACGACGTCCACAAACCCCAAAAACTAAAGCCCCGAACCCGACGTCCACAAACCCCCAAAAACTAAAGCCCCGAACGACGTCCACAAACCCCCAAAAACTAAAGCCCCGAACGACGTCCACAAACCCCAAAAACTAAAGCCCCGAGCAGCGTCCACAAACCCCAAAAACTAAAGCCCCGAACCCGACGTCCACAAACCCCCAAAAACTAAAGCCCCGAACGACGTCCACAAACCCCCAAAAACTAAAGCCCCGAACGACGTCCACAAACCCCCAAAAACTAAAGCCCCGAACCCGACGTCCACAAACCCCAAAAACTAAAGCCCCGAACGACGTCCACAAACCCCAAAAACTAAAGCCCCGAACGACGTCCACAAACCCCAAAAACTAAAGCCCCGAACGACGTCCACAAACCCCAAAAACTAAAGCCCCGAACGACGTCCACAAACCCCAAAACTAAAGCCCCGAACGACGCGTCCACAAACCCCTCAAAACTAAAGCCCCGAACGACGTCCACAAACCCCCAAAAACTAAAGCCCCGAACCCGACGTCCACAAACCCCAAAAACTAAAGCCCCGAACGACGTCCACAAACCCCCAAAAACTAAAGCCCCGAACCCGACGTCCACAAACCCCCAAAAACTAAAGCCCCGAACGACGTCCACAAACCCCCAAAAACTAAAGCCCCGAACGACGTCCACAAACCCCCAAAAACTAAAGCCCCGAACGACGTCCACAAACCCCCAAAAACTAAAGCCCCGAACCCGACGTCCACAAACCCCCAAAAACTAAAGCCCCGAACGACGTCCACAAACCCCCAAAAACTAAAGCCCCGAACCCGACGTCCACAAACCCCCAAAAACTAAAGCCCCGAACGACGTCCACAAACCCCCAAAAACTAAAGCCCCTAACCCGACGTCCACAAACCCCCAAAAACTAAAGCCCCGAACCCGACGTCCACAAACCCCAAAAACTAAAGCCCCGAGCAGCGTCCACAAACCCCAAAAACTAAAGCCCCGAACGACGTCCACAAACCCCCAAAACTAAAGCCCCGAACCCGACGTCCACAAACCCCCAAAAACTAAAGCCCCGAACGACGTCCACAAACCCCCAAAACTAAAGCCCCGAACGACGTCCACAAACCCCAAAAACTAAAGCCCCGAACGACGTCCACAAACCCCAAAAACTAAAGCCCCGAACCCGACGTCCACAAACCCCCAAAACTAAAGCCCCGAACGACGTCCACAAACCCCAAAAACTAAAGCCCCGAACGACGTCCACAAACCCCCAAAAACTAAAGCCCCGAACCCGACGTCCACAAACCCCAAAAACTAAAGCCCCGAACCCGACGTCCACAAACCCCCAAAACTAAAGCCCCGAACGACGTCCACAAACCCAAAAACTAAAGCCCCGAACGACGTCCACAAACCCCCAAAAACTAAAGCCCCGAACGACGTCCACAAACCCCCAAAAACTAAAGCCCCGAACGACGTCCACAAACCCCCAAAAACTAAAGCCCCGAACGACGTCCACAAACCCCCAAAAACTAAAGCCCCGAACGACGTCCACAAACCCCAAAAACTAAAGCCCCGAACGACGTCCACAAACCCCCAAAACTAAAGCCCCGAACCCGACGTCCACAAACCCCCAAAAACTAAAGCCCCGAACCCGACGTCCACAAACCCCAAAAACTAAAGCCCCGAACGACGTCCACAAACCCCAAAAACTAAAGCCCCGAACGACGTCCACAAACCCCCAAAACTAAAGCCCCGAACGACGTCCACAAACCCCAAAAACTAAAGCCCCGAACGACGTCCACAAACCCCAAAAACTAAAGCCCCGAACGACGTCCACAAACCCCAAAAACTAAAGCCCCGAACGACGTCCACAAACCTCAAAAACTAAAGCCCCGAACCCGACGTCCACAAACCCCCAAAAACTAAAGCCCCGAACCCGACGTCCACAAACCCCCAAAAACTAAAGCCCCGAACCCGACGTCCACAAACCCCCAAAAACTAAAGCCCCGAACGACGTCCACAAACCCCCAAAAACTAAAGCCCCGAACGACGTCCACAAACCCCCAAAAACTAAAGCCCCGAACCCGACGTCCACAAACCCCCAAAAACTAAAGCCCCGAACGACGTCCACAAACCCCCAAAAACTAAAGCCCCGAACGACGTCCACAAACCCCCAAAAACTAAAGCCCCGAACCCGACGTCCACAAACCCCCAAAAACTAAAGCCCCGAACGACGTCCACAAACCCCAAAAACTAAAGCCCCGAACGACGTCCACAAACCCCAAAAACTAAAGCCCCGAACCCGACGTCCACAAACCCCCAAAACTAAAGCCCCGAACGACGTCCACAAACCCCAAAAACTAAAGCCCCGAACGACGTCCACAAACCCCAAAAACTAAAGCCCCGAACGACGTCCACAAACCCCCAAAACTAAAGCCCCGAACGACGTCCACAAACCACAAAATACTAAAGCCCCGAACCCGACGTCCACAAACCCCCAAAAACTAAAGCCCCGAACGACGTCCACAAACCCCCAAAAACTAAAGCCCCGAACGACGTCCACAAACCCCCAAAAACTAAAGCCCCGAACCACGTCCACAAACCCCCAAAAACTAAAGCCCCGAACGACGTCCACAAACCCCCAAAAACTAAAGCCCCGAACGACGTCCACAAACCCCCAAAAACTAAAGCCCCGAACGACGTCCACAAACCCCCAAAAACTAAAGCCCCGAACGACGTCCACAAACCCCCAAAAACTAAAGCCCCGAACGACGTCCACAAAACCCCCAAAACAAAACCCCCGAACCAGACGTCCACCAACCCCAAAAACTAAAGCCCCGAGCAGCGTCCACAAACCCCCAAAAACTAAAGCCCCGAGCAGCGTCCACAAACCCCCAAAAACTAAAGCCCCGAACGACGTCCACAACGCACAAAAAACTAAAGCCCCGAACGACGTCCACAAACCCCCAAAAACTAAAGCCCCGAACGACGTCCACAAACCCCCAAAAACTAAAGCCCCGAACGACGTCCACAAACCCCCAAAAACTAAAGCCCCGAACCCGACGTCCACAAACCCCCAAAAACTAAAGCCCCGAACGACGTCCACAAACCCCAAAAACTAAAGCCCCGAACCCGACGTCCACAAACCCCAAAAACTAAAGCCCCGAACGACGTCCACAAACCCCCAAAAACTAAAGCCCCGAACGACGTCCACAAACCCCCAAAAACTAAAGCCCCGAACCCGACGTCCACAAACCCCAAAAACTAAAGCCCCGAACGACGTCCACAAACCCCAAAAACTAAAGCCCCGAACCCGACGTCCACAAACCCCCAAAAACTAAAGCCCCGAACGACGTCCACAAACCCCCAAAAACTAAAGCCCCGAACCCGACGTCCACAAACCCCCAAAAACTAAAGCCCCGAACCCGACGTCCACAAACCCCCAAAAACTAAAGCCCCGAACGACGTCCACAAACCCCCAAAAACTAAAGCCCCGAACGACGTCCACAAACCCCAAAAACTAAAGCCCCGAACCCGACGTCCACAAACCCCCAAAAACTAAAGCCCCGAACCCGACGTCCACAAACCCCAAAAACTAAAGCCCCGAACGACGTCCACAAACCCCAAAAACTAAACCCCCGAACACGACGTCCACAAACCCCAAAAACTAAAGCCCCGAACGACGTCCACAAACCCCCAAAAACTAAAGCCCCGAACGACGTCCACAAACCCCCAAAAACTAAAGCCCCGAACCCGACGTCCACAAACCCCCAAAACTAAAGCCCCGAACGACGTCCACAAACCCCAAAAACTAAAGCCCCGAACGACGTCCACAAACCCCCAAAAACTAAAGCCCCGAACCCTACGTCCACAAACCCCATAAAACTAAACCCCAGAACGACGTCCACAAACCCCCAAAAACTAAAGCCCCGAACCCGACGTCCACAAACCCCCAAAAACTAAAGCCCCGAACGACGTCCACAAACCCCCAAAAACTAAAGCCCCGAACCCGACGTCCACAAACCCCCAAAAACTAAAGCCCCGAACGACGCGTCCACAAACCCCCAAAAACTAAAGCCCCGAACGACGTCCACAAACCCCAAAAACTAAAGCCCCGAACGACGTCCACAAACCCCCAAAAACTAAAGCCCCGACGACGTCCACAAACCCCAAAAACTAAAGCCCCGAACCCGACGTCCACAAACCCCCAAAAACTAAAGCCCCGAACCCGACGTCCACAAACCCCAAAAACTAAAGCCCCGAACGACGTCCACAAACCCCAAAAACTAAAGCCCCGAACGACGTCCACAAACCCCAAAAACTAAAGCCCCGAACCCGACGTCCACAAACCCCCAAAACTAAAGCCCCGAACGACGTCCACAAACCCCAAAAACTAAAGCCCCGAACCCGACGTCCACAAACCCCAAAAACTAAAGCCCCGAACCCGACGTCCACAAACCCCCAAAAACTAAAGCCCCGAACGACGTCCACAAACCCCAAAAACTAAAGCCCCGAACGACGTCCACAAACCCCCAAAAACTAAAGCCCCGAACGACGTCCACAAACCCCCAAAACTAAAGCCCCGAACCCGACGTCCACAAACCCCAAAACTAAAGCCCAGAACGACGTCCACAAACCCCCAAAAACTAAAGCCCCGAACGACGTCCACAAACCCCAAAAACTAAAGCCCCGAACCCGACGTCCACAAACCCCCAAAACTAAAGCCCCGAACCCGACGTCCACAAACCCCAAAAACTAAAGCCCCGAACGACGTCCACAAACCCCCAAAACTAAAGCCCCGAACCCGACGTCCACAAACCCCAAAACTAAAGCCCCGAACGACGTCCACAAACCCCAAAACTAAAGCCCCGAACGACGTCCACAAACCCCAAAAACTAAAGCCCCGAACGACGTCCACAAACCCCAAAAACTAAAGCCCCGAACCCGACGTCCACAAACCCCAAAAACTAAAGCCCCGAACGACGTCCACAAACCCCAAAAACTAAAGCCCCGAACCCGACGTCCACAAACCCCCAAAAACTAAAGCCCCGAACGACGTCCACAAACCCCCAAAACTAAAGCCCCGAACGACGTCCACAAACCCCCAAAACTAAAGCCCCGAACCCGACGTCCACAAACCCCAAAAACTAAAGCCCCGAACCCGACGTCCACAAACCCCAAAAACTAAAGCCCCGAACGACGTCCACAAACCCCCAAAACTAAAGCCCCGAACCCGACGTCCACAAACCCCAAAAACTAAAGCCCCGAACGACGTCCACAAACCCCCAAAAACTAAAGCCCCGAACCCGACGACCACAAACCCCAAAAACTAAAGCCCCGAACCCGACGTCCACAAACCCCCAAAAACTAAAGCCCCGAACGACGTCCACAAACCCCCAAAAACTAAAGCCCCGAACGACGTCCACAAACCCCCAAAAACTAAAGCCCCGAACCCGACGTCCACAAACCCCCAAAAACTAAAGCCCCGAACGACGTCCACAAACCCCCAAAAACTAAAGCCCCGAACGACGTCCACAAACCCCCAAAAACTAAAGCCCCGAACGACGTCCACAAACCCCAAAAACTAAAGCCCCGAACGACGTCCACAAACCCCCAAAAACTAAAGCCCCGAACCCGACGTCCACAAACCCCAAAAACTAAAGCCCCGAACCCGACGTCCACAAACCCCCAAAAACTAAAGCCCCGAACGACGTCCACAAACCCCCAAAAACTAAAGCCCCGAACGACGCCCACAAACCCCCAAAAACTAAAGCCCCGAACCCGACGTCCACAAACCCCCAAAAACTAAAGCCCCGAACCCGACGTCCACAAACCCCCAAAAACTAAAGCCCCGAACCCGACGTCCACAAACCCCCAAAAACTAAAGCCCCAAACCCGACGTCCACAAACCCCCAAAAACTAAAGCCCCGAACGACGTCCACAAACCCCAAAAACTAAAGCCCCGAACCCGACGTCCACAAACCCCCAAAAACTAAAGCCCCGAACGACGTCCACAAACCCCCAAAAACTAAAGCCCCGAGCAGCGTCCACAAACCCCCAAAACTAAAGCCCCGAACGACGTCCACAAACCCCACAAACTAAAGCCCCGACAGACGTCCACAAACCCCCAAAAACTAAAGCCCCGAACGACGTCCACAAACCCCCAAAAACTAAAGCCCCGAACGACGTCCACAAACCCCCAAAAACTAAAGCCCCGAACGACGTCCACAAACCCCCAAAAACTAAAGCCCCAAACCCGACGTCCACAAACCCCCAAAAACTAAAGCCCCGAACGACGTCCACAAACCCCCAAAAACTAAAGCCCCGAACCCGACGTCCACAAACCCCCAAAAAAAAAAACCCCGAACGACGTCCACAAACCACCAAAAACTAAAGCCCCGAACGACGTCCACAAACCCCCAAAAACTAAAGCCCCGAACCCGACGTCCACAAACCCCCAAAAACTAAAGCCCCGAACCCGACGTCCACAAACCCCCAAAAACTAAAGCCCCGAACCCGACGTCCACAAACCCCCAAAAACTAAAGCCCCGAACGACGTCCACAAACCCCCAAAAACTAAAGCCCCGAACGACGTCCACAAACCCCCAAAAACTAAAGCCCCGAACCCGACGTCCACAAACCCCCAAAAACTAAAGCCCCGAACGACGTCCACAAACCCCCAAAAACTAAAGCCCCGAACCCGACGTCCACAAACCCCCAAAAACTAAAGCCCCGAACGACGTCCACAAACCCCCAAAAACTAAAGCCCCGAACCCGACGTCCACAAACCCCCAAAAACTAAAGCCCTGAACGACGTCCACAAACCCCAAAACTAAAGCCCCGAACCCGACGTCCACAAACCCCAAAAACTAAAGCCCCGAACGACGTCCACAAACCCCCAAAAACTAAAGCCCCGAACGACGTCCACAAACCCCAAAAACTAAAGCCCCGAACCCGACGTCCACAAACCCCCAAAAACTAAAGCCCCGAACGACGTCCACAAACCCCCAAAAACTAAAGCCCCGAACCCGACGTCCACAAACCCCCAAAAACTAAAGCCCCGAACCCGACGTCCACAAACCCCCAAAAACTAAAGCCCCGAACGACGTCCACAAACCCCCAAAAACTAAATCCCCGAACCCGACGTCCACAAACCCCCAAAAACTAAAGCCCTGAACCCGACGTCCACAAACCCCAAAAACTAAAGCCCCAAACCCGACGTCCACAGACCCCAAAAACTAAAGCCCCGAACGACGTCCACAAACCCCCAAAAACTAAAGCCCCGAACGACGTCCACAAACCCCCAAAAACTAAAGCCCCGAACCCGACGTCCACAAACCCCCAAAAACTAAAGCCCTGAACGACGTCCACAAACCCCCAAAAACTAAAGCCCCGAACGACGTCCACAAACCCCCAAAAACTAAAGCCCCGAACCCGACGGGAGGATTAAACCTGCTGAGATTTTAAGAGCTCAGACCTGGAGTCAGGAGCCAAACACAAGCACAGAAGAAGAAAAGGAAATGAGCTGTGTATGTGTATATATATGTGTAGGATATGTGATTATACATGTGTATGTGTATATATATGTGTAGGATATGTGTTTATACATGTGTATGTGTATATATATGTGATTATACATGTGTATGTGTATATATATGTGATTATACATGTGTATGTGTATATATATGTGATTATACATGTGTATGTGTATATATATGTGTTTATACATGTGTATGTGTATATATATGTGTAGGATATGTGATTATACATGTGTATGTGTATATATATGTGTTTATACATGTGTATGTGTATATATATGTGATTATACATGTGTATGTGTATATATATGTGTAGGATATGTGATTATACATGTGTATGTGTATATATATGTGTAGGATATGTGATTATACATGTGTATGTGTATATATATGTGTAGGATATGTGATTATACATGTGTATGTGTATATATATGTGTAGGATATGTAATTATACATGTGTATGTGTATATATATGTGTAGGATATGTGATTATACATGTGTATGTGTATATATATGTGTAGGATATGTGTTTATACATGTGTATGTGTATATATATGTGTAGGATATGTGATTATACATGTGTATGTGTATATATATGTGTAGGATATGTAATTATACATGTGTATGTGTATATATATGTGTAGGATATGTGATTATACATGTGTATGTGTATATATATGTGTAGGATATGTGATTATACATGTGTATGTGTATATATATGTGTAGGATATGTGTTTATACATGTGTATGTGTATATATATGTGTAGGATATGTAATTATACATGTGTATGTGTATATATATGTGTAGGATATGTGATTATACATGTGTATGTGTATATATATGTGTAGGATATGTGATTATACATGTGTATGTGTATATATATGTGTAGGATATGTGATTATACATGTGTATGTGTATATATATGTGTAGGATATGTGATTATACATGTGTATGTGTATATATATATGTGTTTATACATGTGTATGTGTATATATATGTGTAGGATATGTGTTTCCATCCATCTTCTTCCGCTTATCCGGGGCCGGGTCGCGGGGGCAGCAGTCTAAGCAGGGGCTCCCAAGCTTCCTTCTCCCCAGCCACTTCCTCCAGCTCCTCCGGACGGACCCCGAGGCGTTCCCAGGCCAGCCGAGAGACATAGTCCCTCCAGCGTGTCCTGGGTCTTCCCCGGGGCCTCCTACCGGTGGGACATGCCCGGAACACCTCCCGAGGGAGGCGTCCAGGAGGCATCCGGACCAGATGCCCGAACCACCTCAGCTGGCTCCTCTCGACGTGGAGGAGCAGCGACTCTACTCCGAGCTCCTCCCATGTGACCGAGCTCCTCACCCTATCTCTAAGGGAGCGCCCGGCCACTCTGCGGAGGAAACTCATTTCAGCCGCTTGTATCCGCGATCTCGTTCTTTCGGTCATTACCCAGAGCTCATGACCATAGGTGAGGGGAGGAACGTAGATTGAGGTAAATCGAGAGCTTCGCCTTTCGGCTCAGCTCCTCTTCACCACAACGGTCCGATACAGCGACTGCATCACTGCCGACGCCGCACCGATCCGCCTGTCAATCTCACGCTCCATCCTCCCCTCACTGTGAACAAGACCCCGAGATACTTGAACTCCTCCACTTGAGGCAGAGACTCCCCACCCACCCGGAGAGGGCAATCCACCTTTTTCCGGTCGAGAACCATGGCCTCGGATTTGGAACAGCTGATTCTCATCCCAGCCGCTTCACACTCGGCTGCAAACCGCCCCAGTGCTGCAGGTCCTGGTTCGATGAAGCCAACAGGACAACATCATCCGCAAAAAGCAGCGATGAAATCCTGTGGTCCCCGAACTGGACCCCCTCCGGCCCCTGGCTGCGCCTAGAAATTCTGTCCATAAATACAATGAACAGAACCGGTGACAAAGGGCAGCCCTGGAGTCCAACATGCACCGGGAACAGGTCTGACTTACTGCCGGCAATGCGAACACAGCTCCTGCTCCGGTCATACAGGGACCGGACAGCCCTTAGCAAAGGGCCCCGGACCCCATACTCCCGGAGCACCCCCCACAGGGCACCACGAGGGACACGGTCGAATGCCTTCTCCAAGTCCACAAAACACATGTGGACTGGTTGGGCAAACTCCCATGAACCCTCGAGCACCCGATGGAGGGTGTAGAGCTGGTCCAGTGTTCCACGACCAGGCCGAAAACCACACTGCTCCTCTTGAATCTGAGGTTCGACTATCGGCCGAACTCTCCTCTCCAGTCCCCTGGCATAGACTTTACCGGGGAGGCTGAGGAGTGTGATTCCCCTGTAGTTGGAACACACCCTCCGGTCCCCCTTCTTATACAGAGGGACCCCCACCCCGGTCTGCCAGTCCAGAGGTACTGTTCCCGACCGCCACGCGATGTTGTAGAGACGTGTCAGCCAAGACCCACAACACCCAGAGACTTAAGGTCCTCAGGACGGATCTCATCCACCCCCGGAGCCTTGCCACCGAGGAGCTTTAACCACCTCAGTGACTTCGGCCAGGGTGATGGATGAGTCCGCCTCTGGGTCCCCAGCCTCGGCCTCCTCTTCGGAGGACGTGACGGTGGGATTGAGGAGATCCCCAAAGTTTTCCTTCCACCGCCCGACAACATCCCCAGTCGAGGTCAGCAGCTCTCCCCCCGCACTGTAAACAGTGTTGGTGAAGAACCGCTTCCCCCTCCTGTGTTTATACATGTGTATGTGTATATATATGTGATTATACATGTGTATGTGATTATACATGTGTATGTGTATATATATGTGTAGGATATGTGATTATACATGTGTATGTGTATATATATGTGTAGGATATGTGATTATACATGTGTATGTGTATATATATGTGTAGGATATGTGATTATACATGTGTATGTGTATATATATGTGTAGGATATGTGATTATACATGTGTATGTGTATATATATGTGTAGGATATGTGATTATACATGTGTATGTGTATATATATATGTGTAGGATATGTGATTATACATGTGTATGTGTATATATATGTGTAGGATATGTGTTTATACATGTGTATGTGTATATATATGTGATTATACATGTGTATGTATATATATGTTTATACATGTGTATGTGTATATATATGTGATTATACATGTGTATGTGTATATATATGTGTAGGATATGTGATTATACATGTGTATGTGTATATATATGTGATTATACATGTGTATGTGTATATATATGTGTAGGATATGTGATTATACATGTGTATGTGTATATATATGTGATTATACATGTGTATGTGTATATATATGTGTAGGATATGTGATTATACATGTGTATGTGTATATATATGTGATTATACATGTGTATGTGTATATATATGTGATTATACATGTGTATGTGTATATATATGTGTAGGATATGTGATTATACATGTGTATGTGTATATATATGTGTAGGATATGTGTTTATACATGTGTATGTGTATATATATGTGATTATACATGTGTATGTGTATATATATGTGATTATACATGTGTATGTGTATATATATGTGTAGGATATGTGATTATACATGTGTATGTGTATATATATGTGATTATACATGTGTATGTGTATATATATATGTGTTTATACATGTGTATGTGTATATATATGTGATTATACATGTGTATGTGTATATATATGTGTAGGATATGTGTTTATACATGTGTATGTGTATATATATGTGTTTATACATGTGTATGTGTATATATATGTGTAGGATATGTGATTATACATGTGTATGTGTATATATATGTGTAGGATATGTGATTATACATGTGTATGTGTATATATATGTGATTATACATGTGTATGTGTATATATATGTGTAGGATATGTGATTATACATGTGTATGTGTATATATATGTGTAGGATATGTGTTTATACATGTGTATGTGTATATATATATGTGTTTATACATGTGTATGTGTATATATATGTGATTATACATGTGTATGTGTATATTTATGTGTATATATATATATATGTGTATGTATATATATGTGCGTATATGTCTATAGATTCATGTACACATTGTTTTAGATGTTTTAATGTCACTTGCTCAAAATAAATCCATAGAAGAATAATCTAAAGTCATCATAATCCTGTGGTGTTTAAACACAAACGAGTCTCAGGAAATCAAACTTTTCACGTGTTTCACTGTTAAAGCTGCAGTGCGGAGCTTTCCTGGAGGGTCCTGGGTATCAAACGTTACTGCTCTGGAATGTTCGCTAATGTGGCATTAAACGTCGCCATGGAGACATGGACACCACCAGGATCAGTTACAGGTCAGATCTGTGGAGAGGCGCCACAGGGAGGATTAAAACACGTCAGTAAATTTAGACCAGTTTAATCTCCATGGAGACAAGCATGTGCAGAACACTGGGAAAAGTACAGAGTGCAACTTTAAACAAACATGGATTCAGGAAACAGGAAGTATCCCCAACGGAAATATCCGTCAGTGTGGCATTAGCGAAGTGAGGTGCAGAGCAGCAGACTCCGTTTCCCATGATGCCGCAGACTCCATTTCCCATGATGCCGCAGCCTCCTGTCCCTGTCGAAGGCCTGTGATTGGCTGCAGTTTGTGTGATGTCATGAGGTCCCGGGTTTCACTCCACGATGAGTTTCTGCGCCGCGTATAACTGCCCCACGACAACCTGAAACACACACGACCATCACACAACTGCCCCACGACAACCTGAAACACACACGACCATCACACAACTGCCCCACGACAACCTGAAACACACACGACCATCACACAACTGCCCCACGACAACCTGAAACACACACGACCATCACACAACTGCCCCACGACAACCTGAAACACACACACGACCATCACACAACTGCCCCACGACAACCTGAAACACACACGACCATCACACAACTGCCCCACGACAACCTGAAACACACACGACCATCACACAACTGCCCCACGACAACCTGAAACACACACGACCATCACACAACTGCCCCACGACAACCTGAAACACACACGACCATCACACAACTGCCCCACGACAACCTGAAACACACACGACCATCACACAACTGCCCCACGACAACCTGAAACACACACGACCATCACACAACTGCCCCACGACAACCTGAAACACACACGACCATCACACAACTGCCCCACGACAACCTGAAACACACACGACCATCACACAACTGCCCCACGAGAACCTGAAACACACACGACCATCACACAACTGCCCCACGAGAACCTGAAACACACACGACCATCACACAACTGCCCCACGACAACCTGAAACACACACGACCATCACACAACTGCCCCACGACAACCTGAAACACACACGACCATCACACAACTGCCCCACGACAACCTGAAACACACACGACCATCACACAACTGCCCCACGAGAACCTGAAACACACACGACCATCACACAACTGCCCCACGACAACCTGAAACACACACGACCATCACACAACTGCCCCACGACAACCTGAAACACACACGACCATCACACAACTGCCCCACGACAACCTGAAACACACACGACCATCACACAACTGCCCCACGACAACCTGAAACACACACGACCATCACACAACTGCCCCACGACAACCTGAAACACACACGACCATCACACAACTGCCCCACGACAACCTGAAACACACACGACCATCACACAACTGCCCCACGACAACCTGAAACACACACGACCATCACACAACTGCCCCACGAGAACCTGAAACACACACACCGACCATCACACAACTGCCCCACGACAACCTGAAACACACACGACCATCACACAACTGCCCCACGACAACCTGAAACACACACGACCATCACACAACTGCCCCACGACAACCTGAAACACACACGACCATCACACAACTGCCCCACGACAACCTGAAACACACACGACCATCACACAACTGCCCCACGACAACCTGAAACACACACGACCATCACACAACTGCCCCACTACAACCTGAAACACACACGACCATCACACAACTGCCCCACGACAACCTGAAACACACACGACCATCACACAACTGCCCCACGACAACCTGAAACACACACGACCATCACACAACTGCCCCACGACAACCTGAAACACACACGACCATCACACAACTGCCCCACGACAACCTGAAACACACACGACCATCACACAACTGCCCCACTACAACCTGAAACACACACGACCATCACACAACTGCCCCACGACAACCTGAAACACACACGACCATCACACAACTGCCCCACGACAACCTGAAACACACACGACCATCACACAACTGCCCCACGACAACCTGAAACACACACGACCATCACACAACTGCCCCACGACAACCTGAAACACACACGACCATCACACAACTGCCCCACGACAACCTGAAACACACACGACCATCACACAACTGCCCCACGACAACCTGAAACACACACGACCATCACACAACTGCCCCACGACAACCTGAAACACACACGACCATCACACAACATCACAGTCTAAACCAGGACTAAACCAGGTCTAAACCAGGTCTAAACCAGGACTAAACCAGGTCTAAACCAGGTCTAAACCAGGTCTGAACCAGGTCTAAACCAGGACTAAACCAGGTCTAAACCAGGACTAAACCAGGACTAAACTAGGTCTAAACTAGGACTAAACCAGGTCTAAACTAGGACTAAACCAGGACTAAGCTAGGTCTAAACTAGGACTAAACCAGGTCTAAACTAGGACTAAACAGGACTAAACTAGGTCTAAACTAGGACTAAACTAGGTCTAAACTAGGACTAAACCAGGTCTAAACTAGGACTAAACCAGGACTAAATCAAAACTGAACCAGGACTAAACCAGGTCTGAACCAGAACTAAACCAGGACTAAACCAGGTCTAAACTAGGACTAAATCAGGACTAAATCAAAACTAAACCAGGACTAAACCAGGACTGAAGTGCCCCCTACCTGTCTTTGGATGAGCTGCAGGTTCCGGTGACCCTCCTGGAGCAGACCCTGGATCAGATCCGGGTCTTGGACTGTTCGATTCTCCCTGAACGCGTCACGCACCCGCCGCAGAGCGTAGGTCCTGAAACACACGAACATCAGACCAGAGACCAGAGACCAGACCAGAGACCAGAGACCAGACCAGAGACCAGAGACCAGAGACCAGAGACCAGACCAGAGACCAGAGACCAGAGACCAGAGACCAGAGACCAGACCAGAGACCAGAGACCAGACCAGAGACCAGAGACCAGAGACCAGAGACCAGAGACCAGACCAGAGACCAGAGACCAGAGACCAGACCAGAGACCAGAGACCAGACCAGAGACCAGAGACCAGAGACCAGACCAGAGACCAGAGACCAGACCAGAGACCAAAGACCAGAGACCAGAGACCAGGACCAGAGACCACACCAGAGACCACACCAGAGACCACACCAGAGACCAGAGACCAGAGACCAAAGACCAGACCAGACCAGGACTAGAGGATTCTTGTTTGTGGCCTCATTCTGTCTGCATCAAACAATATCCACTCAGACCTATAAGTCCCGGTTAAGTCCTGGTCCAGTCCTGGTCCAGTCCTGGTCCAGTCCTGGTCCAGACTTGTTGTTTTGACCTTGTGTGTTGGTCGTTGCAGCAGCTCGTTGGGATGACACACAAACGACACTTTGAGCCAAATTAAAACATGACAGATTTATTTTGTGTCATTTCACAAACAACTCAACCCCCAAACAAAACCAGGATTAAACCAGGACTGAACAAGAACTGGACTGGACCAGGACTGAACCGGGACTTGTAGGTCTGAGTGGATATTGTTTGCTGCAGACACAAGAATCCTCTAGTCCTGGTCTGGTCTGGTCTAAGGACTAAGGTACCACATTTCCTGGACTATTGGACGAAGACAAACTAAAAGAATCAGGACTTTTAAAGAGGTTTTGTTGTTCCTCATCATGAAGCGGTTTAAGAGTCCTCCATGCATGTCTGCCTAATCTAGTGATCTCTCCTGGTACTAGTCAAACTCTCCTCCCAGTCCTGAGTCAGTCCTAGACCCGATTTAGTCCTGGTTTAGACTCAGTTCAGTTTCAGTTTTTTCTCAGTCTTTTGTCAACCCCATGTTTATTTTTGAGTCATTTCATACAGGAATTTTCCCGCATTTTTATTTCACAAACTTTCATTTCTATGTTTTATATTTCGGGACTAAACCTGGACTCGTTCTAATGAAACCACAAAAACACAAATAATCCAAAGACCGAAACAGCCGACAAACGGGCTGAAGGTAAACTGGAGCTGAAGGAATCGAATAGGAGAATGAAAAGAAAATGGAAAGAGTCTTTGCTCATTATTTTAACATTTAAACGTGTTTTCGTTGTTACTAAAGCGTCCTCTGCGGTCTCCTCTTGTGTAACATCTGCAAACTCCTCCAACCTTAAACAATCTTATTTACCTTATGATACCTTATGACGATTCTGGGCGCAGGTCAAGCCTCAATGCCCAGATCTTCTTAGTCGTGCAGACCCCTCATCCTTCTGCTTCCCAATCGTATCGCATAGGGTGGTTCATCCAGAACTTGTCCAATCTATTTTTGAAGGCATTTAGGCTGGGTGCTGTGACGACTTCTTCCGGGAGACTGTTCCAAGGGGTTACCACTCGATACGTAAACGAGTGATGTCGTGCTGATTTTCGAGCATGCTTCTTCTCTAGTTTGAAACAGTGGCCACGGGTGGATGTCCCAGCAGCAACGCTGAGGAGAGGGTCTAGTTGGTCATCATACCCATTGAAGAGTTTGAATACCTCAATCATATCTCCCCTTAGTCTGCGGAAGCGTAGAGTAGGTAGGTCTAGTCTTCTTAGCCGCTGTTCATAGGAAAGTCCTTTTAGAGATGGTATTTGGCGAGTTCCTCTTCTCTGGACATTTTCAATTGTTCCTATGTCTTTTTGTACATTGGCATCCACACTGGTGCAGCATATTCTAGGTGAGGGCGGACAAGGCCTTTGAACAGCAGTTTGAAGTTTCCTCATCAAGGTACTCATATGACCTTCGTATGGCTCCCATGATCTGGTTGCCTTTGTTGACTCTGGCACAGATATCCTCTCTGAACTGCAGATTTTCATCTATTATCACACCTATATCTTTTTCTCCTTGTCCGTATTTTTTAGTTCTTGTTTGCCTTCAGTGGAGTTGAAATAAAACTTGTCACGGTCACCTTTACCTACTTTCATAATCTTACATTTGTCAGGGTGGGAATTTTAGTAGCCATTCTTCTGACCAGGCTACAAGCAGGTCCAGATCTTGTTGGAATGTAGCTACATCATCAGGCTTGGTTGACATCCGGAAAAGTTTCGTGTCATCGGCAAATAAATATATATCTGAGTTTACACAGTCTGGTAGATCATTGATGTATATGACGAATAGTAGTGGGCCAAGCACTGATCCTTGTGGTATGCCACTAGTGACATCTCTCCATGACGACTTTATTCCATTTACCATTGTCCTTTGTTGTCTACCATTCAGGAAGGACTCTATCCACTGAAGAATATTCCCTTGTATTCCATATGAATTAATCTTGGCTACTATTCTTCGATGAGGGACTTTGTCAAACGCCTTCATGAAGTCCATGTATGCTACATTCAGGCTTCCTCCATTATCAATTATTTCAGTCCATTTGTTTAGAACGTGTAGGAGCTGTAATGTTGTGGACCTTCCATTTATAAATCCAAACTGACGTTTGCTGAAAAGGTGCAATTTTTTCATGTGTTCCATGACTCTATCTCTTATAATAGACTCGAGCATTTTGCATAAAATACAAGTTAGGCTTACTGGCCGATAATTTCCAGGGTCTCTCCTGTCACCCTTTTTAAAGATTGCAGTTACATTTGCCTTCTTCCACACCTGAGGCAGATTCCCTGAGGTGTTTACCTGCTGAATATGAGAGAAAGTGGAAGGCATAGAGCATCTGCTAACTCCTTCAATAGTCTGGGATGTAGGCTGTCTGGCCCACATGATTTGTTCACATTGAGTGCCTTCAACTTCTTATTTACCATGTCAGCAGTTATGTCCATGCTGTCAAGTAACACATTTGTTCCACTGGGCAGTTCCTTTATTGGTCCTATTGGCTCTTCAGTGAATACGCTGGTAAAGAAATTTGCAAGAACTTCAGCCTTTTCTTCGTCAGTCTTGGCAATCTCTTTTAATTTATTCTTATACAGCTCTGAAATTTTACTTTTACTTTCGACTTTGATGTAGCATAGTGCCAGAATTGTTTTGGGTTGCTTTTGCATTTTGGGCGATTTCCTTTCTAATTTCTGTTTTACTTTTCTAGTTTCTGCTCGTGCACTTTGTTTCTTACCCGGCAAACTCTGTATATTTTTTTCCTTCCTCTTGTTTCCAAGAATCGCTGCCATGCACGGTGCTTTTTCCTTATGATCTTTAGTGTCTTCCCAGGTAGTGGACAGAGCCCTTCCTCCTTGAATTTGTTACAATCACAGATGGCACATATTTCTCCTGAAGTTTGTTGAGCAGGTCGAGTATGTATGTATACATTTGGTCTGGGTCATGTTGTAACCGCTGGAACTCCTTTTCCCAGTTTATCCCAGCCAATGAATCTGCTATCTTTGGAAAATTCAGCCTTGTCATATAAGAACTTCTTTCTAGGTTGCACTACTTGACCTTATGGCAAGCAAATGTAAACTTCACACATGCATGGTCACTTTTGCCAATCGGGCTTTCAATATGAATATCTTCCACCATACTCTCTTCATTGGATATGACCAAATCAAGTATTGTTGGTTGCTGGTCAACTCTTGCTCTGGTAGGGTTTTCACATGCTGGTACATAAATGAGTCCCGTAGACATTCAATAAACTTGTACGAGGCAGATGATTCACTTCCTGGGGTAAACCATGACTCCCAGTCTATATCTCGATAATTAAAGTCTCCCATAATCAATTTGTGTGACATTTTTAGGTCCCCAACTTCTCTCATCAGCATATTTAGTTCCTCGTTGTTTGTGTTTGGGGAGTTTGGACTGCGATATACTGCTCCAATGAACAGTTTCTCATCATTCTGCAAGCTGACCTGAGCACAAACAGTTTCATCAAAGTTCGTGGTTCAGTGTGAAAGGTTCCGGTCAAGTTCATTGTTGATGTAAATGATTATGCCTCTACCAAGGCTCACTTGTCACATTTACTTGAAAGATCTGGTATCCATCCAATGTGTACTGGTCCAGTGAAGGTTTGTACCTTGAGTTCTTCGGTTTTACCTCTGTTACTACGTATAATATCTGGTTTCTCAGTATGGCGCTGAGATCCGTAATGTGAATTCCGCTATCTTGTTTTTCAGACTGTCAGCATTTGTTACAAGGCATTTTAAATTCTTCCAGTGAATTCTTTTTGGTTTCTCAGTTGGCTTTTTTACTTGACTGTTATTATTGTGGTTTGAGTTCATCTCTTCAAGTGTTCTTATTTGTCTTCTTGTTACCTTTTTAATTTTGCTCAAATTGTTGATGCTTGCTTCATGTTTTCCATGTGGTTTCACCTGCATTTCCCAGTCGTCCTCCTCAGTTTCTGTTTGTCCATCTTCTTCTATTGCCAGTACTTCATATAAGTTGCACGGCCTTATGGGACTGTTTGTGAAGGGAGCAGCCAATTTCACAATTCTTAGATCCCAGGGAGGGCCGCGCACTCTGAAAATCCAGCGACCTCCTCGTTCAGGTTTTTTTCCATGTCTTTAGCTTCCCTTACTTTCTCTCCTGTATAAGTTTCCTGTCTTCTGGTGGCAGGTCTGCTGACACGCTGATCTGTTTGAGCCTGACACTGCGGCTATAAGTGCTCTAACGTGAGTCCCGTGTCCTCTGAGCAGTTTAAACAGATCCTTCAGACCGTGTCCGTGTTTTTGCACTTTTAAGACTTTTCTTCTTTTTCTGACCCGCGCGTCCTGCTCACTCTATAAACACAGCGCAGCTTTAGCATGTTTAGCTTCAGTTTGCGCTGTAACCGCAGATTTTAAACATCACAAAACACAAACTGTGGGTCAGATTCATCAGAACTCACCTGTAGTTGTACGAAGGGAACTTTCTGCTCTCCCGAAGAAGCATTTTGTACAAAGAAATGGCCTGAGAACGCGACGAAGCTGCCATCGCGCTGCTAACCTGATGCTAACGATGCTACTCAGACAGGACCCCCGCCTGTGAACGCGTGCGTCCTCACAGCGCCGGTTGAAAAATGTGATTTAAGAAACGAATTATTTACTTTCTGTGATTCTACTCAGAACTGTAACTGTATAGACTTATAACGTGTAAACGTCCATATAATTAAATATACTTGTATGAATTAATGAAGTTGTATTTATCGTGAAACAACAAAGGCACATTTGAATGCGCCCGTGACCGCCGCGGAAACACGGCAGTGACAGGAGGTGAGTTCACCTTGTTCAGTTTTCTATAAACTATCAAATACTTTAATAATTTTATGTTTTTGAGTAATAAACATAATGTGAGATGACAAAGGAGCATTTCCGACACCACATCCCGGTGTTTGCAGGTGTTTTCGAGCCTGAGTTTGGAGAGAAATGACACTGTTTTGCGGCACATGTTAGCCGCATGCTAATAACACCAGGGTTATTCTGAAGTTATGAACCGGAATCTGGAAAATATTTAGACTTTTTCGTTTTATTTACGTTATATTTTCTTTGAATTATATTTATTGTATAAATGAGGAGAAGGGTTTAAAGAAGATGTTTTAATGCGACGTAAATGTTCGTGGAAAGATGGTTTTCAGTAGGGACAATACAATACATCGATACACGGGTCACGATATCGATTCGATTTCGACTTGTTTTAACACGCAAAACATTTTTCGTATTTTTTTCTGCTAATGAGTAAAATATAATAACATTAATGTTAATGAAACAATACACACAACACACTACAGCGCAGTCTTGCACAGCTGGAGTTTATATGTGAAGTGTTTTGGTTCATTTGGTTCAGTGATTTTCAGAATTTTTATTCAGTAAAAATAAGCAGAGTTTTTCAGGCTGTTTTATATTTTATAATATCCCAGTCTGCTCTGATACAGACTGTAGGAGGGTTACACTATCACACTTTTACTTTTCTGATGATGATTTGATGATCCTGAGTCTCACGGCGCCTCAGGCCTGTGTCCACACCAGAGTCCTGCACCTGCCCACCTGTGCAGCACAGCACCACACCTGCCTGCACCTGCCCACCTGTGCAGCACAGCACCACACCTGCCTGCACCTGCCCACCTGTGCAGCACAGCACCACACCTGCCTGCACCTGCCCACCTGTGCGGCACAGCACCACACCTGCCTGCACCTGCCCACCTGTGCGGCACAGCACCACACCTGCCTGCACCTGCCCACCTGTGCGGCACAGCACCACACCTGCCTGCACCTGCCCACCTGTGCAGCACAGCACCACACCTGCCTGCACCTGCCCACCTGTGCGGCACAGCACCACACCTGCCTGCACCTGCCCACTTGTGCAGCACAGCACCACACCTGCCTGTAATCCCCTGATTATATCAAAGGTAAATCCACACCCACCGGGACCCTTTAACATCCCCCGTTCCCCGCCCGAGCCTGTGATGAATCAAACACAGATTAGAAGCATTTGAACTGACGAACTTTATTTTTTTCATTGCGAGTCTCGACGTACAAACACCAACTAATAAACTAGTGATACACAATACACTACATTCTTTTCTTTCCACTTTTCGTAGTCTTCAAATCACTGGGAGGTTAAACTTGTGGCCAAACATTTTGCTCTACCTGAGCCCTAAATCACACAATAGCAACGAAAGGAACAATTCAGAAACACTGTGCAGGAGCAGTGTCGTCCTCCAGGTGTCAGCGGTGTTCTGCTTTATGGATCACAAATCCAGCGGAGGAAAAGTCTCTGGCAGCGCTGGGTCTGAGATCACCCCCCCCCCGACCCCCCCGTGTGTGATCACTGCCCCCGTGTGTGATCACTGCCCCCGTGTGTGATCACTGCCCCCGTGTGTGATCACTGCCCCCGTGTGTGATCACTGCCCCCCGGTGTGATCACTGCCCCCGTGTGTGATCACTGCCCCCGTGTGTGTGATCACTGCCCCCCGTGTGTGTGATCACTGCCCCCGTGTGTGTGATCACTGCCCCCCGTGTGTGTGATCACTGCCCCCCCGTGTGTGATCACTGCCCCCCGTGTGTGATCACTGCCCCCCCCGTGTGTGTGATCACTGCCCCCCCCGTGTGTGTGATCACTGCCCCCGGGGGTGATCACTGCCCCCGTGTGTGATCACTGCCCCCCGGTGTGATCACTGCCCCCGTGTGTGTGATCACTGCCCCCGTGTGTGTGATCACTGCCCCCCGTGTGTGTGATCACTGCCCCCCGTGTGTGATCACTGCCCCCGTGTGTGATCACTGCCCCCGTGTGTGTGATCACTGCCCCCGTGTGTGTGATCACTGCCCCCCCCGTGTGTGATCACTGCCCCCCCGTGTGTGATCACTGCCCCCCGTGTGTGTGATCACTGCCCCCCCGTGTGTGATCACTGCCCCCGTGTGTGTGATCACTGCCCCCGTGTGTGTGATCACTGCCCCCGTGTGTGTGATCACTGCCCCCCGGGTGTGTGATCACTGACCCGGTGTGTGGTCTCTGCCCCTGTGTGTGTGATCACTGTCCCCGTGTGTGTGATCACTGCCCCCGTGTGTGATCACTGCCCCCGTGTGTGTGATCACTGCCCCCGTGTGTGTGATCACTGCCCCCGTGGGGGTGTGATCACGGCCCCCGTGTGTGATCACTGCCCCCTGTGTGTGTGATCACTGCCCCGTGTGTGTGATCACTGCCCCCGTGTGTGATAACTGCCCCTGTGTGTGTGATCACTGCCCCCCCGTGTGTGTGATCACTGCCCCCGTGTGTGTGATCACTGCCCCCGTGTGTGATCACTGCCCCTGTGTGTGTGATCACTGCCCCCCGTGTGTGATCACTGCCCCCCGTGTGTGATCACTGCCCCCGTGTGTGATCACTGCCCCTGTGTGTGTGATCACTGCCCCCGTGTGTGATCAAGGCCCCCGTGGGTGTGATCACGCCCCCCGGGTGTGTGATCACCGCCCCCCGGTGTGTGTGATCACTGCCCCCGTGTGTGATCACTGCCCCTGCGTGTGTGATCACTGCCCCCCGTGTGTGTGATCACTGCCCCCCGTGTGTGATCACTGCCCCTGTGTGTGTGATCACTGCCCCTGTGTGTGTGATCACTGCCCCGTGTGTGATCACTGCCCCTGTGTGTGTGATCACTGCCCCTGTGTGTGTGATCACTGCCCCTGTGTGTGTGATCACTGCCCCCGTGTGTGTGATCACTGCCCCCCGTGTGTGTGATCACTGCCCCGTGTGTGATCACTGCCCCCGTGTGTGATCACTGCCCCCCCGTGTGTGTGATCACTGCCCCCGTGTGTGATCACTGCCCCCCCGTGTGTGATCACTGCCCCCGTGTGTGTGATCACTGCCCCCGTGTGTGTGATCACTGCCCCCGTGTGTGATCACTGCCCCTGTGTGTGTGATCACTGCCCCCGTGTGTGTGATCACTGCCCCTGTGTGTGTGATCACTGCCCCTGTGTGTGTGATCACTGCCCCCGTGTGTGTGATCACTGCCCCCGTGTGTGTGATCACTGCCCCCTGTGTGTGATCACTGCCCCCCGTGTGTGATCACTGCCCCCGTGTGTGTGATCACTGCCCCCGTGTGTGATCACTGCCCCCGTGTGTGATCACTGCCCCTGTGTGTGTGATCACTGCCCCCGTGTGTGTGATCACTGCCCCCGTGTGTGTGATCACTGCCCCCCGTGTGTGATCACTGCCCCCCGTGTGTGATCACTGCCCCTGTGTGTGTGATCACTGCCCCTGTGTGTGTGATCACTGCCCCCCCGTGTGTGATCACTGCCCCCGTGTGTGATCACTGCCCCTGTGTGTGTGATCACTGCCCCCGTGTGTGATCACTGCCCCCGTGTGTGTGATCACTGCCCCCGTGTGTGTGATCACTGCCCCCGTGTGTGATCACTGCCCCCCGTGTGTGATCACTGCCCCCGTGTGTGATCACTGCCCCCGTGTGTGTGATCACTGCCCCCGTGTGTGATCACTGCCCCCGTGTGTGATCACTGCCCCCGTGTGTGTGATCACTGCCCCCCCGTGTGTGTGATCACTGCCCCCCGTGTGTGTGATCACTGCCCCCCGTGTGTGTGATCACTGCCCCCCGTGTGTGTGATCACTGCCCCCGTGTGTGTGATCACTGCCCCCGTGTGTGTGATCACTGCCCCCCGGAACATTCCAGAATATTAAAACCCGCCTGTTTCAGCAACTATTTGTACCTGCGTGTGCCCGACCCGGTGCAGGACTCTGGGCCACACTGCCCCCTCCAGCACAGACAGTACGTAGCTCCTCCCCCTCCAGCACAGACAGTATGTAGCTCCTCCCCCTCCAGCACAGACAGTATGTAGCTCCTCCCCCTCCAGCAGAGATGGTACGTAGCTCCTCCCTCTCCAGCAGAGACAGTACGTGGCTCCGCCCACACTGCCCTCTACAGTCTGCATTCTCTGTCCTCTTTCTGAACACTCACACAAACATCTCACACGTTTTCTGACTCAAACCGATGAGAAAAAGATCGAGTTTATCACGAGTCTATGAGTTTATTAGCTCATCTGATTAACGCCGATGCGAACCCAAAAGCGACGATTTAAAAGCGAATCTCTTTGTCATTTCTGGGTCTGTCAGCGTAAAATCAAAGCTCGGTAAAAATCAAACCCTGTAAGTCCCTGTGGAGCTGTTTTCTGCATCTGAGGAGGATGAAAAACCAAACTGTTTCCCTTTGGACCAAAAGAAAAGACACAGAAACACGAGTATCAAACCGGCACCTGTATCCAACGATTCAGTTTATATCGAATATCGTTGCATTGGCCACATTTCATCTGCTCCATCCACCACCAAGTTCTTTCTGTCCATGTGTACAGTCTTCTCTCCTTCTTCCTCCTCTCCTCTTCTCTTTGTCTCCTCTCCTCCTCTCTTCCTCCTCCTCTTCTCTTTGTCTCCTCTCCTCCTCTCTTCCTCCTCTCCTCTTCTCTTTGTCTCCTCTCCTCCTCTCTTCCTCCTCTCCTCTTCTCTTTGTCTCCTCTCCTCCTCTCTTCCTCCTCCTCTTCTCTTTGTCTCCTCTCCTCCTCTCTTCCTCCTCTCCTCTTCTCTTTGTCTCCTCTCCTCCTCTCTTCCTCCTCTCCTCTTCTCTTTGTCTCCTCTCCTCCTCTCTTCCTCCTCCTCTTCTCTTTGTCTCCTCTCCTCCTCTCTTCCTCCTCTCCTCTTCTCTTTGCCTCCTCTCCTCCTCTCTTCCTCCTCTCCTCTTCTCTTTGTCTCCTCTCCTCCTCTCTTCCTCCTCTCCTCTTCTCTTTGCCTCCTCTCCTCCTCTCTTCCTCCTCCTCTTCTTTGTCTCCTCTCCTCCTCTCTTCCTCCTCTCCTCTTCTCTTTGTCTCCTCTCCTCCTCTCTTCCTCCTCTCCGCTTCTCTTTGTCTCCTCTCCTCCTCTCTTCCTCCTCTCCTCTTCTCTTTGTCTCCTCTCCTCTCTTCCTCCTCTCCTCTTCTCTTTGTCTCCTCCCCTCCTCTCTTCCTCCTCTCCTCTTCTCTTTGTCTCCTCTCCTCCTCTCCTCTTCTCTCCTCTTCTCTTTGTCTCCTCCCCTCCTCTCTTCCTCCTCTCCTCTTCTCTTTGTCTCCTCTCCTCTCTTCCTCCTCTCCTCTTCTCTTTGTCTCCTCTCCTCTCTTCCTCCTCTCCTCTTCTCTTTGTCTCCTCTTCTCTTTGTCTCCTCTCCTCTCCTCTTCTCTTTGTCTCCTCTCCTCCTCTCTTCCTCCTCTCTTCTCTTTGTCTCCTCTCCTCTCTTCCTCCTCTCCTCTTCTCTTTGTCTCCTCTCTTCCTCCTCTCCTCTTCTCTTTGTCTCCTCTCTTCCTCCTCTCCTCCTCTCCTCTTCATCTCCTCCTCTCTTCCTCCTCTCCTCTCCTCTTCGTCTCCTCCTCTCTTCCTTCTCTCTGTAAAGGTCAGTTGTTCTTCCTGTTTATTGCATCCTGTTGTTCCTAAAGGTCACTGAAGGTCATAAACATTCACTTTATTCACGCTCACTGAACCAGGACTGAACGATGGTTTAGACCTGTCGTAGTCCTGGTTTAGTCCTGGTTTAGTCCTGGTTTAGTCCTGGTTTAGTCCTGGTTCAGTACCTGGTCTTCAGTGGGAGTTTGGTTTAATTTTAGACTGAGGAGTTGGAGGTGGTTACGTAAGCACGGCTCTGAGGCTGACACAAAAACAGCAACAGGATTTAAAGAGAATCTGGACTAAACCAGGACTAAACCAGGACTAAACCAGGACTAAACCAGGACTGATGAATAAAATGAAAAAAAAAACTACACTAGTTTTTACTAAGAATAAGACACACGGGAGGGCATCTGACACACGGGGAGGGCATCTGACACACGGGGAGGGCATCTG
This sequence comes from Odontamblyopus rebecca, assembly GCA_030686955.1. Classification (NCBI taxonomy): domain Eukaryota; kingdom Metazoa; phylum Chordata; class Actinopteri; order Gobiiformes; family Gobiidae; genus Odontamblyopus; species Odontamblyopus rebecca. The sequence continues at coordinate 32,905,795 of CM060674.1, forward strand.
ACACACGGGGAGGGCATCTGACACACGGGGAGGGCATCTGACACACGGGGAGGGCATCTGACACACGGGGAGGGCATCTGACACACGGGGAGGGCATCTGACACACAGGGAGGGCATCTGACACACGGGGAGGGCATCTGACACACGGGAGGGCATCTGACACACGGGGAGGGCATCTGACACACGGGGAGGGCATCTGACACACGGGGAGGGCATCTGACACACGGGGAGGGCATCTGACACACGGGGAGGGCATCTGACACACGGGGACATTGATGTGATACTGAAAATGAAAAACATCATCCTAATAAACCAGGTCTAGACCGGACCAGAGCTGGACTTGGTCTAAGCTGGACCCCAAATCAGACCCAAACCAGGTTTCAAAAAAGGTCTGAACCCGGTCTAAACCTGATCTTGTTTGTATGTGCCCGGTGTTCCGGAGTGTTCCGGAGTGGTGCTGGGAGTCCTTCGGAGCAGATGGTCTCTCTGTGGGTCCAGGTCCCCCTCTGGTCCAGGGAAATCCTTTTGGCTCAAACAAGACCAAGGACCTATTTAGTCCTGGTCTAGTCCTGGTTTAGTCCTGGTCTAGTCCTGGTTTAGTCCTGGTCTAGTCCTGGTTCATGTTGTTCTTGTCACGACACTAAAATTTCAGATCTGATTGTCGATACTTTTGACAACGCTGTTTAGACAGGTGCAGACAGGTGCAGACGGGTGCAGATGGGCTGGCGGGTGCAGACAGGTGCAAACGGGCTGGTGGGTGCAGACAGGTGCTGGCGGGTGCAGACAGGTGCAGACAGGTGCAGATGGGCTGGCAGGTGCAGACAGGTGCAGACGGGCTGGCGGGTGCAGACAGGTGCTGGCGGGTGCAGACAGGTGCAGACGAGTGCAGACGGGCTGGCGGGTGCAGACAGGTGCAGACGGGCTGGCGGGTGCAGACGGGCTGGCGGGTGCAGACAGGTGCAGACGGGCTGGCGGGTGCAGACAGGTGCAGACGGGCTGGCGGGTGCAGACAGGTGCAGACGGGCTGGCGGGTGCAGACAGGTGCAGACGGGCTGGCGGGTGCAGACAGGTGCAGACGGGCTGGCGGGTGCAGACAGGTGCAGACGGGCTGGCGGGTGCAGACAGGTGCAGACGGGCTGGCGGGTGCAGACAGGTGCAGACGGGCTGGCAGGTGCAGACAGGTGCAGACGGACTGGCAGGTGCAGTGTCCTCTGTTGCTGCAGTAAAACTTTGCTGCAGATTTTTCAGTTTGACAAATGTTCAAGCCCCAGAAACACAAACTCCCACAGGGTCCAGGGTTAGACCGGCTTTAGTCCTGGTTCAGTCCTGGTTCAGTCCTGCTTCAGTCCTGGTTTAGTCCTGGTTCAGTCCTGGTTCAGTCCTGGTTCAGTCCTGGTTTAGTCCTGGTTTAGTCCTGGTTCAGTCCTGTTTCACTCAAACCTGCACATTTAGGATGAGTTCTTCTCTCAGACTGAAAACACTCTGTTCCACCCTGTGATGTCATCATGTGGTGATACAGGAAGTGCTCCACTGTGTTTTTAAACTCCACACATTTTCTTTAGAATCATCTGGATTGTTTCACTCCTGGAGGGAAAAGGAGCTGTCCAAACCTCCACCTGATGACATCACCAGGTGGTCGCGCATCACGATGAGGCTGCCCCGCCCCTTCCTCCCCTCCATGAAGCCTCGCCCCTTCCTTTCCCGACGCCCCACCCCGTCCAATCAGAACCGGGCTCACCTATGCGACGGCCCCGCACCCCGGCCTCTGATTGGCCGGGATGTGCAGGTGCAGGGGCGGAGCTTCCCCCGCGACGACTTCACCAACGTCACGGAGCGAATCCTGCAGAAGGTCGGAGCGAATCTGCACAACGAGAAACATCATCCCCTGTGGGTCCTGAAGGAGCGCATCAAAGGCCACTTCTACAGGTGAGAAACAGCGCCCCCTGTGGGTCCTGAAGGAGCGCATCAAAGCCACTTCTACAGGTGAGAAACAGCGCCCCCTGTGGGTCCTGAAGGAGCACATCAAAGCCACTTCTACAGGTGAGAAACAGCGCCCCCTGTGGGTCCTGAAGGAGCGCATCAAAGGCCACTTCTACAGGTGAGAAACAGCGCCCCCTGTGGGTCCTGAAGGAGCGCATCAAAGCCACTTCTACAGGTGAGAAACAGCGCCCCCTGTGGGTCTGAAGGAGCGCATCAAAGGCCACTTCTACAGGTGAGAAACAGCGCCCCCTGTGGGTCTGAAGGAGCACATCAAAGGCCACTTCTACAGGTGAGAAACAGCGCCCCCTGTGGGTCTGAAGGAGCGCATCAAAGGCCACTTCTACAGGTGAGAAACAGCGCCCCCTGTGGGTCTGAAGGAGCGCATCAAAGGCCACTTCTACAGGTGAGAAACAGCGCCCCCTGTGGGTCCTGAAGGAGCGCATCAAAGGCCACTTCTACAGGTGAGAAACAGCGCCCCCTGTGGGTCCTGAAGGAGCACATCAAAGCCACTTCTACAGGTGAGAAACAGCGCCCCCTGTGGGTCCTGAAGGAGCGCATCAAAGGCCACTTCTACAGGTGAGAAACAGCGCCCCCTGTGGGTCTGAAGGAGCGCATCAAAGGCCACTTCTACAGGTGAGAAACAGCGCCCCCTGTGGGTCCTGAAGGAGCGCATCAAAGGCCACTTCTACAGGTGAGAAACAGCGCCCCCTGTGGGTCTGAAGGAGCGCATCAAAGCCACTTCTACAGGTGAGAAACAGCGCCCCCTGTGGGTCTGAAGGAGTGCATCAAAGCCACTTCTACAGGTGAGAAACAGCGCCCCCTGTGGGTCTGAAGGAGCGCATCAAAGCCACTTCTACAGGTGAGAAACAGCGCCCCCTGTGGGTCCTGAAGGAGCGCATCAAAGGCCACTTCTACAGGTGAGAAACAGCGCCCCCTGTGGGTCCTGAAGGAGCACATCAAAGCCACTTCTACAGGTGAGAAACAGCGCCCCCTGTGGGTCTGAAGGAGCGCATCAAAGGCCACTTCTACAGGTGAGAAACAGCGCCCCCTGTGGGTCCTGAAGGAGCACATCAAAGCCACTTCTACAGGTGAGAAACAGCGCCCTGTGGGTCCTGAAGGAGCGCATCAAAGGCCACTTCTACAGGTGAGAAACAGCGCCCCTGTGGGTCCTGAAGGAGCACATCAAAGCCACTTCTACAGGTGAGAAACAGCGCCCTGTGGGTCCTGAAGGAGCGCATCAAAGGCCACTTCTACAGGTGAGAAACAGCGCCCCTGTGGGTCCTGAAGGAGCACATCAAAGCCACTTCTACAGGTGAGAAACAGCGCCCCTGTGGGTCTGAAGGAGTGCATCAAAGGCCACTTCTACAGGTGAGAAACAGCGCCCTGTGGGTCTGAAGGAGCGCATCAAAGGCCACTTCTACAGGTGAGAAACAGCGCCCCCTGTGGGTCTGAAGGAGCGCATCAAAGCCACTTCTACAGGTGAGAAACGGCGCCCCTGTGGGTCCTGAAGGAGCGCATCAAAGCCACTTCTACAGGTGAGAAACAGCGCCCCTGTGGGTCTGAAGGAGCGCATCAAAGGCCACTTCTACAGGTGAGAAACAGCGCCCCTGTGGGTCCTGAAGGAGCGCATCAAAGCCACTTCTACAGGTGAGAAACAGCGCCCCTGTGGGTCTGAAGGAGCGCATCAAAGGCCACTTCTACAGGTGAGAAACAGCGCCCCTGTGGGTCTGAAGGAGCGCATCAAAGCCACTTCTACAGGTGAGAAACAGCGCCCCCTGTGGGTCCTGAAGGAGCGCATCAAAGCCACTTCTACAGGTGAGAAACAGCGCCCCCTGTGGGTCCTGAAGGAGCGCATCAAAGGCCACTTCTACAGGTGAGAAACAGCGCCCCCTGTGGGTCCTGAAGGAGCGCATCAAAGCCACTTCTACAGGTGAGAAACAGCGCCCCCTGTGGGTCCTGAAGGAGCACATCAAAGGCCACTTCTACAGGTGAGAAACAGCGCCCCCTGTGGGTCTGAAGGAGCGCATCAAAGCCACTTCTACAGGTGAGAAACAGCGCCCCCTGTGGGTCCTGAAGGAGCGCATCAAAGGCCACTTCTACAGGTGAGAAACAGCGCCCCCTGTGGGTCCTGAAGGAGCGCATCAAAGCCACTTCTACAGGTGAGAAACAGCGCCCCTGTGGGTCCTGAAGGAGCGCATCAAAGGCCACTCCTACAGGTGAGAAACAGCGCCCCGTGGGTCTGAAGGAGCGCATCAAAGGCCACTCCTACAGGTGAGAAACAGCGCCCCCTGTGGGTCCTGAAGGAGCGCATCAAAGGCCACTTCTACAGGTGAGAAACAGCGCCCCCTGTGGGTCTGAAGGAGCGCATCAAAGCCACTTCTACAGGTGAGAAACAGCGCCCCCTGTGGGTCTGAAGGAGTGCATCAAAGGCCACTTCTACAGGTGAGAAACAGCGCCCCCTGTGGGTCCTGAAGGAGCGCATCAAAGGCCACTTCTACAGGTGAGAAACAGCGCCCCCTGTGGGTCTGAAGGAGCGCATCAAAGGCCACTTCTACAGGTGAGAAACAGCGCCCCCTGTGGGTCTGAAGGAGCGCATCAAAGCCACTTCTACAGGTGAGAAACAGCGCCCCCTGTTGTCCTGAAGGAGCGCATCAAAGGCCACTCCTACAGGTGAGAAACAGCGCCCCCTGTGGGTCCTGAAGGAGCACATCAAAGGCCACTTCTACAGGTGAGAAACAGCGCCCCCTGTGGGTCCTGAAGGAGCGCATCAAAGGCCACTTCTACAGGTGAGAAACAGCGCCCCCTGTGGGTCCTGAAGGAGCGCATCAAAGCCACTTCTACAGGTGAGAAACAGCGCCCCCTGTGGGTCCTGAAGGAGCGCATCAAAGCCACTTCTACAGGTGGGACTGGGGCTAAGACCAGGACCGGGACTGGAGTGGGACTGGACCAAGACTAAACCGGGATAAGACCAGGTTTAGACCAGAACTAGACCGGGATTGGATCAGAACTGAACCAAGACTATACCCGGACTAAACCCGGACTAAACCAGGTCTAAACTACGACTAAACTACGACTAAACTACGACTAAACCCGGTCTAAACCCGGTCTAAACCGGGTCTAAACCAGGTTTAAACTGGGTCTAAACCAGTTCTAAACTGGGTCGAAAGCAGGTCTAAACCGGGACTAAACCAGGTCTAAACCGGGTCTCGTTGCAGTTCGTATCTCGGCCGCTCGGGGACGCCTCTGTTCTCGGTTCACGATAATCTGAGTCCGGTCGTGTCGGTCGAGCAAAACTTCGACAGGTCAGAAAAGAACATTTAAAAATATTTAAAAATTCTTTCTAATTTATCGTATTTATTTTGTTTTAATCGTTTTGTTTTTGTGTTTTTGTGAAGTTTACTGATCCCCCCAGAACATCCGAGCAGGAAGAAAGGAGACAACTACTACATCAACAGGTGAGGAGGAGAGAGGAGGAGGGGTGAGGAGAGAGGACGAGGAGAGAGGAAGAGGAGAGGAGGAGGAGGTGAGGAGAGAGGAAGAGGAGAGGAGGAGGACAGAGGAGGAGAGAGGAAGAGGAGAGGAGGAGGAGAGGAGAGAGGAGGAGGAGAAGAGAGGAGGAGGTGAGGAGGGTCAGAGGCCACAGGCGGAGGTCAGGAGGAGGTCAGAAGTCAGAGGCCACAGGAGGAGGTCACAGGAGGAGGTCAGAAGTCACAGGAGGAGGTCAGAGGAGGAGGTCAGAAGTCACAGGAGGAGGTCAGAGGTCACAGGAGGAGGTCAGAGGTCACAGGAGAAGGTCAGAGGTCACAGGAGGAGGTTACAAGTCACAGGAGGAGGTCAGAGGTCACAGGAGGAGGTCAGAGGTTACAGGAGAAGGTCAGAGGAGGAGGTCAGAAGTCAGAGGCCACAGGAGGAGGTCACAGGAGGAGGTCAGAAGTCACAGGAGGAGGTCAGAGGAGGAGGTCAGAAGTCACAGGAGGAGGTCAGAGGAGGAGGTCAGAGGCCACAGGAGGAGGTCAGAGGAGGAGGTCAGAAGTCACAGGAGGAGGTCAGAGGTCACAGGAGGAGGTCAGAGGTCACAGGAGAAGGTCAGAGGTCACAGGAGGAGGTCACAAGTCACAGGAGGAGGTCAGAGGAGGAGGTCAGAAGTCACAGGAGGAGGTCAGAGGAGGAGGTCAGAGGTCACAGGAGAAGGTCAGAGGTCACAGGAGGAGGTCAGGGGTCAGAGGTCACAGGAGGTCAGGGGTCTCTCTGGTTGCCGTAGGAACACGATGCTGCGCGCGCACACCTCCGCCCACCAGAGGGAGCTGGTGAGCGCCGGGCTGGACGCCTTCCTATTGGCCGGAGACGTTTACCGACGCGACGAGATCGACTCCGCCCACTACCCCGTCTTCCACCAGATGGAGGGAGTCCGGCTCTTCTCCCAGCGCGAGGTGGGACCTGGGTTAGACCTGGTTTAGACTCGGTTTAGACCTGCTTTAGTCCTGCTTTAGTCCTGCTTTAGTCCTGCTTTAGACCTGCTTTAGTCCTGGTTTAGTCCTGGTTTAGTCCTGCTTTAGTCCTGCTTTAGTCCTGCTTTAGTCCTGGTTTAGGCCTGGTTTAGGCCTGGTTTAGACCTGGTTTAGACCTGGTTTAGTCCTGGTTTAGTCCTGGTTCAGTCCTGGTTTAGTCCTGGTTTAGTCCTGGTTCAGTCCTGGTTTAATCCTTGTTTAGTCCTGGTTTAGTCCTGGTTTAGTCCTGGTTTAGTCCTGGTTCAGTCCTGGTTCAGTCCTGGTTCAATCTTGGTTCAGTTCTGGTTCAGTCCTGGTTCAGTCTTGGTTCAGTCCTGGTTCAGTCCTGGTTCAGTCCTGGTTCAGTCCCGGTTCAGTCCCGGTTTAGACCAAGATTAGACCAGTTTTAGTCCTAGTTTAGTCCCGGTTTAGTCGTGGTTTAGTCCAGGTTTAGTCCTGGTCCTGGTCCTGGTCCTGGTCCTGGTCCTGGTCCGGGTCCTGTCTTAGTCCTGATCTTGGTCTAACCCCGGTCTCGGTCTCAGCTCTTCTCGGCGGTGGACCCGGGTCTGTTGCTGTTCGAGGCTTGTGGGCGGAGGACGGGTCAGAAACAGGAAGTTCACTCGCTGGAGGCGGCGAAACTGCTGGAGTTTCACCTGAAGGACACGCTGAGGGCGCTGGTGCAGGCCCTGTTCGGCCCAGGTACGCCAGATGCCCTCCCACTGTACGCCTGATGCCCTCTCATATTCCGTATCTGTGTCTGAGTGAGTGTGATGTCAGTGTCAGCGTCGCTCAAATGAGGCTCTCGTTGCCACGGTTACAGGTCCATATTTGGAAATCCTCCCGCGAGTATCATAGCAACACAAGAGCCATGAGTGAGGAGGTTAAATGTGGCTCCTCCTCCTGGCAGAGCTGATGCATCATATATACCACCACACCAGGGGGCGCCACACCGGTAATACCACCGCACCACACCAGGGGGCGCCACACCGGAAATACCACCGCACCACACCAGGGGGCGCCACACCGGTAATACCACCGCACCACACCAGGGGGCGCCACACCGGAAATACCACCGCACCACACCAGGGGGCGCCACACCGGTAATACCACCGCACCACACCAGGGGGCGCCACACCGGTAACACCACCGCACCACACCAGGGGGTGCCACACCGGTAACACCACCGCACCACACCAGGGGGCGCCACACCGGTAATACCACCGCACCACACCAGGGGGCGCCACACCGGTAATACCACCGCACCACACCAGGGGGTGCCACACCGGTAATACCACCGCACCACACCAGGGGGTGCCACACCGGTAACACCACCGCACCACACCAGGGGGCGCCACACCGGTAACACCACCGCACCACACCAGGGGGCGCCACAGCGGTAACACCACCGCACCACACCAGGGGGCGTCACACCGGTAACACCACCGCACCACACCAGGGGCGTCACACCGGTAACACCACCGCACCACACCAGGGCGCCACAGCGGTAACACCACCGCACCACACCAGGGGGCGACACACCGGTAACACCACCGCACCACACCAGGGGGCTCCACACCGGTAACACCACCGCACCACACCAGGGGGCGCCACACCGGTAACACCACCGCACCACACCAGGGGGCGCCACAGCGGTAACACCACCGCACCACACCAGGGGGCGACACACCGGTAACACCACCGCACCACACCAGGGGGCGCCACAGCGGTAACACCACCGCACCACACCAGGGGGCGTCACACTGGTAACACCACCGCACCACACCAGGGGGAGCCACACCGGTAACACCACCGCACCACACCAGGGGGCGCCACACCGGTAACACCACAGCACAACACCAGGGGGAGGCACACAGGTCACTCCACACCACCACACCAGGGGCGTCACACCGGTAACACCACCGCACCACACCAGGGGGCGTCACACCGGTAACACCACCGCACCACACCAGGGGGCGCCACACCGGTAACACCACCGCACCACACCAGGGGGCTCCACAGCGGTAACACCACCCCACCACACCAGGGGCTCCACACCGGTAACACCACCGCACCACACCAGGGGGCGTCACACCGGTAACACCACCGCACCACACCAGGGGGCGCCACACCGGTAACACCACCGCACCACACCAGGGGGCTCCACACCGGTAACACCACCGCACCACACCAGGGGGCGTCACACTGGTAACACCACCGCACCACACCAGGGGGCGCCACCATAGACCATATATAAAAGTGGCAGAGCTGATGCATCATATATACGGACTATGGATGTGATACTCTGCACCTGCAGGACACTGGATTTACCTGATTCTGCACAAGAAGAAGAAACTTTGAGCTTTAAATAGTTTAAGTCACTGATTTATGTTGTTTGTTCTGTTCCGTACGAACAACAACAGAGTCACAATTTAACCAAATTCTCTTTACTTTCTGCTCGTTAAATTCTGCTCGTTCAGATTCTAGTCACATTAGATATTGTGACTGTTTGAGATATTTTGTCATTTTATTTCAGAAATCGTCACTCGGGGGAAAGCGGGAAGGGAACTTACTTAGCAACGAAACGAGCTGTCAATCAAACCTGTCGCTAACACTAGGGGGAGGGGCCTCGGGGAATGAAGGCGTCTGATTGGTCCGTTATTTCTGTTCAGATCTTGATTTAGGAACAAAACAGAGAAATGAAAAGTTCAGGATCCTGTGTGTCGGCTTCAGACGAACAGTTTAAGTCCAGAATGACGAGGCTCAGAGCAGCAGGTACAGACAGAGGGACGAGAAGATCCTAATGTGAAGGACCCCAAGAGCCTCCTGGAGCACTTCCTGTTTGGCACGCGGCAGCTAACGGGTTAGCGGCTAACGGGTTAGTGGTTAACGGGTTAGCGGCTAACGGGTTAGCAGGTTAGCGGCTAACGGGTTAGCACTCCCCGTACGGCTGATGCCCTCCCACTGCCCCTGATGCCCTCCCTGTGTGTGGTTTTGCCCCTGATGCCCTCCCTGATGCCCTCTTGCCCCTCTTGCCCGCAGATGTGCCCCTGCGCTGGGTTTCCTGCTCGTTCCCGTTCACTCATCCGTCCTTTGAGCTGGAGGTTCTGTTCCGGGGTCAGTGGCTCGAGCTGCTCGGCTGCGGCGTCATGGAGCAGGAAATACTGCGCTCAGGTACCAAGAGTACTACAAATACTACTACTACTACAAATACTACTACTACTACAAATACTACTACTACAAATACTACTACTACTACAAATACTACTACTACTACAAATACTACTACTACAAATACTAGAGCTACTACTACAAATACAACTACTACTACTACAAATAGTACTACTACTACTACAAATACTACAACTACTACTACTACTACAAATACTACTACAACAAATACTGCAGCTACTACTACTACAAATACTACAACTACTATTACTACAAATACTACTACAAATACTAGAGCTACTACTACTACTACAAATACTATAACTACTATTACTACAAATACTACTACTACAAATACTAGAGCTACTACTACTACTACAAATACTACAACTACTACTACTACAAATACTACAACTACAAATACTAGAGCTACTACTACTACTACAAATACTACAACTACTACTACTACAAATACTACAACTACTACTGCTACAAATACTACTACTACTACTACAAATACTACAGCTACTACTACAAATACTACAGCTACTACTACTACAAATACTACTACAAATACTACAACTACTACAAATACTACTACTACTGCTACAAATACTAGAGCTACTACTACAAATACTACAGCTACTACTACTACAAATACTACTACAAATACTACAAATACTACTACAAATACTACAAATACTACAACTACTACTACTACAATATTATTATTACACATAACACATAATTATTATTATTACAATATTACAATTACTACTACAATATTACAGTTACTACTACTACAACAACTACTACTACAATATTACTACAAATACTAGAGTTACTATTATTATTACTACAACATTACAATATTATTACAATTATTATTACTACAAATACTACAACTACTACTACTACAAATACTACTACTACTACTACAAATACTACTACTACTACAAATACTACAACTACTACTACTACAAATACTACTACTACAAATACTAGAGCTACTACTACTACTACAAATACTACAACTACTACTACAAATACTACAGCTACTACTACTACAAATACTACAGCTACTACTACTACAAATACTACTACTACTACTACAAATACTACAACTACTACTACTACTACAAATACTAGAGCTACTACTACTACAAATACTACAGCTACTACTGCTACAAATACTACAACTACTACTAATACAAATACTACAACTACTACTACAAATACTACAACTACTACTACTACAAATACTACAACTACTACTACAAATACTACAGCTACTACTACTACAAATACTACAGCTACTACTACTACTACAAATACTACAACTACTACTACTACAAATACTACAACTACTACTACTACTACAAATACTACAGCTACTACTACTACAAATACTACAACTACTACTACTACTACTACAAATACTACAGCTACTACTACTACAAATACTACAAGTACTACTACTACAAATACTACTACTATTACTACTACAAATACTACAACTACTACTACTACAAATACTACAGCTACTACTACTACAAATACTACAACTACTACTGCTACTACTACTACTACTGCTACTACTACTACAAATACTACTACTACTACTACTACAAATACTACTACTACTACTACTACTACTACTACTACAAATACTACAAATACTACAACTACTACTGCTACAAATACTACAAATACTACTACTACTACTACTACTACTACTGCTACAAATACTGCACTCAGGTACCAAGAGTTCTGCGAGTACTACAAATACTACTACTACAACAAATACTACACTCAGTTACTGTGAGTACTACGAGTACTACAAATACTACGAGTACTACGACAACAAATACTACACTCTGTAATACTAGTACTACTACTTTTATACTTTATACTTTTTTCTTTGGCTGCATCAGAAAAGGCTCCAGTGTTGCTCTTTCCTCAGATGACGACAGGGGGCGCCACAGGACTGAGAACTGAACCAGGACTAAACTGGGACTGAACCAGGACTAAACCAGGACTGAACCGGGACTGAACCAGGACTGAACCAGGACTAAACCGGGACTGAACCAGGACTGAACCAGGACTAAACCAGGACTGAACCAGGACTAAACCAGGACTGAACCAGGAATGAACCAGGACTAAACCAGGACTGAACCAGGACTGAACCAGGACTGAACCAGGACTAAACCGGGACTGAACCAGGACTGAACCAGGACTAAACCAGGACTGAACCAGGACTGAACCAGGACTAAACCAGGACTGAACCAGGACTGAACCAGGACTAAACCGGGACTAAACCGGGACTGAACCAGGACTGAACCAGGACTGAACCAGGACTAAACCAGGACTGAACCAGGACTAAACCGGGACTAAACTGGGACTGAACCGGGACTAAACCGGGACTAAACCGGGACTAAACCAGGACTGAACCGGGACTGAACCAGGACTGAACCAGGACTAAACCAGGAATGAACCAGGACTAAACCAGGACTAAACCAGGACTAAACTGGGACTGAACCAGGACTGAACCAGGACTAAACCAGGACTGAACCAGGACTAAACCGGGACTAAACCGGGACTGAACCAGGACTGAACCAGGACTAAACCGGGACTAAACCGGGACTGAACCAGGACTAAACCGGGACTGAACCAGGACTGAACCAGGACTGAACCAGGACTGAACCGGGACTGAACCAGGACTGAACCGGGACTGAACCGGGTCTAAACCGCGACTGAACCGGGTCTGAACCGGCTCTGAACCGCGACTGAACCAGGACTGAACCAGGACTAAACCGCGACTGAACCGGGACTGGACCAGGACTGGACCAGGACTAAACCAGAACTGAACCAGGACTGAACCAGAACTAAAACGGGACTGACCCAGGACTGAACCAGAACTAAAACGGGACTGAACCAGGACTGAACCGGGTCTAAACCAGGACTGAACCAGGACTGAACCAGGACTAAACCGAGACTCAACCAGCACTAAACCAGGACAAAACCAGGACTAATCTGGGAATGAACGGGGACTAAACCGGAGCTAAACCGGGACTGAACCAGGACTGAACCAGGACTGAACCAGGACTAAACCAGGACTGAACCAGGACTAAACCGGGACTAAACCAGGACTGAACCAGGACTAAACCGGGACTAAACCAGGACTGAACCGGGACTGAACCAGGACTGAACCAGGACTAAACCAGGAATGAACCAGGACTAAACCAGGACTAAACCAGGACTAAACTGGGACTGAACCAGGACTGAACCAGGACTAAACCAGGACTGAACCAGGACTAAACCGGGACTAAACTGGGACTGAACCAGGACTGAACCAGGACTAAACCGGGACTAAACCGGGACTGAACCAGGACTAAACCGGGACTGAACCAGGACTGAACCAGGACTGAACCAGGACTAAACCAGGACTGAACCAGGAATGAACCAGGACTAAACCAGGACTAAACTGGGACTGAACCAGGACTGAACCAGGACTAAACCGGGACTGAACCAGGACTGAACCAGGACTAAACCGGGACTAAACTGGGACTGAACCAGGACTAAACCAGGACTAAACCAGGACTGAACCAGGACTAAACTGGGACTGAACCAGGACTAAACCAGGACTAAACCAGGACTGAACCAGGACTAAACCAGGACTGAACCAGGACTAAACCGGGACTGAACCAGGAATGAACCAGGACTAAACCAGGACTAAACTGGGACTGAACCAGGACTAAACCAGGACTGAACCAGGACTAAACCAGGACTGAACCAGGACTAAACCAGGACTGAACCAGGACTAAACCGGGACTGAACCAGGAATGAACCAGGACTAAACCAGGACTAAACTGGGACTGAACCAGGACTGAACCAGGACTAAACCAGGACTAAACCGGGACTAAACCGGGACTGAACCAGGACTAAACCAGGACTGAACCGGGACTAAACCGGGACTGAACCAGGACTGAACCGGGACTAAACCGGGACTAAACCGGGACTGAACCGGGACTGAACCAGGACTGAACCAGGACTGAACCAGGACTAAACCAGGACTGAACCAGGACTGAACCGGGACTAAACCGGGACTAAACCGGGACTGAACCAGGACTAAACCAGGACTAAACCAGGACTAAACCAGGACTGAACCGGGACTAAACCGGGACTGAACCAGGAATAAACCGGGACTGAACCGGGAATAAACCGGGACTGAACCGGGACTGAACCGGGACTGAACCGGGACTGAACCAGGACTGAACCAGGACTGAACCAGGACTGAACCAGGACTGAACCAGGACTGAACCAGGACTAAACCGTAGGCCAGTAAACAGTGAATATCGGTGTGCCTGTGAGGTGGGAGAGTTTGTGTTTTTGATATGTCTGTTTTTTGATAGATCGGTCTGTTTTCTTTTTTGATATATCGGTCTGTTTTTCGATATATCTGCCTTCCTGCAAGATGGGAGGGTCTTTCTTTTCAATATATTGGTCTGTTTTTTTTTTTCATTATACCAGCCTGTTTTTAGCCTGAGAGGGTCTGTGTTTTTCGATATATCGGCCTGTTTTCCGCCTGTGTAGTGGGAGAGTGTGTGCTTTTTCGATATATCGGCCTGTTTTCCGCCTGTGTAGTGGAAGAGTGTGTGTTTTTTCGATATATCGGCCTGTTTTCCACCTGTGTAGTGGGAGAGTGTGTGAGTTTCGATATATCGGCCTGTTTTCTTTCTGTGTAGTGGGAGAGTGTGTGTTTTTTCGATATATCAGCCTGTTTTCCACCTGTGTAGTGGGAGAGTGTGTGTTTTTTCGATATATCGGCCTGTTTTCCACCTGTGTAGTGGGAGAGTGTGTGTTTTTTCGATATATCGGCCTGTTTTCCACCTGTGTAGTGGGAGAGTGTGTGTTTTTTCGATATATCGGCCTGTTTTCCACCTGTGTAGTGGGATAGTGTGTGTTTTTTCGATATATCGGCCTGTTTTCTACCTGTTTAGTGGGAGAGTGTGTGCTTTTTCGATATATCGCCCTGTTTTCCGCCTGTGTAGTGGGAGAGTGTGTGTTTTTTCGATATATCGGCCTGTTTTCCACCTGTGTAGTGGGAGAGTGTGTGTGTTTCGATATATCGGCCTGTTTTCTGCCTGTGTAGTGGGAGAGTGTGTGTGTTTCGATATATCGGCCTGTTTTCTGCCTGTGTAGTGGGAGAGTGTGTGTTTTTTCGATATATCGGCCTGTTTTCCACCTGTGTAGTTGGAGAGTGTGTGTGTTTCGATATATCGGCCTGTTTTCCACCTGTGTAGTGGGAAAGTGTGTGCTTTTTCGATATATCGGCCTGTTTTCTGCCTGTGTAGTGGGGGAGTGTGTGTTTTTTCGATATATCGGCCTGTTTTCCATCTGTGTAGTTGGAGAGTGTGTGTGTTTCGATATATCGGCCTGTTTTCTGCCTGTGTAGTGGGAGAGTATGTGTGTTTTCGATATATCTGCCTGTTTTCTGCCTGTGTAGTGGGAGAGTGGGTGTGTTTTCGATATATCGGCCTGTTTTCTGCCTGTGTAGTTGGAGAGTGTGTGTGTTTCGATATATCGGCCTGTTTTCCGCCTGTTTAGTGGGAGAGTGGGTGTGTTTTCGATATATCGGCCTGTTTTCCGCCTGTTTAGTGGGAGAGTGGGTGTGTTTTCGATATATCGGCCTGTTTTCTGCCTGTGTAGTTGGAGAGTGTGTGTGTTTCGATATATCGGCCTGTTTTCCGCCTGTTTAGTGGGAGAGTATGTGTGTTTTCGATATATCGGCCTGTTTTCTGCCTGTGTAGTGGGAGAGTGGGTGTGTTTTCGATATATCGGCCTGTTTTCTGCCTGTGTAGTTGGAGAGTGTGTGTGTTTCGATATATCGGCCTGTTTTCCGCCTGTTTAGTGGGAGAGTGTGTGTGTTTCGATATATCGGCCTGTTTTCTGCCTGTGTAGTGGGAGAGTATGTGTGTGTTTCGATATATCGGCCTGTTTTCCGCCTGTTTAGTGGGAGAGTATGTGTGTTTTCGATATATCGGCCTGTTTTCCGCCTGTGTAGTGGGAGAGTGGGTGTGTTTTCGATATATCGGCCTGTTTTCCGCCTGTTTAGTGGGAGAGTGGGTGTGTTTTCGATATATCGGCCTGTTTTCTGCCTGTGTAGTTGGAGAGTGGGTGTGTTTTCGATATATTGGCCTGTTTTCTGCCTGTGTAGTTGGAGAGTGTGTGTGTTTCGATATATCGGCCTGTTTTCCGCCTGTTTAGTGGGAGAGTGGGTGTGTTTTCGATATATCGGCCTGTTTTCTGCCTGTGTAGTTGGAGAGTGTGTGTGTTTCGATATATCGGCCTGTTTTCTGCCTGTGTAGTTGGAGAGTGTGTGTGTTTCGATATATCGGCCTGTTTTCCGCCTGTTTAGTGGGAGAGTGTGTGTGTTTCGATATATCGGCCTGTTTTCTGCCTGTTTAGTGGGAGAGTGGGTGTGTTTTTGATATATCGGCCTGTTTTCTGCCTGTGTAGTGGGAGAGTGTGTGTGTTTCGATATATCGGCCTGTTTTCCGCCTGTTTAGTGGGAGAGTGGGTGTGTTTTTGATATATCGGCCTGTTTTCTGCCTGTGTAGTTGGAGAGTGTGTGTGTTTCGATATATCGGCCTGTTTTCTGCCTGTTTAGTGGGAGAGTGGGTGTGTTTTCGATATATCGGCCTGTTTTCTGCCTGTGTAGTTGGAGAGTGTGTGTGTTTCGATATATCGGCCTGTTTTCCGCCTGTTTAGTGGGAGAGTGGGTGTGTTTCGATATATCGGCCTGTTTTCCGCCTGTTTAGTGGGAGAGTGGGTGTGTTTTCGATATATCGGCCTGTTTTCTGCCTGTGTAGTTGGAGAGTGTGTGTGTTTCGATATATCGGCCTGTTTTCTGCCTGTTTAGTGGGAGAGTGGGTGTGTTTTCGATATATCGGCCTGTTTTCTGCCTGTGTAGTTGGAGAGTGTGTGTGTTTCGATATATCGGCCTGTTTTCCGCCTGTTTAGTGGGAGAGTGGGTGTGTTTCGATATATCGGCCTGTTTTCCGCCTGTTTAGTGGGAGAGTGGGTGTGTTTTCGATATATCGGCCTGTTTTCTGCCTGTGTAGTTGGAGAGTGTGTGTGTTTCGATATATCGGCCTGTTTTCTGCCTGTGTAGTTGGAGAGTGGGTGTGTTTCGATATATCGGCCTGTTTTCCGCCTGTTTAGTGGGAGAGTGGGTGTGTTTCGATATATCGGCCTGTTTTCCGCCTGTGTAGTGGGAGAGTATGTGTGTTTTCGATATATCGGCCTGTTTTCTGCCTGTGTAGTTGGAGAGTGGGTGTGTTTCGATATATCGGCCTGTTTTCGGCCTGTGTAGTTGGAGAGTGTGTGTGTTTCGATATATCGGCCTGTTTTCCGCCTGTTTAGTGGGAGAGTGGGTGTGTTTCGATATATCGGCCTGTTTTCTGCCTGTTTAGTGGGAGAGTGGGTGTGTTTCGATATATCGGCCTGTTTTCCGCCTGTTTAGTGGGAGAGTGGGTGTGTTTCGATATATCGGCCTGTTTTCTGCCTGTGTAGTTGGAGAGTGTGTGTGTTTCGATATATCGGTGGGAGGCGCTCTGCCGGTGGTCCCTCCATTAAACTCGCGCTGATGTAATCCTGATGATGTGGTGGTCCCCCTCCCTCCCCCCTGCACTGCGGCAGCCTCCGTCGCCATGGAGACCGCATCCCCATCACACGCACCCGCCTCCTCCCGTCGCTACGGAGACCGATTATTTAGACTTTTACAAACCTCAAAACATCGACTTTAGTTTTGTCCAAGAGTCGGACAAGAAAAAACAAAAGAATCCTGGTTTAGTCCTGGTTTAGTCCTGGTTTAGTCCTGGTTTAGTCCTGGTTTAGTTCTGGTTCAGTCCTGGTTCAGTCCTGGTTCAGTCCTGGTTCGGTCCTGGTTCGGTCCTGGTTCAGTCCTGGTTCAGTCCTGGTTCAGTCCTGGTTTAGTTCTGGTTCAGTCCTGGTTCAGTCCTGGTTCAGTCCTGGTTCAGTCCTGGTTTAGTCCTGGTTCAGTCCTGGTTCAGTCCTGGTTCAGTCCTGGTTTAGTCCTGGTTCAGTCCTGGTTTAGTCCTGGTTCAGTCCTGGTTCAGTCCTGGTTCAGTCCTGGTTCAGTCCTGGTTTAGTCCTGGTTTAGTCCTGGTTTAGTCCTGCTTTAGTCCTGGTTCAGTCCTGGTTTAGTCCTGGTTTAGTCCTGGTTTAGTCCTGGTTCAGTCCTGGTTCAGTCCTGGTTCAGTCCTGGTTCAGTCCTGGTTTAGTCCTGGTTCAGTCCTGGTTTAGTCCTGGTTCAGTCCTGGTTTAGTCCTGGTTCAGTCCTGGTTCAGACCTGGTTCAGACCTGGTTCAGACCTGGTTTAGTCCTGGTTCAGTCCTGGTTCAGTCCTGGTTCAGTCCTGGTTTAGTCCTGGTTCAGTCCTGGTTCAGACCTGGTTCAGACCTGGTTCAGACCTGGTTTAGTCCTGGTTCAGTCCTGGTTCAGTCCTGGTTCAGTCCTGGTTTAGTCCTGGTTCAGTCCTGGTTCAGTCCTGGTTTAGTCCTGGTTCAGTCCTGGTTCAGACCTGGTTCAGACCTGGTTCAGACCTGGTTTAGTCCTGGTTCAGTCCTGGTTCAGTCCTGGTTCAGTCCTGGTTCAGTCCTGGTTCAGACCTGGTTCAGTCCTGGTTCAGTCCTGGTTCAGTCCTGGTTCAGTCCTGGTTCAGACCTGGTTCAGTCCTGGTTCAGTCCTGGTTTAGTCCTGGTTCAGTCCTGGTTCAGACCTGGTTCAGACCTGGTTCAGACCTGGTTTAGTCCTGGTTCAGTCCTGGTTCAGTCCTGGTTCAGTCCTGGTTCAGTCCTGGTTTAGTCCTGGTTCAGTCCTGGTTCAGACCTGGTTCAGACCTGGTTCAGACCTGGTTTAGTCCTGGTTCAGTCCTGGTTCAGACCTGGTTCAGACCTGGTTTAGTCCTGGTTCAGTCCTGGTTCAGTCCTGGTTCAGTCCTGGTTTAGTCCTGGTTCAGTCCTGGTTCAGTCCTGGTTTAGTCCTGGTTCAGTCCTGGTTCAGACCTGGTTCAGACCTGGTTCAGACCTGGTTTAGTCCTGGTTCAGTCCTGGTTCAGTCCTGGTTCAGTCCTGGTTCAGTCCTGGTTCAGACCTGGTTCAGTCCTGGTTCAGTCCTGGTTCAGTCCTGGTTCAGTCCTGGTTCAGTCCTGGTTCAGTCCTGGTTCAGACCTGGTTCAGTCCTGGTTTAGTCCTGGTTCAGTCCTGGTTCAGTCCTGGTTCAGTCCTGGTTCAGTCCTGGTTCAGTCCTGGTTCAGTCCTGGTTTAGTCCTGGTTCAGTCCTGGTTCAGACCTGGTTCAGACCTGGTTCAGACCTGGTTTAGTCCTGGTTCAGTCCTGGTTCAGACCTGGTTCAGACCTGGTTCAGTCCTGGTTCAGTCCTGGTTCAGTCCTGGTTCAGTCCTGGTTCAGTCCTGGTTCAGTCCTGGTTCAGTCCTGGTTTAGTCCTGGTTCAGTCCTGGTTCAGACCTGGTTCAGACCTGGTTCAGACCTGGTTTAGTCCTGGTTCAGTCCTGGTTCAGTCCTGGTTCAGTCCTGGTTCAGTCCTGGTTCAGTCCTGGTTCAGACCTGGTTCAGTCCTGGTTCAGTCCTGGTTTAGTCCTGGTTCAGTCCTGGTTCAGTCCTGGTTCAGTCCTGGTTCAGTCCTGGTTCAGTCCTGGTTCAGTCCCGGTCGGGGTTTGTTGGTGCAGAGTTAATGAGGCAGAGGAGGGAAAGACAAACAGATCTGAGACGAGTTATTCTGGAGAGAGAGAAAGAGGAGAGAGGGAGGAGGAGGGGAGGAGGAAGGGAGGAGGGGGAGGAGGAGGAAGGGAGGAGGGGAGGAGGAGAGGGGGGGAGGAGGAGAGGGGGGAGGAGAGGGGGGGAGAGGAGATGGAGAGAGTTGTGAAGATGAAGTGACAGAGAGAAAGATGCAAAGATTTATTAACAAATTTAAAGAGACAGAAGAGGTTAGGAAGAAGGAAGGAGGAGAGAGGAGAGGAGAGAAGAGGAGAGAGGAGAGGAGAGGAAAGGAGAGAGGAGAGGAAAGGAGAGAGGAGAGGAAAGGAGAGAGGAGAGAGGAGAGGAAAGGAGAGAGGAGAGGAGAGAAGAGGAGAGAGGAGAGGAAAGGAGAGAGGAGAGAGGAGAGGAAAGGAGAGAGGAGAGAGGAGAGGAGAGGAGAGAGGAGAGAGGAGAGAGGAGAGGAAAGGAGAGAGGAGAGGAAAGGAGAGAGGAGAGAGGAGAGGAGATTTAACTAAACAATTTTTTTACATGACACATTCTTATGAGGGTGAAATATATACAGGAAAGTTAGACCTGGTTTAGTCCTGGTTTAGTCCTGGTTTAGTCCTGGTTTAGTCCTGGTTTAGTCCTGGTTTAGTCCTGGTTCAGACCTGGTTTAGTCCTGGTTCAGACCTGGTTTAGTCCTGGTTCAGACCTGGTTTAGACCTGGTTTAGACCTGGTTTAGACCTGGTTTAGACCTGGTTTAGTCCTGGTTTAGTCCTGGTTTAGTCCTGGTTTAGTCCTGGTTCAGACCTGGTTTAGTCCTGGTTCAGACCTGGTTTAGACCTGGTTTAGACCTGGTTTAGACCTGGTTTAGTCCTGGTTTAGTCCTGGTTTAGTCCTGGTTTAGTCCTGGTTCAGACCTGGTTTAGACCTGGTTTAGACCTGGTTTAGTCCTGGTTTAGTCCTGGTTTAGTCCTGGTTCAGACCTGGTTCAGACCTGGTTCAGACCTGGTTTAGTCCTGGTTCAGACCTGGTTCAGACCTGGTTCAGACCTGGTTTAGACCTCTGACCCTCAGTCTGACCTCGGCTCCACTGACGGCTTCATCATCCAGAATTTATCTGAGAGTCTGAACACGAAAGGTCAACAGGTCTGAACCAGGACTAAACCAGGACTAAACCAGGTCTGAACCAGGACTAAACCAGGACTAAACCAGGTCTGAACCAGGACTAAACCAGGTCTGAACCAGGTCTAAACCAGGTCTGAACCAGGACTAAACCAGGTCTGAACCAGGACTAAACCAGGACTAAACCAGGTCTGAACCAGGACTAAACCAGGTCTGAACCAGGTCTAAACCAGGTCTGAACCAGGACTAAACCAGGTCTGAACCAGGACTAAACCAGGACTAAACCAGGACTAAACCAGGTCTAAACCAGGTCTAAACCAGGTCTAAACCAGGTCTGAACCAGGACTAAACCAGGTCTGAACCAGGACTAAACCAGGTCTGAACCAGGTCTAAACCAGGTCTGAACCAGGACTAAACCAGGTCTGAACCAGGACTAAACCAGGACTAAACCAGGACTAAACCAGGTCTAAACCAGGTCTAAACCAGGTCTAAACCAGGTCTGAACCAGGACTAAACCAGGACTAAACCAGGTCTGAACCAGGACTAAACCAGGACTAAACCAGGACTAAACCAGGACTAAACCAGGTCTGAACCAGGACTAAACCAGGACTAAACCAGGACTAAACCAGGACTAAACCAGGACTAAACCAGGTCTGAACCAGGCCTGAACCAGGACTAAACCAGGACTAAACCAGGACTGAACCAGGTCTGAACCAGGACTAAACCAGGTCTGAACCAGGTCTGAACCAGGACTAAACCAGGTCTGAACCAGGACTAAACCAGGACTAAACCAGGTCTGAACCAGGACTAAACCAGGACTAAACCAGGACTAAACCAGGTCTGAACCAGGACTAAACCAGGACTAAACCAGGACTAAACCAGGACTAAACCAGGTCTGAACCAGGCCTGAACCAGGACTAAACCAGGACTAAACCAGGACTGAACCAGGTCTGAACCAGGTCTGAACCAGGACTAAACCAGGACTAAACCAGGACTAAACCAGGACTAAACCAGGTCTAAACCAGGACTAAACCAGGACTAAACCAGGACTAAACCAGGACTAAACCAGGTCTAAACCAGGACTAAACCAGGACTAAACCAGGACTAAACCAGGACTGAACCCGGTCTGGACCAGGACTAAACTGGGACTAAACCAGGACTGAACCCGGTCTGGACCAGGACTAAACCAGGACTAAACTGGGACTAAACCAGGACTGAACCCGGTCTGGACCAGGACTAAACCAGGACTAAACTGGGACTAAACCAGGACTGAACCCGGTCTGGACCAGGACTAAACCAGGACTAAACTGGGACTAAACCAGGACTGAACCCGGTCTGGACCAGGACTAAACCAGGACTAAACCGGGACTAAACCAGGACTGAACCCGGTCTGGACCAGGCCTGTGGGCAGTGATTGATCCGTCACGAGCGCCGAAATCTCGTTAGTGCGAATATGTAATGAGCTCATGTGACACATCAAAGGAGGGGGCGGGGCCACGGGCTCATGAATAATTAATGAGCTCAGGGATTAGAGCCGCGGCCGCCACCTGATCCCCTCCAAAACCAGTCCAGATCCGGACCAAATCCTGGTCCCGGGGGAGACCAGGGGCCAAGGGGAGGGGCCCGACAAGCTGTTAATGAGAATAAAACAAGATTTAATCAGCACTGAACCGGGACTAAACCGGGACTAAACCAGGACTGAACCAGGACTGAACCAGGACTGAACCAGGACTGAACCAGGACTGAACCAGGACTGAACCAGGACTAAAACAGGACTAAAACAGGACTAAACCAGGACTAAACCAGGACTGAACCAGGACTGAACCAGGACTGAACCAGGACTGAACCAGGACTAAAACAGGACTAAAACAGGACTAAACCAGGACTAAACCAGGACTGAACCAGGACTAAAACAGGACTAAACCAGGACTGAACCAGGACTAAAACAGGACTAAACCAGGACTGAACCAGGACTAAAACAGGACTAAACCAGGACTGAACCAGGACTAAACCAGGACTGAACTGGGACTAAAAGAAATCTAAAACGAGACTCAAACAAAACTAAACCAGGACTAAACAAGAGTTAAACAGAGATTTTGAATAAGATCCAAATCAGGACTAACTGAGCCTTATCACAGTCCTAACTTGGTCTGAACCCGGCCTAAACCTGGTCTAAACTCGGTCTAAACCCGGTCTAGAGCAGGGCTCTGTGAGTGCACACAGATTGATTACTGTGTGTCTCTGGGGAAACCTCATTAAACCACGGCCAGGGCCAGGACCAGGGCCAGGACCAGGACCAGGACCGGGCCAGGACCAGGGCCAGGACCAGGACCGGACCAGGACCAGGACCAGGACCAGGACCAGGACCGGACCAGGGCCAGGGCCAGGGCCAGGACCAGGACCAGGACCAGACCAGGACTGTATCCGGTCTGCAGACTCCAGATTTGTGTGGATCTTTAAAATGAAGCAGAGACTCAAACCTCAGGTGTTTCCACACTGACACTTTTACATTCTGTTTGATTGGGTATTTTTATTTCCCGCTCTAAACCTGCTCTAAACCTGCTCTAAACCCGGCCTAAACCCGGCCTAAACCCGGCCTAAACCTGCTCTAAACCTGCTCTAAACCCGGCCTAAACCCGGCCTAAACCCGGCCTAAACCTGCTCTAAACCTGCTCTAAACCCGGCCTAAACCCGGCCTATAGCCGCTCTAAACCCGGCCTAAACCCGGCCTAAACCCGGCCTATAGCCGCTCTAAACCCGGCCTAAACCCACTCTAAACCCGGCCTAAACCCGGCCTATAGCCGCTCTAAACCCGGCCTAAACCCGCTCTAAACCCGGCCTAAACCCGGCCTAAACCCGCTCTAAACCCGGCCTAAACCCGGCCTAAACCCGGCCGAAACCCGCTCTAAGCCCGGTCTGAACCCGGCCCGAACCCGGCCCGAACCCGGCCCGAACCCGCTCTAAACCCGGCCTAAACCCGGCCTAAACCCGGCCTAAACCCGCTCTAAGCTCGGTCTAAACCCGGTCTGAACCCGGTCTGAACCCGGTCTGAACACGGTCTAAACACGGTCTAAAACTGGTCTACAGTGAAATGCAAATCACGACTCTGTGGGTTTCCTCAGATCTATTTTTATCTGCTCCCTTTAATATTTATAACTGCTTGTCTCACTACCCGCCTATCAGACGAGGCCTAGACCATATTTAGTCCTGCTTTAGACCTGCTTTAGACCTGCTTTAGTCCTGCTTTAGTCCTGCTTTAGTCCTGCTTTAGACCTGCTTTAGTCCTGCTTTAGACCTGCTTTAGTCCTGCTTTAGTCCTGCTTTAGTCCTGCTTTAGTTCTGCTTTAGACCTGCTTTAGACCTGCTTTAGTCCTGCTTTAGTCCTGCTTTAGTCCTGCTTTAGTCCTGCTTTAGTCCTGCTTTAGTCCTGCTTTAGACCTGGTTTAGTCCTGCTTTAGTCCTGCTTTAGTCCTGCTTTAGTTCTGTTTTAGACCTGCTTTAGACCTGCTTTAGTCCTGCTTTAGTCCTGCTTTAGTCCTGCTTTAGTCCTGCTTTAGTTCTGTTTTAGACCTGCTTTAGACCTGCTTTAGTCCTGCTTTAGTCCTGCTTTAGTCCTGCTTTAGTCCTGCTTTAGTCCTGCTTTAGTCCTGCTTTAGTCCTGCTTTAGTTCTGTTTTAGACCTGCTTTAGACCTGCTTTAGTCCTGCTTTAGTCCTGCTTTAGTCCTGCTTTAGTCCTGCTTTAGACCTGCTTTAGTCCTTCTTTAGTCCTGGTTTAGTTCTGTTTTAGACCTGCTTTAGTCCTTCTTTAGTCCTGGTTTAGTTCTGTTTTAGACCTGCTTTAGACCTGCTTTAGACCTGCTTTAGACCTGCTTTAGTCCTGCTTTAGTCCTGCTTTAGTCCTGCTTTAGTCCTGCTTTAGACCTGCTTTAGTCCTGCTTTAGTCCTGGTTTAGTCCTGGTTTAGACCTGCTTTAGTCCTGCTTTAGTCCTGCTTTAGTTCTGCTTTAGACCTGCTTTAGTCCTGCTTTAGTCCTGGTTTAGTCCTGCTTTAGTCCTGCTTTAGTCCTGCTTTAGACCTGCTTTAGTCCTGCTTTAGTCCTGCTTTAGACCTGCTTTAGACCTGCTTTAGACCTGGTTTAGTCCTGCTTTAGTCCTGCTTTAGTCCTGCTTTAGACCTGCTTTAGTCCTGCTTTAGTCCTGCTTTAGTCCTGCTTTAGTCCTGCTTTAGACCTGCTTTAGACCTGGTTTAGTCCTGCTTTAGTCCTGCTTTAGACCTGCTTTAGACCTGCTTTAGACCTGCTTTAGTCCTGCTTTAGTCCTGCTTTAGTCCTGCTTTAGTCCTGCTTTAGACCTGCTTTAGACCTGCTTTAGTCCTGCTTTAGTCCTGCTTTAGTCCTGCTTTAGTCCTGCTTTAGTCCTGCTTTAGTCCTACTTTAGTCCTGGTTTAGACCTGGTTTAGTCCTGCTTTAGTCCTGCTTTAGTCCTGCTTTAGACCTGCTTTAGTCCTGCTTTAGTCCTGCTTTAGACCTGCTTTAGACCTGCTTTAGACCTGGTTTAGTCCTGCTTTAGACCTGCTTTAGACCTGCTTTAGACCTGCTTTAGACCTGCTTTAGACCTGCTTTAGACCTGCTTTAGACCTGCTTTAGTCCTGCTTTAGTCCTGCTTTAGTCCTGCTTTAGACCTGCTTTAGACCTGGTTTAGTCCTGGTTTAGTCCTGCTTTAGTCCTGCTTTAGTCCTGCTTTAGACCTGGTTTAGTCCTGCTTTAGTCCTGCTTTAGTCCTGCTTTAGACCTGCTTTAGTCCTGCTTTAGTCCTGCTTTAGACCTGCTTTAGACCTGCTTTAGACCTGGTTTAGTCCTGCTTTAGACCTGCTTTAGACCTGCTTTAGACCTGCTTTAGACCTGCTTTAGACCTGCTTTAGACCTGCTTTAGACCTGCTTTAGTCCTGCTTTAGTCCTGCTTTAGACCTGCTTTAGACCTGGTTTAGACCTGCTTTAGACCTGCTTTAGACCTGGTTTAGTCCTGCTTTAGTCCTGCTTTAGACCTGCTTTAGACCTGCTTTAGACCTGCTTTAGTCCTGCTTTAGTCCTGCTTTAGTCCTGCTTTAGTCCTGCTTTAGACCTGCTTTAGACCTGCTTTAGACCTGGTTTAGTCCTGCTTTAGTCCTGCTTTAGTCCTGCTTTAGTCCTGCTTTAGTCCTGCTTTAGTCCTGCTTTAGTCCTACTTTAGTCCTGGTTTAGACCTGCTTTAGTCCTCCTTTAGTCCTGGTTTAGTCCAGCTTTAGTCCTGCTTTAGTCCTGCTTTAGTCCTGCTTTAGTCCTGCTTTAGACCTGCTTTAGACCTGGTTTAGTCCTGGTTTAGTCCTGGTTTAGTCCTGCTTTAGTCCTTCTTTAGTCCTGGTTTAGTCCTGCTTTAGTCCTTCTTTAGTCCTGGTTTAGTCCTGCTTTAGTCCTGCTTTAGTCCTGCTTTAGTCCTGCTTTAGTCCTGCTTTAGTCCTGCTTTAGTCCTGCTTTAGTGCTATTTTAGTCCTGGTTTAGACCTGCTTTAGTCCTCCTTTAGTCCTGGTTTAGTCCTCCTTTAGTCCTGCTTTAGTCCTGCTTTAGTCCTGCTTTAGTCCTGCTTTAGTCCTGCTTTAGTCCTGGTTTAGACCTGGTTTAGTCCTACTTTAGTCCTGGTTTAGACCTGCTTTAGTCCTCCTTTAGTCCTGCTTTAGTCCTCCTTTAGGCTTGGTTTAGACCTGTTTTAGACCTTCTTTAGTCTTCCTTCAGACCTGCTTTAGTCCTGGTTTAGACCTTCTTTAGTCCTAATTTAGACCTGGTTTAGACCAGCTTTAGTTCTCCTTTAGTCCTGGTTTAGTCCTGTTTTAGTCCTCCTTTAGACCTGGTTTAGACCTTCTTTAGTCCTCCTTTAGTCCTGGTTTAGACCTGCTTTAGTCCTCCTTTAGTTCTGGTTTAGTTCTGCTTTAGTCTTCCTTTAGACCTGGTTTAGTCCTCCTTTAGACCTGGTTTAGACCTGCTTTAGACCTGGTTTAGTCCTGCT
Organism: Odontamblyopus rebecca; assembly: GCA_030686955.1. NCBI lineage: Eukaryota > Metazoa > Chordata > Actinopteri > Gobiiformes > Gobiidae > Odontamblyopus > Odontamblyopus rebecca. The sequence goes on from CM060674.1 coordinate 32,932,379, forward strand.
TTAGACCTGCTTTAGACCTGGTTTAGTCCTGCTTTAGTCCTGCTTTAGACCTGCTTTAGTCCTCCTTTAGTCCTGGTTTAGTCCTCCTTTAGTCCTGCTTTAGTCCTGCTTTAGTCCTGCTTTAGTCCTGCTTTAGTCCTGCTTTAGACCTGCTTTAGACCTGGTTTAGTCCTGGTTTAGTCCTGGTTTAGTCCTGCTTTAGTCCTGGTTTAGACCTGCTTTAGTCCTGCTTTAGTCCTGGTTTAGTCCTGCTTTAGTCCTGCTTTAGTCCTGCTTTAGTCCTGCTTTAGTCCTGGTTTAGTCCTGGTTTAGTCCTGCTTTAGACCTGGTTTAGACCTGCTTTAGTCCTGCTTTAGGCCTTGTTTAGTCCTGCTTTAGTCCTGGTTTAGTCCTCCTTTAGTCCTGCTTTAGTCCTGCTTTAGTCCTGCTTTAGTCCTGGTTTAGTCCTGCTTTAGTCCTACTTTAGTCCTGGTTTAGACCTGCTTTAGTCCTCCTTTAGTCCTGCTTTAGTCCTGCTTTAGACCTGCTTTAGACCTGCTTTAGACCTGGTTTAGTCCTGCTTTAGTCCTGCTTTAGTCCTGGTTTAGACCTGCTTTAGTCCTGCTTTAGTCCTGGTTTAGTCCTGCTTTAGTCCTGCTTTAGTCCTGCTTTAGTCCTGCTTTAGACCTGCTTTAGACCTGCTTTAGTCCTGCTTTAGTCCTGCTTTAGTCCTGCTTTAGTCCTGCTTTAGTCCTGCTTTAGTCCTGCTTTAGACCTGCTTTAGACCTGCTTTAGACCTGCTTTAGACCTGCTTTAGTCCTGCTTTAGTCCTGCTTTAGTCCTGCTTTAGTCCTGCTTTAGTCCTGCTTTAGTCCTGCTTTAGACCTGCTTTAGACCTGCTTTAGACCTGGTTTAGTCCTGCTTTAGTCCTGCTTTAGTCCTGCTTTAGTCCTGCTTTAGTCCTGCTTTAGTCCTGCTTTAGTCCTGCTTTAGTCCTGGTTTAGACCTGCTTTAGTCCTGCTTTAGTCCTGCTTTAGTCCTGGTTTAGACCTGCTTTAGTCCTGCTTTAGTCCTGCTTTAGTCCTGCTTTAGTCCTGCTTTAGTCCTACTTTAGTCCTGCTTTAGTCCTGCTTTAGTCCTGCTTTAGTCCTGCTTTAGTCCTGCTTTAGTCCTGCTTTAGACCTGCTTTAGACCTGCTTTAGACCTGGTTTAGTCCTGCTTTAGTCCTGCTTTAGTCCTGCTTTAGTCCTGCTTTAGTCCTGCTTTAGTCCTGCTTTAGTCCTGCTTTAGTCCTGGTTTAGACCTGCTTTAGTCCTGCTTTAGTCCTGCTTTAGTCCTGCTTTAGTCCTGCTTTAGTCCTACTTTAGTCCTGCTTTAGTCCTGCTTTAGTCCTGCTTTAGTCCTGCTTTAGACCTGCTTTAGACCTGGTTTAGTCCTGGTTTAGTCCTGGTTTAGTCATGCTTTAGTCCTACTTTAGTCCTGGTTTAGACCTGCTTTAGTCCTCCTTTAGTCCTGGTTTAGTCCTCCTTTAGTCCTCCTTTAGTCCTGCTTTAGTCCTGCTTTAGTCCTGCTTTAGACCTGCTTTAGACCTGGTTTAGTCCTGCTTTAGTCCTGCTTTAGTCCTGCTTTAGTCCTGCTTTAGACCTGCTTTAGACCTGCTTTAGACCTGCTTTAGTCCTGCTTTAGTCCTGCTTTAGTCCTGCTTTAGTCCTGCTTTAGTCCTGCTTTAGTCCTGCTTTAGTCCTGCTTTAGACCTGCTTTAGACCTGGTTTAGTCCTGCTTTAGACCTGCTTTAGTCCTGCTTTAGACCTGCTTTAGACCTGCTTTAGACCTGCTTTAGTCCTGCTTTAGTCCTGCTTTAGTCCTGCTTTAGTCCTGCTTTAGACCTGCTTTAGACCTGCTTTAGACCTGGTTTAGTCCTGCTTTAGTCCTGCTTTAGTCCTGCTTTAGTCCTGCTTTAGTCCTGCTTTAGTCCTGCTTTAGTCCTACTTTAGTCCTGGTTTAGACCTGCTTTAGTCCTCCTTTAGTCCTGGTTTAGTCCTGTTTTAGTCCTGGTTTAGTCCTGGTTAAGACCTGTTTTAGTCCTGGTTTAAACCTGGTTTAGTCCTGGTTTAGTCCTGATTTAGTCCTAGTTTAGACCTGGTTTAGACCTGCTTTAGTCCTGGTTTAGTCCTGCTTTAGTCCTGCTTTAGTCCTGCTTTAGTCCTGCTTTAGACCTGCTTTAGACCTGGTTTAGTCCTGGTTTAGTCCTGCTTTAGTCCTGCTTTAGTCCTACTTTAGTCCTGGTTTAGACCTGCTTTAGTCCTCCTTTAGTCCTGGTTTAGTCCTCCTTTAGTCCTGCTTTAGTCCTGCTTTAGTCCTGCTTTAGTCCTGCTTTAGTCCTGCTTTAGTCCTGCTTTAGTCCTGCTTTAGACCTGCTTTAGACCTGGTTTAGTCCTGGTTTAGTCCTGGTTTAGTCCTGGTTTAGTCCTGCTTTAGTCCTGCTTTAGTCCTGCTTTAGACCTGCTTTAGACCTGCTTTAGACCTGCTTTAGTCCTGCTTTAGTCCTGCTTTAGTCCTGCTTTAGTCCTGCTTTAGACCTGCTTTAGACCTGCTTTAGACCTGGTTTAGTCCTGCTTTAGTCCTGCTTTAGTCCTGCTTTAGTCCTGCTTTAGTCCTGCTTTAGTCCTGCTTTATTCCTGCTTTAGTCCTGCTTTAGTCCTCCTTTAGTCCTCGTTTAGTTCTGGTTTAGCCCTGGTTTAGTCCCGCTTTAGTCCTGCTTTCGTCCTGCTTTAGTCCTACTTTAGTCTTGCTTTAGTCCAACTTTAGTCCAACTTTAGTCCCGCTTTAGACCCGCTTTAGTCCTGCTTTAGTCCTGCTTTAGTTCCTGGTTTAGTCCTGGTTTAGTCTTGCTTTAGTCCTGGTTTAGTCCTGCTTTAGTCCTCCTTTAGTACTCCTTTAGTACTCCTTTAGTTCTCCTTTAGTACTCCTTTAGTCCTGCTTTAGTCCTGCTTTAGACCTGCTTTAGACCTGGTTTAGTCCTGCTTTAGTCCTGCTTTAGTCCTGCTTTAGTCCTGCTTTAGACCTGCTTTAGACCTGCTTTAGACCTGCTTTAGTCCTGCTTTAGTCCTGCTTTAGTCCTGCTTTAGTCCTGCTTTAGTCCTGCTTTAGTCCTGCTTTAGACCTGCTTTAGACCTGCTTTAGACCTGGTTTAGTCCTGCTTTAGACCTGCTTTAGTCCTGCTTTAGACCTGCTTTAGACCTGCTTTAGACCTGCTTTAGTCCTGCTTTAGTCCTGCTTTAGTCCTGCTTTAGTCCTGCTTTAGTCCTGCTTTAGACCTGCTTTAGACCTGCTTTAGACCTGGTTTAGTCCTGCTTTAGTCCTGCTTTAGTCCTGCTTTAGTCCTGCTTTAGTCCTGCTTTAGTCCTGCTTTAGTCCTACTTTAGTCCTGGTTTAGACCTGCTTTAGTCCTCCTTTAGTCCTGGTTTAGTCCTCCTTTAGTCCTGCTTTAGTCCTGCTTTAGTCCTGCTTTAGTCCTGCTTTAGTCCTGCTTTAGACCTGCTTTAGTCCTGCTTTAGTCCTGCTTTAGTCCTACTTTAGTCCTGGTTTAGACCTGCTTTAGTCCTCCTTTAGTCCTGGTTTAGTCCTCCTTTAGTCCTGCTTTAGTCCTGCTTTAGTCCTGCTTTAGTCCTGCTTTAGTCCTGCTTTAGTCCTGCTTTAGTCCTGCTTTAGACCTGCTTTAGACCTGGTTTAGTCCTGGTTTAGTCCTGGTTTAGTCCTGGTTTAGTCCTGCTTTAGTCCTGGTTTAGTCCTGCTTTAGACCTGCTTTAGACCTGCTTTAGACCTGGTTTAGTCCTGCTTTAGTCCTGGTTTAGTCCTGCTTTAGTCCTGCTTTAGACCTGCTTTAGTCCTGGTTTAGTCCTGCTTTAGTCCTGCTTTAGACCTGCTTTAGTCCTGGTTTAGTCCTGGTTTAGTCCTGCTTTAGACCTGGTTTAGTCCTGGTTTAGTCCTGCTTTAGTCCTGGTTTAGTCCTGCTTTAGTCCTGCTTTAGTCCTGCTTTAGACCTGCTTTAGACCTGGTTTAGTCCTGGTTTAGTCCTGGTTTAGTCCTGCTTTAGTCCTGGTTTAGTCCTGCTTTAGTCCTGGTTTAGTCCTGGTTTAGTCCTGGTTTAGTCCTGGTTTAGTCCTGCTTTAGTCCTGGTTTAGTCCTGGTTTAGTCTACCTGGAATAAACCCAGTTTGATGGGGGATGTATAATATTGTGATGAACCCGGTCTAAACCCGGTCTAAACCCGGTCTAAACCCGGTCTAAACCCGGTCTAAACCCGGTCTAAACCCGGTCTAAACCCGGTCTAAACCCGGTCTAAACCCGGGTTAAACCCGGTCTAAACCCGGTCTAAACCCGGGTTAAACCCGGTCTAAACCCGGTCTAAACCCGGGTTAAACCCGGTCTAAACCCAGTCTAAACCCGGGTTAAACCCGGTCTAAACCCAGTCTAAACCCGGGTTAAACCCGGTCTAAACCCGGTCTAAACCCGGTCTAAACCCGGGTTAAACCCGGTCTAAACCCAGTCTAAACCCGGGTTAAACCCGGTCTAAACCCGGGTTAAACCCGGGTTAAACCCGGTCTAAACCCGGTCTAAACCCGGTCTAAACCCGGTCTAAACCCGGGTTAAACCCGGTCTAAACCCGGTCTAAACCCGGTCTAAACCCGGTCTAAACCCGGGTTAAACCCGGTCTAAACCCGGGTTAAACCAGTCCGTATTCTGGTGCATATTCATGAGCTCGTCGTGTGTCATGTAGAATCACAGCTGTGGTTTTAACACACTGAGTCCTGGACCCTGAATGCATCACGGCTGATTCACTGACGTCTGTGTGTGTTGCGTTCAGGGCCCATATGTGCACATGAGTAACTGTACTCGCTCCACTCTGGACCAAACATTTCTTTTATTTCATTCTTCAGGTTCATTATTTCACTAACATAAGTGTAAACTCTGGTCACAGTTCTATTCCAGCTGCAGCAGACAGTAAAGAGCCCCTGAGAAAAGTCCCGCAGTGCAGCTTTAACCAGAAAAACCCCTCGTTCAGTCTGCGGGGTTTTATTTTCTGAAAGTTTAGCCATGCTGTCCATCAAACCTGTTGCTAACGGTAACGGGGGCAGTAACGAGGCGCCTGATTGGTCCGATTTTAATCCTCAGATCTTTATTTAGGGATAAAATCATGTTTTTGTATATGGATTATGGTGACTGTGGTGACAGGTGCGGTCCTGTCTGTGGTGACAGGAGCGGTCCTGTCTGTAGTGACAGGAGCGGTCCTGTCTGTAGTGACAGGAGCGGTCCTGTCTGTGGTGACAGGAGCGGTCCTGTCTGTGGTGACAGGAGCGGTCCTGTCTGTGGTGACAGGAGCGGTCCTGTCTGTGGTGACAGGTGCGGTCCTGTCTGTGGTGACAGGTGCGGTCCTGTCTGTGGTGACAGGAGTGGTCCTGTCTGTGGTGACAGGAGTGGTCCTGTCTGTGGTGACAGGAGCGGTCCTGTCTGTGGTGACAGGAACGGTCCTGTCTGTGGTGACAGGAACGGTTCTGTCTGTGGTGACAGGAGCGGTCCTGTCTGTGGTGACAGGAGCGGTCCTGTCTGTGGTGACAGGAGCGGTCCTGTTTGTGGTGACAGGAGCGGTCCTGTCTGTGGTGACAGGAGCGGTCCTGTCTGTGGTGACAGGAGCGGTCCTGTTTGTGGTGACAGGAGCGGTCCTGTCTGTGGTGACAGGAACGGTCCTGTCTGTGGTGACAGGAACGGTTCTGTCTGTGGTGACAGGAGCGGTCCTGTCTGTGGTGACAGGAGCGGTCCTGTCTGTGGTGACAGGAGCGGTCCTGTCTGTGGTGACAGGAGCGGTCCTGTCTGTGGTGACAGGAGCGGTCCTGTCTGTGGTGACAGGAGCGGTCCTGTTTGTGGTGACAGGAGCGGTCCTGTCTGTGGTGACAGGAGCGGTCCTGTCTGTGGTGACAGGAGCGGTCCTGTCTGTGGTGACAGGAGCGGTCCTGTCTGTGGTGACAGGTGCGTTCAGGGTCGTGTGTAAATGTCGTCATGTGGTGATCTGTTTGTGCCGCGTGAGTCAAACCTGAACACATCACCAAACCAACTGTCCCCAAGACCTGGTTTAGTCCTGGTTTAGTCCTGGTTCAGTCCTGGTTTAGTCCTGGTTTAGTCCTGGTTTAGTCCTGGTTCAGTCCTGGTTTAGTCCTGGTTTAGTCCTGGTTTAGACCTGGTTCAGTCCTGGTTTAGACCTGGTTCGGTCCTGGTTCAGTCCTGGTTCAGTCCTGGTTCAGTCCTGGTTTAGTCCTGGTTTAGTCCTGGTTCAGTCCTGGTTTAGTCCTGGTTTAGACCTGGTTCAGTCCTGGTTTAGTCCTGGTTCGGTCCTGGTTCAGTCCTGGTTTAGTCCTGGTTTAGTCCTGGTTTAGAGTCGGGGTCTGGAGGAAGCGAGTGGGAGAAGAATTGATTTTGTGTCGGGAAGAGGAGAGAAAAAAAGACGGGATGTACGGACGAGAGGATGAGAACTGACAAAGTGGAACCTGCAAGACAAACGAGGAAGAGGAGAGAGGAAAGGAAAGGAGGAGGGAAGGAGAGAGGAGAGGAGGGAAGGAGGAAAGGAACCAGGAAACAGGAGGAGAGGGAGCGAGGGAGAGGAGACAAGATGGAAAAGGAAGAGGAGGAGAGAGTGAATCATGGAGGAGAAATGATCTGACACACAGGGGGAGGGCATCTGACACACGGGAGGGCATCTGACACACGGGGAGGGCATCTGACACACGGGAGGGCATCTGACACACGGGGAGGGCATCTGACACACGGGGAGGGCATCTGACACACACGGGGAGGGCATCTGACACACGGGAGGGCATCTGACACACGGGGAGGGCATCTGACACACACGGGGAGGGCATCTGACACACGGGAGGGCATCTGACACACACGGGGAGGGCATCTGACACACGGGAGGGCATCTGACACAGGGAGGGCATCTGACACACGGGGGGAGGGCATCTGACACAGAGGGAGGGCATCTGACACACGGGAGGGCATCTGACACACGGGGAGGGCATCTGACACAGGGGGAGGGCATCTGACACAGGGGGAGGGCATCTGACACAGAGGGAGGGCATCTGACACACGGGAGGGCATCTGACACACGGGAGGGCATCTGACACAGGGGGAGGGCATCTGACACACGGGGAGGGCATCTGACACAGAGGGAGGGCATCTGACACACGGGAGGGCATCTGACACAGAGGGAGGGCATCTGACACAGGGGGAGGGCATCTGACACACAGGGAGGGCATCTGACACAGGGGGAGGGCATCTGACACACAGGGAGGGCATCTGACACACGGGGAGGGCATCTGACACAGAGGGAGGGCATCTGACACACGGGAGGGCATCTGACACAGAGGGAGGGCATCTGACACACGGGGAGGGCATCTGCAGCGAGGCCAAGCCCCTCCTCTGGACCAATCACAACGCAGCACCAGACAGTTTTACATTACATCACCGACATCTGCATCGAACCAGGACTGAACCAGGACTGAACCAGGACTGAACCAGGACTGAACCAGGACTGAACCAAGACTGAACCAAGACTGAACCAGGACTGAACCAGGCCTGAACCAGGCCTGAACCAGGACTGAACCAGGACTTTCAGAGGGACTTTTCTCTTTTCTGTTCTAACTCTGTTCCTCATCACAAACCTGAAGAGGTTTTAGATCCATGCATGTTTGAGTAATCTAGTGATCTGAGCTGCAGTGTGAGCCTGTACGAGGCTCCGCCCACAAGCCAAACGTCCACAACAGTTCTGTTCATCATAAAGTTGCTGTCTCGTCTCTGATTGGCTCCTGTGTGTGTCTCTCACAGCGGGGGCGGGGCATAAGGTGGGCTGGGCGTTCGGATTGGGTCTGGAGCGTTTGGCCATGGTTCTGTTCAACATCCCCGACATCCGCCTGTTCTGGAGCCGCGACGAGCGCTTCCTGCGGCAGTTCAGAGTCCCCGACCTGCACCAGCCAATCAGCTTCCAGGTGAGACTCACACCGGCCAATCAGCTTCCAGGTGAGACTCACACCGGCCAATCAGCTTCCAGGTGAGACTCACACCGGCCAATCAGCTTCCAGGTGAGACACACACCGGCCAATCAGCTTCCAGGTGAGACTCACACCGGCCAATCAGCTTCCAGGTGAGACTCACACCGGCCAATCAGCTTCCAGGTGAGACTCACACCGGCCAATCAGCTTCCAGGTGAGACACACACCGGCCAATCAGCTTCCAGGTGAGACTCACACCGGCCAATCAGCTTCCAGGTGAGACACACACCGGCCAATCAGCTTCCAGGTGAGACTCACACCGGCCAGTCAGCTTCCAGGTGAGACTCACACCGGCCAATCAGCTTCCAGGTGAGACTCACACCGGCCAATCAGCTTCCAGGTGAGACTCACACCGGCCAATCAGCTTCCAGGTGAGACACACACCGGCCAATCAGCTTCCAGGTGAGACTCACACCGGCCAATCAGCTTCCAGGTGAGACACACACCGGCCAATCAGCTTCCAGGTGAGACACACACCGGCCAATCAGAGCCAAACTGACCAGAACTGAACCAGGACTAAACCAGGATTAAACCAGGAGCATTTAACTCTGTGGGGTATTAAAGAGGGGGTATTTACTTCTTATTTCTGTCACCATGTTCCTTTGTGTTTGCCAAAAAATATGATAGAGTTTAGATATTTTTATATATTTTTTGTCGGTTAGAATCAGATTTTGGGTTCTCCTGACCTCCCCCCACCCGGGTACAGATGTTT